>JARHVA010003282.1:560000-1262500 GCA_037957365.1 Torreya grandis | reverse complement strand
TGATTAAAATTGCTCATGGAAGCTTTCAAATTAACATTAAAATAAATAATTAGGTTGTAATATCAGTATTAGGAATGGTAAAAACATTCCATGAGGCCAAGATCAGAAGATTTCTCAACAAAAACATCATAATAGCTACAAACAAATGGAATACATTAGAAAGCAAAACCATTAGTAAACATGAGTTAAGGTAGGTAAATAACCTACTCTAACACTCCCCCCCCCCCCCCCCGCCCTCAAGTGAAACTAGGAGTTAAAAATAGCCAAAAAAGTGGCATATCCAAGTATAAGTCCCTGAAATTAGACCTAATAAGGTACTAATGTATAATATATATCCATGAAGAAGGAGGAAACCCTATAGGAATAAAACTTCCCCCTAAAATGATCTGATACTAAAGCTATTGATACTCCATGTCAAGATAGCAAGATGACCAATGTCGATATCAAGATCCTCAACTAGAAGATTGTAGAAGATCCATCTACATCGAATAATGTTTCTTCCTTTTGGCAAAGCAAGAACATGAATGGTGTAATAAAAGTCTACCCGTTACACAATGGAAGATGAAGGAGGCAATAATACAAAGATCTTTGAATCATGTCTAAATCTAAAGTGTGGCATAGGTTTGGCAAGATCATGCGCAAGAACTAGAGGTAATGCCACAAAAATGAACCAATTATGAGAAAGACATGGAACATTCACTGAAATAATGTCCATGGAAAGTGGAGCATAATGCTCAATAAGTGTACTCTCACTAAAACCAGTAGAGTCCTCCAAAGTGAAAATCTATGGTGACTCATCATCCTACATTTAAACAAAGGTAGGTTCTACAAATAGATGTCCCAAATCTGACAGAAAATCATACCATAGAGGTCTATCAAAAAAGAGAAGAGCAATGTCCATAAGGAATGTGTCATCACAAGAAACTATAGTAGGAGAGAGTACATCATTAGAAGAAAAAACTGCACTGATAGGAGAAAGAGATGGAGAATCATCATCTGTGTCATTGTCAAAATATAAATCCTCAATAACAAGAGGATAATGGAGTAAAACAAAAGGAGGTGGAGTAAAAGAGGGTATAAAATATCTAGATGACTCATCCTTATCAAATAAGGCTACAATAGCATCACAAACTCCTTTAGGTGATGTGGCATCCATAATATGAATATGTAAGCTATCTGAAACATTGAGGAAAATCAAATGAAGAGCCTCATCTTGCATAGATGAAATAAAAGAAATTTCTTCCTCATCAGTTAAGTTAGGAAGATATCCAAGAACCCATCTCCAAACACCTTTTAGCTGAAGGTGTATCTTCATTTTGATCTTCCAAAGGGTGTAATTTGAGGTTTTAAGGGGATTCATTATCTAAATACAAGGAATAAGTTGGGAAGAAGAAATAATAATCCCCCCAAAATAATAATTTTTGATTTAAATGACAATGAACAAAAAAATCCCCTTTGAATAGTGTAGCCTCCCTAAAAAAACATGTATTAAAGGACCCCCCACCAATGTGGCACTTTATAACATAGTGTGTTTTTAAAATTTTATAACACCATGTGATGGATAATCTAAAAACATGCACTTTTTAAAAAAATAGAACTCAAATTTGAGTTATGGTTTAAAAGTTATAAACATTTTAATTTCTTGTAAAATGTGTCAAATAATTTAAAAACACTACGATTTGATTTTAAAGGCCAAATCGAAAAAGAACATGGGAATGTAATCACTCATTAGAACCAAAATTTCACCACATAATTATATAAGTCAATGGAAGTGAAAAAAAATTGGGTTACCTCAGGAAGCATGCAATCAAGTTTTACTTCCTTTTTAAAGAAAAATACAGCTTATTACAAAAAATAAGGAAATTACAGCTGTGATAGGAAGAGAATTATTGTTGTTTTACTTTGTAAATTGGATAAACTTGATGCTTTCCTTGTCAATGAGTTGCCTTCCACACAAAATGCAGATTCATTCCCAAAAAGAGCAGTCTCAATCAAACAAAATAAATTATTGTTTTGATAGGCACTCTGCTCACCCACATCTAAAATAAGAGAAAAATTGTAGTCCTTGTCCTCCACACAGTAGAAAAGGATAAATTACGATGACAAGCTTCAAACATAGTGCTTTCCAACACTTCTCTCCTCATATCTTCAATGCCTAGCCATAAATTTTAATGCCATATGTCAAAAAAATGAAAATGGTTGGAAAATTAGCAACAAATCTTCTTTCTTTCTCTAACGCAAAAGATGCAGCCTTTAGCAAATCCAATGTAGCAGTGAAAAAAATCTCTAAGGCCAGATCTCATCAATTTCCAATGCAGAAGCCCAAATGCCTTCCTCAGCAACAACAACAAGGATTGAAATGCCAAAGTTTAGATCACAAACCAATAGATCTCTCTCTAATAGGAAAAATACAAGATGCCACATCTATCGATCTCTTTTGGTAGATCTCTAAGCTTTATGCAGGCCTCTACAAAAGTTCCAACACAAAACTCCAACACTTGGTTTAATAGGGAGTGGGTTGATCTTCAAATCTTGTCTCCTCCCAATGGAGGTCTGCAAATAAACTTTAATGTAGAAGGCAAAAAAAAAAACTTTGGAAAGAAAAGGTCAACACTCCACATAAAGATCCAACACCTTTGTTCCAACGCCAAGCTTGGATACAAAATAAAGATGCCAAGGAATAATAAGAAGAAATGCAATGCTTATCTTCAAAATTAAAATTTTCTTAAATATGAGATAATAAAAAATGCCTTGCAGTGAATTTTTAGGCTAAATATAGCAAATTTGGTCTTTTCCAATGTCTTAAAAAAGAATATTCAATGCTTTGCAAGATCAAAAGCATAAATCTTTGATTTCTACTTCAAAAATGAGTGCTAATCAAAGAAAATTTTTAATGGCAAATCCAATAAAGAGCATATTTCTTAATTAGATCTCAAGAATCAAAATAAAATTGTTAAGGCTATATCTAAAACAATCAAAGAAACAAATATAATGCCTAGCTTCCCTTTTTCACTGCCTCAAAATAATGAAAATCCTTAAAAATTTTCCAAAAAAACTTTAAAAAATCTACAAGAGGCACGAAGATTTTCTCTCTAAATTGCAAGTTAATGATGGTTGAAACTTCTTCAAGGCTCTGATACCATGTTAAGAATGGTAAAAATATTCCATAAAGCCAAGATTAGAAGAGTTCTCAACAAGAACATCATAATAGTTGCAGACAAATGAAATGCATCAAAAATCAAAACCAAATGTATATGCAGACTATGAGAATTATTTGAAGCTAATACAAAGCACTTGGTTGTATAGGCAAGGTAAAAAACTAATCTAGCTATCTTAACCAATGTGGGATAAATCCACAATAGGAAAAGCGAATACTGCTAAATAGTGCACCTAGTAAATATGAGTTAAGGTAGGTAAATAACCTACTCTAATAGTCATACCATGGTTGGAATGATGAGATTTAGTGTAAACTAAAAATATTATGATTTACATTAATGAAGAATGAAAAATTACATTATTAAATAGTCAAGAATATGACTATTCATTTCATATTCCAAGATGAATCTTCATTTATCTACAAAGACTCTCTAGCTTCTCATTACAAGATAAAATCTTTCTTACAATTATTCTTGGGATTTACAATAATATTACTCCCCCCTCACCCGCAATTTGTAAGGATTATTATGAGACCAAACATAGACCTAAACTTTTCAAAAATTCTTGTCTTACCTATTTTTTTAGGATGTTTTGTAGAAACCCCTGTTTCCCTGATCTCTAAAACTGAATATTTTTTTGACTCTTTTTTGTGTATTTTGATTTTTTTTGTGTTTTTTGGCATGAAATAAAGAATGCAAAATTTGCAAGCTAATTTCATATACAATTCAAATAAATAAATATTGAAGTAGTAAAAACTTATAACTGGCTAATCTAAGACTTATTGTTCGTTTCAAATGATTACAATAGTGAATCTCTATCATGCAACAAAATAATATAAATATTGTCTCCAAAAACTTGATTTTTATGCAAATATAAAAATAACCCTAGATCTGGTATGGCTCGGGCTGTTGTGTCAACACACACAGTCACTGACATCGGTTACTTTGTCATGATCAATTGATATACTACCGACGTCAGTGTCTGTCGGTCGGTCTACTCTGCTGACATCGGTATGCAATCGGCCGATGTCAGTCTCTGAGCTACCTGTGGCACTATCTAGCCTACTATAGAATTGTACAAATTCCACACAGTAATAGAAAAAATAGTATGGCCTATATGCTGGATGCCTGATCTCAAGAAATATGGTGCTAATACAGAAGATCTTAATCTGGGTAATTACTGAATCAAAACCTAATGAAATAAATACCTGTAAATCTCTGTGATAACCTCTGTGTGAAGTTATCTCTCAAACTGACAATAGATCAGCTAATATCTCACAACCTCTGAATTGCACACACTGAAGATTGCTCATTCTCCAATGCAGATCGAATATTGGAACCCTTGGCTCAGTCTTCTCAAAAAATACTTAGCAAAATTCTTGTCTTCAATATCAATAATTTTCAATAATATGGCACTCCCTCTAATGGGAAACCCTTATATCCTCTAAAAGGTGCACTTTCCCTAATTAGGGTTTCATAATTAAGAATTAGGGTTTCATAATAAAAAATAGGCCAAATAATTAATATTTAATTAAATCAATCAAATAGTAATATCTCCCTTAATACATGTCTGAAAGAGCCCGAACGAAAGCCAACTGGAAAAATTCTGCTAGTCAAAGCCAAGCCAAGCTCCACCAAGACCCTCTATCCATTCTATCAGCCTACGAAGGTCACATAATAGGCTAATCATCATAAAACAAGATCATGCTAAAAAGGGGACATTACAATCCACCCTCCCTAAAATTGCTTGTCCCCAAGCAATCTCAACAACAAAGTTATCATCACTCCACCTGGATCCCAAGGAAAAGGTTGTGTAATGTCCCTCATGCCACCAATCAACCCCTGTGAAGAAATCCTCAACATCAATAGTACAAAAATTATCAACTAAAACACTGTAGTTAACCCCCAAACAACTGACATCACTGATAATGAAGAGACATCACATGTTAGATAGCAACAACATAAACCAAATTTGCTTGCCATCAACTCCTGCTCTAAGTCATGCACCAACAAACTATCAACCCTAGATCCTATCACCATGCCATGTCTATCACAACTCTCATCCCATGGCATCAAATCATCCCAAGTACTAAGATAAGGATCCCAACATCCAATCCATGAATGAAAATCAATTGGAAACTCAAGTAAACTCCTCACCTGAGTAGTGTGAACAATACCAACTGACTTTATGCACCTATCTCCTGTACCCACTACAATCTCTGAATCCAGAGTGTGAATGCTAGACATACTCATATCATCATCAACATGTGACTTGATTATAAAAGAAAGCTGAATCCATGCCACATGTGCTAACTCTTGAACTGAACTCACCTCAAGACAAAGCTCGTCCACATGTATCTCCTGTGTTGGTGCCAATGTGCACTCGATAGCCCACTCTACCATATCATATTGTATGAGCCTCTCCATCTGATGAAAAAACATATTTTTGATGTTGTTGCCCTGTATTGCCTTAAGAATATGTGTCTTCCCATCAACATCAAAATGAACCTCCATGTCCTTGAGATGAAGAGTGGCTTCCTCAAGTGAATGAAGCCACTTCATGCCCAAGACTAAGTCTATATCCCTCATGTTCACCACATAATAATCAGCCTTGAACTCATAGTTGTTCAAGTGCAATGGGAGGTCTCTAATCATCCGCTCACACCTAAGAGTGTAACTGTCGGCCACCTTACCTCTAATGCCCTAAAAATCCTTGGTAGTGAGTCCACACTTCTCCACAAATCTATCATCAATAAAATTATGTGTGGCCCCTATGTCAAGAAGGCTGATGACCCTCTGTCCTGCCAAAACTCCACAGAGTCTAAATGAACCATCCAGTTGAATGCTAATTAGGAATGCCTCATGTATCCAAAACTCTGAATCTACCTCTGCCTTAGGCTCTAAAGCCTCTGCCTCTGACTCCTTAGAAGTCTCCTACTGTTAGGAATCTTCTGAATCTGAATCTTCATAATAAGCCCACATCACTCAATTTTCCTTGCCCTTAGGCCTCAAAGGACAATCGTGATTGGCATCATAGGGACCTTTGCAGTAGAAGCAAAGATTCTTCCTGTGTAGATTGTTAAGAGCCTCTTGATCTAAAGGTGGTGCTGCTAGATTGGCCTTTGAATCATTCTTAACCCCTAATTTGTCTTTGTCAAAATCTACTCTCTCTATTTTCATTGAAGCCCTTATTGTCCCTGAATGAAGAAGTACCTCTAGAGTTGAATTTACTGGATGGGGCTGCCATCTCCATATTATGCACCTTCTTCATAGCTATCTGTAATGAAGGAGGATCAAAGGCTTTGATCCAACCTCTCAATGGTTCAAATAGGCCCTCGATGAAGAGAACTACCAATCTACGCTCTGAAATGTTTGGCACCATGATTGCCAACTATTGAAACTCCCCAATGAAGGACTCTAAGTTACCTATTTGTTTCAACTGTGCCAAATCTCAAAAGTAAACTTCAAGATCTTTCTTGTCAAACCTCTCAACCAACCTATCCACGAAGTCCTAGTACTCTGTCACCTGGTTATGCTGAAGTGTTACCATACCATGGTACCACCAATCATGTGTTACTCCCTCCAAGTGCAAAGTGGCATATTTGATGGCCTCTAGCTCTATCATTGGCCTCAATGCCAAGAATGTGTCAATCTTATGAACCCAAGCTTGAGCTATCATCTTGTCGTTGCCATCAAAAATAGTCAAAGAAAGCTTGCCAGTAGCCTTCTTCAGCTCACTGAGTTGAACTCTAGGCCTCTTATCCTGTCTAACTAATCTGTAGTGCTCTCTCCTCTTATTGACAAAATGATCAAAGGACATCCTCTCCCAAACTTGAGGAGCTAATAAGTCCCACTCATCATTTGTAGCCATGAGAGCATCTAAAAATAAGGGATCTCCTATCGCCTCCTCTGTTGGAGCCTCTAGTTCCTCCTGAACAAACGTAGGACATGTAGGCCTATCAGCTATTATGGAATGGGTCAGTTGTGGTCTCTAATTAACAGTAGCACTTCTATTATTTCCTTGTTCCCCATTCTATCTAATAGGTGGGTTCATCCTCTCTACCATAGTAGTAAGTGCCTGTAGTGCCTATGTCATCTGTTGCTGGCCTGTAATCATAACATGAAAGAATTCTCTGGTATCTTGATCATCATTATGTATGTGGCCCCTGGGTGGGCTACCCTCACGCCTATCACTCATGATGGCCGGATGGTGTTCTAAAATTGGTTCACCTTCCAGCAAGGCTCTCCTGTGTGTGTTATACCTGTGTGGTCCCAACTCTTCTGGCTGCATGAGATTGTTAAACCCTCAGGATGGCAGGATTTAGCTCTGATACCACTGCAAAAACCCCTGTTTCCCTGATCTATAATAAAACTTATCTATTTAAAAAATAAATGTAGCTTAGTTGGTGATGCAACTATTAATTTAAGTATTAGTATTGTATTTTTTGACTATTTTTTGTGTATTTTGATTTTTTTTGTGTTTTTTGGCATGAAATAAAGAATGCAAAATTTGCAAGCTAATTTCATATACAATTCAAATAAATAAATATTGAAGTAGTAAAAACTTATAACTGGCTAATCTAATATCTTATTGTTCATTTCAAATTATTATAATAGTGAATCTGTGTCATGCAACAAAATAATATAAATATTGTCTCCAAAAACCTAATTTTTTTGCAAATCTAAAAATAACCCTAGATCTGGTACAGCTCATGCTGATGTGTCAACACACATAGTCACCGACATTGATTACTCTACCATAATCAGTTGATATACTACCGACATTGGTCTCTATTGGTTGGTCTACTCTGTTGATGTCAGTATGCAGTCGACCGATGTCGGTCTTTGAGCTGCCTGTGGTGTTGTCTGGCCTACTGTAGAATGGTATGGATTCCGTAAAATAACAAAAAAAATAGTATAGCCTATATGTTGGATGCCTGATCTCAAGAAATATGGTGCTAATATGGAATATCTTAATCTGGGTAATTACTGAATCAAAACCTAATGAAATAAATACCTGTAAATCTCTGTGACAACCTCTGTGTGAAGTTATCTCTCAAACTGGCAATAGATCAGCTGATATCTCACAACCTCTAAATTGCACACACTGAAGATTGCACATTCTCCAATTTAGATCAAATACTAGAACCCTTGGCTCAGTCTTCTCAGAAAATACTTAGCAAAATTCTTGTCTTCAATATCAATAATTTTCAATAATATGGCACTCCCTCCAATGGGAAACCCTTATATCCTCTAAAAGGTACACTTGCCCTAATTAGGGTTTCCTAATAAAAAATAGGCCAAATAATTAATATTTAATTAAATCAATCAAATATTAATATCTCCCTCAATACATGTTCGAAAGAGCTCGAACGAAAGCCAACTGGAAAAATTCTGCTAGTCGAAGCCAAGCCAAGCTCCACCAAGACCCTCTATCCATCCTATCAACCTATGAAGGTTGCATAATAGGCTAATCATCATAAAACAAGATCATGCTAAAAAGGGTACATTACATGTTTGTTGGTGTTTACAATGTTATCTTTGACATAATGTTAAATCAGATGAAATTGAGTATTAATGTGTTTGGTTTGATTGTGAAAGATTGAGTTTTTTGCCATTTGAATTGTATATGTGTTGTCAACTATAAAAGGTGTTGATGAAACCTATTTTTCCTACAAATCTGAAATAATCTGTATGAGCCATAACATATCTTTGGTTGCCTCTGCGTTGCCATGTTTTCTACTTCTACTAAATAAATTGTTAGCATTGATTGTTTCTTTGACTTCTAGCTGATAACTTTTATTCCTAAATTTATTATAAAATTTGAAGTAGATTTTTCATCTTAAAAATCATCAACATAGTCATAATTTGAGTATCAAATCAGTTTGAAGTCCCCTATCCTAAAGCATTTGATCCCAAGATATTGTGTTCCTTTGATATATCAAAGAAATATTTTTGATGCTACCTAGTGACTTTATCTAGGTTGTTGCATGAATCGAGAAAAAACACAAATAATGAAATAAATATTTAATTTATTTGTGGTCACATAGATCAAACTTCCAATGATTTGTCGGTATTTAATAACACTTATTAAATCTGTGGTATTTTCTAATATGAATTTTAAATTTTGTTTCATAGGCTAATGAGAGGCTTATAATATGTCATTCTAAACTTGCTCAAAATTTCACCATTATATTTAATTTGAGTGATGAAGAGATACTTTGGTTTTTTAATTATTTTAATACCCAAATAGTAATGAAGATAATCCATATCTATCATTTCAAATCCTTTCATCAACTCTGATTTTAATTTTGCAATACATCATTATCTCTTATTATAGACACCTAAATTTTTTCAATTTAGTATTATAATTAACTTTGTTTAAAATTGACACACTAACTCAATCACCATCTAAATTTTGAATTTCCCACTAACATTATTTCCCTCCCTTTTTTGAATAATTGATTAATATATATTAATTAATTAAATAATACACACATAATTTATAAAACTAATTAAAATCAAGAATTTTCACTTCATCCAAACATGTTCCACACTTATCTTAACTAAGTATTGACTCACCCAACCAACTCTTTAACTTCCTTAATCAATATTTGAGTCAAAATTGAACATTTCAACTAACTTGATTAGTCATTTAACTAACTTGACTCATTTCTAATACATTTTCAACTACCAACTAATGTTTTCCTTCTCACACACACACATGAGAATTAGTCATCATCTATTTAGATGAGGACTCAAATCCAACTGTTGATAATTATCATTATCAAATTAATCTATATTATTCACAATTTCCCATCTTCTCTCCCAAAAACTTATAAATTTAAGTGTCATCATCTATTATAATCATCTACTTTCATCATATGCATCCATTCAAAATCTAAGCTATTTTCACCCATACGTTGCCTAGTTCACCTTTATTTGGAGAAATAAATTGAGCACACATCTAATGAAATAAGAGAAAATCATACATTCACAATGGATAAAGTGATGAGTTTATTTTACATGTTTAATAAGTATTGTATTGTTTAGATATTTTTTGTTGTTGTTTCTCAATCCAAGATTTTAGTCTAGATTTAGAATATGAGTTGCATTAGTTTGATTTTGTAATTTAATTAAATTTTGAATTTGTAGCTATCTCATTCTTGCACACCCAATGGGAATTTTACCACATCTTGTTCATCATAATTGAATTCTCTAAGATTTTTCAATTATTTCTATTTTCTTTTAAATTGCATTGTTGTTTAATCTTGGTCTTGGGAAGTTGTTTATGTAATTTTCTTGTCTGTTTTTAGATTTTTTATGTGGTATTTGAAGTTGTTTTTATAGTTTTTAAGTTTGTTTCACTCTAAATTCTCTCATAGACTCATGAGAATAGGATTGGCCTCTCTTCTCATAAGATTTGTCCCATAGAAAGATTGGATATGAAATTATGAAGGATTTTACTTTTGCCTTCTTATCAAACCACATTTTGATAGTATCCTGATGTCTATTAAAACTTTATAAAGCTTTTTATCATGTATCATCCATTTAAACAATAATTAGTAATTTTGAATTTACTTTTCCATCATCCTTCATGTATTCTTGCATGAATTTATATGTGGGTACTCTAACGGTTACCATGAATATTGGCTCTACGACATATATCAGTAGGAAAGGTGAACTTTTGAGGGCTTGTTTATACCTAGTGCGATTTGACTAGAGAGCATACTTGAGTAGCAAGTGGCAATCCCTAAGTCACTTCTCAATAGATTTATTAATTACATACATCAATTTTTTATTGGTTGACTTAGCTAATATATATCCCTGTAGATAATAGTTTGATGATAACTTCAAGGTTATGCCATTCTACTAGGCTCATTCATTGAGTTTAGTTAATTAAAATTTTATACCATTATCATAGATCAATGAAATTTGTGTGACAAAGTGTGTGGCAATTTTATCTTATATGAACTTGATCACTTCCTTAGTTATGCTATTCATAGTGGCTACTACTTCCATCCATATTATGTAGTAGTCAATTGTTGTGATTATAAACTTGCAGCTAGCTGATAAATTTTGATTCATGAACACTATGAAGTCAAGTCCCTATTGAGTGATAGGACATTCCTCTATTATAAGTTAGAGGGTAATTGTGTATACACATAAAATTTTCAAACTTTATCAATTACTAACACTTTACATCTTGTAAAAACAAATCAATTATCAATCTCTCTGAGTGCACACCTTAAGGGATGCACCGAGAAAGGGGTGGGTAAACCATTGGTGCTTCATAGGATTATTTTCCCTTATTACCACTTGCTATATACACACCCATATCCTAAAAACATTCCCCTATCTTTACCTCTTATATTTCACCCTCCTCTATTCATTTACCACTGTATATACCCTAAATTGGTCAAGCAACCACACATATCATGTCTTTTCATAGTCCTCTTCACAAGAGACTTTGATTAGAGAAGGGCCTTGTTCGCACTAGTCATGTCTTTGTTTTGTTTCTCTTAGTCTTGTTTCTCACTTTTGTCACATTTTTGTTATCCTAGTCAATTGATATATACCCCCAAAGACCCCTAGACTTGGCCTATATCAGTCCCAACCTATTTTTTTGAATCTCAAATAATAGAATTCTGGTGGACTATGTTGTAGAATAGTTCACTAGAATAGCTTTTGAGCTTGGTCATGCATCTAGCTATCAAGCCAAGTCAGTTATGGAATCCATGACACTTGGTGTGAATCATAAAAAGATCTAGTGCACAACATTTAACACACTATTGTGCTGGCATTAGTTTCACATAAGGCACAAGCCTTGTGCACTCACCTAAAGCACAATAGTGAAGGGACTAGGCATATGTTAGGCTAGTTGATACATGGTGTAACTTGGTTTCAATGGGGTTTGGTCATTGATAAGATAGGCTTGTGTAGTTAATAATCACTAGGTTCATATGTGAAATTTCATTAAGTTCAAGTCTGCTCAAGGGCATATGTTTCATGTGGTAGGTTCATACTCAGTCGGACAAATCCTTTTATGGTGCAATTAGGGTCAATAGTGGGTAAGGGCCATTCAATGCATGGATGAGTCATGTGATAGCCTCATTTAAGTTCTCTTTCTCTTGGTTAGCACCCAAGGCATGGGTCTTAGGATTATGATGCATTCTAAGTCCATTACTTAGTCTACCTTATAGATTGGTCAAATTCCTTATGGGGTTGAGCACTTCATTAGTGAATAGGTTTCAACCATTATATCAAAACACATTCAAGTAAAGTACTAAACCATTTATACTAATAATAAGTTAGAATTATGAGATTACATTATTCATACTACAAGAATCAACACTTTAATGTTTAAACATCATCTTCATTAACTTCAAAGTTCATCATATAAAGTTCAAGATATACACAAAGTACATGCTCTTTCCTATCACCACTCATGCACAGGGACTCACATGCAAGCTTAGGCTATACCTTTGAATTTCTAAGATATCTCATGTAAACTTATAAATATACTAATGTTAGCTCTCAATTTTGTTAGGGCTTCACTACAGTAGTTATCTGCCCCAATCTCCAAATGCAAGACTCATTTTATAGGAAAAGGGGCATCTTCTAGCCAGGTCAGATAGTGTATATGAAATAGTAAGTTGTTTCTAGAGGTTGTTACACCACCAGCTCTATGACTCTGATAACCATGCTCTCCAACTACCATGTGTAAATACTCAATAGTATTTCCTTAATACCTGAGCACCACTCAACTATCCACTAGCTAGCTCGAGATCATTGAAGATTGCCTAGCTAGTGATAACAATTTCAAATCACTTGCTTGCAATGGATGCCATGCACTAGGATATGCTGAGTAGGTGTAGCCCCTTACTTTATTCAAAAAAAGGGGGCCTAATATTACCCCATACAAAATTTCTAGTCCACCTTGAACTAGTCTGTTAGTACCTTAGGCACACAAAACTCGAGCGTGCCTTATTCTAGATCTACCTTGAAATTTTCATAGCCTTAGATAGCACCCTTAATTTCATTAGGTGTCATCTAGTCCTCCCCAATAGACTACAACACTCAATTCTCCTATCTTCCTCGATGTTGTTGTCCAACAGTCATTTTTCCTTGATTAATGGGTCTCAAAACCTTCTTAATCCCTCCCTTAAGTTTTATTTATCTTTTTGATGTTGACTCACATGAATAAAGCTCATAAATTCAAAATAAAAAGTCTCTTATATAAAATACTTCACAAGGCATTTTATATTTAACACTTACTACTTTGGCACACTAAATAATTAAAATCAGTCAATAGTAGAGCTCAAAATTCTACATCACACATAGATTTGCATGCTTGATCAAGGAAGGGCCTACGAGAAAGTTCATTCTTACATATACCATGTGTGTTTATTATGTACATTCCATAAAGGAGAAATACATTTCATCTAAGACACTAGCTTGAGGGTTAATGTAGGTAGTGATTAGGATAACAAGGGTTCTAGATCATGTGAACATACTTCCCCTAACCCAATTTTTTCCCTTTTAGCTTTTGATATGTTTATTGTTTTCTGTGTATAGGTAGACTTAGGAATTGAGAATAAAATAGGTCATACAATGGAATATATAGGAAATCATGAAGAAATAAAGACACCTATAGGACCCCAAAATCAGACTGCACCAGAATCTAAAATCAAAAATTGAAATGGACAACACTAAAATTAGATAATAGTCATGAATGCTCTTTTTTAGACAACATTGATGGGCACTCCTATCTAGATAATAGTGATAGACACTCCTTTCCAAACTAGATGCTCCTATCTAGAGTAAATTTGAGTTGTAGATCTAGAAATGAATCCTTATTCCTGACTGTTCTTAACTATTTTTAGACTATTCCAAAACCTACAAATGACTATTTTTCTTAAATAAGTCATTTCTTTTCCCCATGTAATTAATTTGGTCCAATTGGTATAAATCTATGTTTTATTGCACTTGATTATATTTTACCCCTTAATCCAACCCCTTTATTTTTTAGAAACTAACCCTAATTTCCCAAACACAATAAAACATTTGGTGAACCCGACTTACTTTGAACAAATCTCAAAACCTTAGGTACCCCTAGGGTTTTCCTTCACATTTTTGTGCAAAAATTCACTTTTAAATTTATAATTTTTTTTACATTTTTTTAATTCAAATTTATTTTAGAATTCAAATTATTGAAATAATTTCAAAATTATAAAACTCCAACCCAAAACCCTCGATTTCCAAACTAGGTCCTCAAACCCCAAACCTTCCTCCCTTACAATTTTTAGATAAAAATTTTGGAATTTTTGTAAATTGTTTAGAGTTTCAAAAATATTTTAAAAAACCCTATGTTAGTAGTCATTCTTGCATTTATTTGCTTAATGGTAATTTTACATATACTCTTTGGTGAAATCAATAAAATGGCCACTAAGGCACTTCTTCCCTCTCATCCTATAGATGAATTTTTTAATTTTTATCATAATTATGACAATGAATGGACAAATTTTCAAAATTGCACATTAGCAAAAAATGAGGAAAATGATTTCATTTAAAATGAAGACAATTACTATTGTTGTAATGACAAATATGATGATGCATATGAAAGTGATAGTGAAGAAAAAGCATATGCATCTTCTTCTCTCAAACCTATCTCTTTTCTTCCGTCTTCCAAAGAAAACAATTTTGATAAATGGGAAAGTTACTTTTCACCTCATTATCCTATGCACAATACATCAAATGTACAAATTAGTCATGAAATTCTAAGTGAACCTTTCATTGGTGATAATTTTCTTGTATTTGAACCTAGTTTATCCCTCTCTTTGGCTACTTATATGTTCAAATTACAATAATATAAACAAAAAAGAATCAAATTTCCAATGCATAGTTCAAATTATCAATCTCATGTTCTTAACTCTACTTTGTCATCTCAAACGATGTCAAAAGAATATCTAAATGATAAATCTCTTACTCTTACTTCTCATATTATAAATGAAAATAATGCATGCACTTCATTAAAGGATAACATAGATGCACATAGTATTCCAATTTTACATGACAATTTATTGCATAATATAAAATAATTAGCATCTTCTCTTACCCGTCTCCTGAGTGATAATGAAAGTGATAATGAGTATGATAGTAAACATGAAAATGAATATGAAAGTGATACTTCTACTTCTCCTCTTTCAAATGAATAAAATTATGATTGTGATAATGTATGGAATAATGATGACTATTATGCATATAGTGAAGAATAAAATGCATCTCATGCTTCTAAATATTCTCTCACTCCTCTCAAACATAATGCATTAAAAAAATTTGCATCTACTTCTATGCATGATTCTATTTAAAATGATGCACATGTCAATAATAACATCACATCTTCTATTCAATTAAAATGTGATTCACTAAATACTAAAGATATCAAAAAATCTCCCAAGCCACCCCCTACTATAGTAACACTTATTTCTCACTCTCCACCCAAAGAAAATGGTAACCCACATCCCTCTACCAAGGTCCAAGTTACCATTCCTCCAAAGGTTCAAGTGAGCACACCCCCTCTCTATGATCCAATTACTGAATATAGCCTTCCCATGGCTAAAATAAATGATCAAATTCAATGTTTAAAATGAACCACTTTAAGATACTAATATACCATCCCAAGAGATTGATTTTTCTATGCATGTAGTTGGTGAATTACAACACCAAGTACATCTCCTTACTTTGGAAAACAAGGCTTATAAGTCTTGGATGGATGCTAATGAATTGCATGGTAACCCTCTTTTGAAGACATTTGTCAAAGCTTCATTACCTAAGCACTTCCAAATACCATCATTGCCTCAATTTAATGGAACTAGAGATCCATTCTTATACCTAAAATCCTTTCTAAAGGCTTTTCCATCTCATGTCAGTCCTTTGATTATTTTAAGTTGTTTCAGCAGACATTAGTGGGTAATGCACAAAATTTGTTTTTTCATATACTCCCTGTTAGTTACTTACATACATATGATGACTTAGAGGAGACATTTCTTACATATTACATAGAAAACATGGGCCCTTGTGTTACATATGAAAAAAATTCTGTATTACTTCAGAATCCTTCAGAGCCAGTTAGTGATTATATCTTATGATTTAAGACTTATATGTTATGCTTGATCTATAAACTAACAAATTTAGAGGTCTATCATATCTTTATTAATTTTATTTTCCAACCCCTCTCAGAGAATATATTATATTAGATAGAGTCCTCTTTTAGGCACTTATGGTATAAAGTTTTAGCCTTGAAGAATAAATTAGGATTGATTGAGTTAGATTTAGTTGATTGGCTTACTCTAGATTTCATAGCATTATCTCCATCTACATCTCCTATCACATAGTATCCACCATTTCCCAAACAAGATAGGAGACCACAACTAGAAAATTAACCAATTAAGAATAAAGAGCTAGTTTCTAGAGCACCACCTACAGTATGCACTATAGAGAATAGTAGTAGGGCACCACTACAGTTTGATTCAGAATGGGATAGCCCATATGTCATATTATCAGCACTAATAGATAGTCGGTTAATCACATTACCTTCTACTCATCATCAAGATCCACATCTCTTACATAGACAACCACATCACCCCTTTTGTAACTATCATCATATATTTGGACATAGAGACAATGATTGTTATGGACTCAGGGACTATATTAATATATGTGTTGATAATAGAATCATATCATTCATACTTGGGACACCAATATCTCCTATATCATGGATATATATACCTCATTCCTCCATGACTGAGTCATTCCAAGACATTCCTTCATAGGAATCATCGGTTACTCATCATGAGAGTAATGCAGTTTCTAGGATAGAGCCTCATAGGAGATATCCTATCCCATCTACTTAGAGGGTTTAGAGACCAATATAGCAAAATTAACTGACATATAGCAGTGTAGTTTTTGGATTACATATTAAAATTCCATATACATATCCAACACAATCATAGGCATTGATGTAGATTTTATAGGGTCCTATCTCATGTAGTAACCCACTATGATTAAGATTAGATGGACCCACATCACAAAGTACTTCTCCAAATAGATATTCACTATAGCTAAGTTTTTAGGGACCTATTTCATGTATCAACCCACTAAAATTGAGATTATATGAGTTCCCATCATAGGTTACAATTTTATCTCAATGTATTGCTTAGTCAACACATCATAGTAAATGCTACATGGTGTTATTTCATGTAGCAATCCACTATTATTGTCGATAGATGAGCCTCCTTCATAGCACATAGTTTAAATTATGTATCTATTAAGGTTATGTCTTATAAATTTTCCATGTATATCTACAATTAGTGCACCATAAACAACATTAGATATATGGCATGTTCTTACACAACATGAGCAGTATGACCATTAGGGTTGAAATAGTGATACAATAGTCATGGGGTTGGTATGCATAGATTGATATCTTACATCCCCTTCTACTAACAACTAACATTCCTAGTTCCAAATAACCATCCCTATCCAAACCAAATTATCTAGATCCTAGTCTTACCAATATTATATTATACCAATCTTAAACTAGTTCACTTTATCAAATCAATTTACCAATTATAAAAAAACAAAGTTTTTTACTCACATATGACTCAAAATCAAAAATAGCATCACACTTGAACATATCAACAATAATCAAATCATGTCCCAAATAACATTTTACCAAACATATGCAACCTCAACATCAATGCCAAATCAACTATTTCTAATCAACCATTTTTAATAAATATACCAATATGTTCTAAATTCCATAACATAATATGCATGAGTCAAAATCAAACATGTATCCATATATATATATAGAATTTTTTTAATAACATATACACTGGTATCAAGTACAATTAGTCATGAATGGGTGTTAGGCCCTCACTCTCAGTCTTACTCTCTTTATCAATGCTAGTCCCATAATCTACCCTAGCACTCAATGGCCCTACACCTCCTCGAGCTACTGCATACCTCTTGTGATGAGTCTCTCACTCCAGTATCCAACTATGATCCTCATGTAAGTTCACATATCATATTTTAATATCTATATATTCATTTATAATCCTCATACTAATAGATCCAAAATTAGGTGGGGGCATTCGATGCCTACCTAGTTCATCTCTCTCTTTTGCTACCCTAATAGATGTAGTTATCGATATAGCAACCCTATCAAATAGATGGGCATGGATACTAGTCATGACTATCATGCACTCTATCAATCCATCCTCTATAACATCATTAGGTATATGATATTTGAGATCTCAGAGTGTCAACTTGATTATTGTCTCTTAGTAATCGTCATCTCCACCTCCTACCCTAGCTTGTGCTCCATCTTGAGCACCTCCCACTTTATATGTGCATAAAGTATGACACTATGCTATCTATATACTTTGAAATAAAACTAAAATCACAAATTTATACATATTTTAAATGTAATCACTACTTATCTCCCATTATTTGGATCAGTGTAGGATCCTCATACTCTAAAGCATCCCCTACATCAATAGGGTACAATATAGCCCATCAATACCTATCCCACTACATGGTATATGCATCCATACATTTAACATCATCCATATCCTAAATATCTATAACCACATCCCTCACATCTAAAGGTAATGGTGCAAGATCAGCCTTAGTAGGCCTCACATGAGCTCTTTCCCTTTTGGATGCTCATGCACTCCTCACCCACACCCATATTTCTAGGGGCACATCTTGTGGTACCCCAAATTATATAGTAATGTGCTTATACTGAAAGCACTCATATAGTCTAACCCAGTGGTCTTGTATCTAACAACTAACCCTCATGTATCATAGGTGTACTCCATCCTCTACCCACCTAGGAAATCCTTTGTAAGGCCTCTATATGATATTTCCAACCACCAATTTATCTAAAACCCACCTATAATGGTCCATCCCATGGGATTAGATAGCCATTATGCTCATCTATCACTCCTTGAATAGTTGTGGAGGTTCCCACTCTACCCTCAATAATCCAATTGGCCATATAACTACTATGTGCTCATAAGCCCAACAATGCAATAAAGTCACCACACTCACCCCACCACTGAATGAATCCTATGTAAGCTTATAGAGTTCCTTATATAGGTGGGATAGCATAGTCTTCCCCCATGAGAATATAGTGCCATATACCTCCACATTATCTTGCATCTTATATGTAATAGATACTCTACTCCCATCCACAACAACAAAAAATGCCAACAAAATAGCCAACCACTTCCACAAGCATGGAACATTAGACTTCACAATGATTGATAGTAGCACATGACTATCACTACCTCTCTGATGTGTACCTAAGGGCACACCAAAAAATTACAAAGATGCATGATCAATCACATTGGCACCCATGTCATCTTGTACCATAATTCACCACCCACTAACTAGTAAATGTAGTATATTATACACATCTTCCAAAGTCTTAGTCATCTCCCCTATAAGAAGCTAGAAATTACATGTTCCACCTCTCACATAAGGTAGTCATCAGATATTAGTCTCACTACACTATACCTAGGTCACACATGTGACCTAACCCCACCCTATCCATAACCACTCTATCATTAGTAGATATTGGTAGCAGCCTTAATATCTCTATCACCCAACACCTATAGAACTCTCTCATCCACACCTCATCCTGCATCACCAGAATTAGTGCATCTATCAATCAATAATACCAAGTTAAAATCCAAGCTAGCACAATAGTAAAAAACAAAGTAGCATCATAGAAAAAATTTACCTCTTGGATAACAACACTATAGTAAGGATAACAGCATTAGATAGGAGTACCCCAAAATGATAGGAGTGTTAAAGCTCTAAACAGGAGTACTAGACTATAAGACAAGAGCATTTGAAATAAAAAAAATTCTAAGCTACTTTTAAGCCCTTAAAAACACCAAAACAAGGCTAAAAGCTGATAAAAACCACGTATTTGAGTTACTTACCAAGGTCACATCACCACCATCCTAAACCTAAGCTGCCAGCTTCTCAAACCAGGTCATGGCAGGTATTCATCTCCTCAACATTTTTCTCACTCTCGAGCTCAAAATCTTAACCTAGTCAATACACAAATGAATCAAGAATCAATCCAATTTTATATGTTAACCAACTTTTTTATTCAAAATGAAATACCATTTTTCCCATAACTCAAACCATGTAACTCCATTTTTCAAACCATTTCCTTCCATGGAATCGTGAAAATGATACCTTCGACATGACTCAAGCTTCACTCTCTTACTCCCTTATCTTCCTACTATGGCATGAACATTTATATATTTCTCTTATACCTAGACATATGCCTTGGTTAGCACCAATCAAAATATGTTTCACTCTTAATAACACAATCTAATCAATAAAACAACCTTTCAATCTATTTATAATATACTAACCTTTTTTTATTACCATGCCACTATTCATCTCTTTTGGCTTGACCTCCTCTATCATAGATTTTGTCCCTCTCCCCAAATTGGGGGCATCATTCAATACTATTCCTATTTCTACACTTACCCAACATACCCATCCACTCTCATAAGTGGATACACCATGGTTCTTACCATGGTCAAGATATATAGTGACTCAGATACATAGACTATTCAGATATAATGGTTAGATTATGTGGATTCATAGTGATTTCAATATAGATATATAGACTATTGAGATATAGTGGTTTAGATTATATGGATTCATAGTGATTTAAATAAATATATAGACTTAGATACCATATTTGGGGACATGTACATGCTACACATCTCACACATATAGCTTCATACAACATGACACAATTGTAAAATCAGATAGTAGACTATAGGCATAGTGCAAAGCATAGTATTTTGGTCTCTAATTTTACACATGAGGCATGACAAGATATGTCATATCACATGTGGTTATATATTTTACCAGATTATGCAGATGCATCACTCACATACCAGATTTGGGGGTATGGCATAAATGTCCATGTTCTTCATCACTTAGGATTATACAGATGGAATAGTAAGACATTCCATTCTATTATTACACATTGACCAAATTTTTTAATTACACCTAGTTGTACCTAGGTTGTCACTAGGTTGGACTGCACAACCATCTACAACAGTTGGTCCATTGTATTACTCAAGATCTAGACTACATAGGTTTATGTGAGATAGAGTAAAAACATTAGTTTTGGGATTCCAAGTACTTATCAGTTCCAGTTCATATATTCAAAGTGGGGGCATTATAGATTTTACTCTTCATAACATATAAATTTTATACATACATCCAGATTACATGAGTTTATATGGGATAGAGGAAAGACATTGGTTTTAGGCCTCTAAGAATTCCTCATCTTCATTTAGATTCAACATAGGGTCAAGCATTTCCCTCCTCCATGATACCTAGATTCCACATTCATATTCAGTATAGGGGGCATCCACTCCATGGATTCCTTCTCTCTCTAGGCACTATTGGGCTCTATATCCACTTTTTTGGCCAGGAAGTGAGATGGACCCTTACAACACATTCACCTCCATGCAGGTAGGTTTAGGTATGCATTTCCTTATTCTTTCTTTTACTCTAGTATTTAATTTCATTTCATCACCATAATAAAAAGGGGGTAAATGTATACACCCTAAATTGGTCAAGCAACCACACATATCATGTATTTTCATAGTCCTCTTCATAGGAGACTCTAACTAGAGAATACAAGCCTTGTTCGCACTAACCATGTCTTTTTTTTTATTATCTTGGTCTTGTTTATTGATTTTGTCACCTTTCTATTATCTTATTCAACTAATTTATACCCCAAGATACCCCCAGACTTAGACTGTGTCAATCCCAGCCAATTTTTTTGAATCCTAAATAATATAATTATGGTGGACTATAACACCCCATGATCCTATTCTCAATGGTGTTATTGTCCAATGGTCATTTTTCATTGTTTAATGGGTCTCAAACCCTTTTTATCCCCTTCCTTAAGTTTTATTTATCTTTTTGATATCAAATATCTTGAATAAAGTTCCCAAATTCAAAATAAAGAGTCTCCTTTAAAAAGGACTTCACAAGGAATTTTATATCTAGCACTTACTACTTTGGCACACTAAATAATTAAAATAAATCAATAGTATAGCTCGAAATTATGCATCACATTTAGATTTTTATGCTTGATCAAGGAAGGGTCTAGGCAAAAGTTCATTATTACATCTACCATGCACATTGATTATGAATTTTCCCTAAGAGAGAACTACATTTGATCTGAAACCCTAGCTTGAAGGTTAATGTAGGCAGTGATCAAGATAGTAGGGGTTCTAGATTGTGTGATCATACTTCTCCTAACCTATTTTTTCCCTTTTGGCTTTTGATGTTTTTTTTTTTCGTGTGTGTAGGTAGACCTAGGGTTTGAGAAAAAACTAGGTCATATAATAGCACATACAAGTGATCATGAAGAAGCAAGGACACTTATAGGACCCAAAATTAGATAGCACCAGAATCTAGAATCAAAAATCAAAATGATAACAATGCCAGAATCAGACAATAATGATGAATGTTCTTATCTAGATAATAGTGATGGGTGTTCATGTCTAAACTCAGTGCTCTTATCTAGAGCAAATTTAAGGTGTATATCTAGAAAAGAATCCTTATTCTTGACTATTCTTGACTTTTTTTGGACTATTCCAAAACTTGTAGATGACTATTTTACCCAAATAAGTCATTTCTTTTCCCCATGTAATTAATTTGGTTTGATTGCTATAAATCTATGTTTTACTGCACTTGACTATATTTTACCCCTTAATCCAACCCATTTATTGTTTAGAAACTAACCCTAGTCTCCCAAACACAATAAAACAACCACCTTCATTAGCTCTTCCCTAACCTAAAACCCTTTTTGATGGTTTGCATTACACTATCAACCCCATCAACATTATAATCTATTTGATAAAACTTATTAGGGTCTAGGTCAGCCCTTAGCCGACCTAGACCATAAACTAATTTGGTTTGTCAGTAATGATATTAAGTTGATTGGATCAACCTTATAGGCCTAAACTTTTGGAAAGGACTAAGGTTAGATCCACCTATATAAATGCATCCATTTCATCATTTCTAAAAGAAGAGAAGAAGAAGAAGAAGAAGAAGATATATATCTTGCGCATATGCTTATCAACCATTCTACTTGAGGATCATAGTTTATGGTTTCATACTTTTTTGTAGATACAAATCTTGTCTTGTGAAGAAGTCTTTTAGATGCATTGATAGGTTGTGTAGCCTAGATCTAATTTATCCTTGTCATCCTTACATACCATAACAAACTTTTATGAATCACCTTATCCAAGGGAGAGATTGAGGTTTGACGAGTTTATATTTAAAGGTAATTATTCTTAACTTTCTTCCTCCTTTGTAAGAGTAGATAGATATGCATTTATACTTCTCTCCCATACATTATAATTATGTATAAAATGATAAGAGTATATGTATTATGGGCATGTTTAATTTTCATTTTTATTACCCTCACTTTGTTCTACAAGATTTCATGAGCACTAGATTAGATTTTTCTTTACTTGTTATTAGTTTAGTGAATATGAAAACATAGGACCTAGTTAGGGTTATTGCATAGTTATGTTTGACTGGAGGCTTTGGAACACTCCTTAGTGAATTTATTATGGTAAGAGATCCCTTGGCTAGGTCTATTAGATCTATCTTGGTCATGAATTCAAATATTTAATGTATCTACAATCAAAATTGTAAGTAGGATTTATCTTCTCCAAGGTAGGATTGATTTATACATCTATTGCATTTCCCATTGCATACATTTTGGTGAACTTGATGTGAAATCTAACCCTTGAAAATTTTCTTTCACTTCATCTTTTTTATCATCTTATTATATTTTTTATATTTACAGTACTATATGAAACTAGTCGATATAGTTCTAACTTTTCGTGCATAGGTTTAACACTTAGTCACATCAAAATGACTATGTTCTATATGTGTAGGTCTTCATCACATATAGGTTATTGGATTGAATAGGTCAAAAAAGTACTCCTTTTTAGTTCTAGATAAGCATATAGAGTCAAATAAGTCAACTTTGTCATATTATTCTTTTTCATATAGGTCAACAAACACTATCAAACAGTTCAACTTTGTCATCTTATTCTTCTTCAGCACATAAGGTTTTATAGAAATTGGTTGAACATGTTAACTCAATTTGCAAAATTTGAAATCAAAAATTTAGGAAATTTTGCATAAAATTTTATAATCTTAACCATCTTCAAGCCCACCAAGATTCCTCTCTTTCCTCTCTCTATCATATTAGTATTTCTTTCAATTTTATTTTTCATAAGTTATCAATCTTTAAAACTGTAACCCTACAATTAGCTAGGTCAACCTGCTTGACTTAGTTCTATAGTCTATCTCCTGTCTAAGAGACATTGTTGACCTATTTGAATCTATTATTAAATATCTTGATTCTAAAAAATAATAGCAACCCATTTGACTCTATTTGTATACAGTGTTGCCTAAACTAACTTTGTACTATTCTTCATTAAGGAACTAATAACTATTTGCTAGTAATTAATTCACAATTTCTTCTTTAGTTGTTTATATGCTTAAAGTAACTCACATAGTCTAAATGGGTGGCTTTTCAAATTACCATTTAACTACACTAGTTTACTCTTTTACACACACTACCAAATGACATACCATTCAAAATGCATTTAAATACTTGTCTTCCGAAGGTCTACCTACTTGGATTTCATCACCAAGGGGAAAGCCAACTTGGTTATTTGGCCAAGTATAAATACATGGTTAATGGTATATATTGGCAAAGCACCCAAAACCCTTATCATTGTAGGATTCTGAAGTGAGGGGGTAAGCCCCAATACCAAGACAATACCATTACCAACATGGATCCCTTTCATCCCAAACATCCTGAAACCATCCATAGATTGCTTTTATAGTTCCCTATTTTATCCAACTCTCTTATTACACTTAAATAAATACTTTATAATAATCTAATAATACTCAGGATGAACATTTAGTTAGCATTTACTTTTCATTTGATTTTTTCTCTCTAATCATTGCATGTTGTATTGCAAAAACTTGTATTAGCCAACATTGGTGCAAGGTTTTGTGTTGTGTGCTCCAATTAGATCACTCACATTGATCCAATTATTTATGTGTTTGTTTTTATTCTTTATTCACTTATATTGCAAAAAAAACCCTATTTTAGCACACCATCATTATGGTCAGTAAAGTCTCTTACATATTATATTTTACCCTTATCAGTAGTATATAGTCAATCTGTATGACTATGTGTCCTTCTTAACCTATTTCATCTCGCAATTTGCATTACAAAGTTGATATGTATGACTATGTATTTGTATCTATCAGTTAGGTTGTAGAACATAGTTAACTTGCATGACTCTGTATCCTTATCAACTTATTTTATCCCCTATCTACAATACAACATTGACCTATATGACTTTGTACTCTTTTTTCCTATTAAGTTATAGAACACAGTCAACCTAAATAACTTTGTATCATTTTTTTCTCACTTTATCTTTGCATCATTTTTATTTTTATTAAACTTTCTCTCTCATCATGAAATTCCTATTTGAGGACAACACTGAGTTGAAATCAACATATATGATTAGCCTTACCAACCCCAATAAGTTTTCTCATGAACAAATTTATGGCTCCTACTCTAGATAAAAGTAATGTGCATATGGCCACTCACACTACAAACTATGGGACCCTACTAATACATATTTAGTTCACAAACCTTTTTTCTCCATGGAAGATCATTTTGAATTGGAATATACTCCAAAATTGCTTTTTTTCATTAATGAATTTTCTCAACATCAAGGAAAATATCCTTCTACTATTTATCACCTTATGATAAGTAGTCAAATAAAGGAAACCCATTCACCTTCCCCCACATTCTCACATGAATTTTGGGGCAATAGATTCTTTTCCTCTCAACCTCTTCCTTCTCTTTTGATTCCTTCTCATATTATGACCTCTTCTTCTTTGATTTCTTCCACCTCCATGCCAAGTATCTCTACAACCATGGAAGGTTCAACATCTAGTGGGCATTTTCCAACACCTACTCTTATCAATTCTTCCACTAGTGCATCATTTGATACCCATGGTAATCATTCCTCTAGTGCTTCATTTTCTAATCTCTCTACTAGTGCATCATTTTCCACCCAAGAAAATCATGTTACTAGTGCCTCCTTTGCTACCAATTCCTCTTAAGCTACAAGTAGCATGCATGGCACCACTCATAGTGGTACCTAAGCCACTAATACCAATGTTAATGTTTCACATACTATAAATAACATCACTCAAACCCATCAACTTTTGTTTCAAACTCTTAACCAAATGAACACTTTCCAAGATAATAATTCCAACCAAATGATGCAAATGCAAAATCATCTTATCCATTTCCAAAATCACCCTCAATAGGTTCCATGGGGAATGCACAACTAAAATACCCCCCACCTCCCCTTTCGAATTCCCATTGAAATCTTATCCCTCAACCTCCTCTTGTTAACAAAACAATCAAACACCTTCAAAATTAACCTTTTATGCCTCGAATTGTGAACATAGATATAGGATGTATCACCCCTACCATTAGTTACAATGGGTCTATTGATCCTACCCTACTCTTAAAAACAATTGGAAATCTATACAAATATTGGATCAAGTTAAAAAAATTTATCATTACCAAGATAGTTTCAAAAACTCCATATATAGATGATTTAGATTGGCATAACCAGCTCAAATCTCATTCCATCACTAGTTTGAAATATTTAGTTAATGTTTTGGTTCAATAGTTTCAAACTAGTAACCTCCCAAAAAATACCTTGGCTCATTTTAATAATTACAATAAACTTGGGATAGAAACCACACAAGGTTTCATCAAATGGTGGAAGACCTTGTCTAACAAGTGTGAACATAACATGGAAGATGATAGCCTTTTTCATCTGTTCATGAATGCTCTCTATCCTAAGTTTCAATATCGGGTCTAGACTCTCCCTCCATGAACTTTGGAAGAGGCCATTGACTAAGCCAAGCACTAAGATTTCCTCATGCATCAAATCAAACCATCCTAACTTTATATGGGCACTTGTATGTTCATCAAAAATAAAAATCATCATGCTACTATTGGTGGTGTCACTAGTTCCTTCGATACCATTCATAATATTCAATCTATTATTCCTGACCACACCTCAGAAAAAGCTTCCCCTCTAAACCACATCCCTAATCCTCACTTTTCTTCAATAATTACAATCAATGTTCATAACCTTTATCCTTATCAGAGCTCCAAAAGCATATACCAAGGCCTCTTTCATGAGATATTGATCACAATCATCCCATGAAATCATGGTATAATCCAAATAAATTTTATTGGTTTCATGTTATTTGGGATCATTCTCATTATACTTGTAGGTAATTTCATAAATTAGCTATAGATTTCTTCCTTGGTCCCAATTTAGACCATGATTCTATAATTGATAAACATCAACAAGCCTATAACATTGCCTTCAAATCTTATGAAACACAAACTAAAACTCAAGATTTGAACCAGGCTAATGCTCATATATCCATCTACAAAGACCCTCTTCCAAATCATGGAGATAATAATGATAAGCCTACTTTTTATACCAATAATTTTGATAGTTTTATAGATCCAACTCTTAAAGAGAATGTGGTTAACATGACTGATATATAAAGAGTAGTTTCCTTCATTGATTCTCATTTCAACCATACTCACCAATCATCTCACACTTTCTATGCTATCCAAGATTCATCCCCAACTCACTTAATAGAATTGGGAAAAGAAGACTTTATCTATTTTTATGAACTAGTTCAAATGCCTCCATTAGATAGCATGTATCTTAACATTTCTACAACTTATCTAACATATTTACCCATCACTAATGATACTCAATATTCTACTACCACTTCTTTAAGTTTATCTCAAATCAAACCTATGTCAACTACCTCATCTTCTCATAATAGTCAACCAACTTTTCCCCCAATTAAACATCCTACATCTTATCAACACAACTTAACATGAACTTCTACCTCCTTCCAAGGAACTCTTTCATCACTATGAACCTCTTTGTAATAGTCTCATTATGGGTTATGATGAATGGGATCCTATCATATAACTTACTAATTTCCTTTCTCAAATCCCATTTCTTAAACTTATGTGGATTTCTTCACATCATAGTAATCATATTATGCATCTCCTATTTGAAATGAACATCCCTCATCCTCCCCTAGTAGGACATGAAGCCACCTTATTTGGGTTAGAAGATAGCATTTTACAATAGTTTAAAGAGATGTTTATACATGTTGACAAAATAATGGACACTTATATCTCTCTCAAATTCCCCATTGCTTTTATGATTCGCAATGAGATTCTACTTTGTATAGATGATCTTTCCCTCTTTATCAGTGTCCAAATTGGTGATATCCAAGTCAATCATGACTTAATTGATGAGGGCTCAAATACTTATTTTTCCTCTCTCAATTTTATTAAAACCCTTTGATACTTTGAATGCAATCTTAAATCCACACATAGCATGTGTCAAGGCTATGACTAAAGTAAAATTCTTCCTTTATGTTGTGTGTGACTCCCTATCACCATTACACCTTTCACTATTCAAGTAAAGGTTATGATCTTCAATTTTCCTCTCTCTTATAACATCTTACTTGGTAGGCTATGGACTCATAGCATGTGAGTAATTACCTCTTCCACCTGCCAATGTGTCAATTTCCCTTATAATGGTGTAATATATAGGATTGAAGGAGACACTAGCCCTTAAAATTTTGAACAATTTCAAGATCATAGTGTATTCAAAATTATAACCCTTAAACCCTTGTCAAGTATTCCATTCCATGAATCCCAATGATTTAACTTCCCTATCAACTCTATGCAAGGTTACCATGGTCACCCTAAACTCATTGAGAATATACTACTTAACCTCTTAATTTTAGATGACAATGAGCCTGATGAGATCAATCTCAAGATAAAAACCTTTGATCTCTATCCTCATCTCATTTCTCAGTTTTCACCTTCTCTAAAGTGACATTCCCATCAACCACCTAGTGATGATATACCCATAGTATTAACTAAGACTCTATACTCCATTCATCATGCCACCTCTGATGAAAAATTCATCCCTACCTATGTAATTAATCTTCACATACTTGACTACGATGATGGTTATACCTTAGATGATCCATTTTTAGGAGGTCTTGTTTAGGCCTAAGATGCTAAAATAATTCATTATCATTCTTATTTTCCTTAGTCTTTCCATATATCTTATTGCATTCCATCTTATATAATTCCTAATTTTAGCATTTTTCCTCTTGTTCAAAGGGTAGAGATGGTGGACACACCTCTAATTTATGAATAACCTCAAAGGAGCCTATTTATGGATCATGCTATGATTGGTCCCTATCACATTATTATATACTAGGACCCCTATAATTGGCTTACCCATAAGATGTTTGCTACTATCCTTCAACCTTATATGCATCCCACCCCTCCCTCAATTGAGCCTAGTCTAGATCTTATTCCCACTCCCTTTCTAGTTAAGTTTCTTCCTATTTCTGATCCTATTTCTCCTTTAGTTAAGCCTTATCCAGTCTCTCCACCAACCCCACATTCCCTTGGTGATGGTTTGATCCCTTTACCATAGCTTGCTCATTTTCCCACCAAATGGGTTGATTAGTCATATTCTGATATTCATAGAGTTGTCAGTCATTGGACTAGAGATTGTTTCTACACTAACCATCCTTGAATTTGATTTCCACTCCTTATGTTAGTACACCCATAAAATCTACTAATAAGTGTATTTTTTGCTTCCATGGCACAGATAATCCTTCTTTCATGTATTGTTATAAGCTTCAAAAACATATAGAAACGTTTCATCCCACTATTCCTCAACCCAAAAATAAGGTTATACCTCCCTTAAAAGTATTACCTCAATATATTCCCAAATATGGAGAGGTATATTTTCTCTAGTATAAATGTGTTACCCATCACATTGATCATTTTTTCATCCTTCAATAGCATCTCAAATATCACCTCATGACCATTCTTGCACCTATTATCCTTCCTCCCATAGATCCCCCTTCTTCCCCCATTACCTCTCCCCCTATGGTCCCCTCTCCACGTATAGTTTCTCCTCTTGTGACTCCTTCACCCATGGATCCTCCTTCACCTATGGCCCCGTATCCACCAGTGATTCCTTTAACTATGGCACCTTATCCATCAGTGACCCCTTCATCTCCTATAGAGTCTACTAATATTCATTCTCCTAAGTATCCCGCACATGATATTCCTCATGAACATGATCCTTATGGCATGCTTACATTTTCTATCAAGGAGATTCGACAAAAAGTATTTTCTCAACTTTATCTAATGATTGATGATACCCTTGTTACAGTTAGAGTAAAACTTCATAGAGACTTATCAAATGTTATGGATAATGTTTATCAACAAATATACTAGTATTTATGAACATAACATGGTGTTCTTTCATTTCTTTCTTCATTTTAGATTAGACATGTGATCCAAATTTACATTTATCTATCTTATATCATTTGACATTATGTCAAATTTTTATTTATCTTACATGGTTATTTATGTCTCGCACTACATGTTTTCTATGGTGTCATTTTCTTCCTTATGTTCTCTTATCGATTCTTTTCATGATTACATACTTTTTCTCCATGTGTTCATTTATATTTTATGGATGTGTTATTCTTTTTTCATGATTAATTTCTACCTTATATATATAACATGGATAATCATTATTGTGATTTGGTTATACAAACTTTTCTACCATTAGTCAATCCTTCTTTACCATGTGGTTAGTTAGCAAACAATTCATCTCATTATAAATCTCCTTTTATCGGTCCAACTTGGATCTCCTTTTATTCCCATTATTTCCTTTCACAGACTAAGCATACACATGGTTGAAACTTGAGGTAACATGTTGGTTTATAGGTAAGCCTAAGTGTTTTAGTTAGTCATGTCTTTGGATACTTAGATTCCTTTAGCAAAAGCCTAAAGCTCATTTGTGTGTATCACTTTATCTCTCATGATTGGTCATTCCAATTTTATATGGAGGAGGAATCTTAAAATCCATAAAAATTCAAAATCCAAATCATTTTAATAAAAGGCAATGATACAAAATCCAACATTAAAAATTTCAAAAGTTAAATCACACTTAAAAATGTGATTCAAAACACATCTCATTTTTTCTAATCAAAGATCAAACTCAAAATTTGGCCTCATGATAGAGTCAAGCTCCATTAGGGTATGGTAGACTAGTAGATAGGGAAAAGAAAATTAAAATATATATATTTTAGTTCTACCTACTTTCTCAAGCTAGTAACTAATCTTCATAGTAGATCGATGGTTATGTAAGAGGTCCTAAGGAATGAGGAAAAATTTGTGATAAGTTAAGTAAATTTTAATTTTCCTATTCAAAACAACAAACATGAGTTGATCTTAGTACCTCATTTATCTTCTTATACAACTTTGTGCCTATAGTGAACTGATATCCTCTATATATTGATGATCACTAGTCACTTAGTGTCTTTATATGTCCTTAGTGTGCCCCATGTTTCCTAAGGTCTTCTCGTAAGATGCTTGTGTTGTGATTTTTACATCCCCTCTTTCATTTCCCACAATCCTAATATTTCCCCTTGAGAAATATTGTTTTGTTCATGGAGCACTCCCCCTAAGGATCCCATTTGTGAGTTGCAGTGTAAGACCTTGGATAGGACTAGACCTTCCTCACAAATTACCAAATTACTATTCCAAACATACCCTTTAACATATTTTTTCCCTTTATTTCCACCTCATTGGCATTCCCTTTTTGAGTTACAGTATAAGACCATGGATAGGACATGGCCTTCCTCACAAAAATTTCCAATACCCAAGTCATAATGAAACTACATGTGTCAAATTTGAGTTAAGTTATGATTGATCATGTGTTACACATCCTTGACATGATTCCCATCTTGATATAGTATGTTTTATCTTTACTTAATTAATATTTCACTTTTATCTTCTTATTTTTTGATTGCATGTAAAAATACAACCATTTTTCTTAAGTGTTTCATACTTCCCAACTTGAATTAGTGTGATCAATTTAAGTTCATTTTTGCAATTTTGTTTTTTTTAATACCATTTGTCTTTCATGTGCTTTGAATTTTATTACATTATTTTCATACTTCCCTACGTGATATAGTGTGATTTTACTTGTTTTAATTTGGTGCCAATATTTTTCATGGTTTAAAAACATTTTTTTGGTTATCCTTTTTACCATCATTGGTTTATTATATTTAGTCATCTTTTTGTTATTTCACATTTCCCACTGTGATATAGTGTGAAGTACATTTTTTTTATTAATTATACTTTTCCAAGTCTTTTTTGCCTGTTTCTTTCTAAACATGTATGTGTATCACATAATGATAGAAAACAAAACACTCCATATATATTTCCTATAGCATATACAACAAAATAAAAATACATGTGCTAGAAATAAATATATTCATGCATCAACTACCACAACCAATTACAAATCATGAGATCAAATCCAACTATCAAAATCAATATATCTTTATATATCATGTGTTTTATATAATACAATGGTATAAAATATAAAAATGCATAGCTTTAGCTCTCTAGCTAGGCTCCATAATGCCTATTCCATGGCCTCACCATGTTACCCATAGATGCCTCAAGTTGTCACCTCTACATGGTGCACTATAATGAGACAGTCCAGGATCTCAATCCTACTACCTATCCTTATAGGTTAGCCACCTAGGCCTGTACCTATCCAAGATGGATTGTGTTAGCCATGTGTGTAACTCTCTCATAAGTAAAGGCTTGTCAATCCTATGCCTCTCTTAATCCCACCCCTATCGATGGATATAATTCATCATTGAATGTATGTAGCTTTCTTGTGGCCTCCCTCACTAGTCTAAACCAACCTTCCTAAGCTAGGGCAAATGGTACCACAAGATCATCTAGTATGGTGGAGTCATATGGTGTTAGTACCCCATCCAAAATGTCATGGTACACAAGCATGACCAAGGATCCCCATATAACCTCCTATGTTATAGGATCTACAAAACCAAAACCAAATAGATATTAGATCACATATACATATGAAAACATATCTACCTACTATAATCACATGTAACTAGTATTTTATATTAATTGAAAATTATAACATTTCTTACCAGTCCCAGTGTCACCAACCACTATCTCCCCATATACTTGTCTATTAAGCATGGTCTCTCCATCTAATCATACCCCAAACATCATATATGTTACTCACCTACCTATAAATGTGAATCTAAGAGTCATCACTCATTCATGTTGTGAGCTTTTTCTTATAAGTACCTCTATCAACCAGCCCTATCGTAGGCTGACGATTGGGTCATCTTGTGTGATGACCCTTATTTGTGCTCAATCTCACTGATGGTGCCTTCATATGTGGTATGTCCAAGTTTATATTTTCTCCTCCTAGTATGGTGCGTAATATTATACCTATTACACCCTTGCATCAACATCGATGCCCTCTCTTCCTCTGACTACTAGTTGTCATGATCAACCAGTCCATGGTCTCACATGTCATGGTCTGATTAGCAATATCTTGACTTGTGCTCCTCTTCCTCCTCTCCCCTTCAACTCTCTAGCATGTCATACCCAAATATGAAGCACTACTAGAGGATCCACTAAGTAGGGAAGTCCAAACTTCCTTACTAAGTGTGCCACTGACTGTAAATCTACCCACTAAGTATAATGGCTTATGATCTACACTCAAGATAGCCCTATCACCATGGTTTCCTAACTAGGCCAAATAGTAGCAATATGTGTGTATGGTTACCACATAATCTCCCCTTGTGTGATTATCGATAGTGATGGCATATGGAGCATAGCTTATGATACCTAGTCCTACCTCTATCTAGTCACCTAGGGAAACCTATCATCGACCACATGGGGTAACCCAATTAATCAATATATAAGAAACCTCTTATATATCCATACACTAAGAAAAACCATGAGTCCCATGATTTTATGCCCTCTGGATATCATCTCATACACATCATGCATGAGTTGGACCCAAATGATAGACCCAAAATCATATAACACCCTCGATCCAAAATGGATTGGCTCAAGGCTATCACATATAATTATACCAAACCATCTAATTTGTGACATAGAACTTGTGTTATCATAAGTTTGATCATGGCCTTATGGATGTCCATAATTTGTATGATATACACATTGAATAAACTAAACCTCAACCTTAGGTATATCTTATTTGAGCATGTCACTCACTTGACTAGTTCTCATCTAGATCCTCTAGTGTCCCTATGATCACTGGTGTCCCTCCTATCAATAGTCCAAGAAATGCATGGACATCCTCTAGTGTGATACCCACATCTATGGTATCCCCATCCACCACCCATTAAAATGTGTTGGTAAAACATTCCTGTTCTCCAAGGAACATGACAATGAGATCAACACTTAGTGGGATGCACCTCATCTCTATGAAACCTCCCAAACCCAATGTAACTAGTCTTGCTCTATCTAAGTATGTTAAATGCTTTCATAAATCTAGTAACTATGATGCATTGATTAATCACCAATATCTCTAACATCAGTAAAAAATCTAAAATAACAAAGGATGTATTAGATCTCCGTGTGATTTATACTCAAATTACATTATTAAAATTTTCAAAAAACTCAATTGGTTTGATTTAGTTTGTCCATTTTCTATAGAATCAGCCTATTCAATACTCAATCAACCTTTTACTTCATCTAGGATACTAAATTATCCCTATTAAATTTATACTATATCAACCTCTTTAGTACTAAATCAACCACATTTGTGCCTTACAGTACTAAATTTTCCATCCTTTTACCTTGTAGTACTATAACAACCACTTCAAAAACAACTAAGTTGACCCACTATTACATAGTTGGCTCTCTCCCTTAGCCAATGAAATCGACCTCTTACTATGCAGTTATCTTAATGGTTCTCTTTCACCTTGTAGACTAAGTTGACCTAGTTAACTTTGTTCATATACAATGATGACTTTTTGACCAATTACCATAAATGTCTTGATCATTTATTGGTCTAAATCCTTCTTACCCAATACCCCATTTTACACCTGGTATTCCTAAAAATTTCCTAGGGTTCATTCTGGTGCATATATTTTGTCTACCAGCTAAGTTTTTATAACTCACTCAATTTTAAATAAAAATATTCAAAACATTTAAATTTTTAGTTGCTTACCTATGTTTCACTCATTGCGGTCGCTATGTGTCCTCCCCATCTCAGTTGTCATCTCCTCACCATCCTAGCTTTCTAGTCTCTCACTAGGTCTCTCATATATCTATTTTCTCAGAATAGTAAAAATACCAAATGAATTATTTTTCACCCTATTTATATATACTATTTATAATTATTTACATTTTAAATTTTTACCATCAAATTTATTATTTTGATCATATCTTTGTATTTAATAGCTCTTTTTCCAAACTGTAAAATGTTCTAGAATCCTGACATCGTAGAGAATCTTTTCAACTATTATATGTCTATGTTGAAATTTTTTTGATTTTTCACTCTTTTTTTGCTAATCTCTACAAGTTCACCTAATATTCCCTACATTATATGCTTTCACATTTCTTTCATCTCATTATTTATCTGTAACACTAAGATAAGTAAAGGTATGTGTTTTTAATTATGTCCTTTCTTTTATCTTATTTGCTCCTTACTTCACTTTATTTAGCTTCAACATTGTGTGTTGCTATGTTATTTTCTTGAAGCACCATATTTTTTTACACCTATGTGACACATGATGAGATTTGATTGGGGCATATGTATACACATAATATTTTTAAACTTTATCAATTATTGATGCTTTCTATCTTGTAGGAACCCATCAAGTCTCAATCTCTCTGAGTGCATGCCTTAAGGGGTGCACTGGGAAAGGGGTAGGTATACCATTATTACTTCATAAGATTTTTATCCTTTATTACCACTTTTTATTTACACACCCATTTCCTAAAAACATTTCCCTAAGCTCTGCCTCCTATTTTTCACTCCTCTAGTCATTTACCACATTTATTAGCTCTTCCCAAACCTAAAACCATTTTTAATGGTTTATGTTACACTATCAACCCCATAGACCTTATACTCTAATTGATAAAACTTATTAGGATCTAGGTCAGCCCCTAACCAACCTAAACCAAGGCCTATTTTTTTGTTAATAATGATATTAGGTCAACTAGGTCAACTTTGTTAGCCTAAACTTTTGGAAAGGAATTGGGTTAGATCCACCTATATAAACACATCCATTTCATCATTTCTAAGAGAAGAGAAGAAGAGATATATCTTGTGCATTTGCTTATCCACCATTCTACTTGAAGAGAATAGCTTAGGGTTTCATACTTTCTTTGGAGATACAAATCTTATCTTGTGGAGAAGTCTTTTGGATGCATTAATAGGTTGTGTAATCTAGAGCTGATTTATATTTTTCATCCTTACATACCACAAAAACCTATTTTGAATCACCTTGGCCAAGGGAGATATTGAAGCTCGATGGGTTCATATTCAAAGGTAAGTATTCCTAACTTTGGTCCTTTCTAAGAGTAGATAAATATGCATTTGTACTTCTATCCCATATATTAGAATTATGTATACATTAAAGTGAGTATATGTCTTCTATGCATGTTTACTTTTCATGTTTATTACCCCCACTTTGTGCCACAAAATTTGGTGAGAACTAAATTAGATTTTACTTTATTTGTTATTAGTTTAGTGAATATGAAAACATAGGACCTAGTTAGAGTTATTGCATAGTTTTACTTGACTAGAGGATTTAGAAACCTTCCTACTAAATTTATTGTGGTAAGAGATCCCTTATATAGATTTATTAGATCCATCTTGGTCATGACTTTGAATATCTAGTGTATCCACAATCAAAAGTGTAAGTAAGATTTATCTTCTTTGATCTAGGATTGATTTATAGATTTATTGCATTTCCCATTGCATACATTATATGAAACTGATATGAAATCTAACCCTTCCAATTTTTATTTAATACCATAATTTTTATCATATTATTACATTTTTATATATTTTTAATATTATATCAAACTAATCGACATAGTTCTAACTTTCTATGCATAGGTTTAACACACAGTCGCACCAAAACAACTCTATTATATTTATGTAGGTCTTCATCAGATACATGTTAGTTAAAATAGTAGTCCTTTTTAGTTACAAATAATCATAAAAATTAAAATAGGTTGACTTTATCATCTTATTATCTCTTCCATCATACAAGTCAATAGACACTATCAAATAGGTCAACTTTGTCATCTTATTCTTCTTCAGCACATAAGGTTTTGTATAATTTGGTTGAACCAATCAACTCAATTTTAAAAATTTGAAAGCATAAATTTAGGCACTTCATCATATAAATTTTATATCTTAACCATATTCAAGCCCATCAATGTTTCTCACTTTCCTCTCTATCATTTCAGTATTTTTTTCAAAAAATATTTGCACAAGTTAGCAATCTTCAAAATTATAACCCTACAACCAACTAGGTTGACCTAGTCAACTTAAATCTACATTTTATCTCTTGTTTGATAGATAGTCAACTTTTTCAACTCTATTCTTAAAGATATTAATTTTAAAGAATATTAGCAACCCATTCAACTCTATTCTTTACTATTTTCATATAGTGTCACCTGAACCAACTCTGTATTATTATTCATTAATAAATTAATAACTATTTATTAGTAATTAATTCACATTTATTTTTTTAGTTGTTTGCATGCTTAGAGTAACTCACATAGTCTAAAGAGGTGGTTTTTTAAATTATTGATTAGATAAACTAATTTACTCTTTTTCACACACTACTAAATCACATAACATTCAAAATGTATTTAAACACTTATTTTCCCAAGGCATACCTAATTGGATTTCATCACCAAGGGGAAAGCTGACTTGGTTTTCTATCCAAGTATAAATGAATTCATTTGAGACCCACTCACTATTTGAATGAATTCATCTAAATAGGGTAAATTATAGTTGTCTTTATTTTAGGATCGATTTAGGTTCGTGATATCGAAATAGAATCTATTTTTTTCATTCTTATTGTGAATGGGCACTAAGTTTACTACCCATACAACTTATGAACATCTTTATGAATTAAGGGCTACAATAATATATTTATAAGTCATTATCTCTACCTAAATATATTTTTCCCTTGATTTAGTGGGATGGGATGCATTATCACACTAAGATCAAAGACATTGATATATTCATATGTCCACTAAATTGTTTTTATATCATAGGAGAAATATTTTTGGATGTTTTATCTTGATCAGGTGCAATCAGGACCAATGTGGACATCTTTAGGTTCATCATTTGATCCCAAGGTGATAATGAGTTATTGTTGGTCAAATAAAGTACTTTTGGTTTATGTTGATTTTTAGAAATCAAACACTCTTCTAATGAGAACATAAATTTTAGGATGTGGTTTTATATTAAGTTCATAATATTTTCTTCGTCGTAATCCTCACTAAGTGGATTGTCTCTATCTTTCTCATCTATGATCTGGGTACTAAAGACCCTAGGGTTGTTAAAACTTTACAATACATGATGATCATAATCAAAAAAACTAAAAGATATCAATGTTTTATAAGGCTGAAAGACAAAGTATAAGCTCTACAAAAAAAATATATAGCCTTGAGTTATTTGAAGGAGATAGATTCATAGCCAAAGTTGCTAGGGAATAAATAACTTATTTTTCTTCTCTGGGAATAAGAGTGATGTTGAATGCATCAAATGCTTATATCAAGTCCCATGCTCTATGTTTAAATTTTCTTAAGTAATAATTAATCTTAACTTGATTGAATATTAATTTATAATCACCAAATTCCTTTAGTTCTTTGAATTTGGGTTAGATGTAGACCTAAAATCAAGGCTTCATATTCTACAAGGTTATTTGTGCAAGAGAACTATAACCTATAGGAATCCAAATGCAATTTCCATTGTGTATCAACTGAGGTAATCCTAACTCAATCACCTTATTTATAATGGGATCCATTAAATTATAGGGACCATAAGCCTAATGATTCAATATTCTTATCAGCTTTACCTTTTATTTGTTATATAGATAGGGTGGGATTTCTTCTAAAAATAATCATAAATTGACAAAGTATGAAAGTGTAGAAATAAATAAATCATAAGACAAGTTATATCTCAAGGTGAAAACCACAAATGAGACAAATTTTAAAGTGGGAAACTAAATGTATCATATAAAAACCTCATGTGATCCTATTAGAAGTCTTGCTACCTAAATCTCTATAAGTACAAGATTGAATCAAGAGCACAAGATAATAAGAGAGAAAAAGCTATAAAATTCCAGTAAGAAAATGAGGAGAGGAAGGGATGTTTTATAGATTAAGAGGAAAAGAATGGAAGATACAAGGAATCGCATGATTACCTTACAATCCTCCTTTGTGTGTGCCACTTGTGGCTTATTCCCTTAGAGAGTGGAGGAAAATGTGTGCCAAGTGAGGGAAAGGGATTTACATGTAAGTAAATCTAAATCAAACAAGTGGATTAGGGAGGTGATTGACACCTCATAAAAGATATAAATAAAGTGTACTAATAAATGCAATAAATACACAAATAACTAAGACTTAAGAAAAGCCAATAAACCTAGGAAGGACCCAAATAAGGTTAATTATCCAACACCCCCCCCCCCCTTAAGCTTAATTTGGGATTATAAAAGTTGATATAATATTTTACAAACAAATAATGGATTTCAAATTACATGCTACTCCCACTTAATACAAAATTCTTTCAAGAGGAATTACAAAATTTTAGAGAAGAAAGAAGAGAAGGTGTTTCCAAAATTTGTAAGGATGAAAGTGTGATCAACAATAATCTCCAATAATCCTTTTCATACAAGGTGGTCAATATGCCATGAAAACAAGACCAACTAAAAGGAGTAATGATCTACAAACATGCAAAATAAGGTAACAGCAATCTTTCAAGTGAAGTAACCAATATGCAATAAAAAATACAATCTACATATATAAAGTATTAAAAGTAGATGTACAACTAGGAAAATTTGAGTAAAGATGACTTCCATCACAAAGTGCATAAACATGCATGAAAATAAGTTAGTCACTATAATCAAAGCATATATCCTATGTAATAAAACTCAAGAAATGTAAAAAGAGATTTAGATAATAAAAAAGGAGATAAAGAAGACGTGTCACTTGAAAAAGATATTTTTCAAGAATAATTAGAAGAATGATCATAAGAATACATATCAAAGTCTCTAAAAGATTTATTTTATTTAGGAATCTAAATATTTTTACCCTTAAAGATAGTAAATTTAGTCATTTTCTAACAATGCAAAGTATCATGTGTGGATTTATCACAATATTTGCATGGATGCAATTTTTAATATTTAGATATGTGATGCCCATGTTTTCCATAATGTGCATAAGGTTTAATATATTTAACCAAAGCATGAGAATTAAAATTAGTATAGTAAAAAAAAAGTTGAAATATAAGTCCTTTGATGAGGAGGACAATAAGATTCTAAAACTGCATTAGAAGCATGAGAATCAATAAAACCAAGACCTTTACAATGATTATTAGATTCAAGTAAAATGGGTGTAGTAATGCCATCTTTGCATTTATCAAGGACACTGCTAACATACCCCATGGATTGCATAATTTTTAGGCTAGGGTTAAAAACATCATGTGATGGAGTAAAAGGCTCTTTGGGAGTCAAAGAATAAATATTACATGTTTTCACATTTTCAAAAGATGTAAGTTCGGTGGTTAAAGAATCAACTAAGTTTTGCATTTCACTTAATTTTTTAGTGTGCAATTTTTGCATTTAAGTTGACATTTTAAATAAATAATTTCATTATCATTTTCAATAATTTGATGCTTAAATTAAAAATCACTTGCATGGTATTTTAAAGCATGTAAAATATTATTTTAAGGAAATAAACAACCAAACATTACCCCAAAAAGGAGATGCCACTTAGCTATCAAACAAAATACCTTAGATGTATGACCAACTAAGAAAATCAACACATAAGAGTTTAAAATGCCATGTAATGATTGTCGATTTAAAAATGAAATGAAATGCTTTTCTGAAAATAAAGGGCATAAATTAGGAATGCTTAAAATAATATTTGTGAATGAGAAAACAAAATACTTATATAAAGCACATTACTTGGACTTAGTGACTTAGAAGAGAAATTTGAAATGAAAATGATGAAAAGAAAATAAATGGATGGGGCATACCAGCTAGAGCAAAGTGGGAGCCTTGCAAGTTGTTGACAAAATAGGTTATGATTTTTTAAAGAAAGCAACATTCTTGCAAGAATATAATAATATTCAAGCCACAATATGGTGCCCCTATAAAATAAATAGAATCATGCATAAATATGGGATCTAGAAAAAGGAATGGCAATGCTATAGGGAACAAAAAAGTTTAGAAAGAAATAAAGACACCTGAAGAAACCAATATGATGGAAGGTTGGGGAATTAACAAAAAAGGTAAAAAAAGGATGAACCTAAAGGGGTGATGGTTAAGATAAGGTAAGATAGAGACTCAAGCTCAAGAATGGGATGTAAAGGATCGAAATGGGGCACCATAGTCAAAAAAATAAAAAAAAATTAGGGTGATGCCAAACAAGGAAACTAAATGATTTTTTAAAAAATAAATTACTTATAAAGAGCTGAAATTTGAGATAAGAAAAAATCAAAAAATATAAAAAGGAGCATAAGTAAATCTTAAACAAACTAAGCAAAAGATATAAGTACAAAGAATAAGGAGAGATATAGAAGTGAACAAGTAAAAAAAATATGATAAAAAAACCAAAAATCTAAACTAAGAGGATTTTTTTTTTTTTTTTTTTTGATGTGTACACAAAAAAAATTGAATTGAAGCGTCTCTTAACAAGGTTAAAAAAGGAAATTGGTCCTTTCAAGTACCCTGCAACAATAAGTTAGAGATTAATAATTTCAAGAAAAAAGAGATACTAGATTTAAATAAGGTGGAGCCCTCATAAAAAAATCTATAAAATCTCCCAAAAATCTGCACACTTTCAAAAAAAAAATCAATAAGATGATCTTAGCTCTGATATCATGAAGGATTTATCCCAAGAATAATCATCAATGACAAAGTGTGAAAGTGCAGAAATAAATAAATCACAAGACAAGTTACCTCTCAATGTGTAAACCACAAATGAGATAAGAATTTTAAAGTGGGAAAGGAAATGTATCAGATAAATCCCCATGTGCTCTCATTAGAGGGCTTGCTACTAAAATATCCACAAGTACCAAATTGAATAAAGAGCACATGAGAAGAAGAGAAAGAATTATAAGATTCTAGTACAAAAATGAGAGAGGAATGGCTATTTTATAGAGCAAGAGTGAAAGAATAAGAGTTAAAAAGAATCCCATGATTACCTTACAATATTCCTTTGTGTGTGCCACTTATAACCTATTCCCTTAGAGAGTAGAGGGAACTATATCTCAAGTGGGAGAAATGGAGTTACCTGCAAGTAACTCTAAATCCAACAAGTGGATTAGGAAGGTGAGTGACACCTCATAAAATGTAAGAATAAAATGCATTAATAAATACAATGAACTCACACATAACTAAGACTTAGGAAAACCCTATAAACCTAGGAAGGACTCAAATAAGGTTAATTTTATAACATAGGGTGTAAATGTTGATGTCATAAGATATTATATTTATCTTCTCATTGACATCATTGTATTTTGTGATCATATGTTTCATATTAGGCTATATATTAACATGAATTTGATTAGTTTTCCCCCAAGGAAAATACATATGCAATAAAATTATGGTCATGTACCCATTTAGGGTCTTGAACCAATCCATTTTAAGCATCATTATGTTGGTTTCCAAGATCTATACCACTTGAATGTCCATCAACTATTGAACTCTAAGTTTAGATTCCAACAACATGTATACCTTGAAGATCTCATCTACCACCTTGACATCAGATTTTCCTATATGGATTACTATTTTATTTGACTTAATGGGTGTTAGCCTTAACTTCTAAAAAAATTTAGTAGGATTGACATTTGTCAAGGTTTCCAAGTCAACTATATAGTTATGTTAACATAAAATTTGGATTAGTTAGCTACATATAGTTTTATGCTAAATAGGTTAAATTTAGCTATACTAATGTATCTCAAGGGTTAATTCCTTATTATTCACTTAAAAAGAAGTAGTGCCTATATTTGTAGTGAATCATACACAATACACAGAACACAAAAATTTCCTACTCTAACTTCCTTTTATATATATTAATCTAACTTTCGAATACAATAGTTCATACAATTTAATTTATATCATTGATACAAGTACTTAAGTTACTTTTATCTATAACCTTTTCATAATTTTTTGTATTCACCTTTATTCTTTCTCATATCTTTTATCTATTAAAATGTTGTGATTTAAATACCAAGCCAATACAACATATATTAATGGTCATGTCAGAATGAGATATACCCTTTCTCTAATTAGGTCAGCATTTAACTCTGTAAATCCTTCTTTTTTATTACATCCCTAGTTGATAGAATCCTATGTTCTATCATCCTAGAAGATTGTTTTATTGTTTCAGTATTGAAATCATCTCTGCAATACATGTGGTTTTTTATTTGATCGATAGAGAATCTTTCTAACATTTGCCCAAATTTTATATATTTTTCTTATCCTCAATACAACTCTAGTTATTGATAGGTATCAAAAATAATCATCCCTATCCACCTAAGTATAACAAAATTTTAGGAACCACTATAATACATTACTAAAAATCATGGATTAGGTGCCTCATCCTTGGGTAGATGTTGATGATATTTGCTTATCATCATCTGAGCAAAAGTCTCCCAACCCAAGATGAACTTATTTACTTTTGTAATCATGTTCTCAATCACCTAATTTTCCTTGGACACTAAGATAGTGTCACTTAGAATAGGATCTTTGTCCAATAAAGACAAGTAATTGATATGTGTCTTTAGGCAAACCGTCATTTTCTCTATTTATCTATTTAGGAACTCACCATAGTCCTCCATTTTTGCATTTATAGATATTCTCTTGTGTTTTTTCACCTTATATTATTCATGTATGGATATCATCTTAGCCCTTTCATTCATGGAGGGTATGTGCTCAGATCCAAATTTGGTTGAGGTTGTGCTCAGCTATTTTTCTATTTATTTTAACTCAATTTTCTTATTAGATGTCCATAATGGGCAACTAAGTGATTAAGTGAAGTAGGTGGATGCATCATCCAATTTATCCTTCATATTCCCTATTTTCTCCATGTATGTTATTTTTCTTGCTTGATTTTACCCCATAAGTGGCCCTAATAGTTCTTCCTTATATTCTTCCTAAGCCTCATTCTAGATGAGGGCTCTATCTATTTAAAATCTAGAGTGGCTGATGAAATTCTCCAATATCTCTACCAATTATTGTTATATTGGTAGAGTAGTATCTAGATCAAATTTTGGTTTGGCAGTAGTTAAGACATATAAACATTTATTAATTACCTCCTCCAAGGTAACACACTGCATCATCCAATCACTTATTGAACTTTTAATTAGAGTTTGTACCACAATTTATTTGTCAGTTATATTTAAGTGTTGTAGTTCCACTTGAATTTTCCCTCCTTTAGCTAGTTGGAGAAAATTGGATGGCACTATAATGGTGGATGTCTTATGTTTATGTTTGGCTAATTCTTCTTTGTTCCATGTAAGGAACTCTTTAACTTCCCCCCAACATTATAAAACTACCTATGGCATTGTCTTGGGTGGTACCCTCTATTCTCAGGCTCATCTTCTTTTCCTTTATTTTCTTCAATGGAACCACTATTTATTCTATTTCTTTCTTTCATTCTAGCTCTTGCTTCTTTTTCCTCTTTCTATTTTAACTCCTCCAAATTCATTATATTCTCCTCATCCAATTTATTTTGGATTTATTCTTTGATTTCCATTTCTTTTTTTTAGCTTTATTTTTCTATTTTTCTTTTGTTTTTTATTCTTTCTCTTTCCTTTTCATTTCCTCTACTATTTTTTTTGTCTTTCCTCTGTGGCTCTGTTTGCCTCTTGTTCCTACTTTTTCTTTTCTTCTTCGATTTTTGATCTTATATTTTCATATTTTTTTATGCCTCATATTCTAACATCTTCCTCTATGTTTCATTCTTTTATGGTTCTTCATTCTCTACCTTTTCTTTTTCTAATACTTGTTTTTCCTATTGGGTAGCTAATGTCACAATCTCTTGAATTTTTTTATCTTCTTCCTCAATATTGTGTTATAATTATTTGAATTTATAATCATTTATTCCTTTAATGCCTTAGCCTTTTCTAATTTTATTTTCTTTTAAAAATCCTTAATGACTAGTTTTATTTTTTATTTTAGACCTTAACTTCATCTGTTGGAGTTTATGTAGTCAATCTTGGTCACCAAGAGACATAGAGGATGTTGCGATAGTTTTATTCAAGGATTCCTCTTTGTATTTTCAAATAGTGACTTTAGCCTCCTTATTTTTCTCCTTGGTATTAATAAGAATGCTTTTCACATATTCTGGGACTTTTTCTATGGTGTCATGTAACTCATATAGACTAAGTGCCACATAGTCCAGAATTTCCCTTATCACCCTATTCTACCCTAAGGTATCCACATTCTTATACAAGATACCCCCTTACTTGTTCCTCCCTTTACAGGGCACATAACTAAGAGGGCATTCATATTTATAACCTCAATAGTCACCTCTTACTCTATGGCTTCTTCAATTTCTATGGTATCTTGTTATTCGAAGGGGTCTGATTCTGACTAGGATTTAGATGTTTTTTGTTTATTTTTTATTTTGGGGATTGTCTCCTTATTTTATTCCCACTCATATTTAGTAATGTTTATCCTATGGTTAGATATGTAGTGGGAGATGTCTCAAGTTCCTTTTCAGTATGTATTTTTCTCCTTGAGGATTGGTCTCCCCCAAGTCATACCTTCCTCTATCTGAGTGTATAGAGTGGGGGTACCCTTTTTTTCATCTCTTTTTCCCCTAATTACTTGCCTATATTAGAGTATTTAACAATAAATGAGGTTGTGTCATATTCTTCTTATTCCTCTGCAGTCAAGTCCACTAGGAATATAACTTGTTTATTTGGTCTTGAATATTTATGAATACCATCTTGGGGTTTAGATGCCCCTATTCCTCCTAGTGGTAGTGGTTCCTAACTACCATTAACATTATTTTCTTCCTCCTGTTCTTGTTCTTGTTCTTGTTGAGAACCTCCCCCATTATCTAGTGAGAGGCTCCTAGCCCCAATAATAGATATCTTAACTTGTTCATTAGTAACCTCATATCATAGAGGTGAGATAAGCAAAAATTTATTAATGAAAGGTTTAATAAGGAGTTATCTATGTATACTATAAAATTAACCTTTGTAAAGTAATTATTGACAATTTCCCTTGATATTTTGTACCTTCCTTCAACCATACTCCTAAGTGTCCTCTCCCAATGTAAGCAGTGTTCTACTTATTGCAATGTGGTGATACCTTGGATTGCCTCAAATATTTTTGCTCTTATGGGTGTGTATTAGTTAGATTCTACCCTTTCCTAATGTCCTCTAATAATATGGGTAAATTACATTGCAATTACTAGTAATAAATAACCATAGCAAAAGCCCTGAATAATTTTACCTTTCTTTATTTTTTGTATATTCTCCAAAAAAAATTCATATAGTATGTTGGATAAATCATACTCCATGTCAATCAAGATCATCCCCTATGAAATTTAAATGTTCCTTGAAATTATATAGTTATACCTATTTTTGTAATAGACCTTCTAGGTAATATATTTTGTGGTGAATGTGATTCTAAAATCTTTCATATTGTGAATGGATAGGGCTCTATTGTTTATTTTTGTGCCTATTAATGTGGAAAAGGAGTTGGTACTCATGTTATTCTTCTTCTTCTCACATTTTTTTTTTAAAGTGTCCTTGATGTAGGAGGCTAGTAACTATGTGTATCATGTCTAGTGTAATGTGATATTGTTAATCCAAGTATATAATGTCTTTGTGTGCCCTAATAAATATTATTGTAGCTATATTTAGCATCAATTAAAAGTATGTAAATTTGGTCCATGCATCCAAATTTAGTATTAGAATGATGCAGCATTCTAGTTTGTACTCTAATTATTGAGTCTGAGGGTTTAATTTCAGCATAAAAATTATTTCTACTTCTAGTTTCATGTGATAGATTTTCATCAAGTGTGCCTTGATGTATTTACATGTCTTCTGCATGCGTGATAAGGTGAGAAACCTTTGAAAATACACTGGATGGGTATGATGTCTCAGACTTGATCGAATGATTCCTATACTTGGGTTGTTTGATTAAGTCATCCATGAATACCTAATAAACCTCCATTATTTATACCAAATAAATAATATCTAGCAAGATGTGAACTTTGGGTCAAATTTTTTGCAACATTTTTGTGTTCAAATGATTGGGTTATTTTTATGATCAACCAACCCTTGCTTTATAACCTTCTTGATCCATCTATTAATCATGTTGATCTATTTAAGGAGATAAATTGTATTTATTATCATTGTTAATTCCCCTTAGTTCACTTGTTTTTTCATTAATATATGTCTCATCATATATTTATTTCATTTTTGTCTCTTTATTTGGTGATTTTGACAACTATCTCACATTACGTAGTTTCTACCATATACCTTTTAAACTATTTATAGGTCATCATGAATTTATCCATTTAAATTTTCATTAAACAGAGGATATATTTATTATTTTTGGCATTCTTGTACTCATCTATGTTACCACTAGCTTTCTATTTCTTCTGTAGATGTGTATTTCTCTATCTCATGACTTACTTAACTGTAGAAACTAATTTGATCTTCCTTTATCTTCTAATATCCTTATGTTTTACTGTTATGTATTATTTTGTACCATCAATTAGTATTTTTATTCCTTTGTTTCTCCTCTTTATATGGCACCTATTCTTAAGGCACCTTTCTTTGACAACTATATCCTAAATCTGCAGAGGCTAGTAGTAACTATTTTGATATTTATGATGATTCCCTATTACCATTGTATCACATTTCACACCATCGTTACAATTTCATTTTTATCATCTCTCCATATATTTTCTTATTTTTTCAGCGATATATCTTGTTATGTGGTAAAATATATGAACTAGTGGTGAGTTTTCTTAATTGTTGTGATGAGTATCACCTATTTCCTCTCACCACTGCATGTCACTATCCATCGCCATACCATATTTTTGAAATCCTTATTTAATTATCCTATAGATGAAAGTAAGACCACACACACACACACACACACACACACACACACACACACACACATATATATATATATTAAAACTCTTACCACTATGTAAAAAATAATACCAAAGGTTCATATTTTACTTGTCCTTTTTTTCCCCCATTCGTTGTTTCTTTCCTGAGTCAATACGCCTTCCTTGGTGATTAATGTATGTCTCTAAGAAGGGAAATATTAACTTATTTGATTATGTACCTAGATTATCTCTTACCTCCATGAATTGTTATCTACTACATACTTATTAATCCCATTTAATAAATTTCCTCCCTTTACAGAGTAAAATTCTATTACTTTCTATCCTATTTTCTTACCATTGTATAATAGTTATTAACACGTCATATTTTATTTTGCCTTATATTTTTATTTTTATTTTATATTTTATGTCTTTTTAACTTTTATCCTTATTCTTTTACTTCCTATCTATTATATGGTATAGTTGTCCCACTAGTGTGTTGTGGTAGCGTTAGACAACCAATTACCAATAAAGCTATTTTTTGGGTAATATGGTAACCTTATTCAACTTCCTTGGATGAAAGGATAGTGCCAACCTAGTTTAACAGGGGGTGACATTATCTATGACTAGAACTCAAGCATATGATTTAGGGTACCATGGTACCTTCTACTATAACTTCACCCAATTGGAAGGACAATGTCACCCCATAAATTATTTCCTTGATATTTCTACCACCCAGGATAAGAAATATGTATGGTGTAGGGTTTCAATCTAGCACCATTGACAAACCCTTGTCTTAGATTTCCTGCTAGTGTTTGTAACTTTATTTTTCCTAGGTTCAATATACTTTCCATTATGTAGGGGCCAAGCCATATTATTTTTAACTTACCCAAATTTTTGTATTTGTTGTCATAGAGTAGCACTTTATCTCCTACTTACAAATCTATTTATATTTATGTGCCTATCATGCCATGATTTTTGGTGTCCCTTTTCTTATGTTAGATTATATACTACTAGAAACCTTTTTTCATCTAGTTTTTCTAAGTATATGAACCTTTCTTGAATTAATTCTTCTCATTCATCCTGAATGCAATTGTAAGTCTTAAACTTGTTAATATGTATTCCAATGGCATCACTGCTTCTAATATGTAGAATAACTAAAAGGGATAGTATTTAGTCATCTCTTTGTAAGTGGTGTGGTAAGCCCATAATACTACTAGTATATTTATATCCCAATCCCCTATCTCAATATTATATACTTTTGTTAATACTTTCTCTAATACTTTATTGAATACTTCAACAATGTTTTTTATTTGTAGATGGTAGGGAGTGCTTCTATGATGTTAGATAAGGAAGTTTTTCATCAATTCTAATAATTATTTTATTGACAAAGTGTTTTCTTTAATCACTTGTTATGATCAAAGGGCATTTGAACCTTGTAATTATGTTTTCATATTTGCATGTTGTAGTTGTCTTTATGATATAGTCCTTTGTTATAATAAATTCCACCCATCTCATGAGATATTTTATTCTAGTGATAATGAATCTAGAATTGATTTTTATTACCACATGCTTGATAGGACTGATAAAGTAAATTGCCCAATTTTCAAATGGGGCTAACACCAAGACTAGGTGGAGAGGCGTTTTGTCTCTAGCATTTGGTTTACCCACTCTTTTATAGATATCATAACTTCCTATATACTTATGTGCATCTTTGAAAAGTGATGGCCACTATAGGCCTGCTAATAGTATTTTTTCCCTATAGCTTCTACCAAGTTGTGTCCTTCTATAACTCCATAATGTGCCTCTCTTAAGATATTATGTCTCTCATGTGGTAATGATACCCTCCATAACACTTCATATCTTCCCTTATTATACAATGCCCCTTCAATTAGCATGAAAGGAAACACCTAAATCATCAATCTTTTCTTTTGTAATGTACTATATTCCTCTAAGAAATATCCATTAGATAAAAATTGTGCAATAGTTTCCATATCTTTAGGTATTACCTCTAGCAAAAGAGATGAGGTCTAGGAAACTCATCCTTAATTAGTCCTACATATTCTCTTTTCATTATTATAGATAATTAATTAGGTCCATTATCATATTTTCTAGGTTTCACCATAATAGTGAAGTCAAAATCCTAGAACAACATAAGCCAATGACATATTCTCCCTTGTATTACTGTCTATTTATTAGGTACTTAAGAGGCTCATGATTTGTAAAGAATGTAAATGGAGTTAAAAATAAGTAACATCTAAAAAAATTCACCACATAAACCATATCAAGTTTTTTGCTCTTTATTGTGAAATAATTCCTTTCTTCCCTTGCTAATTTTTTTTTTAGTGAAGGAAATTAGTTATCTATATTTCCCTATGGTTTTGCTAGTACCACCCCTATTACAATCCCTAATGTATCAACATGTACATGAAATAAAATTTTCTAATCTATAAATACTAAGATTAGAGCATCTATAATCTTATTATTAATTTTGTCAAAAGACTTTTGACATTGTCTTAACCAATCTAATGGTTGATTATTCTAGTTTTTCAACAATTCTTCGATGGGAGCACTAATAGATTCATAATTCCTTATAAACTAGAGATGATATCTAGTATACCCTGATATTGTTCAGACCTCTTTATGTGACTTGGGTGGTATTAGGTTAATTATTATGGTATATTTGAGTGTATATACCATTAAACCTTATTTACATATTATGTTCCCTAACAAAGTTCCAAAAGAGGTGGAAAAAATGCATTTCTTGAGATTTAGTTAAATGTTCAACTATCTACATCTCTAGAACATCATCCTTATTACTCATACATGATGTCTGATTAACCCATAAACTATCTAATCATCTAAATATACTTCCAAAATTTTATGAATCAAATATTTAAATGGATTCACCATTATGTGACTAAACATTGTTGGTTTATTCTTCAATCCAAATGGCATGACAGTATATAAAGGACCCTCATTCTATAGTAAATGTAGTTCTTAGCCTATCTTATAGTCAATGCATATACATATCTCACCAATTTTGTTATTTTGTATTACCATGGGACTTATCTATTCAATAACTTCTACCAGAGTTATAATTCCCCTAGCTAGCATTTTATCCTATCCTACATTAACTTTTGTCTTTACATTAGGATTTAGCCTATATGGTCATTTCAGCAATGGTTTAATATCTTTTTTCACTAAGTTTTCATAGAACATACCTCCTATTTAATGCCTTTGATTTCAATAAATGTTTGTAGGAACAAGTCTTCAAATTCCCCTATTATTTCAAGGACTTTTTCTACCTCCTCTTTAGCCTATTAGCTTCAAACCTGTGCTAAATTTGGATTCCCTTCTATGTTAATATTATCCTCCCTAATTTTGAGTGGTTCATATATGTATTGTGTTGTATCCTCCATGGTATCAATAAGTTGTCTCTCTCCTTTTGCAATGTCAATTTTTATATTCTCTAGTTTCTCTTCCTCATCCTCTTCATGCTTTGTAATTTTGTGGCAGTATGCCATTTGCTTTTGTTTTTTTCATTTTTGTAGTTCTTCCTATGGTGTTTGGTAATTATTTTAAAATTGATCCAATTTGTTCCTAGTTATCCATAATAATTAATGATTTATCTTCTATTTTTAGTTTGGATAATTGTTATTTTGCTATCAGGTCTTCCATGAATAAGAAGGTTTTGATCTTCCATAGTGACCTACACACTCTAATATCTAGGTCCCAAAAATTGAAAGTTGTGTAGAAATCTATTTTCAAGTTTGCCCATGTATTTTTCCATTTTCACATTTCTTGGTGTAGGTACCGTATCTTTAGGACTACATCCAACATCCAAAAAATGAATTGTGCACATATTCATTTTTTATCTATCCTCTTGTCTTCCATACTCATTCACATATTTCAATATGTCATCATGGGTTGGTGTTACCTATATACCATGTTATCTCTAGGAAGTAACTTTTTAATTATACAAACCTTATTATGAGTAGTATGTAGAAGGTTTTCCACATATGAATGGTGTTTTTTTTAGTGTGCCACCATCTTACAACATTAATGGTGAGTGTATCATAAATAACTTTCATCCAAATTTCTTCCTACAAAAATACTCTCATCAATTATTGCAAATATTGATTAACTAACCCTATGTTAGTAAACTTAGGTAGTTTATTATGTGAAGCTTCTTTGATGTAGTGAGCTCTCCTTCTCTATGGTGATGTATCTTGTAATATGATGGTAATTTTACCTTTTAGGCTATTTTCCTTATACAACAGACTTTTCGCATTGTGGTTTATGGCCCCCCATATATGAAGGCCTAAATTGCATTGACTGGGGATACTTCACCTTATTTTTATTTGATTACTAGTTCTCAATAATCATTAGGTTTCAATTCATCTTCTATCAGAATACTATTTTTCAAAGTGTACACACTAAAAAGATTATCAATTTTTTTATCCTCATCTTCTAGTCATAGTTCCTCTGACCATGTTGTTTTCATTCCTACCTCTAGTGTAAAGTGAACTACTAACCCATTTTCCTCAAATTTGATTTCCTCTTCTTACAAGTCTAGTGATCTATTGTAATCTATGTATGATTCTAGTTTTAATAGTGCTAGATAGTCAGTATAATACATATCAATGGCCTCAAAATATGTTTTCATCTTTATTCCCATAAAATTAACTTCAATGTTTTGTAATGTGCCAATAGGTGATCATGAAGTGCCATCATCTATATCAATTTCATATGATATCGCATGCAACTATAGTTTCCCCAATAGTCCCATCGTAATACATTTGTATCTGTGTTAAGATCTAATATTTTTTTACTTACCACTAACTATTTATTTATATATTCAACAAAATGGATGTTTTATTCCATTCTTTATTTATGTGGAAAACATCTTTATTTATCTTGATCCATTTAGTTTTCTCCACTCTCTATACTTGGTATTGTCAAGATCCCTGCTCCTTAAGAGTACACTTGATTACCTTTGTATAAGCAACTAAACACGGAATTTAACCAGAAGTAATATGTAACTAGAAATCAGAAACAACACAGAATATGAGAGACAATACAATCTTGTATTAACACTCTTCCAGAAGGAAATACAATGAAGAAATCACACTCTTCCCACACCTCTTGGGCGTACCAATAATTCTCCCTCAAAAGTTATCTCTCTCAATTACAAACAAAATCAACTCAAACACAGAGTTGTTTTAACCAGTCAGTAACAATACTTCCAGTACACCAACCAGTAAGTGACAATCAACACAACCATTGTTGCCTACTTCCAGTACCAACTGAGTACACCATGTACTCCAAGTAGATCTCCCTGATCTTGCTCCTTGTTGTGTTACAGATCTCCTTTGACCTTGCTACCCCAAATATCTCCTTTGACCTTGCACACACACACACACACACACACACACACACACACACACACACACACACACACACACACACACACACACACACACACACACACACACACACACACACACACACTTGTAGATCAATTAACCTTACTTACCATGTAGATCTCCTTGATCTTACACACCTACAGATCAACCTAGTTTTGCACACTTGCAAACCTAGATCTTACACTCAGGAAGAACCCTTGTCCTTGCCTTTGCAAGTCCTTATGATTCTCCAAATTACAATATAGCCCCATGGGTCTCTTAAATAGATCCCATACAAACAATAATTAGACTTTCCAATTACAATAATTAGAAATGTAGACTCAAGACTAAAATTAGTCTTTTACATGCAAACTCACTATCCATCTAAAATTAGACCAGTTCTGGAATACACAGATGACCAACGTTGGTCACTATCTATCTGAGGATGACTGATGTTAGCCTATCCATGACCAATGTTGGCAGCTTCGTGTCTACTCCTGACTGACATCGATTAGCTTGACTGATATCAGTTATTGTGACACTCAGCAACCTCCTCCATGTTTGCATACCTGTGAAGCTTTTAGCTCCATAACCTAACAATCTCCCACTTGGAGATAAATAGTTGCACCTGTACCTGTACTTGTACATCATCTAATTTTGTTTCTTGGCTTGTATCCCTCTTCAAGTTCAATCTTGAAGACCAACCACCACAAATCTTGTGGTGATTCTCATGTCATCCAAGTAACCTGCCATATCCGAATCTACATACCCATGTAGAGAAGTGCTTGACCCTGCATAGCATGAATCCCTACTGTTGGTCCCTCTAAAATACCTAAGAATCCACTAAACTACTTTCCAGTGCTCCTTTCCCAAATTGGCCATAAACTTGTTGACAACTCCCACTGCTTGGGTAATATCAGGTCTAGTACACATGTACTCAACCTCATCATGTGATATGGGACACTATTCTGTGAACTGTCCATCCATAGGTGTGCTAACCAGTTTTGCATCCTGCATATTGAACCTCTCCACTACCTTATTCACACAATCATCTGGAGACAAAATCAACCTATGACTTTCCCTGTCTCTAGAAATACTCATGCCAAGGATTTTTGCTCCTCTTAAATCCTTCCTGGCACACCTCTAAACTAATTTTACCCTTAGCTCAGTAAATCCCTGCATGTATGAACTTGCAACAAGCATATCATCCACATACAATAACATGATAATGTTGTGACCATTATCCAACCTAGTAAAATAAACACAATGGTTACATTGACATTGACTAAAGCCATGCTTTGTCATACCCCTGTCAAACCTGTACCATTGTCCTGGAGCTTGCTTAAGACCATATACCCTGGCCTTCTATCTCATGTGTCCATTCTCTCCTTTCTTTAACCTGGGAATCTATTCATCTTTCAATGCTTTCATCCTGGCTGGCAACTCTACCAAATCTCCCGTTTGGTTCTTTCCCAAGGAATTAATCTCCTCATTCATGCCATGCTCCCAATGTTTATTGGATTTTACCTGCATTACCTCTTCAAAACTTCCTAGTTCTTGACCATCAGTGAGCAACAAGTTCAAGTAGTATAAAGAAAGGGAATAATGAATGTGAGGCTTACTTACCCTTTCAGTCCTCCATATGGGTGTTTGAGACTCCTTGATAGCTTACTGTCTGCCCAAAATCTGTTATCTGGTCGACCCTAGTTTGCACCTGACTAATGTCAATTCCACCTAATTGTCGATGCTGATTCCCTGACCAACATCAATGTCCACCTAGTCACTAACATTAGTTCCCTGATTGACATCAGTTTCCACTTGCTTGACACCACTGACTCTGGTTTACACATGACTGACGTCAGTACCTGCCTATTTGACATCAATTCTCACCTGACTGACATCGATAATTGTGTTTTCCTATGAGTGATGAATTTTACCCACAAGCTTACTTTGGATCATAACCTTGTCCAAACTACCCTGCTCAAAATTATTTAGCCCCTTGAGCTGATCTCTGTCCATCATCTCCTCCATGAAAACCAAGGCTTTCCAATTCTTAATTTTGTCAAATACATCAAACTTCCTCTTAAGAACATGCATCCCCTTCTTATTCATGTGACCAAGCCTACAGAGCCACATCTTCACATCTACATCTGAAGTAGATAAACCAGAAGGAGAATCAATAATACAAGTAGATAGATAAAGAGTACCTACTTTCTTACCACATGCTAATTCAAGTGCACCCTTGGAAACTTTCCAAGATTCTGCTGTGAGATTAACTGTGCAACCCTCATCACCCAACTTTCCTACAAAAATTAGACTCCTCTTCAAGACTAAGACATGCATGACATCCTTCAACACCCATGTGTTGTCCATCTACATTTTCAGCTGCACTTCCCCTTTGCCAACAATTTGACAAGGCTCACCAACCCCTAAATAAATCTTTCCAAAGTCTCCATGGACATAATCATGGAAAAATACTCTATTTGGGGTTGCATGGAAAGAGGCAACAGAATCTAAAACCCAAGATTCTACTTTATCCAAGGAACATATAAGAGCATCATGTGCAATAATACCTGTAACATCTTCATTTCCTTCATGCTGATCTTCTACCAACCAACAATCTTTCTTTACCTACTCTTTCTTTCCATAATTCCATAATTGATCATTCTTGCCATTGAGTTTCTCCATTCGTAGTGTACTTTCTTCTTCCATTCCTTTACTCCCACTCAATCAGAAACCCCTGAGAGTGACCTATAATCAACAAACACTTAACACGCTCTGACCACTTGTTAGTGTACCTAACCAAGCTCTGATACCAATTGTTAGTGGTATCACTTGGTGATCCTAGCTCTAATACCAATTGTTAGTATCCTTGCTCCTTAAGAGTACACTTGATTGCCTTTGTATAAGTAACTAAACATGGAATTTAACCAGAAGTAATATGTAACTAGAAATTAGAAACAACACATAATATGAGAGACAATACAATCTTGTATTAACACTCTTCCAGAAGGAAATAAAATGAAGAAATCACACTCTTCCCACACCTCTTGGGTGCACTAGTAATTCTCCCTCAAGATTTCTCTCTCTAAATTACAAACAAAATCAACTCAAACACAGAGTTGTTTCAACCAGTCAGTAACAATACTACCAGTACACCAACCAGTAAGTGACAATCAACACAACCATTGTTGTCTGCTTCCAATACCAACTGAGTACACCATGTACTCCAAGTAGATCTCCCTGATCTTGCTCCTTGTTGTGTTGCAGATCTCCTTTGACCTTGCTACCTTGTAGATCTCCTTTGACCTTGCACACACACACACACACACACACACACACACACACACACACACACACACACACACACACACACACACACACACACACACACACACACACACACACACCTGTAGATCAACCGACCTTACTTACCATGTAGATCTCCCTAATCTTGCACACCTGCAGATCAACCTGGTTTTGCACACATGCAAACCTAGATCTTACACTCGGGAAGAACCCTTGTCCTTGCCTTTGTAAGTCCTTATGATTCTCCAAAAGATAATACAGCCCCATGGGTCTCTTAAATAGATCCCATACAAACAATAATTAGACTTTCCAATTACAATATTTAGAAATGCAGACTCAAGACTAAAATTAGTCTTTTACATGCAAACTCACTGTCTATCTAAAATTAGACCAGTTCTAGAATGTACAGATGACCGACGTCGGTCACTGTCTGTCTGGAGATGACTGACATCAGCCTATGCATTACCAATGTTGGTAGCTTCCTGTCTACTCCTGATCGACGTTGGTTACTGTGACACTCAGCAACCTCCTCCATGTTTGCATACCTGTGAAGCTTTTAGCTCCACAACCTAAGAGGTATTCCCTTCAATATTTATTCTAATACTTGCAAAAATGAGTAAGTTTGGTTAGAAGGTCTTGCTTTTCAACTAGTTTTATTATACTTTTTAAATATCAAACCTCATCTTCATCAAAGTAAGCTTAAGTTAGTCCTTATCATGTTTTTAGATTATTATCTTTATACTTTTATTAATAATTCTATCATATCCATTAATGTTAGGTTTAACCCCTTCCACTTATGTGTCTCATTTTGTACTAGAATAAATTACTTATTCTTTACCTTTTTTATTACTCATGCCATGTCTAGTGGTTATTTCTACTTGTAGTTGTAAATTATCATTTATAATGGAAAGAGCCTTCTTTCGCAATCTCTCTTTTTTATCCTTTATAGTTTCTTGGTAATGTCAATTGTATTCAGCCATGATTGTTCTATGGGATGAACTACCCACTTTTTCTATTATTATTTCTTCATTTTTTTTGTAATGACTTTCATTACACCATCCTTTTATATCTTATCCCTTGTCTATTTTTTTTGTACATGTTTAGCCCCTTTTTTAGGTGGGGACTTTACTAACTCAGTTTTTGTTGTCATTTTTATATAATTTTTCTACTTATGGACATGAGAATGAGTCATGGGTTCCCTTTTCATGTAAAAATTCACACTCCATTTGTGACTTTTTTTCATAATTCTTAGCAATATGTCAAATGTTTCTGCATTTATAGCATGTGGGATGAGGTCTCTCCTGATTATACCCCTAGTTATAGTTTTGATTATATCCTCTATCACCTTGGTAGTTTCCTCTTTCATGGTATCCTCCTTTGTAACTACCTTGATGACATCTTTTATAACCTCCTTGATTATTATTGTAGTATTGGGGCTAGGTGTTTTGAATTATCAGGGGTGTTTGATATGTTTGGCTAGGATGCAGTATGTTAACATTAATTATAGGTAACTATGTTGGGGGTATTTATTGCTTTAATACTTCTTTTATTTGAATAGTGTGTTAGACATACACAATTACATGAATAATAGGTTAACTGTGGTTGCAATGATTGAATGATTCACAATTAGCAAAATGCATTATTTGATTTGTAGGTGTTACTTCCATCACTGGGTGTAAGTGTTGTGGTTGTTGATCATATAGTTTTCATATTATGTAATAGATTATCTTCCCATATATGGCTTGTTGTAGTGGTGGGTTTATTCTTGTAGGTGGTTGCATGGATATTATTACTACTACTCTTCTTTCCATATCACTATGGGGGCATTTTATCCTAGAATGTCCCTCTGCATAATAAGTAGTACACTAAATTATTATCCACGATGGTGTATACTTATTTTATAGTACCACATGTTCATCTCCCTTCATTTTTATCTACTATTTTAGTCATAATCATTCTAATTATAATTTTAATCATTCAAAATTATCTTTTAATGAAGTATCCTTATTTATTCTCCAAGACTATGTTTCTAATCTTGATGCCATCTCTAATGTTTTCATGAATGTATTGAAATTTGTTCCATCCATATTGGTGTAAAGACATGTGAGTAAGCCATATATAAACCACTCGATCCTTTGTTTTTCATTGAGAGGTTCCTCAAGTTTTTGCACTATATATTTAAACTATTGATCATAATCTTTTATAGATTTTTTCTTCTTCTGAATCAATTCCCTCATCTTTTTAACACTTTCCATCATTTTATCTTGGTAGTAAAAGTCTGATTTAAATGTTTTCTAGACATCATCCCATGTAGTGGCATGTCACAATTAAGTCTTCATGTACCACTTAAGTGCATAATCTCTTAGTGTCCCAAAAAAATCAAATAGGATCACATGTTCATCAGGAATTTTATGGCTTTACCAATATGAATCTAATATCAATAGATGTTCTTTTGCATCTTTTGTCTCTTTACAGAATAGTGGAAATTTCATTCTATCATGTGTCATTTTAATGTTCTTAGGTGATTTAGAGTACCATTGCTAATATTGGTATTGGTTTTCATCAAATTTATTGAGGTACTTATACTTTTAATACTATAGTAATTATGTTATTGCTTATACTTTTACTATGTAGCCAACTTATGGTTATGACCCTTATCACTTTTGAATTCTTCCTCAAAGTATCATTTTCCCAATACTTTTTCCTAATTCCTTATAAATTCTTGTCTATTCTCAATCTCTTGTTCATGAATTTTGTATTTATTTTATACTTATTTACTTATAAATATATCTCTATTATGAAATGGGTGTTTTGAATTATTGGGGGTGTTTGATATGTTTGACCATGATGTGATATGTTAACATTAATTATAGGTAACTATGTTGGGATTATTTACTATATTATTACCTCTCTTATTTGATAGTATCTTATACATCCAAAAGTACATCAATAATAGGTCAACTATGGTTGTAATGATTGAATGATCCATAATTAGCACAATGCATTATCTGATTTATAGGAGGTGTTACTTCCATCAATAAGTATAAGTGTTGTAGATGTTAAGCATATACTTTTCATATTTTTTAATGGATTATATCCCCATATATGGCTTGTTACAGTGATGGATATATTCCTATAGGTGGTTACATGGATATTATTAATGTTGATCTTCTTGCCATATCACTATGAGGGCATTATGTCCTAGAATGGCCCTCTGCATAGCAAGTAGTACACCAAATTCTTGGACACATTGTTGTATTATTATTTTGGGCTACCACATACTCATTTCCCTTCATTTTTAAATATTTTTTTAGTCATAATTATTCCAATTCTAACTGTAATCATTCAACATTGTATTTTAATAAAGTATCCTTATTTATTCTCTAAAGTATCTTAATGTCATCTCTAATGTTTTCATGAATGTGTTGAATTTTTTCCATCCATATTGGTGTATATACATATAATTAAGCCATATATAAACCACTTGATCATTTATTTTTCATTGAGAGGCTCCTTGAGCTTTTTCACTATTAGATTTAAACCATTGATTATAATCTTTCACATATGTCTTTTGTTTCTGAATCAATTCTCTTATCTTACTAACACTTGCCATCAATATATCTTGGTAGTAAAAGTCTAATTTAAATGTTTTCTAGATATCATCCCATGTAGTGGTGTGTCCCAAGTAAGTCTTCATGTACCATATAAGTGCATAATATCTTAGTATCCCAAAAAATTAAATAGGATCACATGTTCATCAATAATGTTATGGCTTCGCCAATATGAATCTAATATCAATAGATTTTCTTTTACAACTTTTGTGTCTTTACATAATAGTGTAAAATTCATTCGATCATGTGTCATTTTAATGTTTTTAGGTGATTTAAAGTACATTCACTAAGATTGGTATTGGTGTTTGTTAGATTTACTAAGGTACTTTCAAACTTTTAGTACTATGGTAATTATGCTACTGCTTATCCTTCTTCTACCTAGCCAACTTTTGGTTATGACCCTTATCTCTTTTGAATTCTTCCTAAAATTATCTTCTTCCTAATACTTCTATTTGAATCCTTATAAATTCTTGTCTCTTATCAATCTCTTGTTCATGAATTTTATATCTATTTTATACTTATTTTCTAATAGATATATCTCTATTATGAAATGGATATACACATCTATTGTGAAGTGGCATGGGTATGGTTATTAGTCCAAAGGGTTATTTTCCTCTTGGGGTTTTTTTTGGGTTGGGGTTTAGTGGGGTCATATCATTTCATGGGGTTTAGTGGGGTTGTATCATTTCGATTATCATCTTCCTCATATTCTATCTCTAAGTGGATTTTATGTCTAATGTTTTCACTAACTTATTGTATTTTTATTAAATTAACATATTCCTCATTGTGTTTCCTTAATTATTTATTGTGACTACCAATACTAATCTCTAACTCAACTTCCTCCTCTATACTTTCATTTACTAGTACTTTTATGTTATCTATAACACTTTCAACCTTACTACTTATTTTCAAGATTCCTTCTATTGATAAAATATCCTCCCTTGGTTCTACTACATAATCCATGTTTGATATCTTAATTATAATCTCTTAAATTATTCTTCTACTTATATATATGCCTCATCCAGTGTGGGCCAAACTACTAGTAACTAACTAGTCTTCCACACCCAGGGTTGGAAAGAGTTTTGGTATTCTAAAAAATGTGGCAAATTATGTTAATCCTTGTCACATGTCATTCATCACTTTCAATAGTGTATGATATAATATATCCTCTATTGTATGTATTTCACTTGGCCTCATTTGTGCCTCTCTATGGTGTGAAAACTAACTCATCCATTTCTAACAGAGGGATAGTATCAATATTTTCAATAATGGGACTTGTGTTAGGCAAGGCCAGATCACATTGTTTGATCATTTTATTTATTCTCCTCATTATATATTCTCTTTATTTTTTTTGTACATATTTATTTATTTTTGACTAAGTTCTTTGACTCTTCAACCGATTCCTCATCTCTTCAATCAAAATCTTGTTCTTAACTATCAATTTATCCTCTTACTACTATATATTTTATTTTTAATTAACTTATGTTTATTTGATACTATCTTCCATAGAAATTACATATTATTTAATCTCAACCAACCATTTATACTAGATATTTTAATTAGTCACATCTTTTGAGGATCCCCCTTCTTTTCATACACCATCCCTTAGGTGCTTGAACCTAAAGGAACCGTTTACCTTCTTGTACAAACCCTTGCCCTATGAATAACTTGTGAATAAGAAGTGGTGATTTAGTTAAGAACCATGTCCTTGATCCTTCAAAAAATTTAATTTATTAATGTCAAAACTTGTCCAACCATGTATCGCACAGACTATGATGAATGAATAGAGAGTTGTCTTGAACCAATGATCAATACCCTGAGTTACTTGTGTATCAAAGTGTTGGAGTTCATAAAATTTTTATATGGTCCAATGGACAGGTATTTTAATATGAATGTGGCACCCCTTTTTATTTTTGCAATACCATATAATCCAAGGCCACAATAATTATGCAAAAGTAAACCAAAATTCCTATTCCTATAGTTAGAAGAATCTTAATTTTATTGCTAATAATATTTCCCTTGTTATTTTAAATTTTGTGTGATTTGTTTTTAGCATTTATTCCCACCAATCTTCTATTTATGTTAATTCATGCTTCTATAACTCTAAAAAATATTTTCACTTGGACATTAGTCAATAAGAGTCCATGCAGTGCCACCAAATTTTGACATAAAATTTAGATCGATTAGGTAGAGATAGTTTTATATTAAATAGGTTAAATTTAAATAAACTGATATATTTCAAGGGTTAATATTGGGTTAATTCCTTATTATTCACATAAAAATAAGTAGTACCTTTATTTTTAGTGAATCATACATAGTACATAGTATACAATAATTTCCTACTCTAATTCCTTCCTTTTATATATATTAATTTTTGGAAATATTGTCATTGATGTCAAAGGTCTAGCATTATTGGTGATAAAGGCCCCATTGCATTTAATGATATTTTTGATAGTAATATCTTGGCTAATGTGTGTTAATATTTATTTAATATTAATGAATATATTTTTGGTTGCATAAAGTCAAAAGAAGGGCCCATGGAGAAGTCAAAGAGTCACGAGGTAAAGACAAAAGAAGAATGGTACGCATTTTTCCATGAAGAGTCATCTTGAGGAATTCCAAGAGTCACCAAGTGAAGACAAAAGAGGAAGTGCACAATTTCTCATGAAGGGACACTTTGAGGAATATGAAAAGTCACCAAGATAAAGACAAAAGAGGAAAGGATGCTTTTGCTTATGAAGGGTCACCATATGAGTTTTCAAATGCAAGGATATAAAGGGTCAGTTAAGTTTGGCACCATTTTCCGTGAGGATTGAAGGGTCATAAAGGGTGAAGGCCAAAGGTCATTTGGAAAAATATAAATAAAGGTTGGAGAAGCCATTTGTAACATGGAAGATAGAGTATGATTTTTAATTGTTATATCTAGCTTAGAAGAGCAGAGGAGAGAGATGAAAGAGATATTGTAATGAGATATCATTTGTTGAGATAGCAACATTGAGAGATAGTTGTGTGGTATACACAAAAGGGGTTGGTTCTCCTATGGGTTGGTGCTCATGAATAGTTATTGTGTTGATGCTCAGCAAAGAGGTTGGTGCTCCTATGGGTTGGTGATCATGAATAGTTATTGTGTTAGTGCTCAACAAAAGGTTTGGTGCTCCTGTGGGTTGGTGCTCATGAATATTTTTTGTGTTGGTGCTCAGCAAAAGGGTTGTTGCTCCTGTGGGTTGGTGATCATGAATAGGTGATGTGTTGGTACTCAACAAAGAGGTTGGTGCTCCTAAAAGTTGGTACTTGTGAATATTATAGTTTGATTTGGTGCTCATTCATATACTTGAGATTGTTTTTTGTGGTTTTTCCCACATTGGGTTTCCACATTAAATCTGGTGTCTTTCTCTATCTTGTGTGGTGTTTATTATTTAAATTTTATTGCATATCTTGAATGTATGGTTAAGTGGAATTTGATTAAGGGAATTTTTTTAAGATTTATGATATACTAATTTAACCCCCCCTCTTAATATATCTCATGCTTAACAATTGGTTTCAAAATAGGTTCCTTTTGAAAAAGTTTTATAGCTTGAAGGAAGATCAAGAAAACATGATGGCTTGATCACATGAAGGATTTTATACAAATAAGGCACCTTTGTTTGATGGGATGAATTATGTTTTTTGGAGCATAAGAATGAAGACTTATTTGATGGCCCTTGGATTCAACATATGGTAAGTAGTGGTGGAGGAATATGAAGAGCCACGGACACTTGTAATTACTTCAACAAAAAATAAGGCAAGTGAAAATAATGCTAAATCTTTAAATGCTATTTTATGTGGTTTATGTGAATCTAAATTTGTTAAAGTTATGCAATATAAATATGCTCATAAAACTTGGGTAAAACTTGAGAATATTTACAAAGATGATGGAAAGGTTCAACAAGCTAAGCTTCGGACTTTTAGAAGATAGTTTGAGAGTTTGAAGATGGAAGAAGAAGAAGATATAACAAGTTATGTTTTACAAGTTGATCAAATAGTAAATCAGATTCAAGGTCTTGGAGAACATTTAGAAGACCCAACGGTGGTACAAAAGGTTTTGAGATCTCTACCAATGAGATATGATGCAAAGGTTTTAGAAATCAAAGAGATGAAGAATTTAACCAAGATAAAGATGGATGAGTTTCATGGTATTCTCATGGAATATGAGATGCAGACTGAATAAGATAAACCCTCAAAGAGAGAAGCAACTTTCAAGACATCTAAGAAAGAGAAAGCTAAGATTCAAGAATCAAGTGATAGTTCCAGTGATGATGAAGATGACAATGGATCCCTTTTCATTCGTAAGCCAAAAAGGGGAACAAGTAACTATTGAAGAAAATTACCTTTTAAATGTTTTTATTATGGAAAAATTAGACATTTTTTTAGCTAAATTCCAAAATAAGGTTAATGATGATAATGAAGAAGGAAATTCTACAAACAAGAAGAATTTCAAAGGTAAATTCAAGAAGGGATTCAAGAAGAAGAGATTGTATTCTAAAGATCCTATCTCAATCGAAGATAGTGGAGTCAGTGATTGAAAAGAAGATATTTTATTCATGGCCAAACATGAAGATGCCTCTACAAGCAAAAGTACAGATGATCAAGAAGAATAATAGGATGAAGCCTAAGTGAATATGGAAGGAGAACTCATTTGTGCCTTAGAAGAGTTAGAAGATGTTGAGAAGAAGAATCAAAGATTGAAGTGCCAGATCAAGAAAAATGAAAAGGAGTCAAAGGAAATAATTGATGATCTAACAACACACTTTTAAGAAGCTAAAAAGAATGAAAAAGATCTAATAGCATAGTTTCCAAAAAGTAAGAAAAGAATGTGAAAGGTGTGTTATTGAAATTGCCTCTTTAAAAGAGGATATTGAGAAAGCAATAAATGATAAAATAGTTAGTGATTCAAAATTTGAGGGAATAGATTTTGAAGAAAATTTTGCACCAGTAGCAAGGTTAAAGGCTATTATAATGTTTCTTGCATATACAGTGTTTAAATTTTTCAAAGTGTTTCGAATGGATATGGTCATAAGAAATTAGAATGTCAGAAAAGTGCTAATAGTTTCATAAATAAGGAGAATGAAACTCATGAAGAGTCAAGTAGAAGCTACAACTCTTTTGCTCTTCTATCAAGCTTTGATGAAGAGGCCATAATATGTTACAAGTGCAATAATTTTGGACACATAACCCAGTACTGTAGAAGCATTTTTGAGTCAGTCAAGAAGGACCATAGTTTTAATTATCCATTCATCAATAAGAAGGTTTAGACATGTTCATGGCAGAAGAAACAACTTGAAGATTCTATGTTGGTTTAGACATCTTTGCATGCAAGAAATAAAGATCAACCATGGTTCATCGATAGTGGATATATGAGGCATATGATAGGAGACAAGAGTAAGTTCATAACTCTAAAGAATACCAATGGTGGCACAGTGAAATTTGAAGATAAAAACACTACTAAGATAGCCAAAAAAGGTAATTTGAGTTTGGATAATGGTAGAACCAAGACTAAGAATGTTTTATATGTAAAAGGTCTTAAGCATAATCTATTGAGTGTAAGTCAAATATGTGATCAGGGATACACATTAAAGTTTTATGCAGAAGGTTGTGAGATTAGAATAACATATTCAAATGAGTTGATTGCAGATGCTGAAAGGATAGGCAATAATTTATATGTATTATCAGATATATTCTCAAAGACACGATCAAAGGACACATTCAATGATCTGCAAGAGGAGTTGGACGTAATTTATTTTACTTCCTACCATTGAGGTTTAGCATCATTTGAGGGGGAGCTAAGCATTAGCTTTAGGTAGGCCCTTTGCCATTAATGTCAAAGGGGGAGAATAATAGGTACAAGTATATCTATGTTGAGTTGTGGAGCTAAAAGCTTCACTAATGAGCTAATATGGAGGTTGATGGGCTTACACAGTAACTGACATTGGTAAGAACCAACTGACATCGGTTAGGGGTCGACCGGCATTGATTAGAATCGATCAGAACCAATTGACATCAGTTAGGGGTCGGCTGACATCGGTCATCTTCAGACTGACACTAACTTTTGTGCGTTTCTAGGCATTTCCAAAATTGTTATTTTTAGGAGAACAGTTAGTTTGCATGTAAAGACTAAAATTAGTATTGAGTCTATTTTTATAATTATTTTTTGCTTTCAATTCTATTTAAGAGACCCATGGGGCAGTATTGTAATTGGGGGGAGACAACTCAATAATTGAGTTAATTGTAATTGATAGAGAGAGAGAGAGAGAGAACTCTTGAGGGAGAATTACTGTACATCTTCGAGGTATGAGGAGAAAGAGATTTTTTCATTGTATTTCTTTTTGGAAGAGTTTAATATAGATTGGTTGTTTCTCATATCTCCTATTATTTATTATTTTTGATTTCTAGTTACTTATTACTTCTGGTTTCAATTCCGTGTTTAGTTGCTTATACAAAAGTAATCAATTGTACTCTAAGATCCTGACAAGTGGTATCAGAGCTCTAAACGCTAACAAGTGGTATCTGAGCGTGTTAGTGTATATTGATTACAGAATTCACTCATAGGGGTTACTGATTGAGTGGGAGCAAAGCAATGGCAGAAGAAAGTAAACTAAGAATGGAGAAATTCAATGGCAATAATTATCAATTATGGAGGATGCAAATTAAAGATTATTTGTATCAGAAAGATCTATATTTATCGTTGCATGGGATTTCAAGGAAGCCCATAGATATGGAAGATGAAGAATGGAATGTTCTTGATAGAAAGGCTCTTGGATCTATAAGGTTGAGCCTGGAAACTTCTATGTTTTCCAACTTATCACAGGCAAAGACAACAGTAGAGTTAATGGATACTTTGGCAAATTTATATGAAAAACCCTCAGCTTCAAATAAGTTATATCTTATGAAGCAATTATTTAATTTGCAAATGTAGGAAGGTGGATCTGTATCTAGTCATCTTAATGATTTCCATACAATAGTTAATCAGTTAAATTTAGTCAAAATAGTTTTTGATGATGAAATTAAGGCTCTCTTAATCTTATGCTCTTTACCTGAAAGTTGGCATAGTTTGGTAATGACAGTTAGTAATACTGCATCTGCTTCAAATATCTTAAAATTTGATGATGTTGTTAGTGTAATTTTGAATGAAGAAATTCACAGGAAAAGCACAAGGGAAACATAAGGTAATGCTTTAAGTGTTGAAAGCAGGGGAAAGTAAAGATAGAAGGGCAAGCAAGGGAAATCAAGGTCAAAGATGGGAAGTAGATCCAAATCCAGAAATGGAAGAATAACATGTTGGAATTATGGAAAGAAAGGGCATGCAAAGAAAGATTGTTGGTTGAAGGATAACAAAGAAAATCAGCATGAAGGTAATAAAGAAGCAAAAGTTGTAGGTATTGTTGCACAGGATGCTCTTATAATTTCTTTGGATAATAAAGTAGAATCATGGGTTTTAGATTCTGGTGCCTTTTTCCATTCAACCCCAAATAGAGAATTTTTCAATGATTATGTCCATGGAGATTTTGGAAAAGTTTATTTAGGGGATGATGAGCCTTGTAAAAATTTTGGCAAAAGAAAAGTGTAGCTGAAATTGTACAATGGCAACACATGGGTGTTGAAGGATGTCATGCATGTACCCATCCTGAAGAGGAATCTAATTTCTGCAGGAAAGTTGGGTGATGAGGGTTGCACAGTAACTCTCACAGCTGAATCTTGAAAAGTTTTCAAGGGTACACTTATATTAGAAAAAGGTAAGAAAGTAGGTACACTTCATCTATCTACTTGTATTACTGATTATTCTCCTTCTATTTTATCTACTTCAGATGTAGATGCAAAGTTGTGGCACTATAGGCTTGGTCACATGAGTGAGAAGGGAATGAATGTTCTTAAGTCAAAAGGTAAGCTTTTAGATTTGAAAAGCATAGATCTAGATTTTTGTGAGAATTATATTTTTGGAGAATAGAAGAAAGTGAGGTTTCTCAAAACTGGGTCAACAAAGAAGAAGCACAAGTTAGAGCTTGTTCACATAGACGTGTGGGGACCAGCTCAGATAGCTTCTATTGCAGGATCACAGTATTATTTTTCTTTCATTGATGATGCTATAAGAAAGGTATGGGTTTATTGCATAAAGAGGAAATCTGATATATTTGACACATTTAAGAAATGGAAAGCTTTAGTTGAGAATGAAACATGTTTGAGATTGAAATGCCTTAGATATGACAATGGTGGTGAGTACTACATCAATAAATTCAATAGTTACTATTCTATGAGTGGAATACATAGGGAAAGGATGGTTCCAAGGACACCTCAGAAAAATAGAGTTGCTAGAAGGATGAATAGAATAATAATAGAGCGTGCACAAAGTATGAGGTTGCATGCTGGTTTGCCCTTACAGTTTTGGGTAGAAGATGTAGATACTACAGTTTACCTGATTAACAGAGGACCTTCTACTGCACTGGATGGTGGAATTCTAGAAGAGGCTTGGATAGGTAAAAAGGTAGATCTTTCATTTCTCAGAGTTTTTGGTTTTAAAGCTTTTGTGCACATTGATAAAGAAAATAGAAAGAAGTTGGATGCTTAATCTATGCAGTGCACTTTCATTGGTTATGGTTTTGGAGATTTTGGATTTCGATTGTGGAATTTAGAAACTAACAAAATTATTAGAATACGTGATGTAGTTTTCAATGAGAAGGTGATGTACAGTGATCAGCTCAAGATGCTGAATAATTTTGAGCAGGGCAATCTTGATTTGGAAGAGGTTATGATCCAAAATGAGCTCGTGGGTAAAAATCATCACTCATAAAAAAACACTAAAATTGACGTCAATCAAGTGGAAATCGATGTCAGTCAGGTAGAGACCAATGTTAGTCAAGTGGTGACCGATGTCGGTCAGGTGAAACTAATGTCGATCGGGTGCAGACTGGCATCGATCAGAGATGACCAAGATTGGTCACTGTCAGAAGAAAATTTGGGTGGACAACAAGCTGTAAATGAGTCTCAAATTCCCATAAAGAGGTCTAAAAGGGTAAGTAAACCTCTAATTCATTATTCCCCTTCTTTATACTACTTGTTGCTCACTGATGGTGGAGAACCAGAAAGTTTTGATGAGGCAATGTAGGTAGAATCCAGGAAATAGTGAGAGCATGGCATGAATGAGGAAATTGATTCCTTGGAAGAGAACCATATGTGGAATTTGGTTGAGTTGCCAGCTGGAAAGAAAGTATTGAAAAACAAATGGGTATACAGGTTAAAAGAAGGAGAGAATGGACAAATGAGACATAAGGCCAAGTTGGTAGTAAAGAGATTTACACAGAAACCAGGTATTGATTTTAGTGAATTTTTTTCTCTTATAGTAAAGATGACTTCTATTTGGACTGTATTGTCTTTAGTTGCTATTAAGGATTTGCATCTTGAGCAGCTTGATGTTAAGACAACATTTCTTCATGGAGATTTGGATGAAGAGATATATATGGACCAGCCAGAAGGTTTTGAGGTCAAAGGTAAGGAGAAACTTGTGTACAGATTGAAGAAAAGCTTATATGGTCTTAATCAAGCTCCAAGACAATGGTATTTGAGATTTGACAGGTTAATGACAAAGCATGGCTTTAGTAAATGTCAATCTGACCATTGTGTTTATTTTAACAGATTGGATAATGGTAGTTATATTATCCTATTACTGTATGTAGATGATATGCTTGTTTTAGGTTCACACATGTAGGAAATTACTAAGCTTAAGGTAAAATTAGCTCACACATTTGCCATGAAGGATTTAGGAGCAGCAAAGAAAATCCTTGGCATGAGTATTAAGAGAGATAGGAAAAATCATAGTTTGATTTTGTCTCAAGAGGATTATGTGAATAAGGTGTTGGAGAGGTTCAATATGCAGGATGCAAAATTGGTAAGCACACCTATGGCTGGACACTTCAAGTTGAGCAAAGAACAGTGTCCTAAATCACATGATGAGGTTGAGTACATGAGTAGAGTTCTATATGCTTCAGCAGTTGGGAGCTTGATGTATGCAATGGTATGTACTAGACCAGATATTACCCAAGCAGTGGGAGTTTTTAGCAATTTTATAGTCAATCCAAGAAAGGAACACTGGAAAGCAGTTCAGTGGATTCTCAGATATCTGAGAGAGACCAATAGTAGGCATTTATGCTATGGAGGGTCAAACACTTCTCTACATGGGTATGTAGATTCAGATATGGCAGGTGACTTGGATGGTAGGAGAAGCACCACAGGATATGTGTTCACTATTGGTGGAATGGCGGTTAGTTGGATTTCAAAGTTGTAGAAGGTTGTTGCCTTTTCTACTACAGAGGCAGAATACATTGTAGTCATAGAGGCTAGCAAGGAAATGATTTGGATGACTCAATTCATGAAAGAGTTGGGAAAGGAGCAAGAGAGTTGTAGATTGTACAGTGATAATCAAAGTGTAATTCATTTGGCAAAGAATTCAGCCTTTCATTCAAGAACCAAACATATACAGCTTAGGTACCACTTCATTAGACATGTATTGGAGGATGGAAAATTGAAGCTGGAAAAGATCCATACGGATAAGAACCCTGTTGATATGTTAACAAAGCTAATAACAAAGGAGAAGTTGAATCTTCATTCAAATTTTGTTGGTCTTCAAGATTGAACTTGAAGAGGGAGAAACAAGCCAGAGATGTTTAGAGGATGTTGTTATACAGGTACAGGTGCAGCTGTTTATCTCCAAGTGGGAGATTGTTGAGTTGTGGAGCTAAAAGCTTCACTAATGAGCTAATGTGGAGGTTGTTGGGCTTACACAGTAACCAACATCGGTCAGAACCAATCAACATTGGTTAGGGGTCGACTGGAATTGGTCAAAATCAATCAAAACCAACCGACATCGATTAGGGCTCGGCTGGCATTAGTCATCTTCAGACCAACACCAACTTCTGTGTGTTTCCAAGCATTTCTAGAATTGTTATTTTTAGGAGAATAGTTAGTTTGCATGTAAAGACTAAAATTAGTCTTGAGTTTATTTTTCTAATTATTGTTTACTTTCAATTCTATTTAAGAGACCCATGGGGAAGTATTGTAATTGGAGGGAGACAACTCAATAATTTAGTTGATTGTAATTGATAGAGAGAGAGAAATCTTGAGGGAGAATTATTGTACATCTTTGAGGTGTGAGGAGAAAGAGATTTTTTCATTGTATTTCCTTCTAGAAGAGTTTAATACAGATTGGTTGTTTCTCGTATCTCCTATTATTTGTTGTTTTTTATTTCTAGTTACTTATTACTTCTGGTTTCAATTTTGTGTTTAGTTGCTTATACAAAAGTAATCAATTGTACTCTAAGATCCTGACAAAGTGTAGAAATAGGTACAAGGAATAGGTACATGTTGCTACAGTAAGGGGGAGTTACTATATGTTTTTTAGATGATAGTATGTGTAGGTTTTAGGATGTGGAAATTTTAAGATTGAGGTTACCATCAATGGCAAAGGGGGATATTGTTGGTAATATTGTCATTGATGTCAAAATTCTAGCATTATTAGTGATAAAGGCCCCATTGCATTTAATGATGTTTTTAATAGTAATATCTTAGCTAATGTGTGTTAATATTTATTTAATATTAACGAATATATTTTTGGTTACATAAAGTCAAAATAAGGGCCCATGGAGAAGTCAAAGTCATGAGTTAAAGACAAAAGAAGAATGGGACACATTTTCCCATGAAGAGTCATCATGAGGAATTCCAAGAGTCACCAGGTGAAGACAAAAGAGGAAGGGCACAATTTCTCATGAAGGGAAACTTTGAGGAATATGAAAATTCACCAAGATAAAGATAAAAGAGGAAAGGACACTTTTGCTTATGAATGGTCACCATATGACTTTTCAAATGCAAGGATACGAAGGCTCATGCAAGTTTGGTGCCATTTTCCATGAGGATTGAATGGTCATAAAGGGTGAAGGCCAAAGGTCATTTGGAAAGATATAAATAAAGGCTTGAGAAGCCATTTGTAATATGGAAGATAGAGTATGATTTGTAATTGTTATATCTAGCTTAGAAGAGCAGAGGAGAGAGAGGAAAGAGATATTGTAATGAGGTATCATTTGTTGAGATAGCAATATTAAGAAATAGTTATGTGGTATACACAAAAGGGGTTGGTGCTCTTGTGGGTTGGGGCTCATGATAGTTGTTGTGTTGGTGCTTAGCAAAGGGTTTGGTGTTCCTGTGGGTTGGTACTCATGAATAGTTGTTGTGTTGGTGTTCAGCAAAAGGGTTGGTGCTCCTGTGGGTAGGTGCTCACAAATAGTTATTGTTTTGGTGCTTAGCAAAGGGTTTGGTGCTCATGAATAGTTGTGTTGGTGCTCAGTAAAGGGGTTGGTGCTCCTGCAAGTTGGTGCTTGCAAATATTTTATTTTGATTTGGTGCTCATTCATATACTTGAGATTGTTCTCCATGGTTTTTCCCACATTGGGTTTCCACATTAAATTTGGTGTCTCTCTCTATCTGGTGTGGTGTTTATTATTTTAGTTTTAATACATATCTTTAATGTATGGTTAAGTGGAATTTTATGAAGGGAAATTTTATAAGATTTATGATATACTGATTCACCCCCCCTCTCAGTATATCCTGTGTTTAACATTAATATAACCATCGAATACAATAGTTCATACACTTTATTCTATATTGTTGATGCATTTATCTAGGTTATTTTTATCTGTAACCTTTTTAAAATTATCTATATGTTGGCGTATGTTCTTATTGTTTGTATTATGGCATAAATTTTGTCATTGATGTCAAAGTCAAGATGGGTGTCATTAATGTCAAAGTCAAAGTTGATGTCATGCATAGTGAAGTGTTATATGACAAGCAGTCTTATGATAAAAGATAATTTAAAGGCAACCTATTGTCTCTATGTTGAGAATAATTTTAAGGCAACTTGGTAATTCTTCTAAGGTTGATGACATGTCAAGGTCAATATCAAGATATAAGGTAAGCATACTTTTGAGCACTAGTCTTAAGGAGAATTATCACATCACGAGCATGTGTATGAAGATGGTGGTCTAGTAGGATGGATACACATAGGTATGAATGTATGTTTAAGGATTTCCAAGATTTAATATGAATTTTTGAAACACTTAGGAAAGTTTTAAGGTAAACCTTCAAGGGTAGGGTCTTAAGCCTAAGCATGCAATTAGACTAGTCCTAAACTTTGTCTGACCTAATGAGGAGTCTTGAGGTATTATTAATATCTATGAAGGATAAAAATCAATGGAAATTCATGTGAGAATATGTTTTAAACTATTTATACATGTGTATAAGGTATATAATCTTTAAAATTAGGTTTATAGGTTAGTTCTTGGCTTAGTCTTTGCATGAAGAGACCTAGTGAGAAGGTGCATACTTGATAACATGTTGAGGTGAGAAATCTAAGGCTTATGATAATAATATTTAAAATGTTAGATTATGGTATTAGGTTATATTACATTATTATGATCTATTTATATCATTTAAATAGGTTTCAATATGTGTTCAAGATCTAAGTATGATTGATAGTTCAAGGCCTAATGTCCAAAGAGACCTAGTGTGGATTAATGAGGGGTACATTTTAGTTCTCAAGGTTATAGAGATCATAAGAAAAATTTTAGAGGTGTGATAGGTTGTTAATAGTTTTTTTACAAATTATTATTTCAAATTCTAAAGGATAAAACATGAAATATGGTTTTAAGGTTTTTTGTGTGCACAAAATGAGGTATTGCAAACTCAAAAATGATTTTATTATGCTCATTGATAGGTGAAAAAAATTTATGAGGATAAAATAATTTCATGGTATTTTTTTAATGGTAATACATAAAATTTATTTTCATTATCTTCTCATTTGATGACCTAAGCTTTATGAAAGATTGTTAAGAGCGGAAGGCCATCTAAACCCTTTCTAAAACCCTAAATGTGACTTGATATGGAAGATCTTATTGGAAATGGATCAAAATGAATTTTATGACCTATTTTTATGATTTTATAATGTATAATACTCTCCCGAGTTTCTCCAAGTGGCATTGGTATTTCAAATGAGTGAGTGGAAGCTATAGGAAACCCCTTATTTCTTGAATTTTTGATGTAGCAAGTAGGATTGACTAGGTCAAAGCATGAAAATTATTGGAAAATGATTTTTGAGACTTATAATTTGTGTCCATGTAATTTTTTAATCATATTATATACTTAAAATATTCTAAAATAATCATGGAATTTTTTCTATCACTAAAAAGGCCTAGTGAGGAAGATAATGAGAAAACCAAGCAGAAGTGAGAATGAGAGTAGGGGTGGGTTCTCAATGATTAGGGATTCATCCAAATGCATGGGTTTATTATTAAATACATGTAACACATATCCAATTTTAATATAATATTTTTATATGCTTATATATAAGCATAAAGTTGCTCTCAAAGTGACCTATCTAACACAGTGAGGTCTGTGCAGGGTGAAGACATGAGATTGGTCTATAAGACCAATATTGGTATTGAAACTTGTAACATATTATTTTAATATGTTTTAATTATTATTAATTATAACAAAATCCTATTTAATTTCATGATAATCAATCTATAGGTGTTTTAAATCATTGTTTCCATGACTATGTTTTGGAGCTACAGGCAATTTTCTGTGTGTGAGTGAGATTAGTGTTCCTAAGTCATTATGCATAAATTTGAATAATATAATGAACATTGATTTATTATATATATTTTATAGGTTCATTTAAATTTATTTTATTCATTATAAACTCCTACAAAGGTGTTAAAACTTAAAGGTTCTTGACTGGTTTTTTAGGCCTATTTGTAATTCTAAGTGAGCATATGGAAGTGGTTTGTTTGAGGTATTTTTCCCTATATAGTGAAGTTTAATTTAAATTGTGATGAACATGAGATAATTTATTTTATATAAATATTATTTTTTATATTTTTATGTGTAAAATATTATTTTACACTTTAGATATTCAAAGCAAACTTTCTGGCAGTGAGGAGGCCTAATTGTGAGTAGGCCTAATGGTATGGTTTAAGGAGTGAAATGAGATAAATGTAATTGGGGAAATAATGTGAGATTATAATGGGTCTAATTTGATATTTTTTGAATTTTTTCATCCATTTTTTGAATCTCAATATGTTCCAAGGTGGTCGAGATGAAACGTGTTGTTTGAGAAGACCTAATTATATTAGGTCTCCATTAGGCCTAATGGTGGTTTTGGTCCTTATGAGCAGTGAGTGACTTATGTAATGGGTGTTTCACTTTTGAAAAATGTATTTTGATATATTCCAATGGTTATATAGTTATTTATATGTTTGTGTATAACAAAGGTGGGTCAGAGCAAGAGTCAAGTATAAAAAGGTCTTATAGGCCTAATTTAACTATTTAGAATATTAAGGGAATGAGTGAATGAAATAGAAGTTTTTAAAACATTTAGAGGGTTTTAATAATTTAATATAGGTGTCATGAATATTTCATGAAGTTATAAAAATGTTTCTATAGGTTTTGAGCAAGGTTGTATGACCTAAATCTGCCAAGAAGAGGGCTAGTTGAGCGAAGAGGCCTAATAGACTATTTAAGAGAGATAGAAGAGTGAGAAGAGAAAAAGAAGGTGTTTATCATAATTTTAGTGAAAAATAGGTGTATAGAGGTGATAAAATGTTTTAGGTCACTGATTTGGTGCTAATTCACTTATGGGTTTGATGCTTTCTTGCAATTTGGTACTTACTAAAGGACTAGTTGAGTTGGTGCTTGGCTAGTGAGGGGTTGGTACCTCACTAAATATTAATTCATTAACTATAGGACTATAGTAAAAAAAAAAAAATTATTGGGTTTTATGCCCCTTGATTTTTTCTCACATATCTCTTGTGTTCATATGTTATATGCTTATGTGGATACTTATTTATGCATGGTTAATGTATGTATTTGAATGAATGCTTCATGAACGATAAGTGAAATTGGAGTGCTTTAAGGGAACTGATTCACCCCCCCCCCCATTAGTATCTATAATTCTAATAATTTGTATCATATCAGGTCTTTTAAAGGATTCTTAATAGCCTAAAGGAGATCCTAAGCAAGTGAAGATGGCTAGTCAAGCATAAGGTGGTTTCTCTACAAGTAGGGCTTCATTGTTTAATGGATATAAGTATGCTTTTTGGAGTGTTAGGATGATAAAATACTTGGTGTCTCAAGTTAATTATGTTTTTCAATCAATTTTGGATGGATATGTTACACCCCCATTCCCCTAACAGATGTAGTAGGTAATAAGGCTAGTGACAACAATTCAAAAGTAATGAATGGTATTCTTTGTGGCTTATCATAGGTAGAGCCTGTGAAGGTGATAAAATATATGTTTTCCAAAGAAATTTGGGATAATTTTAATATTATCCATGAGGTATAATCCAAGGTAAATTTGGATATATTTCAAACACATAGAAGATAGTTTGAAATCCTAAGGATGAATGAAGATGAGATCATTATAGCCTACCTGCTAAGGGTTGATGAAGTGGTCAACATCATAAGAGGCTTAGGTGAATAATTGAAAGAGTATACTATTATTAAAAATATTTTGAGATACATAACTCCCATGTTTGATTTTAAATTTTCTACTATTGAAGAGATGCAAGATCTAGACAAGTTAGAGATGGAAGGAATTCATGACACTTTAACAGCCTATAAGATGAGGACAAGTGAAGGAAGACATGCAAAGAAGGAAATTTAATTGAAGTTAGAAAATAAGTTAAAAGAGAAGACACAAGGTAAAAAATAAAAATACAATGATGATTCTGATATTGATGATGATGAGTTGATATCTATGTTTGTAATAAATTTAAAAACTGGTTCAAGTAAATACAAGGGTAAGCTACCTTCAAGTTCTTTAATTATGGATAAATTGGACACTTTGCTAAAAAGTGCCCTCATAATTATAATAAAAATGATTATAAATATAATGATGAAGGTCATGATGATGACAAGAAGTCTTATAGGTCTAATAAGAACAATAAAATATTTAGATGGTATGATGACAAGAAAATGTTTTTGAAGATCAAAAGAAGCTTTTAAACCAAGGAAGACTACAACTCATCTGATGAGAGTAAGAGAAGTGATTTCGACTGTGACCATGAAGGTTTTGATCCTAATTTCATAATTCTCTTCATGGCTGAGGGGGTAAGATGTTCAAATCAATAAGAGTCCATGTGGTTTGGAGTTACTATTGGTGATTCAGATGATGAAGAAAATGAGGTGGATCTTGAGGCTGAGTTGATGAATTCTCTAGAAGAACTAAAGATTGTGAATAAGAAGAATAAGTTTATTAGGTCTCTTATAAAATACTATGAGGATTAAATAAATTTTTTGAAGTTAGACTGAGCAACAACTCCAAGGAACAAGAGGAAATAGTCAAACAAGTGGAGACTCAAATTGAGATTGTGACTACAAGCCTAAAGGCTAAAGAAGAATAATGTGCATGGTATATAACTTAAGTGGACTCCTTGAGATTTGAGTTTAATCAAGCATTAAGTATGGTAGATTATTTTATGAAGTTTTTAAAAAGTACCAATGATTTATACAACATCCTAAGTATTCAAAAGACTGCTAATGATAAAATAGGTCTTGGTTTCAATGGAGACCAAAAGAAGAATACTAATTTGATTAAGGATAATTAGACCTTAAAGGTCAAGGGTCAATTAAGGAATGATGGTGATGGTAGAATGAAGATTAATCCTATTAGGTAGCTTAATGTTATAAGGTATGTTAATCCTTTCAATGGTTATTGTTATTCATGTAACCAATTTGGTCATAGAGCAAGGCATTGTATAAGACCCTCCAAGAATGAATATGTAAGGAACTATGAGGAAATTCATCAATCATGAGGTATGGGTAATGGTGTGTTTCCATAAAGAGGAATAATGTGTTTAAATTATCAAAATATTGGTCATATTGAAAAGTTTTGTAAGCATATATTCTCAAGTAAAAACAAGAAAATTAAGGCCCCTAGAATGCAAGAAAGAAGACAAAATAGTGAATGGAGACCAAAGGTAGCTAAGATTAATGATGGTCAATATGCATGTCCAAGTGGAATACTTTCCATGGTGGAGCATAGTTAAAATGTAAAGTAGTGCCAATAATTATCCCTATTAACTCAGGTTGTGGATGAAAGAGTCAAGATAAATAGACCAAGTTAGAATGTTGTTCAAATAGAGATTGAAGAATTCAAGCCTAAGAGGATCATGAAGAAATTTCAATCTAGTAAGGACATGGAGATCTGGGAATATATTGAATTTATGTTGTTTTAGTACCCTAGAGAAGAGGTGACTCCATTAGGCTTAATGGAGGCACTCAACTAGTGAGTAGAAGCATAAAGGATGTTTGGTCTTAGGGGGAGATTTGTATTCTTGGTTTCATATCCAAAGTTTAGTCAATAGTCTATTGGTGGTGTGATTACAAGAGATGGGTTACAAATCATTTTTATGATGACTTGATCAAACAAAGTCACATTCATGATATTGTCTAAATATCTCATGGAGATAAGGGGATCCATCATAATATAAGAGTAGGTGTGTTTCACAATAATAATTTTATAGCAATTGATTATGAGTCTGATATGTGTTGAGCTATTGACCAAGAGGGAAAGAATGATCTTGTTTGGAGAGAAAAAGTTGTGTTGTTCCATGTCCATGTTGAAATGTGGTCATTGGTGTCATGTGTTATAGGTACAATCACTAGATGGTGAATTAGTGATGTAATATATTTCAACTTTAATTTAAATCCTTTCAAACCCTTAATTAATTACCACAAGCATTCATACAAGTCATTCATAATAATGAACAATAAATAATGCAAGATCACACACACAACACAAGATCTATGTGGGAAACCCTCTTGGGGAATAAAACCCACTCTCTTGCCTATAAACACATGGACTAATTATCCTATAAGGTATTATAAACATGAGACTTTAATGGAACACCCATTCCAAAAAGAGCACCTACCCCTAGGATAGTCAAGTCCTGCTATCTTGGTTCTAGTGAAACACCTCCTTCACAAGGATCACCTACCCTTAGGATAGTCAAGTCCTTATGACCAAAATTAGTGAAACACATATTCTATAAAGATCACTTTCCCCTAGGTTGGTCAAGTATTTCTAACTAGGTTTTGAGCACCCTCCTAACACCTATGATATGAACATCTCCTGAACATCAATTGCCTATGAATCTAATGGAGATACAATGTATATCATCCCCCTTCACTTCTCCACATATGCAAAAACATCTAAAACCACATTTTTGATCACTCTACACTTCTCAGCAACAACTTTATCACAACCTCAACAACATGACCAAATGGACATACACATAGTCCACACTCTGATATGCCTCTCAAATCAACCACCAAGATTACATAAAAATCATTTATCCTTCACTCACACTCAAGGCATCCAAAAAATCATTTTGGATCACTCTAGACCTCTTCACTCATCCTCAATCTTCAAACCTCCAAGATCACTATCTTTGACATCATAAATATAACCTACAAGCCATACACATAGTCATAAACCTACTCTGATTTATAACCCATCCACTATGCACACACCCTTTCTTCTTTCCTTCGCTCTTCAACTCTCATAGACACCTCTTCTCCCAAGTCTTCAAACCTATAAGAGAACTATTTATAACATCATAAATATGACTTATAGGTCATACACATAGTCATAAACCTACTCTATTATTTAATCCATCCACTAGGCATACTTAATCTCCTTCACCTCTCAACTCTATACTCTTGCTCCACTTAGAGCCCCTACTCATAAGTCTAGAAATAACCACATTTTATTTCACCTTTTATAGAGCCTTCATGATTATTATCTTCTTATTCGGCCTTTATACTTACCTTAACCCTTAAAGATTCTATAATAAAAATACATAGCTCAATACCATTCTCATAGGTCAACCATAGCAACCATGGGTCACCCTTAAGCAGCTATACCTTTCAATTAGGCCTTAATAGCCCTTATAGGTCTCATGTAGACCTATTCACCCATTTATCACTTCATTGATCAATTTATAAATAAAGGACCACTTCCAAAAGCATAAGTCCACTCCACATGATCCCTTCAACATCCTCAAATGATCACAGACATCACAACACTCCTTTGCATATGCTCAATATACTCAAACATTATCCCTGTATATAATAACACAATGAATGAATAAATATTCAACTTCTAAGCATTTTTTAATACTAAATATGGATTATTCAAACCTCTATAATCCATATATATCATCCTTAGATAGTCTAAAACATGCTTTAATAGCTAAGTCCCCTTGAAACATCCAAATACCAATAGAACAACTCAAAGTATCCTTTTTGGGTCACTTAGGACCATGGTAAAACACATAGTCAACTTTAGAGCTCAATATCTACAATTGTACAAACATTCAAACCTTTTAACTAAGTTCACTAGATGTGCCTTGAATTCCTCTACAACTTTGATTTTTACTACATCAAGAAATTTATCTTGGATCAAAATTTATATCCCAAAACCTAAGTACTAGTTTTCCCTCATTAATTTTAATATTTGAATTCTAACAGTCACTATACATATACTAAACATTGAGCACTTTAATTTGATCTCGTGCTTCTTGAAAACTATGGATAAATATGTACCATTGATCTCCTATGAGTAGCTCAATCATTATCTTTAAATACTCATTGTTAAATCTAGATCATAACACCCAAGATTTTGCCACATGGCAGCACTACATGCCTTTTTCACATTTGAAATTTAACTCAACCTGCACCATCAATTATGGGACTACACAATCAACCTCAAACCATTGATCTTCTATCCAAGATCTATGAATGAGACACTTATCATTACTGTGTTCATTCTTTGACATATTAAATTTTACATGCATTATTGGATCAATATCTAATATTTAATGTGTACCATTAGATCTACTAACTAGCAACCTCAGATTTTAATGAAGTTGAACATGATGGTCTCTAGCCCAACACGGTCTTTAAGAGCAACTTTGAAGCTTTATAACTTGATCTGGAAAAAACTTCAAGAGACTAAATTTTTAGGGGACCTTCTTAGCACTATAGACAATATCTCCATGAAATCCTTTGACTTTGGTTGAATTTTTGAGACTCTATTAAATGCAAAAAAAATTTAGTTCATTCATATCTTCATGGCATGTAGTGATGGTCTAGCTAAGTATATAACCTTAGTGAACTTCTGTCTAAGATACTAATTTTTCGCTCTCATATCTTTAGCTACGATCAACCTCATAACCTGCAATTTAAACCACATGATCTCCTCACATAAGAGAATCCATATATATATAAAGGTTCTCCTAGAACCTTTACTCATGTGAAATATGACATCATCAATCTACATTTTCCATAAGACCAACTAGGCCTATATGACCCCAAAAAATAACCTAATGAACACCAAGCATTACCATAAGCTATTCAAACACTCTTAACACCGCATAGGAGCTATAAAATATGATCTCATCATCCATATCATTCATCAACATCCTATCCAAGTAATATACTGAATATAAATGCTTACATACTAGGTTACCAAGCCTATATCAACACATTGTTCACATGCTTTATGCCAACACACTGTTCACATGCTTGTCTTCTCTCCTTGACCTGAAACCACATCAACATGCTAGATAAAATATGATAAGCCTTAAATAATAATTACCTCAACTCATATGCATATAAATAAATCTCAAACTCATCATCATCATCATGACATCACCACTTTTTCATTACCTTTGACATCAATGCACACATTACATTAATGACAACACTTGCCAACAATCTCCCCCTTTATCATTGATGGAAACCTCTTCTTTTCATTCTCCCCCTTTGCCATAAATGACAAAGTGGACTAAATAGCCACCAAGCTCCTCTTAACATCATGAATGTATTTAAATATACTTCTAAGTACTCAAGATACTTACATACCTCATATGAAACAATTACTCCCCCTTTGAGATGCATCAATCTAAAATTAGACACCTTTGATCTTTAGACCTAAAAAACTACTCAAAAAGCTTATAAAGCTCCCCCTAACATCATGCTTCATCTCATGTCATCTATTCCTTAACTTACATCAATGTAAACTTAGGCTATTATGATCCTTGGACCTATTTACCTAAAGAACGCATAAGCTCCCTTTGATTATGCATGAATATTTAACATATTTTCATAATTATGACTAGGTTTGATCAAGTCATCATATCAATTTTCTTGAAATCCCATATGTAGTAAATATCATCACATCTTCAATATGACTAAAGCATCTCACATATGCTTCCCCTCATATCATTCATAGCTCCTCAAGCCACTCAAGCTATCTGAGTTAACTCCCCCTAAATCTAAAACATTTAAGAGGGACTCCCAATAATATCTCTAAGCCATTACACCTCTTGAGCATCTTCAAATCTCCACACACCATGAAGAATCACCACACAAGCTTACTAGCTTTCTCTCTCGAGCCACCTCAAGGACTACCAACAAAACTTCATGATATTCATCAAATAGGAAACATTCTCTAAACCAAATTGAGAAATCACCTTAAAACATTCATGCCTTTCTCATTTAGAGAAATTGATCAAAAAGGACTCTTCTTCACATTAGTCATGTCTAGACTCCTTGTAACCCTACCTAAAACTTACAGAGCCTAAAACATTTAGTATACATACCTTCAAGACCTTAAACTTCACATCTATATCACTCTAGTATGTCCCCTAAAGCACACAAATTTTAATTACCTAACTCATCCTCTACAACATACTTTCTTCATAAACCTTCTAGCCAGTTAGGCCTCCATCCTGACAAAAAATTGAATAATTTGAAAACCACAAACCTTAAAATATATATGAATATTGATTTGAAAAACCATTTGGCCCATTCAACCTAAGAATCCTCGAACCTTAACTCATAAGTCAAACCACTTTTCTAACATAGCCCAAAACTCTAGAATCTCAAAATAAATAAGGTCAATAAACCTCCTTCTAGTCAATGCCCACCTCTAAAACTTTTTTGCACACCTAGAGACAACCATCACACACTTTTGGACCAATATCTAAGATTTCATACTTTTGCTAACCCATACATCCTATAACCCATTTTAGGCCTACTTGCCCTTAAGCCAAAATTAAAAAAATTGAGAGCACTCAAAAATCTCCAATTTGACTTCAACATACCTTCAGACCAGAAAACCACCTAGAGCATGCTACAATAAGGTCAACAAACCTTTATATGCAAAAATATAATCTTAACAACTCACAAATCCTCCTTCGTCACTAGGAAACCTTCAATTTAACCCTATAGACTAAGAACACCCTTGCAAGACCACATGATTCTTCAAACTGAGAAATGTCTTCACAAAGCACAACAAAGACATCTCTACTTCACAAGTACCTAGAATAAAGGATCATACCAATCTTTATCATAGGACTAAATAACCTTCTTCTTCTTTTTATTAATTGAAACAACTTACTTGGCATCCATCTCTTCTTTGGCTTCCTTGACAATTCATGATGAAAACATAGGTTCTTGGAATATCTCTTTAACTAACAACTTTTCCTCTTTGAAATCAAACAAAAATAATTCTTGGCAATTACAAAATTCTTTCTCACCTAAAAATTCTTCAACTATAGAAAATAAACCATTAGTTTGAGATCCTTATTTTATATTTTCCTTGGCCTTGAATGGTATAACTAACTTGATTTTTAAATCATCCACCTTCTCCATTTAGATTGATATCAATATTCCTTGGCACTCTTGAGACACCTCCAAAATTGATTCCTTTTCTATAGTATTAGAAGTTTGATCCTTGATCTCAATAGGACTAGCCTTCACTACCTTAGGTCTCCACATCATGTTTCAACTTTTGATACACTTTCTAGGAGTCTCTTCCTTATTCAAATGACTTGAGGGCTTATCAAATTTATTAGGACAAAGTCTATAAATATGACCTTTCTTATCATAATGAAACAAATAACACCATTCATACCCTTCGATAGATTTAAACTATGATAAATCTTTGGCCAAAAACTCCTTCTATCATAGCTTCATGAATGTCCATCCTTGACTGACTTGCTTCTATATTTTCTTAACTTATAAACAAAAATCATACATGTAAAGTAGTGACCATGAAATTAACTCTCATACCTTATAGTATTTGGTTGCCTAATAGGTCTTCTCATGTTGCACTTGGTGCTTGCATCCTTCTTGTCTTGAGCTAACCTCTCTTGCTCTTTTTCAACCTTGTTTACCTTGACAACAAATTGCTCATGCTCATCTTGCTTTGAAATCAACTTGGTATTTGTCTCTTCTAATTGAGTCTTGAGATGTTTGCATCCTTACTCTTTTGAACTCAAATTAGTCTTTATAACTCTTAATTGATCCTCAAGATCCTGCATGGTCATCTTGTCTTCTTTGACTATGGCCTATTCATGCTCATCCTTTAGGGAAATAATATTAGTCTTCAATTGAACACATTCATCTTCTTTAGTTCTCATGATTAAAATTTTAGCCTCTAATTGAATTATGAGATCTTTGATGGTCTCCTTATCCTTCTTAGTTTCTTTAGACATGTCATCCTTTAATCTACATGCTTGTTCTTCAATAGAGTTGATCAATTCTTGATTTTTTTCCTCACTTATGTACATGCCTGATAAACTCCCTTCAAGAGACTTGACTTTTACTAAAAGACCTCTTATCATATTCCTCATTTTATGATTCCTCTTCTTTTATTCCTTCAGTTTATCAAGTACACTAATGATATTAGATTCTAGATCAACTTCTTCTTCCTCACTTTCATAGCCAACTTCTTCATCATCCATGATGTTCTTTTCTTTATAAAAACTTTCCTTTTCATCCATATTGTACCTTCGATCACCTTTAAGTGGTTAAAATTATACTAAAGGTTTTGCTCTGATACCAATTATTAGAGGTACAATCATTGAGAGGGGGGTAAATCAGGGATGCGAGATATTTCAAATTTAATTCCAATCCCTTTAAACCCCTAATCAATTATCACAAGAATTCATACAATTCATTCATAACAATGAACAATACGTAATGCAAGATCACACACACAACATAAGATTTATGTGGGAAACCCTCTTGCAGAATAAAACCCACTCTCAAGCTTGCAAACACATGAACTACTTATAATATAAGGTATTAAAAATAAGAGACTTTAGTGGAACAACCATTCCACAAGGAGAACCTACCCCTAAGATGGTCAAGTCCTTTTGACCTAGATTTAGTGAAACACTTGCTTCACAAGGATCACTTACCCCTAGGATGGTCAAGTCCTTCTAACCAAAATTTAGTAAAACACCAATTCCAAAAGGATCATATACCCATAGGTTTTTCAAGTCCTTCTGACCTAGATGTTGTGCACTCTCCCAACACCTATGATATGAACATCTCCTTAACATTGATTGCCTATGAATCTAATGCAGATACAATGTATATCATCCTCCTTCACTTCTTCACACAAATATAAACATCCAAGACCACCTTTTGGATTGATCTACACTTCTCAATAAAAAAATCTATCACAACCTAAACAATATGACCAAATGGATATACACATAGTCCACACTATGATATACCTTTCAAATCAACCACCAATCTTACACAAACATCATCTATCCTTTGCTCACACTCAAGTCATCAAAAATATAATTTTAGATCACTCTAGACCTCTTCACTCATCCTCAATATTCAAACCTACAAGAGTGTTATCTTTGACATCATAAATATAACCCAGAAGTCATACACATAGTCATCAACCTACTCTGCTCTACAACCCATCCACTAGGCACACATCCTTTCTTCTTTCCTTTGTTCTTCAAATCTCACATACACCTATTCTACCAAGTATTCAAACCTATATGAGCACTATTTTTGACATCATAAATATGACATATAGGTCATACACAAAGTAATCAACCTACGTTTTTCTTCAATCCATCCACTAGGCACCCTTACTCTCCTTCACCTCTCAACTCTGTACTCTTTCTCCACTTAGAGCCCCTACTCATAAGTCTAGAAATCACCACATTTGATTTCACCTTTTATAGAGCCTTCATGATTATTATCTTCTTATTCAGCCTTTAGACTTGCCTTAACCCTTAATTCTTCTATCATATAAATACATATCTTAATATCATTCTCATAGGTCAGCCATAGTAACCATGGGTCACCCTTAAGTAGCTACACCTTTCAATTAGGCCTTAGTATCCCTTATAGGTCTTATGAAGACCTATTCACCCATTGAGCACTCCATCAAGAAATTTATAAATAAAATACCACTTCCAAAAGCATATTTCCACTCCAAATAATCCCTTCAACATCCTAAAATGATCACAGACATCACAACACTCCTCTACATATGCTCAATTTACTCAAACATTAGCCTTGTACACAAGAACACCATGAATAAAAAAATAGTCATCTTATAATAATTTGTTCATACTAAATATGGATTGGTCAAACCTCAAAAGTCCATATAGATCATCCTTAGATAGTATACAATACTCTCCAATATCTAAGTCCCCTTGAAACATCCAAATACCAATAGAACAACTCAAAATATCCTTCTCAGGTTACTTACAAACCATGGTAAAACACATATTCAACTTTAGAGCTCAATATCTATAATTTTTAAAATATTCAAACCTTCTAAATAGGTTCACTAGATGCTACTTAAATTCCTCTGCAACTTTTATTTTTACTACATCAAGAAATTCATCCTAGATCAAAAGTTATAGCCCAAAAATTGAGCACTAGTTTTCCCTCATTAATTTAAATATTTCAATTCCAACGGTCACTATACATATACTAAACATCAAACACTTTACTTTCATCTCATGCTTCCTAAAAACTATGGATTAAGATGCACTTTCAATATCCTCTAAGTATCTCAATTTTTATCTTGAAATCTTCATCATTAGATTTAGATCAGAACACCTAAGATTGTATCACTTGGTAGTACTATGTTCCTTCCACACATTTGATTTTTAACTTGGCCCACATCATCAATCTTCTGACTGCATGATCAACCGTGAACCATTGATCTTCTATCCAAGTTCTATGAATGTGAAACTTATCATTAGTGCATTCATTATTTAACATATTAACTTTTACACTCACCATTGGATCAAGATCTATGATTTAATGTGCACCATTCGATCTACTAACTAGCAACATTAGATTTCAATGAAGTTAAACATGATGGTCTCTGGCCTGACACAATCTACAAAATAAACTTTGAAGCTTTATAACTTGACATAGAAAACACTTCAAGAGCCCAATTTTTAGGGGACCTTCTTGTCACTATAGACAATATATCCATTAACTCCTTTAACTTTGGTTGACTTTATGAGACCCTATATTAAATGCATAAACTTGTTAGTTCATTTATATCTGCATGATGTGCAGTGATGGTCTAGCTAAGTATAGAACCTTAGTGAACTTCTGTCTGAGAGACCAAATTTACACCCACGTATCTTTATCTATGATAAATCTTGTTACCTAAAATTTGAACCATATTATTTATTCATATAGGGGAATTTATCCATATATCAAGATGCTCCTATAACCTTCACACATGTGAAATATGACATCATCAATCTACTCACTCAGTCTAATTTCTCACAAGACCAACTAGGCGTAGATAACCATAATAAATAACCTAATGAGTACCATGTATTCACATAATTAATTCAATCACTCTTGATACCCCATATGACCTTTTCAACATGATCTCATCATCCATAACATTCTTCAACATTTTATCCAAGCATATACTAAAAATCCATGCTTACATATTAGGATACCAAGCCTATGCCAACACCTATTCACATGCTCTATGCCAAAACAATATTAACATTATTTTCTTCTCTCCTTGACTTAAAACCACATAAAAATGCTAGATACAATATTTTAAGCCTCAAACAATACTTACCTCAGCTCATATGCATCCAAATCCTACATTGCACCACTTTATGATCAAACTCATCATCATCATGACATCACCAATTTATAATTACCTTTGAAATTAGTGCACATATGAAATCAATATTTGTAATAAATGACAACACTTGCCAACATCATGTGTTATCATTGATGACTTAGGTTGACCTTGTTCCTAGATGCATTAATGATAAAGAGGCTAGTTTAATGGTGATGAGAATCTATGGCATGAGTATAGTACTATGATGTGTTAAAATAATGATTTGAGGGTGTTATATATGTTTATTGAAGCTTTTTAATCATATTATTGAGTTAAAAAGTACATATACAATGGTAGAAAGGTTAGGTTTGAGGTCTAGTCCTAGCATGAGAGACCTAATGTGAAGGCACAAGTTTGGTAAATTATTGAGGTAAGAAGTATGTGATGTGTCAACATGGCTGGAAAATTTAGAGCATTTAATGAGTGAATTTGATATGTGTATGAGATTTTTATATCATCTATAGTGGTGAAAAGGTCATACTCTAGACCTAAGGTGACTTGTAGTTGAAGGCCTAGTTTGCCAAGATACCTAGTGAGGCCAAATGGAGGATGAGGATCAGATTTCAAGGTAAGATTTTTTGTATGAGAATGGTATGAATGTATTTTAAATTTTTATGATGTATTTAAATTAATACAAAAGGTTTCCAAGTGCTTTCAAAATCTAAGTATGATTGGTGGTTCTAGACCTAACATACATAGAGACCTAGTGAGGACCAAATAGAGGGTTAAGTTGAGTTCTCATGATGATAGACCCCACGTGATAATTTAATGAGTTTTGATAGGTATATTAAAGCATAATTAATAATTTTTGGGTCATTTATTAAAGGTGAAGTCAATAAATGATGTTTTAAATTCTCATATGAATGTAGAATGAAGATTTCCAAGCCTAAGAAGGATCTTTTGATGTTCACTGACATGTGTGACTTATGCATGGGAAGATGAGACTTTTGGTATATTTTTAATATGGTCCTAATAATGTTTTAAAATAATTTGGAAGTGGTTTTAGGTATAGAGATTTATGAACATTCATTAAGAATGTAAAGTGGTCTTAAACCCTCTCTAAACCCTTATAGTGACCTAATTGGAGAAAACTTCCTAGAAAGGGCCTAGAATGGATTTTAAAGTCACTTTTTATGATTTTATGTTGTAAATTAATCCTTCATGCATCCCTAGGTTGTCTTATTTTGTCAAGACAGTCAATAGAAGGTACATAAAAGTGCTTATTTATAAAGACTTTGATGTTATAGGCAGGGTTGAATAAGTCAATGCATGAAAATGGATGGAGGTTAAAGGTAAATAATTGTTATTTAGGCCCATAGTTTTATTTTTGAAATTTATACTCTCTATTCCAATATATTTTTTGAATCAAGTTGACCTATCGCTAAACTACCAAATAGTGAAAATAGTGATAAAAACAAGGCATGAGTGAGAATTCATTTAGGGATGAGTTGTAGATGAATAAGAATGGATAAAATGGATTTGGTTTTTATTAAAATGTATTACTCCTATCCATGTTTATTATATTCTTTGGAATTCATTACAAATGGTGTAAACAATGCCCTCAAGATGACATGTCTAATGAAGATGGATAGTGAAAGAGTGAGGTTTAAAGTTTGATCAATTGGGTCTATATTTATCATTTCACCTCTACATATTTGTTATTATAGATTTTATTATAATTATTTAGGATCATATAAATTTATTATATGTTCTTGGTTTTTTCCCTACATGTGTGAGAAGTCATGTTCACCATAACTGTGTTTTTGAGCCAAGATGACTACTTCAGGTATGTTAGGTGAGATGAAGAGTTTTAGACTTTATGAAAAGATCTAGTGCATAAAATTTACTTTTTTATTTTTTTTGACATATAAATTGACTATACAATCTTTATGGAAGTTTTTAAGTTACTATAAGGTGTTCAGATGTGGAATTCAAAAAGGCTTGTCCAACTATGTTAAGAATGTGTAAGAGAGGCTTGAGGAATTAGTTTGTTATACCAATGGTTGATGTCTAAATCAATGATCCATATATTTTGTGATGATATATATATCACAATTTACCCATTTATATTTATTATATTTCAAGGAATCATCATTTTAATTATAAAATATAAACTTCTTTATGATTGTGTTTTGTGTTATAAGAAGTTTTCTGAGTAGTCATCTGGGGGAGGTGAGTTGGAGGTCCTCTGACATAATTTGAATAATAAAATGAGTTTTAAGATGTTAATTAGGTCTCAAATTTTCATTATAATTATTTTATAATCTTATTTTTTCAATATTTAAGTTTGGAGAGTTAAGTGTACTTGATTATACTTTGACTATGTTTGACCAGTCTAAGTGGTCATTTTGAGAGAGTTGGTTTGAGGCTTGTTCACCTATATAGTGAATCCAAATGGATATGGTGATTTTTTTAAAAGTAATTTAGAATATATTAATTAAAAAAATTTAATGTTTTGTTTTATAAAGTTTATTTTATGCTTCAATTCTATGAGATAGTTTTTTTGGGAGTGTAAAGGGTTAATGGTGAGTAGGCTAAATGGCTTGGTTAAAGAGGTGAGTTGGAATCACAAGTGGTATGGACATATTTTATTATTATCAAGGATATATTTTAATCTTTTATGATGTTTTTTTATCATTTTTAAAAGTTTAATATGGTCCAATAAGTCCAAGTGGTAATGTGTTCATGGATAGGCCTAATTGCTTTAGGTCTCATTAAGGCCTAATTGAGGTTTGGGGATAATGAGGTAATGACTAACCAAAGGAGTGATTTTTTATTTTGTAAAAGGTGTATAAATACCTATTTAAATGGTAATAAATTTATGTTAATGATCTTATATTATCAATATGGATGAGACTAAGAATGTGGTATAAAGGCAAGGCCTAATTGGCCTAATTGAGCGAGTTAGACAAGAGTGGAGACAAATGAATAAAATATCCTTTGAAATAGGTGGATCAGGTTAGTCAGGACCATAAAAGGAGAATATTATTAATAATTCATATCTAACTAATTTTATTCAAGTGGATACATATGTCATTGGACCTAATGAGCCTAGAAGAGGCATGATTGAGTGAGTAAGCCCAAGAAGTTGTTTGAGTCAGAGTGAAGAGGAAAAAGTGAAAACAAAGGTGGTCATCATAATTTTAAGAATGAAAATAGGTGTTATAATATGATCATAGTTTAATTTATCTAATTTTTTTCTTGGTTTCATAGGGGGTTGGAGCCTCCTTGCATGATAGAACTTGTAGAAGACTAGTTGGGTGGGTGCTCAACTAGGTAGTGGTTGGAGATCCTTGTGAAGTTGGTGATTCACTAAAATTTGGATCTTGACATTGTAATACTATATTCCATATGGATGGTTCTTTGTATTTTATTCCCCAAGAGGGTTTTCCACATAACTCTTGTGTTATCTTATGATATTCTTATGTAGTTATTTGCTTATGCATTGATCTCTTAAGTGAATGTATGCTTCATGGAATGATAAATGAAATTAAATTGTTATTATTATGAAAATGATTCACCCCCCCCCATTAGTATCTAATTAAAAAAATTGGTATCATATCTAGACCTTTAAATGAGGCTTAATAGCCTATAGGTGATCCTAAGTAGCATAAATTATGATGAGGACAATGTTCATCTTGTTTGTAGTGATGGTATTTGTAGAGTTGTCTAAAGATGAGGATGTCAAGATATGTCTTGATCAACACCTAAACCAAGGTAAGTCATTTGTTGCTAAACGACATAAATCAAATTTAAAATAATTTCAAAAGAACCATTTGGAAGTTTAGAAGGACTATGTGGAAGCAAAATCAAAGATCAAACCTAAGACTGAAAATCTAGGACTCTGAAGACATATTGCAAAGTACAGGTCAAGGCATTCCAAGGTGGTCTACTTGGTCAGGTAGCATGGTAGAATGAATATGTTTCTTGGTTTAGGTGTTTAATCAAATTGAGATTGTGTAATATTGTTTTGTCCTTGATATAATATGTTATGAAGTGATCTATATCATCATAAATAGAATTGAAAGTGTGGTTTTGTGCATGTAAAGCTTCATGGAAGATGACTATATGTGAAGGTTTGTGTTCTTGGAAAACATGAGTGACTTGCAGAGTTGTGTGGATATTTTGGTCATTATTAATGTTTATTAAAATTTCTTAGTTATGATCTCAATATTTTATATCTCCTATTAGTTCTCTCTGTATGGTTAGTTTAATATTTAAAAGGAAGAGCTAGTTCAAGAGGTGAAAGGTAAAAGATTGAGGGTTTCAAGGTGTTTTATCTCTTCAAACCCTAGGTGTGTGTATTCAAGGTAAATGAACTAATTAATGTTATTTGTAACTCTATGAGTGTTGTATGGATTAAGTTTGAGGTTTATTTTAGTATTATCCATGCTTGGAATTCATGTTTGAGCTCAAAGAGGTGTCTAAGGTACAAAATTAGATTAGAGGTTCATGAGAGTTGAAGTATGGTCCACAAGGCTAGTGTTATTCAAGGATAGAGTGGTTATTCACAAGTTTTATGGTTCAAATATTATTCTAAAGGGTGAGATGCAATGTTTTCTATATCTTTAGAGTGTTCATAGTTTTTATAAAAGGTGTTATTTGTGTTGAATCTTCACAAGTTTCTTATAGGAGAGTACAATAGTGTTCTTGAAGGTTGCATTATGAGGTGTGATGGTTATTTAATCTCAAGTTGATCTCATAAGATCATATATGAGTGTGTTTTCATGTGGTTGATTCAATTAAGAAGGTTTAGTGATCTGAAGATGCATAAGTTCTAAGTTTTCATAATAGGGTATAGATACTCGAAAACCATGCAATGCATTTCTAGTCGTCGAAGCACCCTATGACCCCCTTTTATTACCTTAAACCATTTCCTAACTTCTAAACCACAAAACATAAGTGAAAATGACTAATATTATACATTTTTTATATGTATATCTAACCACCGATGGTTGACCCTGATCATCAATAGTTATTTAAACTCTTAAATGATCAAAGGAATCAAATATAGTTTGACTGTAACTTATTAATTACCCACTATCTAAATTTAATCTATTGTTTTCATGATCAATGCATGATTAGACTATTTGATAAACCATTTTCTAAACTCTTTGATTTGAACCTCCCTTTCCTCTATATTAAGAGATGAAGAGAAGGTTGAAATCATCATCAAGATCAATCAGCAGGTGCAATAGGTTTTAACTCCCAAGTGAGTCCAAAAGCTAAGTATCTATGTTTTTTATCAAGATTCAATAATTAGCTCTATTTGTTTCATTACTTGTGTCTTTTACCTTTATTTCTCTCTCACCTCACTTTTCCGTGTTGGAGTTTTATACTCTAAAAAATTCACCTCCTACCCAAAACCATCCATAGCCTATTTCACTCATGCAAACACCCAATCCCAAAACTAGATACCTCTGAGTATAAATTTCCTATCTCATGACCAACATTCAACCTAAACACCACACCTAAAACCTCTTTTTAACTTCCCTAAAAAAAAATCCAAACCAGACCCCATAGTAACCATTGATGGTCTTACCTAACCACTGATAGACTTCTTTAACCACTGATGGTCAATGTTTGTCCATGTTTAAAACAACAAATTTATTTGACCTATCTACCCATGCCCAAATTCCATTTTCTAATTTTATATTTTATCACAAAACTTTATCTTATTTTTTGAATCAAATTTGAGTAATTTAAAATTAGTATTTGATCATTTATTGTTATTTTAGTCAAAATATCACTTGCATTTTTTCAAGCATTTCTTATTTTTTATTTTAATACCTCATGTTATTTCATACAAGCATCTATTTTTAATATATCAAAACTTAAGTGTTTTAAAGTGGATTGATAGCCTCTAAGGAAGCTTGTGCTTCTTAGATCTAGCTTGCTTTAGGCAATTCACCCTACTATCTCACTAATCAACCATTATCTTCTAGTGTTTTCTTATCAATGGGCCATCTTCCCTAGACCACTGAAATTATACCCTGACCATCGATGGTCAACCCTTTAGGGTTTTTCCATCCCAACTAACACTTTAACAAAGAACCACCTTATCACAAACATGAACCCATTGGAGAGAAACTCCTTCTACACCAAAAACCAACCTAATAACATTACCTTGGTCATTTTGGCCCACCATTTGCACTCTTTTATGATAACCTGGCCTTGGTCACTTTGACCACATCGATCACCTTGCCATATTTTATGAACTAGCACTACTTTCTATGTACCAACCATTTAGGTGCCTCAGAGCATGACCCTCTTTGGTCCTAATAGCTATGACCATTTTGTCTTCTTAGGATCAAATCTTACCTTAGATACCTTTAAATACATCGACCTTGCCTAAGAGACATGAGTTTATAAAGTAACCCATATCAGATATGCCTAATGTTGTGGCTTTATTACCCTATCACCTATCCTTCTAATCTAAACTTATTTTAACACATACCTCAACTATGATAGCCTAGTATATGCATAATCTATGATATCACACTTAGTCACATTATTTATGCTTGTTCATGTTTAAATACCCAACCAACCAACCTTGCCAACCACCTTGTGACCCATATTCCACTTATCAAACCTGAACCTGACTCTATTTCACCTCATCAATTCCTGGTTTGAGGGGAAATGCCTGCTCCCATACTCAAGGAATCCAACCTTCTACCGAATTCTCCATTTTTGTTTTGTGACTTTCTAATACAAATAGTAGAACAAAAAGGGGCAAAATATAGACACTCAAAAACCACGTAATGTGTTTCTAGTTTTCAAAGCACCCCATGATCCCCTTTTATTACCTTGGACAATTTCCTAACTTCTCAACCACAAAACACAAGTGAAAATGACTAATCCTAGTCATTTTGACTATGTCTCTCTAACCACTAATGGTCAACCCTTAACCACTGATAGTTGACCCTAACCATCAATAATTACTTGAACTCTTGCATGATCAAAGGAATTAACTATAGTTCAAATACAACTCACTAAGTGATTGCCCAGTGTCTAAATTTAGTCTACTATTTGCATGATCAATGTGTGATTAGACTATTTGATACACCATTTGTTAAACTCGTTGATTTGAACCTCCCTTTCCTTTATATTAAGAGATGAAGAGAAGGTTGAAATCATCATCAGGATAAATTAGATAGGTGTAAGAGGTTCTAACTCCCAAATGAATCCAAAAGCTAATTATTTGTATTTTTATCAAGATTCAATAATTATCTCTACTTATTTCATTACTTGTGTCTTTCCCCTTTATTTATTTTTCACCTCACTTTATTGTGTTGGATTTTTGTAACTCTAGACATTTCACCTCCACCCAAAACCACCCACATCCTATTTCACTCACTTGAACACCCAGTCCCTAGACTAGATACCTCTGAGTATCAATTTTCTATTTCATATCCAACATTCAACCTAAACACCACACCTACAACCTATCTATAACTCCCCTCAACATATCTCTTTTTCCAAACTAGATCCCAGAGTAACCACCGATGGTCTTCCTTAACTATCAATGAACTTCCTTAACCACTGATGGCTAACAACCATTGATGGTCATACCCAAACTACCAATAGTTAATGTGTGTTAATTTTTATAATAGTAAGTTGATTTGACCTATTTGTCCATACCCAGATTCTATTTTCTAAGTTTTTCTTTTTTAAATCAAGTTTGAGCAATTTATCATTAGTATTCAATCATTTATTGTTATTTTAGTCAAAATATCACTTGTTTATTTTCAATCATTTCTTGTATTTGATTTTAGTACCTCTTATTATTTCATGTAAGCATTTATTTTTAGTATATCAAAACTTAAGTTTTTTAAAGTTTACATTGATATCCTCTAAAGAATCTTGTGCTTCTTGGATCTAGCTCATGCTAGACAATCCACCCTACTATCTCAATAATCAACCATTCTCTTCTAGTGTTTTCTTATCTTTAGGTCATCCTCCCTAAATAAAGAGGGGTACCCATAATCATCTAGATTCACACATGCACAACACATCTAGGTTATACTAACCTTACCCTTCTTTCAAGTTTTACAACTTTCTTTCTAAAGAAAATAAATCAAAATTCTAGTGAAACTTAGGGTCTTAACTATGAGGGTGAGGTTTATCATTTAAGTCTATTTAAAGGGATTTCATGAATAGATCAATAGGCTAAGAGGTTGGTCATGACCTTAGGGTCATGTAGCATGAGTTTTATTATTTTAGTATCCTATGTTGAGTATTTTGAATGAAATATTTATTAACAAATGAATAAAAGAGAGTAGGTATATACATAGAATTATATGACTGTGTGTTTCCATGAAGTGATTTGAAGAGTTCTAAGCCATGATGGCTTTGAAGATAAAAGAGAATTTGGTTGATTCTATGAGGAGATTATTAGAGTTGTTTAAACCTACTTCAAGTGGTCTAGTTGATCCAAGATGACAAATGTAAGTGATAAAAAGTGAATCTAGTTAGTTTAGGTATCTATGAGACCTATTAGCAACATGAGGGCTAATGAAGTCTTCATAGTGAAAGTGAATTATTTGAGTTGTCTAAAGTATGGAGGAGGCTTATGGAGATTATAAATGAAGTGTTTGATAGGGTTTGGATCATTGGAAAGGTCAGATGGGCCATAAAGTCTCATTGGTTGTTTGTTGTGGAAATAGACCTTGTTGTAATAGGTCTCCATATGACTTAATGAAGGGGTGAGACCTATTGGTGTTCCCATGAGTGGTGTGATTAGGAGGATCTTGGATTTAGGGGGAGATAACTCAAGACACTTGAGAAGAATGTGAAGTATGGACTTATTTATTATGTAAGATGAGTGAATAAAAATTATTGTGAGTCATTGGTCCAAGTCAGCTTATAGGTGAAGAATATTGAGAAGGTCATATCTAGCATAAAAGGTCAAAGTTGTTGATCTTGGTTACAGTCAAGTGGTTTAAGAAGCCTTGTGTTTCATAAGCCCAAGTGGATAAGTTCATATTGAGACATTTTCTTTGATAGAATGAAGGGTATGACTAGAGTGAGGGGGAACATATGTGAGATGTTTTCAAGAAGGCTATGTGTGGATGAGCTTCTAAGAGTTTGTATGGCCCTTTATCATTAATGTTAAAGGGGGAGAAGACCATATCAAGAGAATCCCATTCTAATATTAGTTTTCCATCAATGAAAAAGGAGGATATTTTTGGAATATTGTCATTGGTGTCGTTTGTTATCATTGATGTCTTAGATTGACTTGGTTCCTAGATGTATTAATGAAAAATAGGATAGTTTGATGGTGATGAGAAACTATGACATGAATGTAATACTATGAGGTGTTATAATAATGATTTGAGGGTGTTCTATATGTTTAGTGAAGCTATTGAAACATATGAGTGAGGTATAAATTACATCGTTAATGACATCAAGGTCATGTTTGAGGTCTAGTCCTGGCATGAGAGACCTAATGTGAAGGCAAAAGCTTGGTAACTTGTTGGGGTAAAAATTATGTGACATATGTCAACATGTATGTAAAATTGAGAGCATTTCATGAGTGCATTTGATATGTGGATGAGGTGTTGAGAGCATATAAAATGTTGATAAGGTCATACTCCAGACCTAATATGACTTGAAGCTAAAGGCCTAGTTTACCAAGACACCTAATGAGGCCAAATGGAAAACAAGGATTAGATTCTAAGGTAATATTATTTGTATTATCATGTTATGAAGGTATTTTAAATTTTTATGATGTATTTAAATTAATACAATAGGTTTCCAAGAACTTTCAAGATCCAAGTATGACTAGTGGTTCTAGACCTAACATGCATAGAGACCTAATGAGGTCCAAATAGAGGGTCAAATTGATTTATCATGATGATAGGTCACATGTGAGAATTTAATGAGGTTTTATGGGTTTATTAAATCATAATTAACAATTCTTAGGTCATGGATTGAATTTAAATGGAATATATCATGTTTAAGAGTCTCATATGCATGCAGAATGAAGAGTTCCAAGCCCGAGAAGGATATTTTGATGTTAATTGACATGTGTGACTTGTTAATTGTATTATGATACTTTTGGGAGATATTTAATAATGTCCTAATAATATTTTTAAAGAATTTTAAATTGGTTTTATGGATAGATATTTATGAACATTCATTGAGAACGTAAACTGGTCTTAAACCCTCTCTTAACCCTTATAGTGACCTAATTTGAGAAAATTTGATATAAAGTGCCTATAATGGATTTTAAATTCATTTTTTATGATTTTATTTTTTATATTAATCCTCCATGAATCCCAAAGTGTTCTTATTTTGTCAAGACAATGAGTAAAAGGTACATAAAAGTGCCTATTTACAATGAATTTGATGCTACAAGGAAGGTTGACTAAGTCAACACATGAAAATGCATGGAGGTTGAAGGTAAAGACTTTTTATTGAGGTCCATGGTGTTATTTTTTAAATTTATAATCTCTATGTCAATCATTTTATTCAATCAATTTGACCTATCATTAAACTACCAAATAGTGAAAATAGTGATAAAAACCAAGCATGAGTGAGAATTAGTTTAGATATGAGTTGAAGATAAATAGGAATGGATCAAATGGTTTTGGATTGTTTTTAAATAATTATTACTCATATCCATGTTTATTATATTATTTTTAATTCATTTAAAATGGTGTAAATAGTGCCCTCAAGATGACATGTCTAATGAAGATGGATAGTGAAAGAGTGAGGTTTAAAGTTTGATCAGTTGGGTCTATATTTATCATTTAACCTCTACATATTTGTTATTATAGATGTTATAATAATTCCTTAGGATCATATAAATTTATTATATCTTCTTTTTTATGTCCCTAAAGGTGTGATAAGTCACGTTCACCATGAATGTGTTTTTTAACTGAGATGATTATTTTAGGTATGTTATGTGAGATGAAGAGTTTGAGACTTTATGACAAGATTCAATACATCAAATATAATTTTTTATGTTGTTTTAAATATTAATTAAATATAAAATCCTGATGGCATATTTTAAGTTATTGTAATGTGTTGAGATGTGGAAGTTAAAAAGGTTTATCCAGCTATGTTAAGACTGTGCAAGAGAGGTTTGAGGAATTAGTCTGTTGGTCCAACAGACTAATTCCTCAAACCTCTCTTGCACAGTCTTAACATAGCTGGATAAACCTTTTTAACTTCCACATCTCAACACATTACAATAACTTAAAATATGCCATCAAGATTGTATATTTAATTAATATTTAAAAAAACATATATATATATACATATACATACATACATACATACATACATATATATATATATACATATACATATACATACATACATACATATATATACATATACATACATACATACATACATATATATATATATATATATATATATATATATATATGTATATATGTATATATATATATATATGTATGTATATATATATATGTATGTATGTATGTATATATATACATATATATACACACACACACACACACACACACACACACACACACACACACACACACACACACACACACACACACACACACACACACACACACACACACACACACACACGTGTGTGTGTGTGTGTGTGTGTGTGTGTGTGTGTGTGTGTGTGTGTGTGTGTGTGTGTGTGTGTGTGTGTGTGTGTGTGTGTGTACCTATTAATATGTATTAAATGTCAATTAATCATCATTTAATGTAAAAAATATGAACTTATTTATCACTATGTTTTGTGTTACATGTAATTTTCTAAGTAGTCATCTGGGGGAGGTGATTTGGAGGTCCTCTGACCTGAGTTGAAGAATAAAATGAGTTTTAATATGTTAATTAGTTATAAAATGTTAATTATAATTACTTTTTAATCTTATTTTTTCAATATTCAAGTTTACAAGTCAAGAGTTCTTGACTGTACTTTGACTATGTTTGACTAGTCTGAGTGGTCATTTTGAGAGAGTTAATTTGAGGCCTATTGGCCTATTTAGTGATTTAAAATTCATATGGTGATGTTTTTCAGTTTATTTATGATATATTAATTCAAAAAAAATTATTTTATTTTTTGATAAATTTTATTTTATGCTTCAATTCTATGAGATAGCTTTTCTGGGTATGTAAAGGGCTAATGGTGAATAGGCTAAATGGCTTGGTTCAAGAGGTGAGTTGGAATCACAAGTTGTATGGACATATTTTATTATTATAAAGGGTATATTTTAATATTATATTATGTTTTTTAATCATTTTTAAAAGTTTAATATTTTCAAATAAATCCAAGTGGTAACGTGTGCATGGATATGCCTAATTGTTTTAGGTCTCATTAAGGCCTAATTGAGGTTTGGGGCTAATGAGGTAATGAAAGACCAAAGGAGTGATTTTTTATTATGTAAAACATTTATAATTACATATTTCAATGGTAATAAATTTATGGTAATCATCTTGGCTGACCAATATGGATGAGACCAAGAGTGTGGTATAAAGGCAAGGCTTAATTGGTCTAATTGAGTGAGTTTGACAAGAGTGGAGACAAGCAAAGAAGAGAGACTTTGAAAAACAAGTATCAGGTCATTAAGTACCATAATATGATAAGAGTATCATTCATTCATATCTAATCAATTTTATGTAGGTGGATACATAGTTCATTGGACCTAATGAGCCTAGAAGAGGCATGATTGAGCGAGTAAGCCCAAGAAGCTGTTTGAGTGAGAGTGAAGATGAAAGAGTGAAAAAAAAGGATGTCATCATAAATTAAATATTATAAATAAGTATTATAATATTATTATAGTTCAATTTATCTAATTTGGTGCTTGGTTTTCTAGGGGGTTGGAGCCTCCTTGCAAGATATAACTTGTAAAAGACTAGTTGGGTGGGTGTTCAACTAGGTAAGGGTTGGAGCTCTTTGTGAAGTTGGTGCTTCACTAAAATTTGGATATTGAAATTATAATATTGTATTTAATATGCATGTTTAATTTTTTTTTAATTCCCAATATGGTTTTCCACATATCTCTTAAGTTATCTTGTGATATACTTGTGTAGTTGTTTGATTATGCATTGATCTCTTATGTGAATGTATGCTTCATGGAATGGTGAATGAAATTGAATGGTTATTGTTATGAAACTGATTCATCCCCCCTCCCTATCAGTATCTACTTTCAATATTCCAAATATCATATTTTTTTAAAACTTGACCCTTTTCTATTAATGTCAAAGGGGGAGAAAAGTTCTAGTTTGAGAGAAAGGTCAGTTTAAAGGGATCTAGCTTGGGGAGATGAGAATGATCAATTTTATTTAAATGTTTTCCATAAACGACAAAGTGGGATATTTTTGAGGTATTTTCCTATTTTTGGTGTTGTGTAATAAATTTTGGCATTGATGTCAAGGTCAAGATGGATGTTATTAATGTCAAAGTCAAAGGTGATGTCATGCATGGTGAAGTGGTATGTGAAAAACAATCTTATGACAAGAGAAAATTTGAAGGAAAATTATTATCTCTCTATTGATATATAATTTTAAGGAAACTTGGTAATTATTTTAAGTTTTATGACATGTCAAGGTCAACATCAAGATACAAGGTAAGCATACTTTTGAGCACTAGTCTTAAGGAACATTGTCACATCATGAGCATGTGTATGAAGATGGTGGTCTGGTAGGTTGGATACACATAGGTATTATTAGATGTTTAAGGATGTCTAATATTTCATATAAATTTTTGAAACACTTAGAAAATTTTCAAGGTAAACCTTCAGGGCAAGGTCTTAAGCCTAAGCATGTAATTAGACTAGTCTTAGACTCTGCTAGACATGATGAGGAGTATTGTGGTATTATCAAGATCTATAAAAGATGAAAATCAATGGTAGATCATGTGAAAATATTTTTTACACTATTTAAACATGTGTATAAGGTATATAAGATTTCAAATGAGGTTTCTAGGTCAAATTTTGGCTTAGTATTTGCATGAAGAGACCTAGTGAGAAGGCACGGGCTTGATAACATGTTGAGGTGAGTAGTCTAAGGCTTATGAAAATAAGATTAGTAGTGTGTGATCATGGTATGAGGTTTTATTATATTATTATGAGGTATTGAGATTAGTGAAAGAGGTTTCAAGATGTGTTAAAGGTCTAAGTATGGCTGGCAGTTCAAGACTTAATATGCAAAGAGACCTATTGTGGCCTAATGAGGGGTCAAGTTCAGTTCCCAAGGTGGAAAAGCTCATAAGATAATTTTTAGAGGTGTTATATTTTGTTTCATTTTTGTTTACCAATTCTAATGTCCAAGTCTGAAGAAAAAAGCATGAAATATGGTTTTAATGTTTTTTTAAAATGCATAGAATGAGGTATTACAGACCCAAGAAGGATTATATTATGCTCGTTGAAATGTGAAACATTTTAATTAGGATAAAATAAGTTAATTTTATTTGTGTCTTATATCAAATTTCCTATCATTATTTTCTCGGTTGAGGACCTAAGCTTTATGAATAATTATTAAGAGTGGAAGGCAGTCTAAACCCTCTCTAAAACCCTAACTATGACCTGATATGTATTATCTTTTTGTAAATGGCTCAGAATGAATTGTATAACATATATTTATTATTTTATCATGTATATGACTCTCTCAAGTTTATCTAGGTGGCATTGGTCTATCAGATTAGTGAGTGGAAGCTACAAAAAACCCCTTATTTCTTAGATATTTGATGTAGCACGCAGGGTTGAATAAGTCAAAGCATGGAAATTATTTTAGTATGATATTTGATAATTTTATTTTGTGTCCATGTAATTTTATAATCAGTTTATAGACTTCAAATATAATAAATTGGTCATGGAAGTTGGATTATCATTAAAAAGGCCTAGTGAGGAAGACAGTGAGAAAACTAGGCAGAAGTGAGAATGAGATTAGGGATGGGTTGTTAATTATTAGGTGTAGATCCAAATGCATTTAGTTTTTATTCCATAAATTTAAAACATATTCTCTTTGAATATATTATTTGGAGATGATTATATATGAGCAGAAAGTTGCTCTCAAAGTGACCTGTTGAACACAGTGAGGTCTATGTAGGGTGAAGACATGAGATTGGTCTGTAAGACCAATATTGATATTTAAAATTATAATATATTTATTTACATGTGTTATAATTATGCTTAATTTTTCATATAAACATATTTTAATTTCATTAAAGTGAATCTATAGAGGTTCTGAGTCATTGTTTCTATGATTGAGTTTTAGCGCTATAGGCAGTATTCTATGTGTGAGTGAGATTGATGTTTTAGATTAAGGTAAAAGCAAGTTTTGAAGGGACCCCAAAACCCTTTAACAAAGAAAGAAAGATGAAGCGATAACACCCAATAGGAAGAACATTCCTAAAACTTACTATAAAATAGTATCAAAATTAGGTTTTACAGGGACCTAAAACCACAGACCAATACCATAAAAAAGATCACAAGTTTTACAGAGACCTGGAAACTCAAAATAAGTTTTTAAAACTAAGAGCCAAATTTTAGAACCAGTTATAACATCCAGCAGAAAGGATCAGAACAAAATCAATAGCAACAAAGAATACAATAGTCTTCTAATTCCAGAATCATCTTCACAGCCTCATTTCCAACCATTGATGTATCCTGTATGGATATTGTAGCCAATGTAGCAACTTCTTGCTAGGATTTCTTCCTCAAGCTTTGCCTGGTCCTCTTACTAGGCCCCTCCAAAGATTTTATTTCTTCATTAGCTCATTTTCCAAGGTTAGTTGCAGCCGTACATATGTTAGAAGTAACCTCCTCCATTTTCATTATATTATCCTTGATGAGCCTTCTCAGATTATTCTCATAATCCTTAAGTTTAGTTGGAATATCACTCATTTGCTTCTCCAAATTATTGATTTTGATCCTATTAGCTTCCTGGTTATGTTGCATTATTTCTACTTTCTTCTTCATCTCCATCATTTCCTTATACATCCACGAATCAACTTGGAAAATTGCATCAGCTTTGAATTTAGCTGAATTCATGAAGGAAAGCTTAGTGTCCCTCTGCTGAGCATCACAACTGTCATCTACATTCTCCTATGGAAAGGACTCATCCTTTTCAATTTAGTCCTCCCTTTCCATCATTTTCTCCTTTTTTGTCTCTGCAGGGTCTTTATGTTGTTCATGACCATCCTTTTCTTGTTCTCTAATCTCCATAGCATGATTGGAAACCAGAACCAAATGTTCCTTTTCTCTTGTCAAAGCTGGATCATCAAGTAAAATATTTGTGTCTTTAACACTTCCCCCCACCATAGTCTGATTATCTTCATGATTAGAATTATTATGTTCTATATTGTCCTCTGTTTTATCCCCTTCATTTTCTTTCTCACTTTTGTCTTCATTTTCCTGATACCCTTCTAGATTTGAACTAAAATCCCCAGTTTTCATCCCTTCTTCTGCCAAAACATTCCTCTCAAAACTTTCTGTACTTTTCCACTCAAATTTCTCTTCAACATTCTATTTTTTGAAATTGGAGGGTTTAGGTTTTACTTTTTCTTTCCCTTTCACTTTTCCACTCTTCTTACACTGTGAATCCTTATTTTTGTCAGAATAAGGATTCGAGACTATGGCATTGTTTTTGAAATAGCCCTCTATGATAAGAATCAGTCCTTCATGCAAAATTGGTTGAGATTCCTTCTTTCTATGAGCAAATAGACTTTGAAGCAGTGAAAAGCACAAATAGAAGGGGAAAGAAATTCTGTCTTTATGCCTAAAATAATTAAGAAAGACAAAATGAAATTTATGAACTCTTTTGCTTCTACCATCTAGGATAAAATACTCATGAATGCAGCATAATACGTCTCTCCAAATTCTTTTTATTTGCTCCAAATCGAAGAAATCTCCACTCTTCTCCAATTTCTTCTCCTCTGCATCCATTTTCAAACATTTCTTGTAAGCCACATTGGAGATACTAGTCTGCTTAGAGAATTTAATGCCATCCTTAGGGAGCCCTGTAACCTCATCAATGAACTCCTCTATAAGCTTCAAAGTAACACCATGGAGAGTTACTCTATCATCAACCTAGTTTTTGAAGAATGCCATCATAATATGGGGTTTAGACCCATGCAATCGCTCCATATAACTTACCACTCTCCCTTTCTGAAGAATCTTCCATACATCCTGTCTATCCTTCCAATCTTCACAATTTTTTGGCTCTTGCTTCCGCGGTTCACCCTTCATTTTGTAAAACAAACAATATTCCAACAACACCCAAACACTAAGAGCAAAAAAATGGACCCAATTGTTCTTTACATGAAATGGAAGTCGCCTATATGTTGGCACATGCAAATTCCACGTTACATTCTCATGAATGTACCTGTTCAGTGAAGGTAATCTGTCCACCTTAAGTCCACTCCTCTGAATCATTAATTTACTAATCCGGGCAGATCTTTCCCTCTTTAGAATGGATGGCATCATAATTGATAAGTGCTTTGAGATAAACATGCTTATTTAATGCATTATGCCATCTCACCTTTTGTCCCATTTGAATAGCATGATTTTCTATCCAGTCAGCAACCCCATTGGCTTCTCTATATGTATGGGATATGGTCACTATTTCAAATTTTAGAATTAAAGCTTTAATTTCCATCACCATAGCCTTAATAGACTATGAACTTGATTTTTTGTTATTTAGGATGTTTACAATATTCAAAGAATCACCTTCCAACCATAATTTGGAAAATCCCTATTCAACAGCTAGTTTAATAGTGTATAGGGCTGCAGTAGCTTCAGCAATATGACTATTTGACTTACCAATTGGAATAGCAATGGCATCAACTACATTTCCCATATGATCTCTCAGAATTCCTCCACATCTCGCTCTTCCCAGATTCCCTTTAGCTGCTCCATCAAAATTTCCTTTGATCCATCCAGTAGGAGGGACATTCCATTTTACATTCAATCTTGGATTATCAATTTTCAGATTAGGCCCTTAAAATCGTAGGGGGTTATCAAATTGAAAGGTTTGATCAGGATCCCTCTGTGATTTAAAATTCTCCTTAATAGTTCTAATAATATTCTGACCAAGAACCCATCCTAGAAGTTCTTTACTTCTAAAAATTCTATTGTTTCTTTCTTTCCATATACCCCACCATATATGAGGAAGTGTTAGTTTCCAGAAAAAATTAACATTAGGATTTTTTGAGGGACAACACCAGCTTTTAAAATATAGATCCACACTTTTTTTATGTACCCATGTTATACCCCAAAAATTAAGGATCTCAGTCCAAACTTGCTGAGTGTAGGGACAGTTCAAAAACATATGGTTTCTGTCTTCAAATCCATTTTTACATAAAATACACCTATTAACCACATTAATTCCTCTTTTCTTAGGGTCAAGATTTTATTTTGAAGCAAAGTCCAGAAGAAGATATTTATTTTAGGGATGATCCCCTTCATCCAAGCTTAGACCACAAAGGTTGATTACCCTTTTCCTTTGAATTAAAGATAGTAGAGACTTTAAATTGTCCACTAGGATCATCATGCCAAATAATCTTATCGTCTAGATAGGGATAAAGAGAGACAGCATTGAGAGATAATTGGATGATACTAAAACGTGAGTGAGATTGATGTTCCTAATTCATTATGCATATATTTTAATAATATAATACACATTAATTTTTTATAAAGGTATAATAGGTTCATTTTAACATATTTTTATTCATGAAAACTCCTATAAAGGTGTGAAAAGTCAAAGGTTCTTGACTAGTTTTTTAGGCATGTTTATAATTCTGAGTGTGCATATGAAAGTGGTGTGTTTTAGGTCTTTTTCCCTGTATGGTGAAGTATAATTGAGATGGTGATGACCATGATATCTTTTATTTTCTATCCATATTATTTTTTTATATTTTTATGTGTAAAATATGAGTGTACACTTTAGATATTCAAATCAGACTTTCTGGCAGTAAGGAGGCCTAATTATGAGTAGGCTTAATGGTATGGTTTAAGGAGTGAAATGAGAAAAATAGATTTGGGGACCTAAGGTGATAATATAATGGTTATAATTTAAGTTTTTTTTAAGTTTTTCATTCATTTTTGGAGGCTCAATATGTTCTAAGGTGGTCAAGATGAAACATGTGCTTTGAGAAGGCTTAATTGCATTAGCTCTCCATTAGGCCTAATGGTGGTTTTGGTCATTATGAGTTGTGACCGGCCTATATGATGGGAGTTTAAATTATGAAAAATATTTTTTGATCTATTAAAATTTTGATCTATGTATTGATAAGTTTTTGTCTGACCAATCAAGATTCAAGTATAAACAGGTCTTATAGTCCTAATTTAACTAGTTAGAATATTGAGGAAATGAGCGAATGAAATATAATTTTGGAAACCAGGTAAAGGTTTTGAATACCATAAAATTGGTGTGATGAATATGTCATGAATTTATATCACTTTTATATAGGTGATGATAAATTTCATATGACCTAAAACTACCAATAAGAGGGCTATTTGAGTGAAGAGGCTTAATAGGCTATTTGAAAGAGATAAAAGAGTGAGAAGATCAAAAGAATATGGTTATCATTAGTTGAGTGAGAAAAATGTGTCCAAAGTTTATCAAAGGTTCTAGGTGACTAAGTTGATGTTGAGTCACCTAGGGGATTGGTGCCTCATTACAAGTTGGTGCTTGTTAAAGGACTATTTGAGTTGGTGCTTGACTAATGAGGAGTTGGTGCTCCTTGTGGGGTTGGTTCCTCACTAAATATTTATTCATTTATTATAATAATGAATTCCAAATTGTGTTTTAGTGAGTTTTATCCCCCTTGAGGGTTTTCCACATATCTCTTGTTTTCATATGTTATATGCATATGTGGATGCTTCTTTATGCATTGGTTAATGTATGTGTTTAAATAAATGCTTCTTAAATGATAAGTGAAATTGAAGGATTATTTTAAGGGCATTGATTCACCCCCACCCTCAGTGGCTATACTTCCAACACAATATTCAACTCTATTCTTCCCTACATATTTTATCTATTATAATTATGCATTATAAATATTGAGCCAATAAAACATCAATCAATGGTCATGTCTATGTGATACATACCCTCTCTCTAATTAGGTCAGCCTTTATTCCTACAAAGCCTTCTTTATTATTGCATCCCTATTTGGTATAATCCTTTTTTATATCATCCTTAAGAGTGTTCTATTTTTTTAGTATAAAAATCATCTATGCAATACATATGGTTTGGTTATTTCACTGATATAAAATCCTCCCAATAAGCTATGTAGGTTCTTTCTAAATGATCAGACTGTGAGGAGGAACATAGGGACCTCAACCTTATTATTATGTATGATTACTTTGGTTTTAAAATTATTATGTTTGGATTGGGTTGGCTTATCTTCCAAGGAGTTTAATATGAGATCTCTCTACTCAGTGATTTGGGAAAGCTCATGCAGTGTGATATTTTATTTGATCTTCTTCATGTCCTCTACTTTGTTGTATCCCATCTTGCTAAGATAATGTTTTGCCTCTTCAGGGGGCTTGGGGTTATTAGCTTTTGAGGGTGGGGGATCATTACTTGCTCTAATATTAATATGGGTTTCACCATTATTAGGGGTAGTGGACATAGTAAGAGGTTGTTGTTGTGTCCAACTTCTGAGAGCATAGTTGACACATTAGTAATGCTAGAAAACATGTACCTCATAGTAGACTCTTTAGGTTAATTATCTTCTTGGCTAAGGAATAAATGGTTTCTAGTACCATAATAGTGTTTGGATATATTGAAGAACTAGGGATATTATGTTGTTTACTATCATTCAAGTGGTTTGGGAATACATGTTATTCTTCCCTTTCTCTTTGGAAAATCTTAAAATCACTACATAACTCAATGTAGTCAAGCTCCTCATGTTGGGCTATGTTATATACATGACACCATTTTGGTAAGGCCAACTCATAGCTATTAATATCAGGAAACTTATTAGGTGAGGAATATGGTTGGTTGTTAGAGAGGTTATAGGGGTGATTGTGATCTAGATGGATCCATGTACTGTTCCATTTTGAAAGTCTTCAATTTTTGGCCAAACCACTTGCAAATCAAAGAATTCATCAAGATATTTTTGTTGCTTCTTCTAGAATGTAAAATGGAGTCTGGATGCTCACGATATAGCTTATTGAAGTTTTCTTGTAACAAGCGAATAACGGGTGTCAAAAGGTGACGTGGCATTGTTCAAATGTACCAAGTGGACCAATAACCATTTGACACATGGAAATATGAATTTTTGCAAAAAAAAAATGGTTTGGATTTTGGTTTTTTGATAACCTCTGATCTTTGATAGGTGGTCATATGGAGATCTTTGGGCCCCATTATTTGCTCATTGGGGGCCCTCAGTGAGGGTCAGCACACTCTTGTGGAGGGGTGCCTTGGCCTCCTAATCTTCATGTATTATTATTTTTGAAATTGTATTTAAGTCACAAAGTTTGTTTGAACCCCATCAATGTGGGATAATTGTTTAAATATTTATAATAAGGAGCCTTGAACCAACACATGGCAGAGTTACAAGCCAACAAACATCAGCTATCATGCCATCAACCTTCACCACGTAAAACATGTAAAGACTAGTCCTAACCAAGGATTCTCCAATGGTGGCCTAAGTATAGGCTCAAGCTAAGCTTATCACCTAAGTCTCCTCCAAAAAAGATGTTGGCACACATAAAGGAGAATGCCAACCTATAAAAAACATAAAATCAGTTTCCAAATAGTAAATGTGGGATAAAGATAAAGCCCAAAGTGCCAAAAGAGAAGGCCAATGACTTAAATCTTACACCTATCATGCAAAAAAGATATGCTTTGACTACTTGTGCCATGGGTTTTGAAGTGTTATAAAGGGAGAAAACTTATATTTGAAGGGGGGATTCAGTAGACTATGTAAAGAGAATTAAGAAGGTTAGAGACTTAATTATGCCTTGTACAGCCTTGGGCCATTAATGATAAGTCTGAGAGATGTTTTTATAGGTAGGCAGAGACCAGAGAAGGATAATTGAAGACTTGTAATTAATTTTTAAGCCATTTTTTTCATAAATTGAATGGAAATGGTCCTCACTTTGAACGAACCTAGAGACGTAGGCTATTAAATCCAAACTCCATTATTAATTCGTTGATAAATTCTTCTGATTTTCTCTACTATTTTTTTTAGTTCTGATCTTCATTTTAATTCTGGTTTTTATTTATTTATTAAAAACTAAATGAAAAATTCAATAAATTAGTAGATCTTTTAAATGTGACAGTGTGTTATTTGATTTTATGACACTTTCATTTTCAATTTTTAGATCAGATTTTGGTATCAAAGCAGTTGTTATTTAACAGTGGTTGCTAGTGTATGTTGACAAGGTCTAAATCCAAAAAGGGTGAAGGAATACCCATTGATTATAATCCATATATTGGCTCAAGGCGTGCTTCAGGGATGGCCAAAAAAGAGATGGAATCTGAACAAGCTTTCTGTCAAGACTTCATGGAGATGAGAAGCATCCATGATAAATAAAGGAAATACAAGAGTGAAAAAGAAGGTGATTCACAAGAATTGAAAGATAAAGAAATGAAAAAACCTTCTTCATTGGATGATGGTAAAAAAAATTGGAATCTCTCCCTTTACTAAAATTGGATATTAAGTCTGAATTACCAATGTTTAATGGCAAAGTTATTGCAAAAAAAATGGATAATTGGGTCAAGCATATTGAATTTTATTGTAGGGTCCAAAATATTGTAGGGGATGAGTCAAAAATTCATTTGGCTACTCTTCATATGGGAGGCATAGCTCTCATCTAGTGGGAGAGTAAGTTGAAGGAAGCCAAGCTTCAAAAAGGTAACTCAATATCTACTTAGAATGAATTTGTTGAAGAACTCAAAAATCAATTTTATCCTTAAGGCTATATGCAGCAAGCCATGATGGATTGGCAAAGTTTTAGACAAGGTAAAGGCTAAAATGTTCAATATTACACACAAGAATTTAGGAGAAAAGCTTCACTTTTGAATGTTACTCTTTACACACAAGAAACATTGCTAAAATATATAGGTGGGCTACATAGTTACTTAAGACATGATTCTTATGTTCAATCCCAGTAATTTAGATGCAGTATGTGTTCAAGCCACTCATTTAGAGGCTAGAGGAAAACAATCGAAAGAATCATTTCCTAAAGTTAAAAGTAAGAAATCTAATGTTAAGCAATCCAAAAGGTGGTAACAAAAATCCACTTTTACTATTAAAAAAAAAGAATGAAAACCATTTTGTAATCATTGTAATAAAAATCATGATGAGTCTAAGTGTTGGAAACTACACCCTGAGTTAAGGCTACATAGGTGGCCTACATAGTTAATTAAGACATATGATTCTTATGTTCGATCCCACTAATTTAGATACAGTATGTGTTCAAGCCACTCATTTAGAGGCTAGAGGAAAACAATCAAAAGAATCATTTCCTAAAGTTAAAAGTAAGAAATCTAATGTTAATCAATTCAAAGGGGGGTAACAAAAATCCAGTTTTAATGTTAAAAAAGAAGAATGAAAACCATTTTTTAATCATTGTAATAAAAATCATGATGAGTCTAAGTGTTGGAAACTACACCCTGAGTTAAGGCCTAATAGGTTTCAACATAAGGAAAAGAAGACTAATGCTATGGTTCAGGATTTAGGTTTAGATTTGGGTGATGAAACTAAGATCACAGCTATGGGATTACATAATGATTCTTCTCTCTTAGTTTCTAGCACTAAGTCATCAAATGATGCATCTTCTTCTAAACATAATTTTGTGCATAAGAAAAGAAATGAATTGTTCCACATTAGATTTGTTTCAAAACATACCAAGATTGACACTTTATTTGATAGTGGTTCTAAAGAAAATTTTGATTTATGAAGAGGTTGTTAAGAAGTTAAGATTACAAACCATCCCCATCCGAAGCCTTATCCACTAGGTTGGGTGTGTGACAATGTGAAGCTACAAGTATCAAAAACTTGTAGAGTGAGGTTTGCCATCACATCCAAGTTCATGGATGAAGTTGAGTTGGATGTTGTCCCTTTGGACATATGTGGGATTGTTTTGGGAAGTCCATATCTCTATGACAGAAAAGAAATCTTTTATAGAGAGGAGAATAAGTACTTGATTTTTAAGGATGGCATTGAATATATAGTCAGAGCATATCACATAAAAACAAGTCTTTCCTTGGTTATAGTAGGGTAAATGAAAAGACTAGTTAATTCAAGCAAGACGTTTTGTCTCATATTGATTAAGTCTAAGGAAAAAGAATATTCTCAGGCTTTGGAAAATTGTGATCCTAAACATAAGAATGAATTGGTTGAAATCATTTCTACTTATGATGATGTGTTTTAGGATCCTAAGGGTTTGCCCCCTAAAATGGGAGTTCAACATGAAATTCATCTATTGCAGGATTCTCCTCTCCCTAACATTGGCATGTACAGGTTATCAGTGGTGGAAAATGAGGAAATCAAAAAACAAGTAATGGATCTATTAGATAAAGGTGTTATTCATCCAAGTTCATATCATATTGGTATCAAAGAAGCATGACACTTGGTGAATGTGTGCTGATTTTCATGCATTAAACAAAATTACATTAAGAATCATTACCCTCTTCCTTGTATTGATGATTTTTTGGATCAAATAAAACATGTTGTTTATTTCACTAAGCTATATTTGAGAAGTGGATATCATCAAGTAATAATTAATGAAGATGATGTGTATAAAAATACCTTCAAAACAAAATAGGGATTGTTTGAATGGCTTGTTATGCCTTTCAAGTTGTGTATGCACCGACTACTTTCATGAGATTGATGAATGATGTTTTTAAACAGTTCCTTGATGATTTTGTCATAGTTTAATTAGATGATATATTTATTTTCATCAAGTCTTGGGAAGAGCATGTGATCGACATTAAAAAATTCATGAATGCATTACAAAGGGAAAAACTTTATTTAAAAATGTCAAAATTTGAGTTTGGCAAAACCTCTTTGATTTATTTGAGTTACATTGTAGGACATGGTAAATTGAAAATTTATCCTACAAAAGTGGTAGTCATTATTAATTGGCCTACACCCACTAATACAACTAAGGTTAGAAGTTTTCTTGGTGAAGTATAATTTTGGAGAAAGTTTATTGCTCAATTTTCATATATTGCATCACCTTTGCATTCTTTGACAAGTGTGAAATAGGTATTTCAGTGGGGAGGCAAGCATAAAAAGGCCTTCAACACTTTGAAAGAAAAGATAAGTACTACTCTATTCTTGGTACTTCTTGATATATAAAAACCATTTGAGATCGAGACGGATACAAGTGAATATGCTATGGGATCTATTTTAATGCAAGGTAAGAAACTAGTTTGTTATCATTCTCAGACCTTCACAAGTGCAATAAGAAAATATCCAACTTATGATAAGGAATTGTATGCATTGGTTCAAAGTGTTAAAAAATGGAAACATTAATTAATGGGCAAAGAAACAATAATACATACAGATCATCAGCCCTTACAATATCTCTAATCACAAACCAAGTTACAACAGTCTAGACATTTTTGTTGGATGGGTTTCTTACAACAATTTCATCTTGTGATTAAGTATAAAAAAGGTATTCAGAATAAGGTTGCGAATATGCTTTATAGGCCTCCTATGGTAGTTGCATCTATTCTCTTACAACATGGTTCTTTGTCTAATGAAAGCTATAAAGAATAGTATGTTAATGATCTTGATTTTCAGGATGTATATAAAGACTTGATGAGTAGTAGACAAGTAGAAGAATTGGATTATCATGTACATAATGATCTTTTGTATCATTTGGGTAAACTTTGTATTCCTCAAAATAAGAGGGTGGATATGATTAGAGAAGCACATACTTCTTTTATTTTTGGTTATTTTGGAGTTGCTAAAGCAGTTGCACATTTAAAAATGTATTGTTACTTGCCTCGTATGCAGGAACATGTTGCCAAATATATTGAGGGATGTACTCTTTGTGCCACAATCAAACCTAGTAATAGGAAACTACGACTTTACACTCCTCTACCTATTACTACTCGCCCATGGGAAAGTATCTCCATGGATTTTGTGGAGGGTTTACCTATGACACAAAGAAAACATGACTATTTATATGTGGTTGTGAATAGATTTAGCAAGATGTGTGTTTTTATTCCTTGCACTAAGCAAATTGTTGGGGAAGGCACTGCACACTTGTTCATTAAACATGTATGGGTTCATTTTGGGTTACCTACTTCAATTATTTACGATCGGTATTCTCAATTTATTGGGGAGTTTTGGTCAACTTTGTGGGGACTAATGGACACTAAATTAAAAAAGAACGTTGCATTTCATCCAAAAACTGATGGGTACATAGAGGTTGTGAACCGTACTATGGTACATTTACTTAGGGGTTATATCAATAAGCATCCAAAGTTATTGGATGAATAATTGTGTTACATACAACATGCATATAACTGGGCACTTCATTCTTATACTATGAAATCTCCATTTAAAGTCTGTTATGGATACTTACCTAAATCTCCTCTAGATGTTTGCTATGGATAGGATACAGTTGTTGGTGAACCAAAAGAAGCCATTTGAGCTAAGAATTTCATTAAACAAATATAAATTATACATCAAACTATCTGTATTCAATTAGAGAAAATTCAAGCCAAGTATAAAGCCAGACATGACAAACATCGTGTTGATCACCAATTTGTTGTAGGTGATATGGTATGGCTTCACATCAGTAAGGAAAGACTGATAGGTGAAGGTAAAAAGTTGAAACCAATTCGGTATGGTCCTTTTTAGATTATGGAATAAATTGGCACAAATGCTTTCTGGTTAGATTTACCATCTTATATGCATATTTATTCAATTGTAAATGTGGAAAATCTTAAATTGTATGAGCCTCCAATGATAATTGATCATGATGAAAGTGTATCCATTCCTTTTGTTGATGATTTTTCTCCTAAATATCTAACAAAATTGTAGGAAGATACTATTCTTGAAAAGAATGTGCAGACTTCATGAAGAGGTGATGTTGAGTATCTTTATGTTGTTCTAAAAGGGATGCACCCAAACAAGGCCAAATGGATGGAATCTAAAAGGGTGAGGGATAAATACCCTCACCTCATTACCAATTAAATTCAACTTTTAGAGGTCCAAAAGTTCCCAGTGGGGAAGAGTGATCCAGACATATCCATGTACCATTCCATTTTGAAAGTCTTCAATTTTTAATCAAACCACTTACACATTAAATAATTCATCAAGAGATTTCTAGCACTTCTTCCATAATGAAAAATGGAGTTCAGATTCTCAAGATATAGCTTGCTGAAGTTTTCTTACAACAGGCAAATAACAAGTGTCAAAAGGTGGCGTGGCATTGTTCAAATGCACCAAGTGGACCAATAACCATATGACATGTGGCAATATGAATTTGTGAAAAAAATTGGTTTGGTGTTTATTTTGTTGATAACCTCTAGTCTTTGACAAGCGATCATATGGAGATCTATGGGCCCTGTATTTACTCGTTAAGGGCCCTCAGTGAGGGTTAGCACACTTTAGTGGAGGGGTGCCTTGGGCTCCTAATATTCATGTATTATTATTTGTGAAATTGTATTTAAGTCACAAAGTCTATTAAAACCCCATCAATGTGGGATAATTGTTTAAAGCTTTGTAATAAGGAGCCTCAAACCAACACATGGTAGAGCCACAAGCCAACAAATATCAGCTACTATGTCATCAACCTTCACCACATAAATTGTATAAAGACCAATCCTAACCAAGGATTCTCTAATGGTGGCCTAAGTATAGGCTCAAGATAATCTTATCACCTTAATCTCCTCTAAAAGGGATGTCAGTACACATAAAGGAGAATGCCAACCTATAAAAAACATAAAATTGGTTTTCAAACAGCAAATGTGGGATAAAGATAAAGCCCAAAGTGCCAAAAGAGAAGGTCAATGACTTAAACCTTGCACCTATCGTGCAAAAGATATATGCTTTGACTATTTGTGTCATGGGTTACGAAGTGTTATAAATGGAGTGAACTTCTATTTGAAGGGGGGATTTAGCCAACTATATAAAGAGAACTAAGAAGGTTAGAGACTTAATTATGCCTTGTACGGCCTTGGGCCATCAATGATAAGTCTGAGAGATGTTTTATAGAAGGTAGAGACAAGAGAAGGAGAATTTAATACTTGTAATTAATTTTTAATCCATTTATTATGCAAATTTAATGGAAATGGTCCTCATTTTGAATGGACCCAAAGATGTAGGCTATTGAAGTCAAATTCCATTATCAATTCACTAGTGAATTCTTCTAATTTTCTCTATTTTTTTTTTAGTTATGATCTTCATTTTAATTTTGGATTTTATTTCTTTGTTAAAAACTAAATGGAAAAGTCAAGAAATTAGTAGATCTTTTAAATATGACAGTGTGTTATTCAATTTTTTGACACTTGCATTTTTAGTTTTTAGATCAGATTGTATCTCTAATAGGTAAATCTTCAATTGTAATTTTCACCACCATTGTTTCCAACCTATCTTTGGAGGCCTAAGAAGGCATTACTAATTTTTTGCACCATGCAATGTATATTATCTAACTCATTTTTAGTGGATTATTTAGGTATGATTTATACATTGTTTATTGTAAGGATCAACTCTTGGATATGATATTGAGGTACTATTTCATCATTTACTAGGCTAGTTAGACCTAAGTGTTGATTGTGTGTAATATGTCTCAATGAGAGATAGTTGGTCACTAGTACAAGCTATGGAAATAGTGTGATATGGTTATCACTAAATCTAGGGTTCAAGGGGGGATTATGAATTACATTCAGGATAATTGGGGTCATTTGGACTTGAGGATTCAAATGCCTATATACTTTGATGGATTTGGCATATGATAGAGGTAAGTCTAAAATAAGAGGATATCTATGTAGGAACATTGCATTCCAAGGATCTAAGGCATTATTGTACATTTTTAGAGCTAGTTATGCATTTGATCTATACAACATAGTGACCATGATATACATCTTTTATAATCTAACATTGAATATCATAATGGGATTAATGGATTCTCTCTTAATTCTATAAAATTACTAGTATAGGATGTTGGGATCAATGATTTGTCTGAACTAAGCTATGAAGGTATTAATAAACTCAGCTCATCTTATGATCAATTTCTCTAGTAGGTTCAAGAATCAATCATAAGCAATGTCAATCAAAGTGAACCAGAAGAACCTAGAATCCACATATTTAGGTTTGATGTTAAGGATCCCTAGGGTAGTCTTATAGAAAGTTATGTGTTCTTCTACAGTGCATCCTCTACTAGGTGTGAAATATAGAAGTTACCTCTCAAGAAAAACTACAAGAACATTGATAGTATACCCAAATAACCATTCCATGGGTATAACCATAAGATATGGGTCTATTTAAAGTGGTTTGGGTAGATGAACTAGATGGGGTAACTAGGGGTCTTGTTCTTCCTCTACCAAACATAGTCCTTCTATGAAATTGTAGGGGTGAGATAAGTAATTGATTAGGGTCAAGACTACATATAGTGATCCATGTAGGGGAATCTATGTTGTTTTTGGGATACCTAGTGATTTGAGTATTTCATGTGGTATAGATGGGTTCCTTCCTTCTAGCACTAGTTATTTATATAATCCTTCTAATTGGGACTCCAAATTCACCTATAAAATTAGATTCACTGAGTGACCTTGGAGGAAACTCAAGGGAATTCCATCCTCTCATTTTAGGATTATTGATGGGATAATTTAAGGCGTGACTCATAGGTATTTGGATCCATGAGATAACCTAATTTAAACATATCTCCAAGAGATGCAATACTACCATCAAAGTCTCAATTCTTATTTCCACTCACCTAAAATTATCTATACTACATGGTCTAATTAAACGGGTTCACCACTTAAATAACTTAGTTCACAATTTTTAAATGGAGGTACTAGTCAAAGATATCACATAAATAACAAAAAGGAATAAGGTGTGAGGCAGGAAAGAGTGGTTCATGGGCAAGAAAGGAAATATTAATACTAAAGACCCGAATATGTGCCCAGCTATAGTTTTACCATTGTTTGTTGAGTTTTACATGAGCTCAAAATTCAGCCATAAATGGAATTAAGTCTAGGGAAAATAACATATGTTGGATTTCAATAATTCTTTATATAAATAAACACATATATAATTGTTGTTAAACATTTACTAGCTCATAGTGATCTAAATGAAAAGGAAAGAATAAAGAAACTATTTAAAATAGCTTGCATCCCATCCTAAACATTACATATATTGAAAAAATACATATATTCAAGCTTATAATACTAATATCATTCATCTTTCCACAAGAAATTAGAAGACATTCATAATATAAAACATAGTAAGATAAAAAAAAATAGAACTTATACTAATCTTATAGTATTTTAATATGAAATTATTGACATTCCCAATTAGCTATAATGTAGCATATATAGAGACGAGATGAAATATACCTCCAAATAGCATAATGGAAAAAAAGGTTACAAACCCAATCTTCACCATGTTTCTCCCCAAAAATACAAAGAAGAGAGAGAAGGGACCTAAAGTCTTGATAGTGCATCCCTTGGTTGGGACCATGATGATCATTTCACTAAAGGATACCAAGGGTAACCAAAAAATACTTAATAGTCATTTAACTAGACTAAATAAGTGAAGTTCCTATCATTTAACATCAGGGGGCTTAACAATCCAAGAAAACATAGGATGGTAACTAATTTGAGAAAAATGAATGACCCTCTTTTACTATTTATCTAAGAAACTAATATGTCTGAAGAATCTTTCAAAAGGTGTATTCACAAGATTTGGAAAAAGGCTAGTTATATTAGTTTAAGCTCAAATGGAGCCTCAGGCTAGATATCTATCCTATAAAACTCATAAATCCTATAATGATAAGCCTTTATAAGGATAAATAACCATGTTTTTATATTATTTAGAAACAAAACTAATAATTATGAGTGGATACTATCCAACATTTATGCCCCTAACTCTAGACCATCTAGGAGAAAACTTAAGAGGATCTGGTTAAATTTAGGAGACTCGACACTAACTAAAAATGACTAATTATTGGATATTTCAATTCCCAATAACCCTAATTTAAAATAAAGGTGGATTGATGGACTTCATAGAGAGCATGGATGAACTAAATGATTTTATAGTGGAATCAAGTCTTTTCATGTGTAACTCAAAGGTAATCCTTTCACATGGTCAAACAAAAGACTTGGGGAGGACCTAATTCAAGTAATACTTGACATTTTTTTAGTTTCTCTTAATTGGGACATCAATTACACTATCTCTTTATATTTATTGCCTAGGATTGGCTCAGATCATAACCCTATAGTCTTTGAAGGGGAAAGGGTTTTAAATCCTAAGAATCATCCTTTTAGATTCAAAAGTATTTGGATGCATCATCTTGATCTCTTTGACTCAATTAAGGATTCATTGAAATATCCCTTCTCAAGGACTAACATCTACAATCTGGTTAAGAAAATCAATCATTTCAAGATAAAGCTAAAATTTTGGAACAAAGAGGTCTTTAAAAATATCATTAACTAAAATAATGCTCTAGAGGAGGATCTACAAAATTTAGAAGATTACACTTCCATTCATATATCTAATGAGCATTTTTCCTCATTATAAAAACATCTTCTCAGCAAGTATCATAATCTTGAAGCCAAATAAAAAGCCTTTTGACAATAAAAATCTAGATGCCTCTGGCTAAAGGAAGGTCATAGGAACATCAAATTCTTCCACCATTTAGCCTCCAAAAACACAAACATAAACAAAATCAGTGAATTAATTCATGAGGATGGTAGGAAAATAATATATGAGGATGATATTAATGATCATATCATTTAATACTTTAAGAACCTACTAAAGGAAAACAACTCTCAAAACATACTTCTAGAAGAAAGGCTTATACAAAACCTCCCTGAGATGATATCCTAATTAATAAACTTAGAGATCCTCAAGCCTCCTTCAGTTGAGGAAGTCAAAATGGATGTATTCTCCATAGAAGGAAGTAAGGCCCCCATGTTTTATGGATTCCCCCGCTCTTTTTTTAAAAAAAATTGGGACATCATTCATATGGAAGTGAAGCTCATGGTGTACAAAATTTCTAGAACTAGATCTATTCTAAAATAGATCAAAAACACTTTTTTAGACTTTATCTCTAAGAAACCTATAGCAAATCAACAAAAAGAGTTTAGACCAATCAACTTGTGTATTATTATATATAAGATCTACTCAATAAATTTAGTTATAAGGATTCAACCCATCCTTGAAAGGTTTATTACGGAGTTACATGGAGATTTTGTTTATAGGAATAAAATTACTTATGGGATCATCATTATCCATTATAAGGGACATTTCTAAGACCATTAATTCAATTAATGTATGAATTATATGAGTGATGTGAGACAGATTGCTCAAAGGTAAAATAGGCCAAACATACACAAACTGCAAGTAACTAAAATCAAACAAAATGAGATATTTGTAAAAGTAAGTAGACACAAAGTAATCCAACACTCCAAGAATATCTCAATAGCTTAGATGTATAAATAGGGATTGAAATGTATAGTTCCCCCATGAAAGTAGGTTAAATGTGCTAAGAATAGAGTGCAACTCCAATACCTAGAATACCTAGTCAAGAGTAACTCCATCATCTAGTTAATAATGAATCAAACATGTAAGTCTTATGATAATGTACAACTAATAAATCATATCCCACAAGTATGGTAAAAATCCAAGTGAGGTGTAATAACCCATGTGGAAAGTTTAAGAAGTAACCACAATAAGAAATACATGAAAAATAAACACCCTACACTAATACCTCCCCATAAGCACAACTTAGGTGGATAAAAATAATTGGTTCCTATAAATAAGGCATGATTAGGTAGCCATGTACAAATAAACTCTCATAAAGTGGAGAAAAGGAGAAAAACCATAGGGAAAAACTACCTCGCCCCTAAAAAAAAAGAGAGAAAATAAATAGTGCATGTTCAAAGGATGTCGAGCACAGTTGAAAATGCATCCACAAGTGAGAAATAGAGAACATAGATATAAGAGCTAAGAGATCTCCATATAATATGTTTAAGCTAACTATATTATATCTCAAAAATGATGAATTTCACTAATGATATCCTCTACTTGAAGACTAAAGAAGCTCCATCTGCATCAAACAATGTTTCTTCCTTATGCTAAAAGAAGAATATGAGGTGTGTACTTAAATTCTTCACATTACACAATGGAAAGTGAAGGTATTAGTACAAATATATCTAAAATAGGTCCCAAAAAAAAGGCATGGTAAAGGTTTTGCAAGATCATGTATAAGAACTATATGTAGTGCCACTAAAGTGAACCTATCAGAAGAGGACATGGAACATTCACTGGAAGAATGTCCATGTGAAGAGAAGATCTTGGATAAACAACCATTAGAACTGAAGAAGATACTATAAATGAATCACACAAATCTATAATATGAATATCCACATGAACATATGAGTTATCAAAGCTCTTAATGGGTGTACTCACATTATGAACAATAGACTCCTCTAAAGTAAAAGACTATGATGTCTTTGGAAGAGGAACATCTTGAATAGGGATGGAATTATAATCTATAATAGGACAATTAAGGTTGGGTAAAATCTCATCTTATAGTGGTGGTTTGACAAAAGGAAGAGTATAATACACCATGAATGTGTCATCATAAGAAATAGGAATAGTAATAGGAAGAGGGAGTACAATAATCTTTGAAGAGACTCTAGAAAAAGGAAGAGGAGTGATGTAAATATCTATAGGATCTCTGAAAAGAGACTAAATAATGCTCCAAATAGTGCAAGGACACTATGTATGTTCTACATGGTAATGAAGATCGATGGAAACATGTAATAGTAAGGTACCAATAAAATTGTCACAAGTGTTATCTTACTTATGATACTAAACATGATCAGTGGGAGGAAAAATCTATCATATAAGAATGGGATACTATTCTTTCATGTGATCAAGTGTTCCACGTAAGAACACCAATAAGCATAGTTGGTTATTATAAAAAGAACCACTAGTGTAAAATAAACTATCCCCATCTGTTGGTATCTCTCAAGTAGAGTTGACATGATTAAGAGAAGATAAAAAGAAGTGCAATGAGATAAAAATAATACACAAGTGACAATGCACACTCAATGAATAGCCATCAGGCTTAGTTGATAATACATCTAAGAATGTAAGAAAAATTAGTGTAGTGGTTAGTAAAGTGGCACACAAATCAAATAAATTGAGTGTGCACACAAGAAAGAAAGTAGGGACCATAAAAACCCCTCTAAGGAAATCAATAATTACCCCCTTGTGTTTGAAAATAACACAACATGTTCAAATGTATCGATATCAGACTTAGTTAATAATACATCCAAATAGATAAGAGCAAGAAATGCATAACTATCAATACACATCTAAAAACATTGATGTCAAACATAGTTTATAATGTCTAAATGTGAGAAATCAATGCATGAAGTGACAATGAAAACATACTAAGGATGATGTCAGGCTCTGCCAATAATGCATCCAAAAAGAGTACAAAGGAAGTACTAAACAAGGGTCCATAATGCAGGGGTATGGAGGTTGTATCCCCCAATGGGGTAAATGTGAAGAGCCCCTTGTGGGGTTCATAGGAATATCCCTTAGTGAACTCCCTATCATGATATATGGTGGGGTCAAGGTTAGGAGCCATCGATGCCAAATGCAATTTGGAGCTTGGGTGGCCCTTGAAATTACCCAAAATTCACCAATGTTATCCAAAAAATGGCCCTCCAAAATGGACATCTGATCAAACCCCAATATTTGGGTACTTTATAACTTAGTGCATTTTAAAAAATAAGACCAATGTATTGAAAACAAAAAACATGAACTTTTGAAGAAAATGGCATTTGAATCTAAGATACCAATCAAAAGTTATTACAATATCTTGTTTTCATCATTAATGTCCCAAATTAATTAAATTTGCACAAAATAGAAAATCCTCCTAAGGCTAAATCACATACATAGCCTTGCATATAGGCTTTGAAAGTAGGATTGAACTCATGATCTCTCAAAACAAGTTTTAAGTCTTAACCACTCCACCTATGCACCCACATGTGTAATTAAATGGAAACAATTCCACTTAAAGTGAAAAAAAAACTAGCTTTTTAATAATAATAATAATACTTTTTTAATGTTTTAGGGCATGGATGTTTTGATTTTGACTTATCTTTGGAAGACAAAGTAGATAGGAGCCTCTAAGGGAAGAAAAGTAAAGCTCTAATTAGAAAGGTGTAGGGTATTATCAAACTATTACTTCTATCATGGGGGAGGAAGAAACTCAGGTTGCCACCATTATCCAAGTACATGTCTACTTGTGAACTACCATAGATAATAAATATTGTCTACAAATTGAAAGTGCCACCACAAAATGGAGAATGAGGTAGAGATTTATCTTGGAATGCCAATAAAAGGGTAGTAATATCTCAAAAACACCTTTAACTATCTACAAGAGAAGGCAAAATGCCATCAGGTTTGAAACAGATCAAAAACCCTTAGGTCACAGATGTGCCAGTACCATGTCTAAAACATCCTTATAGGCCATAGATGAGCTTTAAAATTTCATTAACTATTAGGTGTGAAGTCACTATTCATGGTGGCATGGCATATTATTGAGGTGGCACTTGGGTGATATGGCATGGCCCATAGAGGATGTTATCACCCATAGAGGATGCTATGGCCCATATAGGATGCTATGGCCCATAGATGATCTTTCACATGTGTTAAAATTTATATGAAATAAAGTGGGGAACAATTCTTGTGGGGATTCATGTGAATAGGTGTTGTTAAAGTTAAAAGGTGATTCAAACGTATTTTTACTCACGTGTGCACATGGATAGAGGAAAACATTGACCACTATTTTTGATAGGTCTCACATGTGAAGTGGGGTGCCATATTTGGTTTCACATGGTGGTGGGATCTTCAAGTAAAAAGTGGGAAGAATATTTTGAACTTAAACATGTGGGGGAGAATGGTTCCTATTCATCAATATTGCACCCACTAGGAGTGTGGTGATTTTTTTGGCCCTTCATGAAATTTCTCCCTCACCTCTCTTCTCTCTTTGTATTTATAGAAAAGACATGTTAATCCCTTTGTAATTGTAACCTTGGAGTTGTATTCTAGCATCCTTTGAAATCTTGTAAGTGTTGTCTTTGTAACTAGCTTGTTATCTTGTAAGCTTTGTATAACTTTGTATTCTTTGTATGAAAACATTATAAAGGTATTGCTAAGGAGATGAAACTTTTTATAAGAGGAGGTTTTGTTAAAGTAATAAGAAGTCTAAAAGTTGTCATTTGCCCCATGGTTTTTCCTTGCACATTGCAAGGTTTCCATGTAATCATTTTGTGTCTTTATGCTATCTCATTATTCATTGTTTAGTTAGTAGATTTATTAATTCCACATTGATTTTTTCCACATGTATTTAGATATTATGTTTTATAACATTAGGTATCAAAGTTAGGTTCTTTGAAAAACTCTTGTGTTGAGTGTTTTTTATTTTGAGTTGGGGAGATTTTTTCAAGTGGGAGATACTACAATGATAGGAGAAGTAACCAAGTTTGAGGTAGATAAATTTTATGTCAAACATTTATACCCATAGAAGATGAATATGGAGGATCCCTTGGTGCACAATGACCAAGCTCTAGCCTTAAAGGGTCTTACTGTCAAACCCAATATTATGAAAAATGAAGACCAGATCAAGATGGATAGGAATGTGGTTACTACAATCTATCTCTATCTTACAACTTCTATGCTTTTCAAGTTTTATAAGGAGAATACTGTAGTAGAGTGAGGAGAATACTACAATGGAGTTATGAGAGAAGTTACAGAAATTGTACCAAAAAAAATCAAAAACAAACAAATTATTCTTAAAGAATAAGTTGTATAGTTTGATGATAGAAGAGAATTCATCTATTGTTGATCATTTGAATAAATTCAACACTATAGTCAACAAGCTAGTCTCCATCGACATGAATATGGATGATGAGGATAAGGAAATCACCTTTTGTGTTCACTCTGTGATAGCTAAGATCCTTTGGTGATGACAATCAGCAATTCATCATCTATAGATTTGAAGTTTCATAATGTGGTAGTAGCCTTTCTTGGAGAGGAGATGAAAATAAAGTATTCAGGTGCATCCTCTATCAATCAATTCTTGTCTATGAGAGGGAGATCCAGTGAGAGGAGAAAACAAGGTAGATCACCATCCAAATCAAAGTATAGAGGACCCAAGAAAAAGATGAGGAGATGGCATTATGGAAATCTAGGACACTCAAATAAGGAATGTTAAAAATTGAAGAATTAGGTGAATGATGGAAATCAAAATCCACCTTCAATCGAGGCTAGCATTGTAAATTCAGATAAATTGACAGCACATAAAAATTTATGCCTTAATAATAGTAAATCAATTTCCAATGCTTGGGTATTAGACTAAGGTGTATATTTTCACATGTCTCCACATAGAGATTGGTTTATCCAATCTTAGGCATATAATGGAGGGTCAGTATATTTGGGTGATGATCATTCTTTAGACATAATGGGAAGAGGAGATATTTTGATCAAGTTGGGTGATATTAGATTCATAATGTTTAAGGATGTGTCCCATTTTCCTAATTTGAAGAATAATATGATTTAACATCAAGATGATCGATGAGCTAGGATATTCATCTACCTTTCATATTGGTAAATGTAAAATTACTAAAGGATATGTAGTGGTATCAAAAAGAGAATCTTATGCCTCTTTGTATTGACTATGTGGAGATTTAGTGACAAGTACAGTAGTATCAACATCTATAGAGAATGCTTAGGATGATGTGATTCTATGGCATAAATGCCTTAGACACATGAGTGATAAAGGCTTGAATATTTTACATCACCAAGGTAGATCTGAAATTAAGTCTTGTGATTTAGACTTATATGAGCATTGCATCTTTGGTCAACATAAGAGGGTTAATTTTACTACAAGCACAGGTAAAATATCTAATTTCATGTAACTTATCCATTCAAATAATTTTGGACCTGTCCCTACTCAATCTATAAATGGTAGAACTTATTTTATTTCCTTTATAGATTATTATTGTAGGAGAGTGTGGGTGTGTTTTTTAGGAAGAAATCATAAGATTTGAAAAAGTTTACAAAATTTAAGGCACAGGTAAAGAAACATTTGGAAAAATTAGTTATATGTCTAAGGTTAGATAATAGAAGAGAATATTAATCTAGTGAGTTTGATAACTTTTATACATAGGAAGGGATTAAACATCAAAATGTTGTCCCTTATACTCCATAGCAGAATGGTGTAGCTAAGCAGATGAACTGCACTATCATCGAGCATATAAAAATCATGTTGAGTGCATCAAAGGTGGTAAATGGATTTTGGGTAGAGGTTGTTAATACAATTGAGTATCTTATTAACAGGTCTCCTATAACTATGTTGGATGGAAGGGATCCAAAGGAGTTTTAACATGGTAAACCAGTTGATTATTCTGATTTACATATATTTAGTTGTGAAGAATTTTCCCATGTCCCTTAGAAATAAGGTCTAAGATAGATTTAAAATCAATAAAATGTAATTTTATCCTCTATGAAGATACAGTGAAGGTGTATAGGTTTTGGGATGTTAATGACCACAAGATAATTGTTAGTTGAAATGTTATGTTCAATGAAAAATCCATTAAAAGGAAGGAGGTATAATAGACACTTGAAATTGTACCAACTAAAGTAGTCAAAGAAGAAGATGAAAAGAAGCAAGTTGAAGCTTCAAATTAGTAGGTAGATCACCAAGTACAACAACCATAAGTTAAAAGGTCCACTCATACCAAAAAGGTTCCAAAAAGGTATAATCATATTTTTTAGTCCTCTTTTCTTTTTTTTATTGATGAGGGTGAACCTAGTTCATTTTAGGAAGATAGAGCATTTGAGAATGCATAAAAAGGGAGGAATGAAACATGGGAGCTTGTGGATCTCCCACCTGGAAGAAAGAGTGTTGGTAATAAGTGGGTGTACAAGCTGAAGAATAAAAGTGTTGAGATATCAAAGTGGTACAAAGCTTTGCTGGTGGAAAAAGGCTATATGCAGAAGTCATGTATTGACTTTAATGAGATATTCTCTACTATTATGAAATTGACTAATATTAGAGTATTAGTTACACTTGTATCTGTTAATAATCTATAATTGGAGTACCTTAATGTGAAGACAACATTCCTACATGGTGATATCAAAGATGAGGTTTATATGGATCATCCTGAGGGATATGAGTAAAATGAAAAGAGCAGATGGTTTGTAGATAGAATAAATCATTGTATGTATTGAAGTAGGCATTGAAAATGTGGTATAGAAAATTCATCACCTTCATGAAGATATAGGGTTTTAGTAGAAGTGAAGTTGATCATTGTGCACAACATAAGAGGTTCAATTATGGGAGATTTATTATCTTACTATTGTATGTTGATGACATGTTGGTTGTAGGACCCAACATGAAAAGGATAAATTATTTAAAGGCTCAATTAGCTAAGAGTTTTGAATGAAGAATTTAGGAGCAATAATCCAAATTTTAGGGATGAAGATACATAGGGACAGGAAATCTAGGAAATTTTGGTTATCTCTGAAGAAATGTTGAGAGAATTCTATAGAAAATCAATATGTAGAATGTCAAACCAATAAGCACTCCATTTCCTACACATTTTAAGTTGTCTTTTGAGTAGTGTCCTATTATAGAGGATAAGGAGACAAGTATGTCCCATGTACCATATTCATTAGTAGTGGGAAGCCTTATGTATGCCATGGTGTGCATGCGACCAAATATTTCTAAAATAATGGGAGTTGTGAGCTAGTTCATGGCAAATATTGGAAAGGAGAATTGGTATCCATTGAATTGGATACTCAAATATATAAAAGGCACTTTAGAAGCTACAATATGTTATGGAGGAGTAGATTTACAAATAATAGGTTGTGTAGATTCAGATTTTGGTGGTGATAGGGATGGATGAAATTCCACTATGGGATATGTTTTTACTCTTGTTGGTGGATCTATGAGTTGGGATTCTAAGTTTAAATTAGTGGTGGATTTATCAACCACTAAATTAGAGTATATGGATACAACTAAATGTTGTAAATGTTACATCCCAACTAGGATTTACTAGAATAGCCTATTTTTTTTTAAATAACTACACATATTCATACATCAGACTTCACCATGAGAAATCTAACTAGTGATCCATAAATCAATGTATTAAATAATTTAACCAAAAAATGAGATGTACCAATCATTTATCTATTGATCACCATTATAATAATTCAGCAAAACAAGTATGACGTTGATTTACTCAATTTAATTGCATTCATAAAAAAAGGTAATTACATAATTTTAGCCATGACCAATACAATATTATAACCACTAATGTATAGATGAATAAATATTATAATTTCATCAATAATAATATCACAATAATAAATATAATACAAGATACAAAGCTTCATAGATCATGAGTCTCAACGAACTCAAGTATCCTATGGTAATTTCAAGTGTAGTCTCCAATGAAGTACTATTGTGGGGAGGAAGAGCATCATCTAAACACTTTTCCACACCAACAACAGACCATTGATCCCTCATACAATATTCCAACTAGGGAATGGTCCTCCCTTCACAAATGGGTATATAGTGATGGTGTGGGAATCTAGAGAGACAAGCTAGTACTTGTGTGCTTTAAGATAACTAATTCATGTTGTGTACCACAAAGAAAATTTGTTCTAGCATGATATCACACAAACATATAAATTAAATATATTAAATGATAATGTTTAACTAAAATACTATTTTGGCCAAAGTTTTTAAATAGTTAATAATCTCAAGGATCAATAAAATTCATACACACCACTTGATCAGATTACTCTCATCTTTCATTGATGATGTTATCTAATCTAGTGAAGTCTATCTCACTGCTTATTTAGTGCCATAAGTGTGAGATTTGGTTAATTAAAATATAAACAATAGATTCAATCAGATTATTTCTTATTAGTAGGCATAAAACATGCCAAGAACAAAATAATCAAAATACATACATTTAGTCTATCAAACATATGCAATGAATCTCAAATAATATTATTTATTACATAAATAATAAACGTAAACAAGTGCAATCCTTAATAGAACATACCATCTAGGTATATTTTATACTTAGTCTACTAGTTACTAAATCTCAAAAGTAATTCAATTGTAGTACCATCTATGACAAACAACATTTATCATAGTTCATTTCCTTGTACATTATTTTTCAAATAACAACAAACCAGTCATAAATAATTTTAAGGATCAAATACCTTATAGTTAAGGCCTTAACTCACATTAAACAGTAATCCAACTTTCATAATAACTTGTTATACAATTAATGAGTTGTATGCATATAATTATGGTATACAACATCACATATTTTATAACTTAATTATCAGTCATAAATTTATACCATATTTATAAGCATACATCTTACACATATAAATATAAACTATATATGTGTATATGTACACATCTCACTTATACAGATATATACCATATATAAGTATATGTACACATCTAATTCATAAAAATATATACTATATACATGTATCTGTGCATAAATTAAAATATTATACTATCATAAACTAACTATGTATCCATTATGATCTAAGTATTTGACTATCAGACGTAACATTAGAGTATAATGTATACAACAATTATACATTCAAATTTTCTATTTTCCATTTGGAACTTCATATATTCCTAACAAGACCAATAAAAATACCTCTTTGAAATTTACATAATGAAATCAAATATGAAGATTTTTATTTACATGAACTCCCGTTCTCATTTCTGTTATATTAAATTGCAATTCGTAATCCATTATCAATAGAAAACTAAACAAAATCAATTTACCCTCATTTCACATAATTTGGGTTTATTTAAAATATGTATACCATTTCATGATGTTTGACAAAAAAATTACTAAATTAGCTATTAAACTCAAATTTCTCACTCAATCCCCTTATGCTCATGTTAAGATTGTGTTTCACCCTAGTCTTATAAACATAGATGGAAGTTGAGTCGACATTCAAATCATATTTAAGAGAACTATATAAAAAATAATTCCTATGCATAGACAAACGTAATAATTTCTTTCATATAGTTTATGCATAGTCAACCTTATAATTTAAACTTTAAAAATATATTTCATGCTCAGTTTAAGGTTCAACTTAGTTGACTAATTTTTATGAAATGTATTGAATACTCTAAAGGATCCTTATAACATGATTTAGGTTTTCAAACACAAAATGGCTTGAATCGATCACCCAAATCACATAAACATTATAAAACCATGTATGATTTGTATGCATGTGTATGTTAAAAATCTAAAATACATATATCCATCTCATCCAAAATATCAAAACATAAATACATAGCTTGTACCCTAAATGAGTATAATGGTCTCTGATAATAAAATAATTCCATATAAATATGAAATTAAAAGTTTATATGGAACATAGTCACTTATAGAATTTACCCTGGAATGGCACAATTTTAAGATTCATTCCATACATAAAATAACTTACTCAAAGCTATGTTTATCATCACATGGTTTATAAAATATAATCACAGTCCTATATATATATATATATATATATAAGCTCAGGGTTTTGGAATATTCACAACTATTTATATGAGCTTAAGGTTTTGAAACTAATATACATAATCTGTCTATATAAGCTAAGGGTTTTCGAAACAAAATATACATAGCCAGTCTATATATATTAAAACTCAACTATATAAATCCTAATTTCAAGGATTGAGCATTATATTAATCACACCAAAACTAAAACCTATTCCACCCATATTAATTATAGATAGTCCTAGTCCTCAAATTTTAAGGATTTCAGGGAGATAGATTTAGTTTTAAGGATGGCCAAACCATCCACATGGCTAAATATGTATCTATATATAAAAATTACATATCAAGGAAATTACCCAAAACCTTAGTAAGTCAAATATACACAACTTACTATGTTCAAACAACCAAAAATGGAATTACTTCATCAACCTTGGTATAGCTTCCAACTTTATAATATTTGTTTCATAATAATTCACCACCCCTTCTCTCTTCTCACTATTCCTCTTCCTTTGTCATGTCATCCTTATTATTATCATTATTTTTCTATCAACCTCTCTCATACATTCAATGCATGTAATTTTAACCATCAAAAATCGTAATTCACCATTGTTTCCACATGTAAAAACCTTATTATCTACAAATCGGTTTTCTTAATCCATGTTAACTCGAGTTAGATCTAAACAAAAAGCCTTAATTATCTCAAGTGTTCCAAAATAACTAAACAATCATTATTTTAATCCTTTAAATATATGAATTTTCTTTGAATTAATATTTTCCCATGTATCAACTTTACAAAGTTCACTTACACTATCATTTCAAATGATGTCGATAAACCAATAAGTTCACAAACTCATAAACCTAATGTCATAATAAGTCAAATATACACAACTTACTGTGTTCAAACAACCAAAAATGGAATTACTTCATCAACCTTGGTATAGATTCTATCTTTATAATATTTGTTTCATAATAATTCACCACCCCTTCTCTCTTCTCACTATTCCTCTTCCTTTGTCATGTCATCCTTATTATTATCATTATTTTTCTATCAACCTCTATCATACATTCAATGCATGTAATTTTAACCATCAAAAATTGCAATTCACCATTGTTTCCACATGTAAAAACCTTATTATCTACAAATCGGTTTTCTTAATCCATGTTAACTCGAGTTAGATCTAAACAAAAAGCCTTAATTATCTCAAGTGCTCCAAAATAACTAAACAATCATTATTTTAATCCTTTAAATATATGAATTTTCTTTGAATTAATATTTACCCATGTATCAGCTTTACAAAGTTCACTTACACTATCATTTCAAATGATGTCGATAAACCAATAAGTTCACAAACTCATAAGACTAATGTCATAGTAAGTCAAATATACACAACTTACTATGTTCAAACAACCAAAAATGGAATTACTTCATCAACCTTGGTATAGCTTCCAACTTTATAATATTTGTTTCATAATAATTCACCACCCCTTCTCTCTTCTCACTATTCCTCTTCCTTTATCATGTCATCCTTATTATTATCATTATTTTTCTATCAACCTCTCTCATACATTCAATGCATGTAATTTTAACCATCAAAAATCGCAACTCACCATTGTTTCCACATGTAAAAACCTTATTATCTACAAATCAATTTTCTTAATCCATGTTAACTCGAGTTAGATCTAAACAAAAAGCCTTAAATATCTCAAGTGCTCTAAAATAACTAAACAATCATTATTTTAATCCTTTAAATATATGAATTTTCTTTGAATTAATATTTTCCCATGTATCAACTTTACAAAGTTCACTTACACTATCATTTTAAATGATGTCGATAAACCAATAAGTTCACAAACTCATATGACTAATGTCAATGTATTTGACCCTCTAGCTAAGGTTAGTTCCATATGATTTCAACAATTACTATTGTCATAATTGTAATAAGGGTTATCAATATTATGAGTGAAAATGACTATTTGACACATATTAAAATCAAAGTAGCAGATTATAACACATTATAAACTTAATCAACACACTAATTTTTATCGAATATCTTTTAAACTAGCCAAAGAATTAAGACATTCTGGTAACATCAAAATAAGCATAAAAAACATAAACATATAATAACACTACCTATGTATTGTCATCATAAATGAAATCATGTAATTGGTTTAACATAAGCATTGAACTATAACAATATCACACTAGAATTTTACTAGCAGTCATTTAAATATAAATAACACAAAAACATACTACAACTATCACAAAATAATAAATAATCACGAAAAAATTTATATTAATGTGGTGTATTTGTAGGTATCTATCTTTTCTTCTATCATCCCCCAACATCTCCATCTATGCCACCCTCTCCGATGATGATCTCCCTCTATCACACTCTAAGGGATGAATCTATCCTGCATCTAACTCATGAAAAAGAAGGTAGTTAGCCCATAATATCATCATATATCCATAAAATATGATTGTATAAACTAATAACATGATCATAATGTAAATAATATAAAAGTATATCTAACTCATGGTAATTTTAATTATGTAATCTAAGAAACATATTACTATCCCATAAATAACATATGACATAAATCCTTCTTCATGTGTGTATGTGCGGCTTTGTAAATACTAATTTTTTATAGCGTAGAATTGTATTTTTACCTCAGATTTTTGTTTTGTGGCCGTCGTGCTGACCAATACCCTGTTCTGAGCGAATCGGTGTTTTCTTTAGGGATATCTTGAATGCCATGGAAGCGATTCCTCAGAGTAGAGGGGGTGATCTCGCAGACATTTGGGTGGTTGGAAAGGGCGGTGGTGGTGATGGATTCAGGGGTTTTGTTGGTGGTGCTGTCAATTATGGGTAGTGCATTTTTTGGGATCCATGGAGCAGATGCGCGGTGTAGAAATGCTGAGATCTTTTTTGCATGTTTTTTAATTTTGCTTTGTTTAGTGAAGAAAATAGTGAAAGAATGGGGGAAAATTAGTTTCCTTTGTGGTTTTTGAATGAGCCACGGTGCCCTGGTTAGGGAAAAATGGAGAAACCCTAAGCCGTGAAGGAGCCCTGCTCATTAAAAATTGATGGGTATGGCAGATCTGCCTACGTCGTGGTGGCACTTAAGGAGGAAGGCATGCTATGCAAAGGAAAATTTTGATGGCTACCATTTGTGAGCAATTCCTTTGACATTATGTTCTTGGGGTTGCTAGTTGGAACCTGGGAGTCCACTCTGTTCTTTTTGGAGTTGGGCTTTGGTGTCTCTGTTTATGAGGTTTCAGGTCCTTGTAAAACCTAGTTTTTAGGTTGTTTTGCCTGGTTTTAATTTAGGTTTCAGGTCCTTGTAAAACTTGGGGCACTTTTACTGGTTCATATTATTGGTTTCAAGTCCCTGTAAAACCTAGTTTAGGTACTATTTTTTAGTGGGTTTGCCTTTCCTGGCAGTTTGTAATGTTTTATCTTTCTTGATCTGTATAGGGTTTTGGGGCCCCTTCAAAACCTGCTTTTACCTTAATCTAAAACATATGACATAAATCTTAATTAAATAGTAATTAATCGACAAACATAAGAATCCACAAATAAAATAGGTTATTTATCTTAAAGAGAAATCAAGATGGGATATCCTTCCCCCCTAAAGCTAGTCATCACCCTGATGACATTTATTCAAACACTAGTTCTGAAATTTAACTTTAATCAACACAAAAAATTAAAATAATATCTAGTAATGCATCAAGTAGACAAATGTAAAAATAGCATGTATAACTCATCATAGTCCTCCCAAGTGGCACTATCCTCAAATTATTGGTTCCACAAGACCTTGCATTATGACACTTTTCTATTACACAAATAGATTTTGTGAGTGTCAATTACTCTGATTGGTTCTACCATGACCACCATAGGAGCCAAAACATGCAAAGCATTCCAATCCAACACATATGAAGGATCAACTAAACACTTTTTAAAATAAGACACATGGAAGACATTATGTAAAAGAGCTATAATTGGTGGTAATGCAAGCCTATACACTATAGGGTTGACCACTTCCAAAACCTTGAAAGGTCCCACATATTTTGGTGAAAATTTTGTTGACTTCTTGAATATAATTAGTATTTTATGAGGCTTAACCCACAAAAACACTTTATCACCTACTGAAAATTGTCTAACTATTCTCTTTAGATCAGCATAACTTTTATGTCTATCATTGGCCTTATCCAACTTTTTCTTGGTTATCCTGACTTGATCTTTCACTTTTGAAAGTATCTCAAGTCCAAATACTACCCTGTCTTCCAACCTATCCCAATTGATTGGTGTTCTACACCTTCTTCTATATAATGCCTCAAATAGAGCCATCTTCAAATCTCATTGGTATGATTTACTGTAAACAAACTCAACTAATATAAGGTACTCCTCCCATTTGTATTATTGATTCATGTAATACATACAAAAGAGATCCTCTAAAATCTTATTAACTCACTTTCTCTATCCATCAGTCTATGAGTGATATGTAGTGTTGAAGTTTAGTTGTGTACCCAGAGCTGAATTCAGAGTCAACCAAAATATAGAACCCATCTTTGGGTCATGATCTAAAATGAAATTCTTTGGAGAACCATGTAACCAATATACTTCATTTATGAATCTCTTCACAAGATTATGGTCATCATCAGTCAAGTTTCCTAGTATAAAGTGAGCTACCTTGGTTAGTTTGTCAACTACTACCAAGATCATGTCATGCCCATTCCATAACAACAGTAAACCTTGGATAAAGTCTACACTAAACACCTACCAATTCCATTCTAGTATGTCATGTAGATACAACAACCCATCTAGATTCACATGTTCAGGTTTCACATGTTGACATTCTAGACAATGAGACATAAAATACATTGCATCTTCTTGATTTCTTTTCATAAATAGAGTGGCCTAAGCTCAACCATGAGCATGGTTACTCATGGATGTCCTAAATATGGGGAATTATGTAGTTATTTATCATTATGATCATTATATTATCTTTATCTAGTGCATACATCCTACTATTGTATCACAAAATGCCGTCATTCTCTATTCTAAATCCTTTATACTTAAGATTATGAGCATTCTCAAACAACACTTTCTTGACCTGATAATAGAATTTATCTCCTAGCAAGAATTTTATCACTTGATTCCTAAAAATACTCATAATAGTAGCCATGACTATTATGTACCTCATATATCTTAGGGCATAAGCTACTCTATGTTCCTTGACTTTGATATAGTTAATATCAAAATCATAATTAGACAAGAACTCTAACCATCATCTTTGAAAAGCATTTACATTCGGTTGGGTGAAGATGTACTTGAGTCCCAAGTTATTATTCTCAAGCTCAAATGGTTTTCCCAATAAATAATGCATCCAAACTTGTAAAGCATGCATAATTATTGAAAGTTACAAGTCATGAGGGGCGTAATTCATCTCATAAGGATTTATTTTCCTAGATTTATAGGCTACCGCTATACCATCCTACATAAAAGCTCCTCCAAGTCCATCCCCATATGCATCGGTAAGCACTGAGAATTGATCATTAGGAGTAGGAACTCTTAGTATTGGTGCTAAAGTAAGCCTCATTTTTAGTTCCTAAAAGTTTACTTCACATTTATCAGTCTAGATGAAATTTTGATTATTTCACTATAGATAGGTATTTAGATTAGTTATCTTAGAAAAATTTAGAATGAATTTAATATAATAGTCCACTAATCCCATGAAACTTCTTACCTTGTGCACATTATTTGGTGTCGAACACTCCATAATGGCTCTTATCTTTATTGGATCTACTAAACAACCATCCACAAAGATAATATGTCCTAGATACTACACTTTCTCTTGGAAAAATGCACACTTATATAACTTACCATAAAAGTTATGTTTTTACAAACATTACAAAACTCGTTCCAGATGTTGAATATGCTCTTCTTCATCTTGATAATATATGAGGATATAATCTATAAAAACCAAAATAATGTGATCTAGATAATCTCTGAATACACTATTGACATTCATAAATGCTATAGGAGCATTTGTCAACCTAAATGGTGGCACTATGAATTCATAGTGCCCATATCGAGTTCTAAATGTTGTTTTTGGAATATCTATTGAAAAATGAGAGAATCAAACACAAATACAAGAAATGCATAGAAAATTTTAATCTCATAAATAATAATATTATGCTCTTCACTCTCTATTAAATTCATACAAATTTTACAATTATGTAGTAATGTTTTTCCTATAAATTGGGTGAACCATATCACCATGAATCTCTCACATAATATCTCCTCGCACCTTATTATTACTCGTAAACATATAATTGTAATACTATTTTATAATATTATGACTATCAAATATATTCTACCTAGATAAAACTAACTCACACAATATATGATTTACTTCTCAGTAAATATCAAATGTAACTGATAATGTAAAAATCTAATCCCTAACATTCCCCCTCTTAGTTTTTACATGGTGCAAAAACATACACACTATCACCTGTAATATGCTCACCCCTTGTAGCATGTTTTATTTATCTCATGATCTTGATATAAAGAGAGCCTCACTCCTCTCATAGTTTTACAGGTTTACCACAAACCTTGACATGAACAGGAACCTCCTTCTATCTACTATTAACCTCCTATGGTTTTTTGGATCTTTACCACAAACCCTTTCAAGATACATGAACTAACTTACATTGGTTCTTTTTATCCTTTCACAATGTTTTTACACTAGGAAATTATATTTGGAATTACATACACATATTGCATATCTTGAATAGGCATATTCTTCTATTCTTATTTTGAAACCACACAAAATGTCACCAAAACATTCTAGGCCCCCTCATTGGTGATTGATGAGAGGCTCTAAAGCCTTTAACCTCTATTTCCTCCTTCCTTCAGTTTCTACTACTTAGTTGATGTGTCAATGAAGCTTAGTTGAGGATAAATTCCTCCCACAATCTGGACATCACGTATAGGCGAAAATGCATCCGTAAGGTAAAAAAAATTCTTTTTATAATTTTGAATTTATATGACTTATAACTTTTGACATAAATGACAAAATTTAATGACTTTACTTTTATTGACATAAAAATGACTTTGACAATTTTGACACATTCTTTTACAAAAAGACTCTTTTTTGTATTTTGACACATTTGATATGTAGATGACTATAAACATTACCTTTAATGACCCACATAACTACCTATAATGACTCAAAAGACTCATAATACACTTTAGAATATTTGTACATATTAAAAAATAGACTCTTGAATTATAAACTATTGAATAATCTATTGAGAAATAACTTAGAAAATGACTTTACTCAGTTTGACAAAATGACACACTTAGACAAAATTTATACCATCCAACTAGAATGATATAAAAACATATGATAATTATTGTAACCCTAAAATATAAAATAATGGATCAAAAATATAATTTAAACAAATATTAAACTCACAAAATATTTAAAAAGACTATTAAAATATAACTATGAATTGGCAATGCACAAAAATCATATGGCAGATAAGTAGGTGGACAAATACTTGTAAAAAATTATTGTCATCAGGCTTGGTAGAGTTTGAGCTATAAAACATATCACTGACTTAAAAATGGGCTGAGGATATTAGTTATGGATGCCCAGATCAGATCAATTTTTTCTCTTTTCTTCTACACATTCTATATGGATCTGCATGGCATGTGCACAAATTTCATGAAAAATGATTCAACATTAGAAGATGAGATGGAAAACAATATAATATGGCACTTATTGACTGAGACGTAGATCTCAAGAGAAATGGAAAAGATAACTATGTACATGAAAACAACCAATAAATTAGAAGATGTGAATGCAATGCATTAGAGAATAGATTTGTGTTTCTTCGAGTGAGGTATATGATTTGTCAAAATTTGATACAGCATGATGGATGATGGAAGGTAGACTATGGACATAGCATGATATTCCTACCATATAGGTGAAAATGTATGTGAAACTAAGCTACAAACCAGATGTTAAATTTAAAGGATCCTAAGTCATTTGGAATAATAACTCAACTCATCATTTATCAATGCAAGTATCCACTATGCAAAATTGACAATTATGGTATGAAGATTACAGAAAGAAAGATACACGATAGAAAATATGAGTTGCCTGATAAGCACAAGACTACTATGACATTTCCACAAAGATCTCATATGATGTCTACTTCACTCCTTTTAGTATGTAATACTATGACTAATCTACAGATTTCACATAGAAGATTTCCATTAATTAGGATATTATATGAGATAAATGCCCCTTTCACATATTAAATATCCATATTTACAATAGATAAATTGCCTAATATGATACCACTATTGAAAAATGATAGATCCGAACATAAATACAAGTAGTGCATAGAAAATTTTAATTTCACAAATAATAATATTATGCTCTTCACTCTCTATTAAATTCATGTGGGTGTTACAATTATATAGGAATGTTTTTCCTATAAACTAGGTGAACCATATCACCAAAAATCTCTCACATAATATCTCCTCACACCCTGTTATTACTCACAAACCTATAACCATAATATTATTGTAATAATATTATGACTATCTAATATATTCTACCTAGATATAACTAATTCAGACAATATATAGTTTACCTCTCGATAAATATCAAATGTAAATGCTAATGTAAAAGCTAATCCCTAACAATATCCTCATCTCTTATCCTTAATTGATGATACTCTACTCTAAGATCATTCTTATAAAATATTATTTCCCCTTATATATGATCAAAAATATCATCAATATGAAGTAGCATACATCTATTCTTGATTGTCGCCTTGTTCAACATTCTGTAATCAATACAAAGGCAAAGAGTATTATTCTTCTTGATTAAGACTACTAGTACACCCCATGGTGACACACTTGGTTGAATTAATGCTTTTGATAACAACTCTTGAAATTGAGACTTATATTCACCAATTTGGTGGTTGTCATCATGTATGGTGCCTTAGACTATAGTTTTGATCTAGGTATGATATCAATCAAGAAACCAAACTCACATTTGGGAGGCAATCCTGGTAATTCCTTTGGAAACACATCATGATAATTCCTAAGAAAAGGATAATCTTAGATGGATGGTTCATTATATTCTTTCATCTCATTGTTTTTAAAAATAAATGCTTGGCACCCTTTCCTCTGAGCCTTATTGAGTTACATTGAAGAAATCTACCTAAGCTTCAACTCTCTTTTCTCACCCTAAATTTGTGTCTAATTTCTAAAATCATCTTGACACTCAACTTTATTCAGATAGTAGTCAACCTTAGATTTATGCTTAACAAAATAATTTACTCCTATGATCACATTATATGACCCTAGAAGTGTTGCATAAAGATCCACTACTATTATGAATTCAAGCAACCTGATCTTAGCTTCAACTAAACACTTATCAACTTTAAACTTTGACTCATTCCCATATTGTATTGACCATGCATTTTCTATAAGTCTATCTTTTCTAAGTAACTTATTAAGCAGTCTAAGAGTAATAAAACATTCTATAGGTCGCGTATCTATCAAAATAAAAACTAGATAATCAAACAAAATACTTGATAGTTATATGGGTGAAGCTTGGAATTTATACTAGTGATTGTCAACTATTGCATGAATCCACTACTAAAAATTTCCAAATTATGGAGTAGAACCCTTTTTCTTCAACTTATCTTGGGTACATTCATGAGAAAAATTGTCACCTCCATAAATGAAGCAACCTCCAGGTGGTCATTTCCTATCAGACTGCTAGTTTCCCTTGAAACCATTACTAGGTTTCCTATTACCTAAGCCACTATTGAATCTAGAATTTTAATTCTTGAATTGTCTCCTATAGTCTCCAATCCTCTGCTTCTAGTTCTTCTTTTTAAAATTTGGTTTAAAACTTCCAAACTTTTTCTTGAACTTATCTCTGACTTGAGCAAGACATTTCAGCTTTTACTCCTACTCGACTACCATCTCGAAGACCTAATCCATGGTAGATGGCCCATGCACATCCACTTCACCACCAATATGGGGTTTTAATCCCATGATGAACTTCATAATTTTGAACCTCTCATATGCCTGATACTGAAGTACATACTTCAAACTATTGGTGAATTATTTTCTGTATTCATTCATCGATAGGTTTCCTTGCTTAAGATTCTAAAAATATGTAAGCTTTTGATTAAAGTATAACTATAAAATCCACTATGACATAAACAATGTAATGAACTGCTCCCAAGTGGTGGAGGTAGAGTTAAGATTCATTTCTAACTTCTTATTAGCCCACCACATAGCTACTTCACTAGCCAATTTGTAAGCTCCCCAAACTAATTTCGTGACTTTAGATTAGTTTTGAATCTATAAATACTTCTCCATCTCTGTTATCCATGTTTTAGCTCTATCTTCCAAAATGGTTCCATCGAACTTGGGTAGATTCACCTTTTAGATATCCCTGGCCAATTATGTAGCTACAAAAGCTCTCACATCCTGAGGCACTTTATCATGCCTCTGATCTTGAATAATTTATTTTTTATCAGGATGATCTTCAAATACATCCTAATGGGCTTCCTCTTCATGGACATGAACTTCTTGTTTTAGGGTTACAATTTAGTTCCTAGTTTCATTCATAGCTATGAGAATCTGATCCAACTTTGTTTTTTGATCAGTAGAAAATCAATTAGGATCAAATGGAGGGTTATAATTATTGAAATTTAAAATACCCTCACTAGATGATCTAACTTACACCATTATTATTTCTAATAAATATAAGGATAATAAAATTTTAGTTGAATCATTAAGTCTTAGAGTTTGAACCACAGCTCTGATACCATAATGTTACATCCCCACTGAGATTTATTAGAAAAGCATAATTTTTTTGTTAAATTAACTACACATATTCATACATCACACTTCACCATGATAAATATAACTATAGATCAATAAGTCAACGTATTAAATAAGTTAACTAAAAATTGACATGTACCAATCATTTAGTTGTTGATCACCATTATAATAATTAAGCAAAACAAATACAATGTTGATTTACTCAATCTAAATGCATTTGTACAAAAAGGTATTACATAATTTTAGCCATATTAGATACAATATTATATCCAATGTTATACAGATGAATAAATATTACAATTCCATCAAGAATAATGTCACAATAATAAATATAATACAAGATACAAGTCTCCACGTAGCATGAGTCTCAATGAACTCAAGTATCCTATGGTAATCTGAAGTGTAGTCTCTAAAGAATTAATGATGTGGGGAGGGAAAGCATCATCCAATAAATTGTTCACACCAACCACAAACCATCATTCCCTCACATAATCTCTTAACTAGGGAATAACCCTCCCTTTACGGATGGGTAAATAGCGACAGTGTGGGAATCTAAAGAGACGAGTTAGTACCTGATGCAGGGGCATCCTATATGGACCTTAAAATTAACTCAATTTTGGATTAAATTTGTATTTTATGTGTTTTATAAGTTTTTTAGGTCCTAATTTTATCTTAGGTGTGATCTAGGTTAGCAAAAGTTGCATAAATTTTGAATTAAGGATTTTCCCTCCAAAATGCCACTATTTGAAAATGTGAATTTTTAAACCTTGTGAAAGGATTTCCATGCATGGTATGAAGGTGTCAAGGTGTGGTAACATTTAAAATAGGTATTAAGACTATTCAAAGTTCCTTAATGTGTTCATTGGACTTTAGGCATAGTCATATTTTGGTCATTTCTATGTAATTCATGAAAATATATGTAAAATTCAATAACCCTATGTGGGAAACATCCAAGATTCAGTTATGCTTCTTGGAGTAGTCAGATAAATTATTTTTTGTTAATTTAATAGTGTATTCCATTGAATGAGAGAGATAATGGGCATGTAAACAATGAAATTTGGTAAATAAGAGGACTGTATTAATGAATTATGTGTGCCTAGTATTGGTGTGACAGAAACAGAGCAATGTTTACTTGGTTGATCAACGTAGTAAGTGCATGTTTATTTGTGTATTGATATTTAATATGAAATTTTATATTATCTTATTTTAGATATGGTAACACCAAGATGGTTTATTATCAGTCACTTTGTAAGACTGTCAAAGTCTGTCAACAGAATGTGCATATATATATAGTTGTTCAAGGTTGACAACCTGAGTATTGATTCATTAGTATAAAGTTATGTGAAGAATATGAAATTGGAGATACATTTGGATATTTGGAGGTAATCCATTTGACATATATACTTTTTCAAACTTTTTCAATCCAAGTTGGTTATAGATAGCAGTCATTGAGAGCATATAGTCCATACAAACAAGAAATTTTGAGTACTATGTTTTAGTATTCAAACATGTTTTAAACAAAAAAGGGATTTAAAAAATTTTAGAATAGTTTTAAAATGTCTTTAAAACCTCATTTAAGGCTTTTTAAACCTTAGATATTGACAAGATTGGTAAAACCCTTCCTGACATTATTTAGAGAGCAGAGCACAGTCAAAGAGAGACTAAAATTTCTTCATTGTGTACGAAGTAAGGGTTTTGAGGACTTGATTAAAGAATGCAAAAGTTGAATCAAACCTATATAGAATTTTTTTCAACCATTATTTTTGTTTGAAACTATATCTAGACCAATCTATGGAATTTAGACCACTCTCAGCCTGTTTAGTGTCCACAAACCTTGACAACTAGTGTTTTGAAGTTTCTGAGAGAACTAACTATTGAAAAATCCCAAATTTTTGTAATCTTGTTTATTTTATCATTACCTAACTAAATCACATACTTATAAGACTTTAAATTACACATAGTATGGACTTATAGTAAGTGGTATTGGGAAAGGGCTAAAGAAGGCTTAATTTGAAAAGCTATAAAGGGAGAAAGTGGACCTAGAGATTGAAATAGGTATTGAAATTTTACCCATAGGTGTGTTACAACAAGATAAATGAGATTATAATGTTTAAAAGTCATAATTATTTGTAATTTTCCATACTAACCTATTTTCAAGTATAAAATGGGTATAAGGAGTTATTAGAGACTCTCAAAAGCAAGATAAATGTCTTGAAATATTATAATAGACTTGTGAACTTATACTTTTCATGGTGAAAGAAATCTTAAGTATGAGATTTTAAAAGTGTTCCATAGTTCAAGGGTGAGTGTGATTTACTTGTGTGATCTCTACATCATTTGGTATCAGAGTGTAAGGAAGGTCAGAGGGGAATATAATACAGATGAAATGGTAGAAAGATAAATGCAACCTATAGAAGCTCAAAGAATGCAACAAAATGTGGAAAATTTGGCTATTTAAATGAGGAATATGTGGGCAAGAATGGTAGCCATGGAGATAGCTCAAATAATAAGGGTCATAGCTGAATATGATCTTGATAGATAAGAGAAAGCTCCTAGATTAGAAGAGGAGGAATAAATAGAAGATAGAGTGGAGGAAAGATTAATCAAATCCATGATGAAGATGGGTTCAAAACCAAAGCTAGATGTGCCAATGTATGAAGACAATCTTAATGTGGATAAGTTGGCAGATTGGATAGCAGCCATGGACAAGTATTTTGAGTATGAGGAGGTGGATGACACCAAAAAAGTTAAATTTGTAGTCACCAGATTGAGAGGACATGTTTCTTTGTGGTCGGATGGAATCCAAGAAGAGAGAAGGAGAATAGCTAAATAAAAAATCCATTAATGGGAGAGGATGGTGATGAAGGAAAAGTTTGTGCCCAAGGATTACCATACAAATTTGTTCAAAAGATTGTAGAATCTTAGACAAAAGTAGCATTCAGTAAAGGAATACATAGAAGAGTTTCATAGATTGACAATCATAATAGGCCACTTGGAAGAGAATGATGAGAATATAGCAAGGTACCTAAATGGTCTCAAGTTTTACATACAAGATGAGATCATTATATTGACTTTGAAAATAGTTGAATAAGCATAACAAGTTGCCTTGAAAGCTGAGGAGAAGTTGGCAAGAAGGCATACACAGCAAGCAAGAGGAAGAGGTAAACAAGTGAGAGGAAGAGGAAAGTATGATAGCAAAAATGCATATGAGGAAGATGAAAGTAGTGTAAAAAGACATGAAACAGATCCAAGAGGTGGTTATAGAGGTAGGAGGCCATATTATAAAGGTGGAGATGCTAGAGGAAGAGGGACTAGTGGTTTCACAGGAAAATTATTCAAATGCAACAAGTATACAGGTCATAAGTACTGGGAGTGTCTAAAGGAGCAGAAAAAAAGAGTTATATAAATGAGAGTAGAAATCAAATGGTGTAGCCCATAAAGGAAGAAATTATTGGATCAGATTCACATATAGTGGCACCTAAAAACGGAGAGTCATATTGATGAGGTGGACATTGTTGAAGCCACCAAAGGAGAAAGAACCTACTCAATAGAAAATACTCTTAAATACAACATGTAAGTCTCATGGTAAATGTTGTAATATGATAATAGACTCAAGAAGCATAGAAAACTTGGTTTAAATGAGATGGTAAGTAAACTTGGTCTCAAAAGATTGCCTTATCCTATACCTTACAAAGTTTTTATGCTTTAGAAAGGATATCATGTACTTGTTAATGAATAATGCTTAGTATATTTTTAGATTGAAACATATAAGGATCAATTTATGTGTGATATCATTCTCATGGATGTTGGTCATGTACTACTAAGAAGGCCTTAGCAGTTTGATAGGTCAACTAGTCATGATGGGGTGAAGAACACCTATCATTTGGAGTACAAGGGAGTCAAGTATATATTATTTCCTTTGAAGAATGATGACAAAGTTATTGGTATATATTATAAGGTATTGGTTATAAGTTATATGGATTTGGTGTGGCAACATGATGAAGATGTGAAGATGAAAGAATAGCCCAAGGAGATTGAAGCAACCCAAGATGAGGAATGTGAACCTTTGTTAAGTAAGAATTTTTAAAGCAATTATGTGAAGGAGTTGTTTTTAAGTTTGTCTTAGTATTTGGTAAATATTTATAGTTGTTATTTTATTGAGGGATTAATATGAAAGCTCCAATGCATGAGAGAAAGCCTTGAAAAGGAAAGAGATGAAAAAGAGTTGACTAGTGTACAGTAGGTCCAAGAAAGACAACCAAATGGAGGCAATAGCATGAGAGTGTTAATTCAATATCATGATAATTTGAAAGATAACATGAATTCATTGTGTATGTAGGAGGTAGAGGGAAGTTATGAAGATGATATACGATAACAAACTAGGCACTTATGCAAGTAAATGGCATACAAGCACCAAACAATTGATATGTATGAGGTGAAGTGTACCAAGAAAGAAGAATGGGTGAAGAATAAAGAAGACACATTTTCAGAAGTAGTGTATTATGAAATAAATATTGTAATGGATCAATTTGAAGGAGTGGAAGCATGGTATGCATATTCAAAGCAATCAACTATAAACATCAGTTATGATTTCTTTAACAAGTTTGTTGCACGTGCAGGTACATCAATGAAGAGAAAAAATAGAGGATGCCTAATTGTGAAGCCTAGGAACATGTTCACCTCTATGAGAGGAAATTATTAGTAGAAACCATCTATCAATAGGTACAAAGCAACTAAAGAGGATCATATACCAAGTTGATTCTTATGGCAAATTTTCTTTAGCTTGGTAGTATGATGTAGGGGCATCCTATATGGACCCCAAAATGAACTCAATTTTAGCTTGAATTTTTATTTTAGGTGTTTTATAGGTGATTTAAATCCTAATTTTTTATTAGGTGTGATCTAGGTTAGAAAAAGTCACATAAAATTTGAATTATGGATTTTCCCTCCAAAATGCCACTATTTGAAAATTTGAATTTTTAAACCTTGTGGAAGGATTTCCATGCATGGTATGAAGGTTTCAAGGTGTAGGAACATGTAAAATAGGTATTAATACCATGTAAAGGTCCTTAATGGGTTCATTATACTTTAGGCATAGTCATATTTTGGTCATTTCTATGTAATTCATGAAAATGTATGTAAAATACAATAACTCTGCGTGGGAAACATCCAAGATTCAGTTATGATTCTTAGAGTAGTTAGATAAATTTAGTTTTGGTAATATAATATTGTATTAAATTTTAATGAGAGAGATAATGGGCATGTAAACAATGAAATTTGGTGAATAAGAGGATTGTGTTAATGAATTATGTGTGCATGGTATTGGTATGGAAAAAATAGAACAATGCTTACTTGATTGATCAACGTGGTAAGTCAATGTTTGTTTTTGTATTGATATTGAATATGAACAGGTTATATTCTCTTTTTTTATATATGGTAATTCTAAGATATTTTATTAACGGTCACTTTGTAAGACTGTCAAAGTTTGTCAACAAAATGTGCATATATATACAGTTTTTCAAGGTTGTCAACCTGAGTATTGATTCATTAGTATTGAGTTATATGGAGCATATGAGATTATATATATGTTTGGATAATTTTAGGTAATACATTTTACATATATACTTGTTCAAACTTTGTCAATCCAAGTTGGTTATAGACAATAGTCATTGAGAGCATATAGTCCATACAAACAATAAATTCTGAGTACTATGTTTTAGTATTAAAACATGTTTTGAATCCAAAAGGGATTTAAAAAGGTATATAATAGTTTAAAAATGTGTTAATAACATCATTTAAGGTTTTTGAATCATTAGATATTGACAAAATTGGTAAAACCCTACCTAACCCTGTCTAGAGAGCATAGCACAATCAAAGAGAAACTAAAATTTCCTCATTGTGAATGAAGTAAGGGTTTTGAGGAATTGATTAAAGAATGAAAAAAATTAATTTAACCTATAAAAAACTTTTAAAACCATTACTTTTTTTTGAAACTATTTCCAAACCAAGATACAGAATTTAGACCACTCTCGACTTGCTCAATGTCCACAAACCCTGACAACTAGGGTTTTGAAGTTTTTGAGAGAAATAAGAGTTAAAAAATCCTAAGTTTTTGTAATCTTGTGTATTTTTTCATGCCTTAATTGAATCACATATTTATAATACTATATATTACCTTTAGTAGGACTTCTAGCAAGTGGTATTGGGAAAGGGCTAAAGAAGGCCTAATTTGGAAGGTTACAAGGGAGAAAGTGGACCTAGAGATTGAGATAGGTCTTGAAATTTGACCCATATGTGTGTTACAAAAAGATAAATGATATTATAATATTTTAAAGTCATAATTATTGTTACTTTTCCATACTAACCTATTTTCAATCAAAAAAGGGATACAAAGAAGGCTAGTTTGGAAGGCAGAGTTGCATTAGTGGAAAGTAGGTGTTTGAGGCAGTTTACAAAAGGGGTATAGGGAGTTATTAGAGAATCTACCAAGAAAGATAAATATATTTAAATCTTATAATAGTCTTGTGAACTTATACTTTGCATGGTGAAATAACTCTTAAGTCTGAGATTTGAAAAGTGTTCCGTTGTTCAAGGACTAGTGTGAGTTACTTGTGCAAGCTCTACATCAATACCCATGTGCTATAAGATAAATAATGCATTATGTGTACCATAAATAAAATTTGTTCTAACATGATATTACACAAACGTGTAAATCAAACATATGAAATGACAATGTTTAATTAAAACATTACTTTGGCCAAAGTTTTCAAATAGTTAATGATATCAAGGATTAGTCAAATTCAAACACACCACTTGATCGGATTGCCCTCATCTTGCATGGATGATGCTATCTAAGCTAGTGAAGTATGTCTCACTACTTATTTAGTGCCAAAAATGCAAGATTTGGTTGATTAAAACATAACCAATAGATTTAATTAAATTATTTCCTATCAGCAGGCATAAAACATGCTAAGTATGAAAATAATGAAAATACATAAATTTAGTTGTTAAACATATGCAATAAATATCAAATCATATTATTTATTACATAAATAATAAACATAAACAAGTACAATCCTTAATAGAACATACTATCTGGGTATATTTTATATTTAGTCTACTAGTTACTAAATCTCAAAAGTAATTCAAATGTAGAACCATTTATGACAAACAACATTTATCATAGTTTATTTCCTTGTACACTATTTCTCATATAACAAAAATCTAGTCATAAATAATTTTAAAGATCAAATACCTTATATTTAAGGCCTTAACTCACATTAAACAATAATCCAACTTGCATATTAACTTGTACAATTAATGAGTTGTATGCATATAATTATGGTATACTACATCAAAGATTTTATAACTTAATTAACATTCAAAAATTTATACCATAATTATAAGCATACATCTTCATTAAACAATAATCCAACTTTCATATTAACTTATTATATAATTAATGAGTTGTATGCATATAATTATGGTATACTACATCACATATTTTATAACTTAATTAACAATCAAAAATTTATACCATAATTATAAGCATTCATCTTCATTAAACAATAATCCAACTTTCATATTAACTTATTGTATAATTAATGAGTTGTATGCATATAATTATGGTATACTACATCATAGATTTTATAACTTAATTAACAATCAAAAATTTATACCATAATTATAAGCATACATCTTCATTAAACAATAATCCAACTTTAATATTAACTTGTTGTACAATTAATGAGTTGTATGCATATAATTATGGTATACTACATCACAGATTTTATAACTTAATTAAAAATCAAAAATTTATACCATAATTATAAGCATACATCTTACACATATAAATCTATACTATATGTGTGTATGTATACACCTCTCACTTATACAGATATATATACCATATATATGTATATGTACACATCTAATTCAAACAAATATATACTATGTACATGTATCTGTACATAAATTAAAATATTATATTATCATAAACTAACTGTGTATCTATTATGCTCTAAGTATTTGACTATCATACATAACCTTAGAGTATAATGTATACATTAGTTATACATTCAAAACTTCTATTTTCCATTTGGAACTTCATATAGTCTGGATAAGACCAACATAAATATCTTTCTAAAATTTGCATAACAAAATCAAATATAAATATTTTTATTTACAAAAACCCCTATTCTCATTTCCCTTATATTAACTTGAAAGTCATAATCCATTATCAATAGAAAAGTATACAAAATGTTAGGTTGTGGAGCTAAAAGCTTCACTAATGCAAACATGGAGGAGGAGGTTGCTGAGTGTCACAGTCACCAGTGTCAGTTAGGCCAACCGACGTCAGTCAGGTGTAGATAGGAGGCTGCCAACATCGATCAAGTATCGGCCGACATCGGTCATCTCTAGGCAGATAGAGACCGACGTCGATCGCCTGTGCAGTTTGGAACTACGAGTTTTACAGACAGTTTGTTAATGAACCGGTTGTTTGCATGTTGAAAGGCTAATTTTAGTCTTGAGTTGTGGATCTAATTATTGTAATTGGATGTCTAATTATTGTTTGCATGAGATCTATATAATAGACTCATGAGTTGTATTGTAAAGTGTGCTAGTTGAGTAAGAGCAAGGTTAGCTCCTTCAGAGTGAAGAGAGCAAGGTGTGTTCCTCCTAGTTCCATAAGGGTGTTGAGTGTGTATGATTAGGTAGATCTGCAAGTTGTTGCAAGATCTAGTAGAAGATCCACCGGGGTATTGGTTTGGAGAATCATAAGGACTTGGTGAGGCAAGGACAAGGGTTCTTCAAGGTGTAGAGAGATCTACATGGTAAGTAAGGTCGGTTGATCTGCATGTGTATGTGTGCGAGGTCAAACAACATTTGTGGGGTAGCAAGATCAAAGGTGACAACAACACATCAAGGAGCAAGATTAGGTGAGATCTACATGGAGTACGTTGTGTACTTGGGGTATGGTGTGTACTCAGATTTGGAGTGCGTGGAGCACTTGTGTACTGGTAGTAGTGATACTAACTGGTGGTACTAGTAGTAATGATACTGACTAGTTGGAGGTGAACAGCAACTCTGTGTTTGAGTTGTGTGTTGGGACCATAATTGAGAGAGTGAGCTCTTGAAGAGATTTACTGTTTATGCCCTGGAGGTGTGGGATCCCTAGAGGTGTGTAAGGAAGAATACTATGGCATCTTCTTTGTTGTATTTCCTTCTGGAAGAGTATTAATACAATTGGGTATTGTCTCTCATATTCTGTGTTATTTCTAAATTCTAGTTACATGTTAATTTTGGTTAAATTCCATATTTAGTTGCTTGTACATGGTAATCAATTGTGCTTCTTAATCTTGACAGTGGAATCAGAGTTGTTTGTTGTTCTAGATTCTTGACAAGTGGTATCAGAGCTAAGGTTGCAGGGAGCAGGTTTGTGTTTGATTACAGGTCACTCTCAGGGGTTTCTGATTGAGTGGGAGTATAGCAATGGTAGAAGAAAGTACACTAAGAATGGAGGAATTGAAAAGCACGAATGGTCAATTATGGTGTTATGAAAAGAAAGAGTAGGTAAAGAAAAATTGTTGGTTGGTAGAAGATCAGCATGAAAGAATTGAAGAAGCAGATGTTTCAGGTGTTGTTGTATAGGATGCTCTGGGATGTTCCTTGGATAAAGTAGAATCTTGGTTTATAGATTATGTTTCCTCTTTCCATGCAGCTCAAAATAGAGTATTTTCCATTTTAAGGTCTTTGGAGACTTTGGAAAGATTTATTTAGGGGTTGGTGTGCCTTGTCAAAGTATTGGCAAAGGGGAAGTGCAGCTGAAATTGTAGGTAGCCAACACATGGGTGTTGAAGAAGGTCATGCAGGTCCCAGTCTTGAAAATGTAGCTAATTTATTTAGGAAAGTTGGTTGATGAGAGATGCACAGGAACTCTCACAGCAGATGCACTTGAATTAGCAGGTGGTAAGAAAGTAGGTATCCTTTATCTATCTACTTATATTACTGATTCTTCTTCTGTTGTGAAGACATGACTTTATAGGCTTGATCACATGAGAAAGAAGGAGATGCATGTTCTTAAGAGGAAGTCAGATGTCTTTGATAGACTTAAGAATTGGAAAGCCTTGGTGTTTATGGAGGAGATGATAGACAGAGATCAATGGAGAAGGCTGAGTAACTCTGAGCAGGGCAGTTTGGACAGGGTTTTGATCCAAAGAGAGCTCACAGGTAAAAAGTCATCACTCACAGGTGAACACAAGTACCGACATCAGTCAAGAAAAACCAACATCGAACAAACAGGCACCGACATCGATCATGTGCAGATAGGCAAAGTCAGTGGTGTCGAGTAGATGGAGACTGACGTTGGTAGGATAACTGGCATCGGTGACCTAGACAGTTGCATGGAATCGATGTCGGTCGGATGCAGACTATGTGGTGACTAAGGTTAGTCACTGAGACAGATTTTGGGTGGATAGCATGTTGTCAAGGAGTCTCAAATGCCCATATAGAGGACTGAAAGTGTAAGTAAGCCTCAAATTCGTTATTCTTCTTCTTTATACTCGTTGCTCACTACAGAGTAGGAAGGATCCAAGAAACAGTGGGAGCATGGCATGAATGAGGAATTTGATTCCTTGGATGTAGAACCAAATGAGAGATTTGGTAGGGTTGCCAGTCGATATGAAAGCACTGAAAGATGAATGGATTCCTTGGTTAAAGAATAGAGAGAATGGACACATGAGATGAAAGGCTAGGTCATATGGTCTTAAGGAAGCTGCAAGACAGTGGTACAGGTTTGACAGGTGGATGACAAAGCATAGCTTTAGTCAATGTCATTGTAACTATTGTGTGTTACTTTACCAGGTGGATGATGGTCACGACATTATCCTATTACTGTATGTAGTGGGGTCACACATGCAGGGTTTTTCTGAACTAAAGGTAAAGTTAGTTCAGTGGTATGTCATGAAGAATTTGGGAGCAACAAAATTCTTTGGCATGAGTAATCCTAAAGACAGGGAAGATCACAAGGTGATGTTATCACAGGATGATTGTGTGAAGGTAGTGAAGGATGCAGAACAACAAGTGCACCTATGGATGGACAGTTCACAGAATAGGGTCCCCAATCACATGATGAGGTTGAGTACATGTGTACTCCCTGAGTTTGCCCAAGCAGTGGGTGATATCAGAAAGTTTGTAGTCAATCTGGGAAGGAAGCACCGAAAAGCGATTCAGTGGGTTCTCAGGTATCTGAGAGGGACCAGCAATAGGGATTCATGTTATGCATGGTCAATTTCTTTTTTATATGGGTTTGTAGATGTGGATATGGCAGGTTACTTGGATGATAGGTGTTGCACCATAGGATGTGTGGTGGTTGGTCTTCAAGATTGAGCTTGAAAAGGGATACAAGCTAGGAAATAAATTAGATGGTGTATAGGTACAGGTATAGTGTAGCTATTTATCTCTAAGTGGGGGATTGTTAGGTTATGGAGCTAAAAGCTTCACTAATGCAAACATGGAGGAGGAGGTTGCTGAGTGTCATAGTCACCGGCATTGATCAGGCCAACCGACGTCGATCAGGTGTAGACAGGAGGTTACTGACATTGGTTAGGTATTGGCCGACGTTGGTCATCTCCAGGTAGACAAGAACCAACATCGATCACCTGTGCAGTTTAGAACTATGAGTTTTATGGACACTTTGTTAACGAACCGGTTGTTTGCATGTTGAAAGGCTAATTTTAGTCTTGAGCTATGGATCTAATTATTGTAATTGGATGTCTAATTATTGTTTGCATGAGATCTATATAATAGAATCATGGGTTGTATTGTAAAGTGTGCTAGTTGAGTAAGAGCAAGGTTAGCTCCTTCAGAGTGAAGAGAGCAAGGTGTGTTCCTCCTAGTTCCATAGGGGTGTCGAGTGTGTATGATCAGGTAGATCAATAGGTTATTGTAAGATCTGGTAGAAGATCCATCGGGGTACTGGTTTGGAGAATCATAAGGACTTGGTGAGGCAAGGACAAGGGTTCTTCAGGGTGTAGAGAGATCTACATGGTAAGTAAGGTCGGTTGATCTGCAGGTGTTTGTGTGTGTGTGAGGTCAAAGGAGATCTGTGGGGTAGCAAGATCAAAGGTGACAGCAACACATCAAGGAGCAATATCAGGTGAGATCTACTTGGAGTATGTTGTGTACTTGGAGTATGATGTGTACTCAAATTTGGAGTGCGTGGAGCACTTGTGTACTAGCAATAGTGATACTGACTGGTGGTACTGGCAGTAGTGATAATGACTGGTTGGAGGTAAACAACAACTCTGTGTTTGAGTTGTGTGTTGGGACCGTAATTGAGAGAGTGAGCTCTTGAAGAGATTTACTATTTATGCCCTAGAGGTGTGTAAGGAAGAAGACTGTGGTATCTTCTTTGTTGTATTTCCTTCTGGAAGAGTATTAATACAATTGGGTATTGTCTCTCATATTTTGTGTTATTTTTGAATTCTAGTTACTTGTTACTTCTGGTTAAATTTTGCATTTAGTTTCTTGTACATGGTAATCAATTGTGCTTCCTAATCCTGACAATGGAATTAGAGCTGTTTGTTGTTCTAGATTCCTGACAAGTGGTATCAGAGCTAAGGTTGTAAGGAGTAGGTTTGTGTTTGATTACAGGTCACTCTCAAGGGTTTTTGATTGAGTGGGAGTATAGCAATGGCAGAAGAAAGTACACTAAGAATGGAGGAATTGAAAAGCACGAATGGTCAATTACGGTGTTAAGAAAAGAAAGAGCAGGTAAAGAAAAATTGTTGGTTGGTAGAAGATCAACATGAAGGAACTAAAGAAGCAGATGTTGCAGGTGTTATTACACAGGATGTTCTGGGATGTTCCTTGGATAAAGTAGAATCTTGGTTTATAGATTATGTTGCCTCTTTCCATGCAGCCTGAAATAGAGTATTTTTCCATGTTAAGGTCTTTGGAGACTTTGGAAATATTTATTTAGGGGCTGGTGTGCCTTGTCAAAGTATTGGCAAAGGGGAAGTGTGGCTGAAATTGCAGGCGGCCAACACATGGGTGTTGAAGAAGGTCATGCAGGTCCCAGTCTTGAAGATGTGGCTAATTTCTTCAGGAAAGTTGGGTGATGAGAGATGCACAAGAACTCTCACAACAGATGCACTTGAATTAGCAGGTGGTAAGAAAGTAGGTATCCTTTATCTATCTACTTATATTATTGATTCTTCTTCTATCACAAAGACATGGCTTTGTAGGCTTGGTCACATGAGCAAGAAGGAGATGCACGTTCTTAAGAGGAAGTCAAATGTCTTTGACAGACTTAAGAACTAGAAAGCCTTGGTGTTTATGGAGTAGATGATGGACAAAGATCAGTGGAGAAGGCTGAGTAACTTTGAGCAAGGCAGTTTGGATAGGGTTTTGATCCAAAGAGAGCTCATGGGTAAAAATTCATCACTCATAGGTGAACACAGGTACTGATGTCAGTCAGGGAAAACCAGTGTCGAACAGACAGGCACCGACATCGGTCATGTGTAGATAGGCAAAGTCAGTGGTGTCGAGTAGATGGAGACCGACGTCGATAGGATAACTAGCGTTGGTGACCTGGATAGTTGCATGGAACCGATGTCAATCGGATGCAGACTGTGTGGTGACCGAGGTCAGTCACTGAGATGGATTTTGGGTAGACAGCACACTGTCAAGGAGTCTCAAACACCCATAAGGAGGACTAAAAGTGTAAGTAAGCCTCAAATTCACTATTTCTCTTCTTTATACTTGTTGCTCACTGCAGAGCAGGAAGGATCTAAGAAATAGTGGGAGCATGGCATGAATGAGGAATTTGATTCCTTGGATGTAGAACCAAATGAGAGATTTGGTAGGGTTGACAGTCGGTATGAAAGCACTGAAAGATGAATGGATTCCTTGGTTAAAGAATAGAGAGAATGGACACGTGAGATGGAAGGCTAGGACATATGGTCTTGAGGAAGCTGCAGGACAGTGGTACAGATTTGACAGGTGGGTGACAAAGCACGGCTTTAGTCAATGTCATTGTAACCATTGTGTGTTACTTTACCAAGTGGATGATGGTCATGATATTACCCTGTTACTGTATGTAGTGGGGTCACACATGCAGGGTTTTGTTGAACTAAAGGTAAAGTTAGTTTAGTGGTATGTCATGAAGAATTTGGGAGTACTGAAATTCTTTGTCATGAGTAATCTTAGAGACAGGGAAGATCACAAGGTGATGTTGTCACAAGATGATTGTGTGAAGGTAGTGCAGGATGTAGAATGGCAAACACACCTATGGATGGATAGTTCACAGAATAGTGTCCCTAATCACATGATGAGGTTGAGTACATGTGTACTCCCTGAGTTTGCCCAAGCAGTGGGTGATGTCAAAAAGTTTGTAGTCAATCTGGGAAGGAAGCACTGGAAAGCGGTTCAGTGGGTTCTTAGGTATTTGAGAGGGACCAGCAGTAGGGATTCATGCTATGCAGGGTCAATTTCTTTTCTACATGGGTTTGTAGATGTGGATATGGCAGGTTACTTGGATGACAGGTGTTGCACCATAGGATGTGTGGTGGTTGGTCTTCAAGATTGAGTTTGAAGAGGGATACAAGCCAGGAAATAGATTAGATAGTGTATAGGTACAGGTACAGTGTAGCTATTTATCTCCAAGTGGGAGATTGTTAGGTTGTGGAGCTAAAAGCGTCACTGATGCAAACATGGAGGAAGAGGTTGCTGAGTGTCACAGTCACCGGCATCAGTCAGGCCAACCGACATCGGTCAGGTGTAGACAGGAGGATGCTGACATCAGTCAGATATCAACTGATGTCGGTCATCTCTAGGCAGATAAGGACCGATGTCAGTCGCCTGTGTGGTTTAAAACTACGAGTTTTATGGATAGTTTGTTAACCAACTGATTGTTTTTATGTTGAAAGGCTAATTTTAGTCTTGAGCTGCGGATCTAATTATTGTAATTGGATGTCTAATTATTATTTTCATGAGATCTATATAATAAACTCATGGGTTGTATTGTAAAGTGTGCTAGTTGAGTAAGAGCAAGGTTATCTCCTTTAGAGTGAAGAGAGCAAGGTGTGTTCCTCCTAGTTTCACAGGGGTGCCGAGTGTATATGATCAGGTAGATCTGCAGGTTGTTGCAAGATCTGGTAGAAGATCCATCGGGGTACTGGTTTGGAGAATCATAAGGACTTGGTGAGGCAAGGACAAGGGTTCTTTAGGGTGTAGAGAGATCTACATGGTAAGTAAGGTCGGTTGATCTGTAGGTGTGTGTGTGTGTGCGAGGTCAAAGGAGATCTACGGGGTAGCAAGATCAAAGGTGACAGCAACACATCAAGGAGCAAGATCAGGTGAGATCTACTTGGAGTATGTTGTGCACTTGGAGTATGGTGTGTACTCAGATTTGGAGTGCGTGGAGCACTTGTGTACTGGCAGTAGTGATACTGACTGGTTGGAGGTGAATAGCAACTCTGTGTTTGAGTTGTGTGTTGGGATCGTAATTGAGAGAGTGATCTCTTGAAGAGATTTACTGTTTATGCCCTAGAGGTGTGGGAGCCCTAGAGGTGTGTAAGGAAGAAGACTGTGGCATCTTCTTTGTTGTATTTCCTTTTGTAAGAGTATTAATACAATTGGGTATTGTATCTCATATTCTGTGTTGTTTCTGAATTCTAGTTACTTGTTACTTCTAGTTAAATTTTGCATTTAGTTGCTTTTACATGGTAATCAATTGTGCTTCCTAATCCTAATAGTGGAATCAGAGCTGTTTGTTGTTCTAGATTCCTGACAAGTGGTATCCATTTACCCTCATTTCCCATAATTCTGGTTTATTTAAAATATTTATTCCATTCCATGATGTTTGACAAACAAGTTACTAAATTAACTATCAAACTCATATTTCTTACTCAAACCCCTTTTACTCATGTTAAGATTGTGTTTCACCCTATTCTCATAAACATAGATGGAAACTGAGTTGACATTCAACTTAGATTTAAGAGAACTATATAACAAATAATTCCTACACACAACCAAACATAATAATTTCCTTTGAATAGTCTATGCACAGTCAACCTTATAATTTCAACTTAAAATAAATATTTCATGCTCAATTTAAGGCTTGACTCAGTCAACTAATTTTTATGAAATGTATTAAATACTCTAAAAGATCCTTTTTAACACGCAAAACATAATCTTATATAACCGATTACCCAAATCACATAAACATTATATAATCATTTATAATGATTTATATGCATATTTATGTCTAAAAGTCTAAAATACATATATCCATCTCGTCCAAAATATCAATGACATGAATACACATCTTGTACCCTAAATGGATATAACGGTCTCTTATAATAAAATAATTCCATATAAATATGAAACTTAAATTTTATATGGAACATAGTCATTCAAAAAATTTACCCTATCATGGAATGATTTTACAGTCATTCCATACATAAAACAACTTACTTAGACCTATGTTTATCATCACATGGTTTCTAAAATATAATCACAATCCTTGACATATATAAGCTAAGGGTTTTGGAATATTCACAATTGTTTATATGAGATTAAGGTTTTGAAACTAATATACATAGTCCATCTATATAAGCTAAGGGTTTTCAAAACAAAAAACACATAGTCAGTCTATATATATTAAAATTGACTGTAAAAATCCTAATTTCAAGGCTTGAGTGTTATAGTAATCATACCAAAACTAAAACCTATTCCACCCATATTAATTAAAAACAACCCTAGTCCTCAAATTTTAAGGATTTTGGGGATATAGATTTAATTTTTTGGATGACTGAGCCATCCATAAGGATAAGTCTATATCTATATATAAAAATTACATAGCAAGTAAATTACCCAAAACCTTAGTAAGTCAATTATACATAGAAATCACTATGTTCAAACAACTAAAATTGGAATTACTTCACCAATATCAGTTTAACTTCCAACTTTGTAATCTTTTTTGTAGAATAATTTACCACCCCTTCTCTCTACTCATTGTTCCTCTTCCTTTGTTGTGTCATCCTCCTTATTATCATTCTTTTTCTATCAACTCTCTCATACATTCAATGAGTGTAACTATAACCATCAAAAATCATAGTTCACTAGTATTTACATCATGCAAAAACCTTATTATCCACAAATTGGTTTGCTTAATCCATGTTAACTTGAGTTAGAGCCAAATAAAAATCCCTAATTATCTCAAGTGTTCCAAAATAATTAAGCAATCATTATTTTAATCCTTTAAATATCTACATGTTTTTGACTTAATATTTTCCCATGTATCAACTTTATAAATCCCACTTACACTATCATTTCAAATGATGTCGATAAACTAATAAGTCCACAAACTCATAAGACTAATGCCAATATATTCGACCCTCTAGCTAAGGTTAGCTCCATATGATTTCAATAATTAATATTGTCATAATCTTAATAAGGGTTATCAATATTATGACTAGAAATGACTATTTGACATGTCTTAAAATCAAAATAGTAGACTATAACATATTATAACCTTAATCAATACAATGATTTTTATTGAATATGTTTTAAACCAACCAAATAATTAAGGCATTCTAGTAAAATCACAATAAGCATAAAAAACATAAACACAGAACAGCACTGCCTATATACTTCCATCATAAATTAAATCATGCAATCATTTTAACATAAGCATTAAATCATAAGAAGATCACATCATAAGTTTACTAGCAGTCATCTAAATATAAATAATGTAAAATCCATACTACAATTATCTCAAAACATGTTATACTAATGTGGTGTGTGCATAGGTATATATCTTTTCTTCTATCATCCCCCAACATCTCTATCTACGCCACCCTCTCTGATGATGCACTCCCTCTATCACACTCTGTGGGATGAATCTATCCTACATCCAACTCATGAAAAATAAGGTAGTTAGCTTATAATATCATTTGGTATCCATAAAATACTATTGTATAAACTAACAACATGATCATAATGTAAAGAATATACAAGTATAGCTAACTCATAGCAATTTTAATCATGTAATCTAAGCAACATATTATTGTCCCATAAATAGAATATGACATAAAGCTTAATTAAATAGTAATAAATCAACTAACAATAATAAGAATCCACAAATCAAATAGGTTATTCATCTTAAAAAGAAATCAGGATGTGATAGTAAGGAGGCAATATGGTTAGAGCGATTGTTGGCTGACTTCATAGAGATGTAGAGAAATATTACTTTGTATTATGATAATCAAAGTGCAATTCATTTGGTGAAGAATGAATCATTTTATGATCACACAAATCATATTGACATCAAGTACCACTTCATTAAGATCATGGTGGAGGATGGCAGAATCCTATTGTATAAGATAGACACCGAATAGAATACTATAAACATGTTGACAAAATCAATCAAGGAAGAGAAGTTTGAATGGTGCAAAATTTATCTAGGCTTGTTGAAATTATGATAAAGGCAACATCAGGCATAGATGGCAGCTGGATGTTAGAATCCTAAATATTGACTTAAAGTGAGAGAATGTTAGGTGTGAAGTCATTATTCATGGGCACTATTCATGGTGTTGTAATATATTATTGAGGTGGCATTTAGGTGATGTGGCATGTCCCATTGAGGATGGTATGGCGCATGGAGGATATTTCTCATGTGCTAAACTTGATGTGAAAGAAAGTGAGGTGAAATTCTTAAGGGGATGCATGTGAAGAGGTGTTGTTAAAGTCAAAATTTGATTGAATCATCTTTTGAATCTTGTGTACATATGGGTATTGGAAGACATTGACCATTATTATTGATAAGTCTCACATGTGAAGTGGGGCACCATATTTGGTGTCACATGGTGGTGGGATCTTCAAGTCAAAAGTGGGAAGCATATTTTGACCTTGAAAATGTGGGAGGTAATGGTTCATATTCATCAATAGTGTACCCACTAGGAGTGTGGTTCATTTTTTGGCCCTTTATGAACTTTATCCCTCGCCTCTCTTCTTTCTTTACACTTCTATAAAATACATGTTAATCCCTTTGTAATTATAAGCTTGGAGTTGTATTCTAGCATCCTTTGAAAGCTTATAAGTAATGTCTTAGTAATTAGCTTGTAATATTTATATAAACTTCTATGCTTTGTATGAAATCATTGTAAAGGTGTTGCTAAGGAGAGGAAGCTATAGAAGAGGAGGTTTTCCTAAAGCAATAAAAAATTTGGAAGCTTCCATTTACCCCATGTTTTTTCCTTGCATATTGTAAGGTTTCCATGTAATCTTTTTATGTCTTTGTGTTATCTCGTTGTTCATATTTTGTTAGTAGCTTGATTAATTCCACATTGATTTCTTGTACATGTATTTGGATATAATTTTTATAACAATAATAGGTCTAAGCATTCTAGTAATAGGTCCAAGTGTTCCAATAATAGGTCCAAAACATTTTTGGAATCCATGAATGAGCTTAAGTGTTCTGGTAATAGGGCCAGGCATTCTAATAACATTTCTAAGTGTTCCAGTAATAGGTCCAAAAAATCCTTTTAGGTTATGTATGAGATTTAACATTCCAGTAATAGGTCTTCCATGAACTTGGAATATGCCATCAGTAGCACATAATAAACATATGCCAATGAGACTACAATTAGGGTTCTACACTACTCAGGAGATGCTTATCTAGGTGACTGGCTATTGAAAAAAACAGGGGTAGGCCATAATAGCATAAACCTTCAAAAACTAGTAGCTATAAAATGCAAATAGGAGATTCAGTAGTAAGTTTGTTACAAATGTAAAAATACCCTATAACTAGCAGAAAATACCTCCACTAGAGAGCAAAAAGAAGCCATAGGAAGAAACTACATGCAATACCTCAAGATTTTAAATAAACTAACAGCATAACAAACCAAACAATTGTGAAAAATAGATTGGCTCTGATACCATATCATGGATAATGTGAATATCATTGATTTAATGAATGCATAAGTTTCATGAGTGATGCAAGACATGGATTGCTCAAACACAAAATAAGGTAAGCATACACAAACTATAAGTAACTAAAATCACATAAAATGAGATAATTTCAAAATCAAGTAGACACAAATTATTCCAATACTCCATGAAAATCTCAATGTCTCAGATGTACAATTATGGAGTGAAATGTAACTCCCCCATGAAAGTAGATCAAATGTGCTAATAACTGAGTGTAACTCCCATACCCAAAATAGTGAGTCAAGAGTAATTCCATCTAGCTAATAATGAGTCAAACATGTAACTCCTATGACATGTATACCTAAACAAGCATATCCCATAAGTGTAGGGAAACTACAAGTGAGGTGGAATAACCCATATGGCAAGTGTAGGAAATAACAAAATTAGAAATACAAGAAAAATAAACACCCTACACTAAAATCCATGAGGTTTTGCATATGTTTCAAACTCCACTAAACAAGGCATGTTTGTTAAATTAGATATGAATAAATATTATGATAAGGTAAAGTCTTTGAAAGACATGGGTTCAATCACACCTTCAAATGACTTATCCATATTTGCATTTCGACTCCTAAGTTCTCTATCCTAGTCAATGGAGTTCCCAAAGGATATTTCTCGGATACTAGAGGTATGAGGCAAGGGGGCCCTCTTTCCCCTACCTTTTCATCATTCTAGCTAAAACCTTGAGAAGAAGCCTCTAGGTTGCCCATGCCCATGGTATCATTAATGGCATCAATGTGGCCCAAAACACTATTCTCATCACCCATGAGCGATTTTCAGATGACACATTTTTCCTTGGAGAAGCTTCTATTGTTGAAACTAGGTCTCTCAAAAAGATTCTCTTGGAATGTGATAGTGTTTTAAATCAATGTATTAACTTCAACAAAAGCTCAATTTATTTCCTTAATATACCTTTTGGCCTTTAGAAGAAGTTGGTTGCTATTATGGAATGCCAAATCAATAACCTTCCTTCCATGTATCTAGGGCTTCCACTCTTTAACAGTAAAATACAGTTAGAATTTAGGAATCCTTTGGTGGATAGAATTCAAAAGAAACTTTCAGGATGGAAGATCCATCTACTAAATAAGGCCAATAAAATCCAATTACTCAAAATCTCCATTCAAATCATATTTTTTTACTTCATGTCTTTATTATGCATCCCTATCAAAGTGGTGGACAAAATTGAACAAATCCAATGTAACTTCCTTTAGAGAGGGTCCAAGTATATATTTAGATTCCCTCTAGTCCCTTGGGACAAACCCTACCTCCCCAAGACAAATGGGGAGCTTGGTTTCTAGTGGGTCTATCATGTCCCCTTTGTAATTAATTTAATGTTATGGGAAAATTGGCCATTCTAATATTTCTATGACACTATTGAAAGGGACACTATTCACCAAGTCACTATTCATGTAGGCACTATTCACTATCACTATTCACTGGTGATGTGGTAGGTGATACAAGTGATGATGTAATAGATGAGGTGGATTATGGATGAGGTGGCATGGTCTATGGAGGTCCTCATATGGGTTCAAAGTGCATGTGCTTGGATTGGGGCATACTACTCCACTAAGGAGACAAATCAAAGTAGATTTATTTGTTCACATGGGTTGTCTTTGATGGAAAAGGAAAGGTTGGCATAATTTTCATGTGGCTTCAAGTTGAATGCATGTGGAAGGGTCAAAAATGAGAAGTTGGTGCATTTTTCATTAGGGTACTTGTTGGAGGATTCTGGAGAAGTCAAAAGTGGGTTATTGAGAGCATATTTGGCATATGTGTGCACATGGTGAATAGTAATTGAGTCCCTATCATTTTATTCTCTCACATGTGTGAGGAAGAGGACACTTTGGAGGCACATGGGAAATTGGGAGACAAAAAGATAAGTCAAGGGATCAACATGTGATCTACCTTTTGACTAACTTAAAGCTCAAGACAAACCTTCACATGGGTTACTATTCTATGGCACCATGTTCTCTTTCTCCTCTCTTCTTCATGAGAATGCTATATGTTATCATGATCTCCATTATAAAAATCATCCTTTTCCAAATTATAACTCAAATTCATGTCTTAATGACATTGTATGAACTTATGTTCATTCATATTCTTCCTTGGACCAAAACCCATTGAAGAAGGGGATTCCAGGATGAAACCCCTTGGGTGATTATTGAATCAAATGACGAAAATGCTATGGGTCATGAAGGTTGTCTCATTCATAGATTACAATTAGGATTCAAAGAGATTTTATATTTGGTGTGGTTTATAGCAATAGCTTTGTGTGTGAGAGAGAGATTCTTATTCCATGTATTGTGATGTTCATTTCATAAGTAATCAATATATCATATTTGTGTTGTTTCTCATATATGTTTCAAGGAGTAAATTCCATAAGTGTCTTCAAATTCATCTTAGTGTGTTCATCCCAAAGTTATTGAATTCATATTTTTAGTATTTTAGTATGTTTGTATAAATATCCCATTTGGGATATTACTGTGGTATCAAAGTCATGTTTCCTGCCATCCAATTGGGGAACTAACTCTTTTGCAAATCTTCAAGTTAAAAATCTTGGTCAGTTGTAATGAATTTGAAGCCAAATTTATTACCAAAGGTAGATTAAAAATGTCCTATGAAATATTTGAAGACACTAGATGAATTTGTGCTAAATTTCAATCATTGAAAAAGAGAGAAAAATAAAATCATTCAAGATTTTAAAAAAATATAAGAATTTATTAGCATGGATGGAGGATCCAGAAACAAGGAAAATGTTTTTGAAGAAATAAGAAAGGGTAAAACCATAGCATCAAGAGGTTGTGTATCTAAGTGCGCACGAGGAGGAGAAAACAATATTACAAGAAGATGAGAGAGATCAAAGCTTGGATGAATCTACCATAGAGTATTTTGAGGAGAAATGTTTTTTACAAGAAGAAGAAAGAATGGAAGTAGTAACACACCATGCCTTAGAAGATGATAGTATTGAGGTGTTAGAAGAATATTGTTAAGAAATCAAGAAGCAAGAGGCATCACTTGTCAGATTGGAAGATCCCCGGTTACAATAAGATACATCAATTCCTACACTACCTCTCAAGATTCCAAATGGTGAGCCATTGATTGTTTTGTAAAGTAGCATAAAGGATGTAATAAGGAACTATAAAAGGTGTGATGAATGGATGGAAAGAGATAAGAGAGATAATTTGATATCCACTCAAACAAGGCAACACCTTCAATTTTTTAAAGGTAAAGACTTTGATTTAGAAAATAATGTTTTATTGATTTCTAATGATTGCATATGCCAAGAAAAGATTATCGAAGTCAAGGAGAAAAGTAGAATTATGGATGGAAATGCATTGGAAGAGAATTTTTTTTAATCTCTAAGTTGGAAATTTTGAGTCACAAAAAAGGAAGAATTAAGGATATCTCAATGAACTCTCTTTTGACAAATGAGGATGAACATTCTATTTTCAGCCAAAGGTGTGTGGATGAGCATTCTATTTTCAGCCAATGGTATGAGGATGATCACTCTAATTTCTACCCAAGGTATGAAAATATTTTAGATCTTCTTATACCTATGTCACTACAAAAAAAAATTCATCATGGAAAGCATACAAAGAGAGGTGATAGAGTTAAAGATACAACTTGCACTATAGGGCATGTGAATACTTTATTTCAAGTTCCAAACTATTATTTCATTTGGGATCTAAGTAGTCCATTAAGATTAATGTTAAATATATGTTTTTATTTTACTATTGAATTCTCCATATTTTTCATTTGGAATGAATGGAAGTCCATGAGGAAACATTTAGAGCTTGTTGTGTTCTCTAACCACATTGTGAAGGATCCATGTTAAGGGTTATAGATCACTTGTGGGAAAACAAGATCATGGATGATGAACAAATGGAGATAGTCCCTATGGGAATCTTGATTCTATTTATGGGTAATAAAATTAAGTGCCTTTGTAATGTTCAATATTTTGTGACTAAGTTTGTTATAGTGCTTTGGGTATCAAGTTACAAGCAAGTTATAGGATTCATGAAGAAGTAGATACTCCAAATCATTGGCATCATGATGGGAAGATAATTAGTCATTATTTTAGGAAAACAAGATATTTTCAAAGACTTATATATCATGAGTTTTTAAGGAATCAACAAAACATGGAACTTGCATGGTATGCACTTTGTGAGAGATTTCACTTTGGAGTTTGACTCCAAGAAAGAAGATTATTCAGTCACTATTTTTCAGCCCAAGGAAAAAGAGGTAATAAATTGTGATTTCATTGATGATATTTGGATGTATGAAGGAGAAATCAAGAAGGAATATCAAATTTTTACCACTTTGTGTAAATATTTTTATATCATATATCTAGGTGTAAGTCTACATCATGTTTGGCTAACGAGAATAATCTATGGGTTGCAAAGTAGAGTGATTGACTATTTGATTCATCAAGGTCAAGAAAGGATTAGTTTTATTAACCTCATCAAGGAATAAAATGATAAGCATTTCAATCATTCCTATGATTATAATACAAAGTATGAAATAGAGGGTAAGGGCATGGATTTACTTTACACTATATACTATGAATATTTATGTTGTCATGGTAAGTATTATAAGCATGCCATCATCACTCTTTATTTTTAAAAGAATGATTTGAGAAAAAACCACCATCAGATTAGTGTATTTAAGGGACATGTGTGTAACACAAATTTTTATGGCCTCCTGGTTTACATTGAGTTTGTGGTCATAACACTCAATGTTGGAGCTACTCTCAAATCTATGGTGGAACAAGTGGATCATAAGAAGATTCAATTTTTTCTAGTTTGGGCATTCCCAAACACACTAAATTTGTTGAGAAGGATTTTTAGTTCATGCAAACAAGATAGAATTATTGTTAATGGTTTTTCTTAGGTTGGAGATCCTCTTACTAATTTGACCAAGCAGGGAAAGGTCGAGTGGATAGGACCAACACAAGCCACTTTCAGAAGATTAGAGGAGGTAACAAATTCATGTCAAGTTCTTGTTATTTCATATTTCTCACTTTATTTTTTTATATAAAATGTTGCTTCAGGAGAAGAAATTGGAATGGTATTAGTTCAGAAAAGGCATCCCATAACTTTTAAAACTTGGAAGTTGGAAGAATCAAACAAAGAAAGCCGAGCCATCATGTATGTTTTGGTCATGTTCTGATAATGTTTAATTTATGGAATAAATAGGGTGAAGGCATATCATAATAGTTTGAAGTTATGTGTGAGTAATCTCCAAGATCATGAGGTATGTGATGATTCATTTATTGTGGGATTGGGAGAAACTAGCATAATTTTTGGTATACAATGGTTGAACTTTAATGGTTATTTATCACATAATTCCATGGATCTCAAGTTAAAATTTTAAGGAAAATATGTGGTGTTTATAAGGGTTTCTCATGGATCACCATAAATGGTTACAATAATGGAGAGGTATTCTCTCAAGGGACAAGTTGTTTGGGCAACAATTGGTTTGTTGATACTTTGTAAGGAATGTACTTATCATATTGGTAAATTCCTTAACAAGAATAATGTGATGTTTAGTGACTTACCTCTAGGGTTAAAAATAGATAGAAGAATCAACCTGATAGTGGAATCAAGATCTATGTCTATCATGATCACTCCATACCACCTCCCATTAGGTAGTGTTGTCAAGTCAAGTAGAGATGGGACAATTCACCATCTTGGGAACAAATTTGATAGAAGTAAGCACGTAGAATTTTTATTCAAAGTTGCCTACACATCATAATATGAGATCTAGGAGATATATCTAGACATAATCAATGGAAATATTGTGATAAGTTCACAATAATTTTTGTTAATGTTATGAATGATAACATGGTTGTGGAAAAGTAGATGAATATCATAGTAGTGCAGTGGACACATGGTGTTAAGTTCTTGAGATTTGTTTGGGATCTTGGTAACATTCAGAATCAAAGGACCAGTTCAACTACATATCCATTTCCAAACTCAATTCAAGGATGTAAAGTCATGCCTTGCATCAGAGATCCTCTGAAGGTTTGCATTCATGTTTTTGTGAGTCATGCACATTTACTTTACATTTATGCTCATGGGGCTAAGATAATTTTCACAAATATGATAAAATTACATGAGTTGAATAAAGATGTTTTAGATGCTAGGGAGAGTGTATCTTGTAATGCTCTTTGTCAAAGGGTGGATCACTTAATAGGCATAGATTCCAGATTTTATGGGCCCTATAGTTGGATGTAACACCTTGGCATAATGATTGTTGAGCGTATTGGTTTGTAATTGCTTGAGGACAAGTAATTTTGGGAAGGGAGGATTTTTCATGTCCCCTTTGTAATCAATTTGATGTTATGTGAAAATTGGCCATTCTAATATTTCTCCAACACTATTCAAAGGAACACTATTCACTAGGTCACTATTCATGCAATCACTATTCATGGATTTAATATCCACTATCATTATTCATTGGTGATGTGGGGGGGTGATGTAGTAGATGAGGTAGATTGTGGATGAGGTGGTATGGCCCATGGGGGTCCTCACATGGGGTCAAAGTGTATTTGCTTAGAGTGGGGCATACCACACCACTAAGGAGACAAATCAAAGTTAATTTATTTTTTCACATGGGTTGTCCTTGATGAAAAAGGAAATTTTAGCACAATTTTCATGTGACTTCATGTTTAAGGCATGTGGAAGGGTAAAAAATGACAATTTGGTGCATTTTCCATGAGGGTACTTATAGTAGGCTTGTGGAGAAGTCAAAAGTTTGGCACATGTGTGCACATGGTGAATAGTAATTGAGTCCCCATCATTTTATTATATCACATGTGTGAGGAGGAGGACACTTTTGAGGCACATGGTAAAGTGGGAGACAAAAAAACAAGTCAAGGGATCAACATTTGATCTACCTTTTGACTAACTTAAAACCTAAGACAACCCTTCACATGGGTTACTATTATATGGTGCCACATTCTCTCTCTCCTCTCTTCTTCATGAAAATGTTATATATTAGCATGATCTCAATTTTAAAAATCATCTTTTGCCAAATTATAACTCAAATTCATGTCTTTATGACATTATATGAACTTATGTTCATTCATATTCTTCCTTGGATGAAAACCCATTTGAGAAAAGGATTCAAAGATGAAACCCATTGGGTGATTTTTGAATCAAAGGATGAAGACCATGTGGTTCATGAAGGTGGTCTCATTCAGATATTACAATTGAGCTTCAAAGAGATTTTAGATTTGGTGTGGTTTGTAGCAATAGCTCTATGTGTGTGTGAGAGCTTATTATTCTATGTTTTTTGATGTTCATTTCATAAGTAATTAATATATCAGATTTGTGTTGTTTCTCATATATGTTGTAAGGATTTAATTCCATAAGTGTCTTCATATTCATCTTAATGTGTTCATCCTAAAGTTGTTGAACTCATATTTTTAGTATTTTAGTATGTTTGTATAAATATCCCATTTGGGATATTACAAGGTCAAAATCATGAATAGGGCCATGATTGCCAAATTGGGATGGAAATTTATGGAGGACAAACACTAGACTCAAATTATCAAGGCCAAATATTTGGAGGGTACAATTGAGGATAATTTTCTCTAGAAGGAAGGCCCTAGAGATGGATCATCTTTTGGAGAGCCATTTCTAGTTTCAGAAGCCTTGTACAGAAATGAATTAGGTGACAAGGAGGTAAAGGGGAGAAGGTTGAATTTTGGGATGAGCCATGGATCTTATAGTCCCCACTTAATTCTTAGGCTCCATGGAAAAATCATAGCCTCATGTTCAAAACCTCTTGGATATCAAAGGTCAAATACTACTAGAATTGTGTGGATGGATTCAACTATTGGAAAACTCTACACTTGGAATCTGATGATGTAGAATGATTCAGGTGATTCAATATATTAATATAAAACTCTAGTATTTACACATCCATATCTTCCCTAAAAAATATATCCTACTTTGGCTAGCTGATGATAGTGGGGATTTCTTGATGAAATATGGCTACCTTGTGGAGTTGGATTTGGATGAGGAGCAGGATCATTAGAGACTTATTTGGGTCAAGAATTTCATTCCTAAGGTCAACATTTATTTTTTATTAGAAACTCAAGATAAAATCCTTACTACTTATAATTTGGAAAAACATGGTCTGATAATCCCAAATAGGTGTTCCCTTTTCAAAGCGTACGAGGAATTGGTGAGCCACCTTTTCTTAGCTTGCCCTTTTGGATCTCTAGTCATGAAGTTACTCATACAAAAAATACATGAGACCTGGGTCTAACCCAATTCCATTTTGGATCTAATAACTCAATGGAAACCACCTTGGAAGTTGACTTCCCTATCTTTATTATGGCAACTAGCTCTTCCACACTAGTGCTGGGAAATTTGGAAAACTATAAATGATCACATTTTCATCAACAAAAGGAGGAATTATAAGTTTGCCTTAGATTGTGTTCTACAATCACTAAAAATTGGAATTCTTTCTCTCTAAAATTCAAGGACTTAATGAGTTCTCTATCTTCCAAGACTGGAACTTAAATCAAGTAGTTGATAGTTCTAGGCCGAAAAATAACAAGAGTATAAAAAAATGGTCTAAAACACCTTAAGGGTTGGATGAATTTAAAATTTGATAAGGACTAAAAGGGTAACCCAAAAAATGTTAGGGGATAGGAATTTCTCAGATATTTTGAAGGGTTAGTAGTGGTAGCTTATGCAGGTCCCTTAGGAGTCCAAACTAACCACATGACAGAGGCTAAAGCTGCACTATAGGGTACTCAACTCATAGCTCAATCCAACATTGAAAAGATTATAATCAAAGGAAACTCTCTTAACATCCTCAATTCACTTTTAGGTAATATAATCCCTTCCCATAACATAAATTTATTTATTGGTAATGCTAAAGACCTCCTACACCACTTTGGAGAGGTGCCTATTGGCCATATCTTTAGAGAAGGAAATGTGGTAAAGGATAAATTTTATAATATAGTGGTTGGATACTCCTCATTGGTCATGTGGCATGAGACCACTATCTTAACCCCCCGCTGCCCCCCGCCATTTAAATAAAGTGATATGCAATGATTCTAACATCATATCATAAACTACATTAGATTTGGTCACACACGGGAGGCTTTATTTTGAACATGTAGGATTTAAATCCCTTTCTACATAATTATTACAATAGTCAAGTGAAACTTCTAAGTGCATGTGCTTCTAGGTATAATTATGATACCATCTATTTCAAATCTCATAATCTCTTTGTGGGGACATTAAAGTGTATCAATTATACTCAAAACCATTGGGGAGACAAATTTGGGAAGATGGGCAGTGACATAGATAGATTGAAGCCAATATCTTGTATGGAAGCTAGAGTTAATTCAAGATTTTGGAGGAATATTTAAAAAAGTGGATTGTCAAAATTTATGCAATGGATTCTAGGGCATGATGTTGAGTTGGTTAAGGATTTTATCATTGCCTGGAATAAACAATCAGTTTGAATGTGCAAGCTAAAGATTGTAATTATAGAAGAACTAATTAGCAAAGTCATAGGTATAAGCTATGAGGGTGTTAAGGATTTCAAGGATAATACCAAAAAGCTCAAACTAATGTAGAATTTCCTTAAAATAGACACAAACTTGAAGACTGATAAAAAAGGTTTCCCATGGTAGAATTTGCTCTGACAACAAATTAAAAAAGGTGTGTCTCCAGATTATGAAATACCTCACCCTTGAAGGTAAGTTCACATTGATTTTCTCCCATCATTTCTTATTATTGAATCATTTCCATGGCATGAAATCAATCTCCCATATTTAATCTTAAAGTCACTAGAAAATACTACTTTAGCCTACCAAATAAACCAGGCTAATGACATTATCTATCAGGGCCTCATATTCTTCCTAGTAAAAAAAGTGGAAACACTAAGGGGGAAGGAGGTGTAGATGATCCCATACAACAATGATGGCACTTTGGATGATCAATAATGGATATCTGGTGAAGGATATGATGTAATACCTTTCTGAAAACCCCAATCCTACCTCCCCCTTAGTCATCACCCAACTCATAAAGACACCCCCCACCACTAAATATAGAAGATGCAAGGTTGGAAGTCCTTCTGACTCGAAAGGGAAAAATCCTAAGTCCATTGTTATCACCTAGTCTGAGAAGAATGAAAATAAGGGGAAGGACAAGTGTGATCTTGAGTACCCCTACTGGGACTATAGAAAGAAAGGAAATAGAGAGCATTTGATAATAAAATTCAAAAAATGGGTAGGGTTATGGTTAAACTAATGAAAGAATGGAATACTATGAAATTTGAAAGTGACAAATTTAGGAAGGATTCAAATAATAGTTGTATTGGGAAAAAGGAAAAACTGACCATAAAAGTTGAGGATCCCCCCCCCCCCCCGAAGGATAAAACTCTAGGTGATCCTCCCACCCAATCCTCTCATATGATTAACATTGTTTCAAAAATAATAAAAGATACTTAGTAGACCTATAATGACAAGAATGACATCAAGAATCTGAAGAAGAAATCCATGAAGGGGTTGGCTGAAGGCCCGAGCAAGTAGACTTAGGGTAGAGTCATGAGGGCAATGTTAAAGGACAAGGAAGGTGAGCTAGAATTTATTATTAAAAATAACCATGATGACTCTAAGGAGTCCTAAGACTAAGTTTTTTACACTTTTTATGGTCTTCTAGTCTTGTTTTTTGTCTAGCTTCTTTTCTTTTATGGTTGGTTGATTGAAGTTCCTCTTCATTGTTTATCCCTTGAGGATTTTTGTTTCATGACTTGTGTCTATTGTGTTTTTTCATACTTCATTGTTGCATGAGACTATAAAACCTTTTTCCTACCTAATCAAATAAAAACACTTTTGTTCAGGTTGGGTGTGGACTATTCGTGAAGGTTATTATCCTATAATTTACCATGGAAGGCCTGTTGTGCTGTATTTTACTATGGAAGGTTGCCTTGTTACCTATTAACCATCCAATGTGTTACTATTAAGTCTTTATTTTATCTCATTAGGTTGGTGTGCTGAGGTGTATTTATATTCACAAGCCAATTGATCCATGTTCCTATTGAGTGTGTTTGCATGCATATGATTTACTCAAGTGGAGCTAATCTTGAACTCCTTGTATTCTCTCTATAATCTAAAGCACATTCCTTATTATTTTATTGTCTAGATGATTAGAAAACATTCAGCTAGTTTGAAAGTGAAATATAGATCAAAAACATAGGAGTTTGAACTTTAAATTAACTTTACAAACACATTTATCTTCTACATCGACCAATGGAGGAAAAAAATTATTCACCAACCATTACTCATGCCAAAGATAAATCCTCAGATGATTGAAATAGGATGCATGAAGGTGATGGATAACTTTTTTGTGGTTAATCTCTAGTATGCTGAAATTTAAAACAATATTAACAATCTAGAAAAGTGTTTCCTTATCTACTAATTTATGGACTTTCATCCTACCTCATAAAACTTTAGAATAAGAGATTCAATATCTAGGACTACTTCAGGGTAATATCAAATCTGTATTTACCCCAAAGGATATTTCCTTGTGATCTTTGCTCATGAATAGGATGAGCATCAGATATTCCAAGGAGGTCCTTGGTTTATGGTATGAGCTAGTTTATTTATGAAGCCATGGCACTCTCTTTTCAAGGTGGAAGAAGATTTACCTTTTGTGGGGTTGGTCTAGGTTAGACTCTTTGGACTATCAGTTGAATTCTAAAACCCTTATATCTATGCAATAATAGGTAATACCCTTGTCACTTTTATGATGATTGCTAATGTTTTTTTTTTTATGTTTTGAGAACATTGTCTATGCAAAAAATTGTGTTCTATTATATTTTAACAATCCCCTTCCTAAAAATATTACTTTGAAATTTGAGGATGAATTCTGGGAACAAGAATTTGATTATGAGATCATTAATTTTAGGTGTATACTCTACCATGATTATGGTAATTTAGCAAAGGATTACAAACTCTTTGTGCATGAAAATCCTAAGGAAACCCCTAATAAGGAGGGTTTTTAGGATCCAAAAAAACATATTATTAAATCCAATAACCCCAACTCTAACCCTATGTCTAAGAATCATTTTGATTCATTGCTTGTTAATGAGCCTCTAGAGGATAATAACTTGGTAGTGTAAATTGCAATACCTAAAATTTAGTTTACAAAATATCCTCACTCTACCACACTAGATCAAAGAAAACACATTAATGCTATCCATCTCTCCAATGGATCAAAATTTGGCCATAATAGCACAAAAGGATATGAATCTTGTTAGAAAACATAAATTGGACTAAAGTGAGAAAAAAAAGATTAGATTTGGATGACCCTCCCCTTTGATCATTACATTCCTACTCTTCTTCTATGAATATCCCTTCCATTCTAGAACCAAATAGAATCACTCAAACATAAAATAAAAAAATGAAAATTAACACTAATCAAAAATTAGGTAGGAAATCTATTATAACCCACATTCAAAGGGAAGGAAAAAGATAAGTCTCTTTATGTAGAGCAAAAAAAGGATCACAAGTATATAAATCTAGTCAAACATGGAGTGCATTTCTTGAAATATCGAGGGTCTCAAAGGTTGCCCCTCTAAATGCAATTAAATTATTAGAATTTTGAAAGCTCATAACCCTCATATATTTTTTATTTATGAAACCAAAGTATCTAGTAGCAACATGAACTCTCTAGCTCATAAACTTTGGCCAATAGTTAATTTATTTTGTCCAATGATTCTCAAGGAGCTTCTAGGGGCATTGCTTGTTTATGAAACCCTGGGTAAATTATGGTGGTTAATACTCTATATTTGTAGGGTATCATAATGATCCTTACCCAAATTAGTCATTCAAATCAATAGGTTTTATTTGTTAATGTTTATTTTTCTTCTGTTTTGGAGGGGAAAAAGAGGTGGAAGAATATAGAATATATTATTTAACTCTTTCCACAAGCTTGGGTTCTGATTGGAGAAGATTTTAACACCATTACTTCCTTATAATAAAAACTAGAGGTAACATCAAGATTGATGTTAATTCAAGTCTCATGCTGGAATACATTTCTTCTCTTAATATTATTGATATAAAGCCTAGTAATGGGGTCCTGATGTGGACCAACCAAAGATCGGTTAATGCTTTCATAGCAAAAAGGTTGGATAGATTCTTATGGACTGACGAGTTTCTTGTTAATGGGAAAATCCCCAAGTCTTCAATTCTCTAAAATGTTGAATCAGATCATTGGCATGTTATGATAAAAGTTTTTAATCTCAATGTTTGAAATCTCCTTTCCATTTTCAGCTGATGTGGCTTCGACATGTTGATCTCAGGAACAAAATTTATCATTGGTGGATGAAAGGTAAGCCTCATCATGGAAAACATATGTTCATTTTTGTGTAGAAGCTTAGATTTGTCAAATCCCAACTCATGAAATGGAATTGGGATGAATTTGAGGACATCAAAATTAAAAAGCAAGAGATATATGATAGATTGGAAAAGGTTGTTGAAACCATTCATCTAAGCATGATTAATGAGAAGCTTAATCATGAGGAACTTGATTTAATCAATCAACTTGATGAATGGAATTTTATGGAGGAAATTATGAGGAAAGAACAATCTAGAATCAAATAGATTCAAGAAGGGATAAAAACTCGGTGTTTTTTCACAAATCCATATTGATGTGGAGGTCCTTCAATCATATTTCTTATCTTAAATTGGATAATGGAACTCCAGATTTCTCTTTGTAGGTTATTTCTAGCATTGCACTTAATTTCTTTTCTCATCTCTTTATTTTTGTTCATTTGGATATGGTGTCACAATAATAGATTCTTGAAGACATTCTCACTCTTATTTCTATAGAGGATAATTATTATCTTCTTAATAGCATTTATTTAGCATAATTAAGATATGTTGTGTTCAACATGAGTAAAGGGGAATCCCTATGCCAGATGGGTTTCCTATATAATTTTATCAATAATTATAGGATATTATTCAAGAAGACTTGTTAAAGGTTGTGGAAGATTCCAAAATAGCTAAATTTATTCTTAAACAAATCAACAACACCTTCATTGCTTTGGTTTCTAAGGCGCATGAGGTAACAAATATTTATAAATTTCATTTGATTGCTCTATGTAATGTTTTGTATAAAATCATCTCCAAAATTATGGCTAATAGATTGCAACCCCTCCTCCATAAAATTATTTCCATTAATCAAGGTGTGTATGTTACTGGTAGACAAATCCTTGATGAGATTGTGTTAGCTTAAGAATCTATTTGTTCTATTCAACACCAAAAGACTCTAACTATGCTTATAATATTGGATCTCTCCAAAGCCTATGATAGGCTTGATTTGGCCTTCTTCTTAAGAATGCTCAAGCATTTCAATTTTTATGAGGAATGCATTCTTTGGGTGAAAGGTTGTATTTCCTTGGTTTCTTTATCAGTTCTAGTTAGTGGTTATCCCATTCGGCCTTTTGGAGTCTCCAAAGGTATTTGACAAGGATAACCCCTTTCTCCTTATTTGTTAATCATTATTCCAAAAAAAATGGGCATAATTATTACCAGAGCTAGAGAAAAAAGAATTATTGAAGCTCTTTTTCTTGCTTGGGCTCTTAAGTAGATAATGCATTTTCATTTTGTGGATGATTCTTCCCTGATGGGTAAAACTACAACTCAAGATGCTTCAAATTAAATTTTCAAGGTTGTAACTAGTTAGATTATTAGTGAGGATAAGTCAAAATTTTATTTCTTTCGCACATTTCCCAAACATGAAGCTATGATTTTGGATAGACTTTGCTTTCAAAAAGCTTCTTTGCCAATTATCTACTTTGGTGTTCCCTTAAGGGTAATCAAAATTTCTAATTAGAATTGGTTAGTTGATAGGATGAAAATTAAAATTTCCAAGTGGACCAATAGATTGTTCTTTATGGGGGGATGAATCATCTTTATCGAGAATGTTCTGCAAACTACTCCCATTTATTTCTCTTCCATCTTGCATGTTCCCAAAGCCATCTTCAAAGAAATTGATCAAACATGCCATAAGTATTTATGGAAGGGGCCTCAGCTTATTATAAAATGGTCTTTGGTGAAATGGACTATGCTTTGTCTCCACAAGCAAGAAGGAGGTTTGGGCTTTCATTTGGCTCAATGAAATGGTCAAGCTTTAGCTGCTAAGATTTATTGGCATCTTCTTTAGTCTCCATCACCAATTTGGGTGTAATCCTTAAGAGCTAAATATGATGAAAATAAACTTCTTGATCAAATTGTTTGGTTTTCCCTTCCCTCAAAAGGCTCTCATGTGGTAGTTTTTTTTATAATTGGTGAGCCTTTGATTAAGAACAAGTTGTTTTGGATCATCAAGATTGGTAAAAATTCCCATTTTTTGACCAATTATTGGGATGGTTATCCCCCTCTTGTTAAACAATGTCCCCATTTTCATGGGATCATGGAACAAATGCATCATGAATATTGAATTATGGTTTCCAAGTACTTAAATAGGACTAACAGAGACTAGGCAATTTAAAGAAGTGGATTTTCCCCGAAACATGGCTGATTCAAATGTTGTTGGAATCTAAAAGCCAACTTCTTCATATTATTAAAGAGAAAGATATTTCTTGATCAAATGAGGAAGACTTATTGGTTTGGGGAGGACAATGTAATGGAATCTACATTGTGGCAGATGTTTATTGTTCTCTTTGTCATCCTTCAATTTAGCCTCTCAAAAAGATTTTACAGCAACTTTGGAGTCACAATTTGTGGCTAAAAGTTAGGTTTTTCATCTAGCTTATCCTTCATGGCAGAGCTCTCATGGGAGGTCAACTTATGAAAAAAGACTTTAATGTCCCCTTTAGATTTGTCATGTGTAGGGATCATGAGGAAACTTGTTCTCATCCATTATTTTTGTGTCCCTTCACTATTGAGCAATGGTATTTATTAGTGAGTCTTTTGGGCATCCCATGGACAGGTATTTCATCCCTAATTCAACCCCTTCAAGATTGGAACCACATTTTCCAATTTGATTTCTTTTCTAATCAAATTATATGGGATAGGATTTCTTTCATCTTATGGAATATGTGGAAGGAGTGAAATGCTAGAATTTTTAAGCAAATGACTATGGATAGTGTTTATATTTGGTAACAGACTCTTCATAATATCAAATAATTGGTCATGCACTTGATGAAACACCCTGTGGTACCCTCCCAGCATGGGACACTCAATTTTCTAGGCTCTTCACATTGTTTCTTATCCCCCTCCCTCTGAGGTAGATTTTAGTGGCAAGAGTCATTCCTTTTTTTCAATACTAGCTTCAACAGAATCCATATAGATGGAGCTTCAAGGGAAAATCCTGGTTATGCCAACATTGGAGACATTGGTAGGGATTTGGATAATTTTATGTCTTTCTTTTTCTCTACCAAAATTGGTATTACCACCAACAATTTAGCTTAAGGGAAAGCTATTGTGGAAGTTCTTAAGACTACCTAGCAGGTTGGATGGAAGAACATCCAATTGGTTGTTGACTCTAAGTTTTAGATTACGCTACTTTCGAACACTAGTTCTAACAATTCGAAAGATTGGAGAATTTATAAAATCCTCTGTAAAATTCAATTGCTTCAAGAGCAATTTGATAGGGTTATTTATTTGCATAATCCTCGGGGTTTCAATAAAGTGGCGGATGCACTTGCTAATTGGGCTCTTGACCAATCTAAAGTGAAAGGCTTTGGTCCTCTTCCCTTATGGTGGCCGACAAAGCTAAGGAATGAGCTCTTATGTCTATTAGCCCTGTACAATAACATAATTGATTACTAGAATCTTTGTAAGGCTATCCTTTCCTCTTCAGTTGGTTGTTTTTATTTTTTGGTTCTCCTCAGTTGGTCATTGGCTTCCTCTCCATTGCTTTAGGCGATTGTGGGGCATGCTTCTACAACTAGTCTTGATTGGAATTATGTTGGGTCTTCTTTTTTATCTCAATTTTTGCATGAACCATAAGGTATCAATCTTAATGGTTTTTAACTATTTATCTTTTAGTTAGGCATGTTCTTTGAGCGTACTAAAGGGCGCAAGTCATGTGCGAGCTCTGGACGATTTTGGCAAAAGAGATACTCCTACCTCCTTAAGTCTTACCCAAATGCGACATCTCTCCTGAGATGTTCCAAAATAAAAATAACAATAATAAAAATTTGAGTACCTTTTGACCCCCATTCAATACCTTCTTTCTTCTACCTCCACAATACATTTGTTCACTTATATTATTTTAATTAAATTTTATTGGTCAATAAAATCTATCCCAATCTTAATTTTTTTAACATTTATCAAAAATATATACTGTTATAACAATAATAAAACTACGAAACAAAAAAATTCTGAAAAAAACATAAAAAATATAACAAAAATACTTACAATTTCAAATTTAATTTATTTGATAAAATTATAACTCTCCTTTTTAATATATTCATATTTTAAACAAATACAATTATAAATATAACTAACCATCTTTATATGTTATCCTTATTGAATTAAACCTTTAAAAAACATGTTGCTTGTCATATAAACACCCCAATCAAACTCAACTATCAAAAAAGACATATATCTATGAACTCAAAAATTGAAAACTTAAAAGATTTGTATTATTACCATGACATAGGGCTTAGGATGCCAGTTTTACAATGTGACAACATTACTTCTCTAGAAGGATCGCTTTTTTATATTTCCTATTCTTATTTTATATTATATTTTTTTAATTTCATAATTTAATTATAATATTTTATGTATATTAATATTATTATTATATTTTAAATAAAACAAACTTAATTTGTATTATCAATCTAAAAAATTATCATCTTCACATTTTCATTATCTATTAAACCTTTCAAAAATCTCCCACCATAACCATAGAACATAAAAATCATCTAGTCTATGAATGTGAAAGCTACTTTATCTCCACATTGATGAGCTCTATAAAATGCTATTGTAATGGTATGACCTGATTTCTGTAAAGGTCAGTGCTTGTTGTATTTGGGCTATTATATTTGGAAATTACTTCTGTAAATTTTAAGGTTTATTATATTTGATGTTTAATTTTGATTGTGTTTACATTTATAGTATATGAGACTTTATATAATATTTTAAAAAATAGTTGAAGGTTATATAATAAAATAATTTTTAAATATTCATAATCTAAGTTTTATATTAAAAAAGAAATTGGTTTTTAAAAAAATGTGTCAGCGAAACATGACTACTTTTTAAGATTTAATTTTATGAGGATAACAATTATCTTGTATTTTCAAGAAGATAGTACAAAATATCATATATACATCTTAATACAAGTTTCAACTTAAATCCATTATAATATATGAGAACACCTCATATTGATATATTTCTGAACTTAAAAAAAACTTACAGAATATAAAACTACCCTTATATAACTTAAAATAACTTACACCAATATGAAATCATCTGACACTCGTTGTTAGGAGGCACCAGGTAACTCCATATATAGCATGTCCCATTAAAACTTTTGGATTTGAACCTCTACCGAAACTCAAGTTCCTTACCAAAAGGGTCACTCAAGATGTAACACTGGATTCGGAGAGGCAACAAGGCTCAATTCTGTATTTCAGTTTTCCAGAGTTCTAATCCCTCAGTTGGTAGTGAGCTTGGCTATATGAATATCTTTTTGTTTCAATTCTCCTGCGCTATTCAGTTGATCCACCTTCAACGATCTCCCTTTCTGAGCTGTGAGAATTTCCTTCGCTCTGTGTCTGGTGCTTGACTTACATCCTATTTGCAACACATAACATAACTTTAGATAACCCCCTGCGTCCTCCATATCCTTAACCACTGATGGGGTTTTGCACTTCTTGAAGATATGCCACAGTGCTCCAATGGCAGCCTCTGTGCCCAACTCTGATACTCTTGCAATTTTCTGCACAATGACAGTGAATCCGAGGGAATGACCACAAACAGAAGACCTGCCTTCTGCACTTTGACACAGGATTTCCAGCAGTACAAGAGCCTTCTCAGCCATGTTTCTTTCTGCTTCAGGGAGAATGTTGATTAAGGTAACAACTACTCCTGCTTCTACTGCTCTTATTCTGTTTCTCCTCACTGGACTTATAATCAGAAGTACTTCCAAGGCAGTTTTGACAGCTAGTGAACAATCATCTAGAAGCAACAAACCCAGATTGTAGAAGGTCTCTTCATCAGGCCTGAAAGCATCTTTAAAGTTCTGATCTGCAGTTAGAAGTCCATGAAGGACTTGTGCTGCATGAAGCCTGGCATGGGAGCTGCCTTTACACAAAAACCAGCAAATGGTGTCCATGGTTATTGGGCTTTTCAGAGATTTGGTGCATTCTTCTTTGGCTTCATGGATGGGGAGGCTGGCCAATACTGCCAAGGTAACTTCCCCACACACAATTTCTGATTCATTCCTGGTTCTGCACAGAGTAGAAATTAGCACTGATGGGCCTTCTGATGCAACTATGAAGGCCCTGTTTCTCTCACTTTTCTTAGCCAGATCAGCCAGGTTCCTGAAACTTCCCAAATGGGTAGGAGCATTTCTAATGTTGAGCAGCACCTGCTCTATCTGCTCTTCATTGGGTGGGTCATTGGTGGAAATTTTGGTAACACCATGCATCCCTGAGGACCAAGCTTGGATAATTCTTTTCAATGTGTGATTTGGGGTGAGCTCCAATGTATCTAATGCCTTCGTTGTAGATGGGCATGACGAGTGACCCTCCTCAAACCATCTCTGAATGCTCTCCCTGTCATAGGTTACTCCAGTGCAGAGAGTCACTGGTTCATTCATTACTTGTAGAGAGATTGGACACTTGAAAAGTGCTGGGACAGAGGTTGCCTCCATATTTTTGATAAGACCATAAATCTTACCAGAATCAAGATGCCCAACAGTTAAGTCTTCTGAAACACAGTAGTTGTCAAGCCTCTGGAGGCTTTATTATTGTAGAACAGACTATGGTAAGCAGGGAGAAGTGAATGGTAGCAGAAGATAAAAAGTCAGAGAACCACGTTGCTCGAAGAAAATTAGGAGCAGTTGACATCGTGGACAGTTGTGAGGTCTTTTTACTCACTAATACAGTTTGAATGGTCAAAATATACATTTTCAAAGAGGGTGGGTGATTTTTTCTGTCTTCTTCCTTTTTAATCTTTGGGGAATGGCATGCTTAATTGGAAATCAATTTGGACCGGACACTTATTAATCTTTAAGGTGGTCGATTATTTTTATATTTAAAGTAATAATCAGGTCATAATTTATTTTTACATTCATAAGTTTTTGATATTAAATCGAAGAAGTTTAATTATTTATACAGTTAATATTTATATAATAGAAAAATTTAAAGTCAAATATTTATCTTTAATTAAAAAGTCAAAAAAAATTGTTGATCTTTAAAAAAAAAAAAGTAACAATTGACTTTGTGTTTAACTTAGAATTTTTTTCCTCGTATACATGTTGAATAATTAAAGAATACATTTTTTTCAAATCAATTTTAAAGAGTATTTTTTTTTCAAATCATTTATGTTTTTTAATTGGTAACAGGGTCTTTTTGACTTGGGGGAACCTTCTAACCCCCGGGAAGGAGTGCCACCTTAACTAGACTTTTTTTAATATAAAATATAACATCATTCCTATCAATTTGTGCACTCCTTAATAAATAACATTAAATTGAAAAAAATCTATTATTTATATTCTTATATTATAAATTACATTCTAAATTTAAATGTTCATTTTATAATTCAAAAAAAATCTTTTTTTAACATAAAATTCAACTAATCAATAAATTTGATTTTTTTTAATTAGAAAACTTTATCAACAAGGGCCATGTGTGGCTTTAGTATGTGTTGTCGAGAAGAACATGAGTGTTATATTCTAAATCTTTATAGTGGTTATAAGAGATAAATTTTTGGAAGAGGATAAAATAAGTAATGTGAGGATGAAACCATACATTTAAAAGAGATTTTGTGAGGGGTTGACATATATATTGTCCTACATGCTCTAAAACAAGGGAGACGTTGTCACATATGATATATATGATAATGAGGTATTTGTACTCTGATAGCTATTCATATTTTCTTATAATGAGAAGAAGTTTGAGCTTCAAATACTTTACTATAAAGAATAACAATTCAACCAAATATCATATATCATCGACACCATGTTTTAGACAAATTGAAAGCCCTAAACATTAGATAAACAATATTGATTGAGGTTAAAATTGATAACTATATGAAGATAAATAGATACAGACTTACTCTATTTAGTTTCCATATGCAGTTGTTGTATGTAAATGGAAGTGGTTGGATGAATGTTGAGTTTGGTTAGTATGATAGAGAGCACACTACACTTTCCTTTTGCATTGGCCCTCATAGCACCCACGCACATTCCCATCATGTGGAATTCCGAGGTGGTAAATCAGTGATATCTTGAGATGATTGATTTTTGAATTGTCAATGTCAATACACAATTTTCTTGAGATATTGATTTTTGAATTGTCAATGTTAATAGGCAATTTTCATCTTATTGTGATCATAGGAAAAAGTAAGAATTTGGATCTTGGAACCATTTTATCATATGATTCTTGTGTGGTTCTTTTGGAAAATTTATGTAGATATTAAAATTAAAATATTTTATGTTTTAAAAATAAGTAGAGAGAATAATAAGTGGTTTATAGATTTTTTTTTTAATTTTGATGACAGTATAATTATATTTAGGTTTTTTAAGTCATAAAATAAAATCCAATTTTTTTTAAAAAGATCAAAGTGAAATTTTAGGTAGATTCTAAGATTAAAATAAATATATATTATTTCTAATGTTTTCTTCTTCTACTAAAAATTTATGTTGACATTTGAAAGACAATGTTTAAATAAATCTCCGTCATCAAATTTTTTTTATGAAAAGCAAGGTCAATTATCAAATTGAAGCCATGAGAAGGCCCAATAATAATGCACCCTAACATTAGGTGTGTACAACTATCTAGAGGTTACATTTGGATTTCAAATCATTGCCATGTGTAAAGTTTATATTAGAATGTATTGATTACATCAGAGGCATCTTATACAGGTACAAACATATCTTAGATTCATCTTTGCTTTGCATCCTTGACCGTCACACGGACACCAATGCACATAAGACATGTTTTGTTAAAGTTTTTGTTTGGCCATTTTGTCGATGATGCATGCCCCATATATTCCCTGTATAATCTCCATTAAAGTGGTCGGAATGCTTATAAAGATTTTGATGACACCTTGTCTGAAGAGAAAGGTTAACCAGACTTTGACACCTTTTTTTTCTATTTACCATAACAAACTCCTATTTGAAATGCAACAATATCAATCTACATCAAAATATTGAATATTTTTCAATAATGACACGTCATATCTACCAATCAACCTAGTTCAACAGATTAATTATCAAGCAAGGGGAAAATAACCAAATTAACAATTATTTATACCTTGCAAATTCCACCCATACCTAAAATGTAAGCGATGTGATTGACCAAATTAACAGTAATCTATACATTGTCAATTTCACCCATACCCAAAATGTAAGCGCTGTTATCGACGAAATTAACAATAATCTATACTCTATTAATTTCATGGATACCCAAAATGTAAGATATATGATTAACCAAATTAATAGTAATATATATCTAGCCAACTTCAAATATACCACATACCTGTCATGGCATCAACAAATATTATTATCTCATGGCATTTAGGATTTACATTTCTCTGAGAAGGTGTCTTCCAAACTTAAACCTTACTCATTCATGGTTGCCTTTCCATCTCCATCTCCTATTTAGCATTGTCCCAATCACAAACCGCATTAATTTATTTAATTCTAACATGGTTTTCTCCAAGCCTTTTTTATGGCCAAAATTGATAGACCACTTATCCTATGGATATATGTGTTATAATGCCCATTTTTATCCATGATATTTAGGAGCACAATGTCCCTTCTTTATGTAATCTAGTAGTCGATTAATTGTGTCCATGCCTAACCACATACCAGACAATGCTTAATAAAATAGCAATAAATATTCAGTCTCAATGGAAATGGAAGCGCCCATAAACATAACCATTATAGACATTAACTTACCTACAAGGTAGGCCCCATGAACATAACCATTATAATCCTGACTAGTGTGTTCTTTAGTGAAATACACATGTCCAACTAGTGCCTGTGATGCATTCTGATCACATTTTGTAAGTGGTTTTCCATTTATTATACTCGCAATTTGTTTGAGACTTATGAATGAATTTCAAGTGGGTAGAGTCATTTGTGGATATGCCTATAGGCTAGTTGGAATAAGTTCCCTTGGCAAAGTCATTATTAAATGTTATGCTCCCTCCACGTTGTGCAAACTCCCTCTGCCATCTGACCACTTACATGCTACATGTGGCAATAAAAAATATTATGCAATGGAATTTGTTGTATTAATTTTGTATTAGTCATATAATATAATAAATAATATTTTATTCCATTCTTTTTATAGTTATAGTATTATACGTAATAATAGATTATATTTAAGAATATAAAACATTATTATATTATATGTAATAGAATATTATATTTAATATATTATAATAATGTAATATATAATAAATTATAAAATATTGTTTTAAATATTATATTTTTATTTAAAATTTAATATTTTATATCTAATGTTTAATATTTAATATTTAATATAATAATAAATTATTACTGTTAGCATTTTATGAGACACAATATATTTAATAATTAGTTGCTCAAAAAATGCATGTTACGTCAAAAGGATGTAGTTTTTTTATTTTGGTAAAGCAAGGTTTTGCTATTGTCAAGGATTGATGAGGATGAGATGAGATTGATTTGATTAAGAGAAGGATCCAATCAAATTAGCACTACAATGTCGCTAATGTGGAAACAAGACATTGAGGTTCCAAACTCTATATTGTAGGTTATGTTCAACTCTGCTACTAATATATTCATGTTTAAAGAACTTACATCAGGGTTAAGAACATACATAAACACCATAATCATACCCATGGAATAAAGGGTAAGGCCATACAAAACTTGCAAGTAATATGAAGATTTTAAAGTGAGTTGGGCAGTGATGATGAGGAGCAATGATAGTGTATCTTAGGTGATATCGTACGCCAAAGGGCCCATATCATACACATGCACTGACTTTAAGGTAGTTGTTAGATTTACATGACCTGTACCCATTATAAAGGGTTTTGTAGCTTTTAGGGTGGTGGCATATTTTATTGACTATTTTTTATTTGATTATGGAAGGGCTCCATGTCTAATGTGCAGATCAGCTCAACAATGCAAAGTCATTGATGTGGGGGAAATCGGAGTCTATCTTGTTACTTTCATTGTAGTTGATGTGAATACTGAAGCTTTTGTAAAGTGCATACTATGTGGATGCATAAGGGGGGGTTATTGGTGATACAATGTAAATGTCATGGCAAAGGAGTCACTAGCTAGAAAAGGTGGTCGATTGGAGATCTATCCTAGGTGGCATGCAGGGTCGATATGTTTAATTCTCATGCATTAGGGGGTGCCCACATCATATGGTTAAAATTAGAATATACTCTAGTGATGAAAAGAGAACACTTACCAAAAAAAATCCCAAAACTTAAAGATACATTCCTTCTGATGTAACTTACACCTTTGGGGACAATTATCAAATTTGTGTTCATTTTTGTAGTTTCACCTTCAACAAATATACATAGTAGAAATGCAAGATAGTCTAAACAAACAGGCTAGCTAAAACTCAAACATAAAATATATTGCAATTTTGTAAAAGCTATGATATAATCTTTAGTATATAAGAGAGCTATTTATAAGAATATAGAAAAAAATTACTATTAATCTCTTAAATTATTATTTTGGTTGTGCCATCCACATGTACAAAAATACAAGTACTTTGAATCTCACTCTCAAATACATGGTTGCTCTTTATGGATTCACATGTCCCTCTATTACCTGTCAAAGATTGGATTGCACTACATGCCTGATATCCCCCTCAACCCAATTTTGTTATTGATGAATTTGTACCTTCTCCTCCCCTTCACAGGGAAGAAAAAGAGACTGTTCAATCCACACTCCATCAAGTCTCAAATGAAGTTTTATTTCGGTGTTTCACTCTAAACAAAGAACAAGTGAATGCCTTCATTGAGATGACACTTGTTTCAATCATGCATTGGGTAATTGAAAGAATTTAGTGTAAGCCATAAATTTTATTCACAAATGGGACATGTCACTTAACTTTGTAGGTGTATCTATTTGAGCTTCTTAAAGTCCATCACCTAGAATACCCTGTCATTTCTCCTCATCATTAATATATTATATTTAAAAATACAAAAGCATTATTATATTATATTATATTATATTTAATGCATTATAATATTGTAATATATAATAAAATATAAAATATTATATGAAATACTATATATTTATATATAATATCTAATATTTAATATAATAATAAATTGTTATTGTTGGTATTTTATGAGATGCATTATATTTAACAATTAGTTTCTCAAAAAAGTGCATGTTACGTCAAAAGGGATGTAATTATTTTTTTCACTACTTTCATGTGTTGCATGGCCTTGCCTTCCCCACTACTTGATCATTATTTAAGTTCAGAATGAAACAAAGTGTTCCCTCTCTACACAACTCATCACCATGTTATTTTAAGGAACACACAACCTCATTTTTCAATGTCACCTCCACCCAAAATATCAACTTATTTTTTCTTAATGCTTCATGAACAAAATGTGAAATGGGGTCAACAACTATGAGTTTCAGGGAAGGTACAACTAATGATTTACACATTCTTGCTTGAAAAAAAATCCCTTTACACCACCTATGCAAATGTAAAATGGAACATAATATAATGAAACACTATGTTGTAGAGATGATAGGGGTCAAAAAAAAGAAGAAGGTACTTGTGCTTGGCAGGAAAGGAGAGACATAGATATAGAAAAACCCATGCTTTTGGACAAAGAGCACCATGAAAGAACAGAAAATGACATGGAAAATATCAGGCCAGATTAAAGCGTTATGAGATAAAGTGCAACAAAGTAACACCAAAAACAATGCTTACAGTAAAATGAAACTCCAATGACAGAGAGAAGACAACATTCACAAGGGTCATATAAATACAAAACCAAGTAGATTAAACCCTGATGAAAACCATCATAGATATAAAAAATTAAGATTAATTTGTAATGGTTTCATAAATATTATTTTATATATAGTAAATATTTAATATTATATAATAAGATATTATTTTATTATTAATTATAATATAATATATAAATAAAATAATAATTATTTTATAGTATAATTTATTTTAATATATTATATTATATTATAATGTGTGTGTAATTAATATTATATAATAATATAATAGTAAAGTGGATATTTAAGTAAAAGAGTGTAAATTCAAAGTTGTATCTTATCAAATAAATATGAATTCAAAGTTTTATCGTTAAATTGAGTAAAAGACATGATGAATGCAACAAGTAGGAGTTGCACATGTCAAACAATTATTTATTGTTAAGGCACTTTATCCAAGGGATTAGTCAAATCATTATCCTCTGGGTAAAAGAAAACAAAAAAATAATCTTTTTCTATATTTTTATTTTTATAAAATATACTATATATCAATACTTCATGTTAAAACTTTAGAAATGGAGAGAAATATTTGCTTGCACATTTTCTAATGCAAATTAATAAGAATAGGCGACTACAATAGACACTTGCACATAATTTTCTAATGCAAATTAATAGGAATAGGTGATTATAATAGATATGTTTTAACTGTTTTGGGAATAATGGAGTTTTATTCCTATTTTAGTTAAAGGGTCTGAATTAATAAATCAATAAATAATATTACAATAATTACAGTCCTGATTTGTATAATTTATTTATCTTTTTTTACCTTTCTAAAAATAATAATAAATAAGGAGAAATATAACTTAGCTTTAAACTAGACTAAGATGGCTAAGATAGAGGCTGAAATTAGTTATGTAAGATTGGGACAGTGTTGTGCATCTGAATCTAGATTTCATTCAGTAAAAAGATAAAATCATCAAAAACATGACACTTCAGGGTCTAGCACTATTGTCCACTCCTACCACTATTATCTAAATTGGTCACAAAGACCTGAGCTTTTTGGGTTCTTTACACTGTTCTTGTGTGAGCCTGCCTATGAAATCTCGAGTGTTGAATGTCGATGAAGTTTTCTTTAGAGAGGATTTAATCTTCAAACCCTAACCCTCCATCATGCTTGATAAATAGGATTTGAATCACTTAAAAAAGGAGGGGTAGTGTGTTTAAGATGCACTAAATGTGTAATCCACACCCCTTGTGTGGGCATGCTGCCACATACCAATACTCCGAAGAGGAATCAAGCTATATGTAGTTCTCTCACCTAATGTGATTTATGCAATAGTGTGATGCAAATACAATAATGTCAAATTGAGAGTGCTTGAGGTGGATAGGGACTAGTATGAGAGTTTGAATATGTTTATGGCTGTGTTGGGTGACTATATATAGAGAATAGGAAAGTTTGCCTTAGTAGTTTTCTTGTATTCTTATTTGCTTTGTAAGATTTTATCACCTCACTTGTAAATGAACTTTGGATGGGCTTTTATAAGGAACTATTGATCTTGGGTTAGATTTATTCATGCTAGGCTGATATAATGAAGGATAGGAATCAAATGAAAATAGTTATTTGGGCTTGAATTGCAAAGGGATAGGAGCATTGAGAATGGGACACCCTAAGGTTTCATGTTATAATCCAGGTATGGTGCTCCTATCCTATAAGCTTGAGACCTGGGGGATCAAGATTGGCCTGAGAAATAGAGTCTGGTTGAGTTGGAATGAATGTTTGAAAGGCTACAAATGACTAGAAATGAGCAAAAAGGTGTCTAGAAGGGTCACAAGAGCATGTAAGAAGTACCTATGGATAGGGTATCACAAACCACACTCAAACTACCAATTTGGACATTTTATATGACTACATTTATCCCCCCTTTACTTTAGTGGTGCAACAAAGTGAAATACTAGGATAAAGGAAAAGTAGAAAGCATACCTGAACTTACTTACAAGGATGAAGTCCATGAAGATGTGTGATGTTGAGTGTGCATAGAGAGAGCATATCATGAAGTGTAAATCTGTAAGATAAAATAAAGAGTAGATTAGTTCTTACTAGACATGCTATGTCTAAAATAAGAACGTATAAAAGTTGGGTGAGAGAGAGAGAGAGAGAGAGAGAGGAAGAGAAAGGAATGAATACACCTCACTGGGTACATCAACCAATACAAAACCTACTATGATGTTGAGTGATGTTGGATATGTGTTGTACCAAAAATAATATTATAAATAGAGTTGAGTGCTCAATTCCCTAAGAGTGGCTCAAGAATATAAAGGCTATCCCTTTAGCTTCATCATCACCCATTAAGTTAAGCTATGTGATCATGCATGTGCTAATTGATGTTTGGACTGTGTGTCCAATCCCTCTGAGTAGGTAGCTCAAGAATACAAAGGCTAGCTAGTCCTTTGGCTCCATCAGTGCCCACTAAGTGAAGCTATGAACTGATACTGGTATGAATGTGTGTCATGTGAGATGGCTCCTGAAGTCCATGAATGCTCTATAATCTAACAACATGGTATGAATAGTTGAATGTGTGCTAAAAACTAGGCCAATCTTGGCCACTTTGAAAGGTGGAGACAAGGCTTGTATGAAAGCCACTCCAAAATTGAGAACTAGGCTTATATGAAAGCCACTTTGAAATGATGCCAACCACCTAAAGATAGAATAATACACATAACTACTGAGAATACCTAAGTAATGTACTGAACTCAAAAAGAAAAGAAGGCAAATGTGCCACGCACATTACCCCCAATCACTGGTGTCTGTAACATGGATTCTGATCTGGAAGTATACCAAATACCCAATCTAAAATTGGAAGTGAGATCCATCATGCCTTGAATGATGCCCCTTATATATGTATTCTTTGAGAAAAAATGTACTAAAACTATTTATTATGAACTATACTGTAGTTGAAAAAACTATAACTAAACTTACCTTTCTATATGTTTATATAAAATCAAAGTTTTCTATTATTTCAACAGGAGCATCGAAAACATGACACTTTGTTGTTAGATGCTATAATCCAAGTATGGTGCTCTTGTCCTTTGTTGTTTTTTATCATTGTTCTATATTCATCACTGTGTCTCTAGTCTACTCTGCCTGGTTTGGATTTTGGTTTTTATTTTGAGTGTTTTGAAAACTAAGTTTTTTGATCGGTATAAGGCTCTAATCTCTTTGACAAAACCCCCATTTGTTTCCCCCTCTTTTGAGGGTAGGAATGAAGATCCTAAAATGACTTGCCTTAGAAGAAAGAACCCTATAAGTGTGTTATACTAAAAAATACATGATATATCAATGATAATCCAAAATGCGTCTCAAGATATAGCATAATTTATATTATAGATTGTTAGATCAACAAGGGTATGCCTAGATAGATGTAACCATGTAATAGCATGTACAGTATACTAAATTGAAATTGAAGATGTTAGTTGTTAGTTATTAGTTTTCAAGGAGGGATGGAGCATGATGTCCATCATGGCATCTAATAAAGTAAGATAATGCATGATGTGGATCATGGCATTGTAAAAAATTGAGAAGTAAACAAGCAACAAGCACGTAAAGCAAGAAGTAAGAAGCATACAAAAGTGGCCAAGGGGCCAAACAAACAAGGGACATGGGCACATGTCACTCAAACTGGGAAATCAAGCATACAAGGCATGTTCAAATTCCCACATACCCATATAATTGAAAATAAGCAAAGTTGGCATGAGGACCACAAGCACATAGAAAATTACAAGTAAAGGACATTGATAAATGTCCTAAGGCACACACAAGAATAAAAGCAAAGGACATTGGAAAATGTCTTAAGGCACACACAAGAGATAAAATAGGAATTTATAAATGCAATCACATCTAGCTACACAAAGCAAGAAAGGCATGTAAATTCTAGAAATACAATCGCATCTAACTAATCAAAGCAAAAAGTGAAAATATGCAAAACATGTAGTACAAGACTAGGTAGATGCTAAGAAATACACAAGCGTTATATACTAGTGAGTGTCGATAGAGTAATCCGTGTAAGCTAGTAATTAGTGTACATCAACATGATAACTAGAGTGTGTGGTGTAGGAATGATATAACATGGATGGTGTAGTCATGTAGAAGATGCCCCCAATGGGTAGATAAATTGATGTATGTCTCAAATGTAGAAGTAGGATGCCCCCTCAATGGGTAGAGTGAAGCAATCAAGGATTTGGGTGTCACTACACACACTCAAAGGAGATCAAGTGAAGCATGGTAATGTAGATAAATTGACAAACAATAACATAGAAGATCAAAATGTGAGTTTAACAATGTATTAGAAATGTAAAGCATGGATAATGCATATAATTAAAATATTTTTAGCGTTTCGAGTTATTTGAATGTTTTTGTATTTTGAATTTTTGTATTGTATTTGGTAGTTTTGAAATAAGTTATGTACAATCAATCATAAGGAGACTATGTACAAGAATTTGAAAAGAAGCTATGTACAAGAAAGAATGAGAAAAAAACTATTGGGTGAATATTTTGTTGACCAGCTAACTGGCATTCAAAATAGTTCCTATCACCACAGCATAGGGAGATTAGTCGTCCAGATGTGTAGGTTTACTGTATCACAAGGGGACAAATCTCTCCTCTCATCAAGGGGAGGTTCCCTATTAAATATGTGGAGCTATATACAATATAAATAAGCAAAAAGTAAGACATAGGGGTGGGATAAACCATCCATCTCTCTTCTTTCAGAGATGATGCACATAGACAAAGGAGAAAATCTTGGATATAAACACTGAAGGCACTTCTCTTCTTTCAGAAGTGTCCTTACAAGAAACAACACGAGTTTCTTTCAGATAGTGAAATAACTAGTAACAAAAGGGTGTAGTAACAGTAGGATGAAATAGAGTGTAAAGTCTCCACCTTAACTGCCCAAAGAGTATATCACAGAGGATAATGGGGGCACAAAGTCACCCCAGAATCCTCAACACAAAAAGAAATGGAAAACACAGACTGAAATCAATTGTGAAAGCATAAAGTCTTCCCACAGTTGGTTTCAGGACACTTCCCTATTACCTTCACTAATTTTGCGTACCAAATTAAATGAATAAGGACACCTTCAGATGACACAAGTCAGAACAACACAAAGTCTGGAAAAACCTGCTTTCTCATTCAAATAACAAGGAAAATAAAATAACAACTTGAGCTCAAAGTCTTAGTATTTTTCTTTCAAAATGGGTAGAGTTTTACTCTTATAAAATGAAAGTCTCCTTTACAAATGAGAAAAAATACAAACTTATAGCAACTACCCAATGATTGGCACCTTTTTTCCACGAGACGGCCCATGTTGCAATCAGCGTCTTCAATGCATCTATAGTTTGGTTTAGGGAGACCATGCTGAGAATAGTGCACTGCCATAACTATGGCATGTCCTTTCATCTGATATTTATCTTCCTTCATATGGACCATCTGGTCCTTTGCATATTTTTCTTTACTTCATGGAAGAAAACAAGCTGCGTCCTTAGTTTGGTGCGCTCAGAATTCTACTCGATCCACTGTTCCACCTACTAGAAATGACTCTTTCAAAGACATTTTTGGTCCTTTGCATCGATCTTCTCTCTTTGAGTCTTTAGGCTCTCTTTTTAGTCAATTGCTTGATTCAAGTTGAACCTTGAACCTATAGAACCTCTGAAAGTTCATCGGTTCATTGGTTCATTCTATTTCTTTTGTTCTATCACTTCTTAGTTCAATCACTTCTTTGTTCCTTGGTTGAACCACTTGTGTGCCACTTTTCCTTTGACTGAGGCCGCCTTTGAGCTTTTGAACCATGTTGAACCATTGAACTTTGAACTCTTTCGGTTCAAAGTTTAATCGGTTCATTGGCTTATTCTGTGTCTCACTCGAACACTGCTTCCTTTATCTTTCTAAGCTTTGGTTGAACCTTTGAACCTTGAACCCATTGAACCTTTTGGTTCAACGATTTAATGGTTCATCCATTGAAGCCCCTTTTTGTCTAAGTCTGTGGAAGTTCCTTTCTGAATCTTTGTTCAAGCTTTTTTTGTCGGGCAAAAAGCCTGAAAGAATTTCTTCAGACAAAAAGTCCGAAGGAAAGATTCTGTGACATAGTCGTTTATTCTTCTTTGTTTCTTCAGACTTTTCTCTAGGTGAATTCCTTCAAAAAAAAAGTCTGAAGGAACTTTGCCTTAACATTTTTTTGAGAAAACCTTCTCAAGAGAATTCTTTCGGCCCCTTGGACTTAGCCATTTCCATCGGACAAAAAGTCCAAAAGAATTGTTCCTTTTGGGCCTTTGAACAAACTTGAAGGAACTCTGTCTTTTCTTTGACCTTCAAACCAATGCTACCTTCCCTCCACAAGGGCACTTGCCTTTTTCACTTTGGGGCAGCCCCTTGAACCTTTCGATTGAACCAACTTTGGTTCAACGGTTCAATAGTTCATTCTTCGTTATTTGGCAAAGTCATTTGTTCTTTTGCACCAAGCGCGTTGAACCAACTTGGTTATTGAACCCATTGAACCTTTGAACCAAAGTGGTTCAAAGTTCAATGGTTCAAGCCTAAGTCTTTTATCATTTGCCGATTGAAATCCTTTGATTGAACCGAGGCATTGAACCAATCCTGGAAATGACTAAGTGTTAGAAGCTTGTTCTTTTAACTGAACTTGCCTGCAGAAGCTTTTTTAACCTGTTGAACATGTGAATCCCATTTACATAAAAAGCTTAAAAATGAGGAATTTGAAAGCTCAAAACAAATTTTGAGAAGGGAAGAGAGAAATTTTGGTCTGTAGGTTATCCCAAAAATGAGTGGCATTTTTTGGGGACAACAGCTGGCTCCAATTGGGGAACTACCTTCAGTTGGAAACTTGAAACACAACTGAGGGGAGTAGAAACCAGAATCTCCAGTGCCTTGAAGTGTGCCATTGGGATATGGAGTCGTGCTACCCAAGAAAAAAGGTTCAAAAATGAAAATGAAACAAATAAAACAAAGCAAAAGACTATACAAATATACATATGTACAGGGGGACTCATCCGATACTTCAAGAGTTGAAGTGCTTCAGATGTTGCCCATTGTGAGGCAGAGAGAAGAGAGTGCCATCTTGATACTTCAACAGGAAACTATTTTTATCGTTGAGTTGATGAATAGTAAAAGGGCCCCTCCATAAGGAATCAAACTTTCTGTGCATCCCCTTTAGTTCTCTCCTCTTGTCCCACAGTAGGACTTGATCTCCAATCTGGAAATCACGATTCTTTGCTTTTTGGTCGAAGAGCTTCTTCACTAGACTTTGATGGGTGGCAATCCTGTCCACCATTGCAGTTCTGTGCTCATTCAACTTAGTAAGGCACATGATCCTCTTCTCAAGTGAGCTCTCATACGTTTGATCTTCAATCACCTTGGCCAATTTCAATGCTGGCAATTCCAAGGTGATTAGTATCTTAGCATTGACACCATATAGAAGTTGGAAGGGAGACATACCAATTGCTCTTATTGGTGTAATTCTATCTGCCCATAGAGCATCAACCAATGCCTTATGCCAAGTCCTTTGGTTGTCATCCACCAGCTTCTTGATGATAGTCACCAAATTTTTATTGCTTGACTCAGCCTGTCCATTCCCTTGTGGAAAGTAATCAGAGGAGTGGGAGAGTGTAATTCCATAGTAGAAGCAAAATTGAGTAATCTCTTAAGAAGTGAAATAGGTTGCATTGTCAGTGACAATTTTGACTGGGAGCCCAAACCTGGACATGATGTTCTCTTTGAGGAAATTACATACTACTTCTGCAGTAGCATGTTTGGTTGGAACTGCTTCCACCCATTTAGTGAAGTAAGCTATTGCTATAAGGACATAATCATGTCTAGCACTTGACGATTGGGTTACAGCACCAATAAAGTCAATTCCCCATTGCTGGAAAGGCTCCTCAATGACCACTGGTTCGAGAGGCAGAGCAACTAGCTTGGGCCTTCCAACAAACTGTTGGCACAGTTCACATCTCCTGACCCACTTGTATGCATCTTGAAAGAGAGTTGACCAATAATACCTAGCCTGTAGGATCTTATAGGCAGTCACAGGGGAAAAAAAATGCCCTCCATAAGACAAATTGTGGAAGGACTTCAAAAGTTAGCTTTGTTGCTCCTTGTCCACACAATGAAGGAACGTTCCATTAAGGCTCCTCTTATACAGGCCGTTGTCTCAAAGGACAAAATTAGCAGCTTTCAGCTTGATGGTTCTCCTTTCTTTATAAGATAGGTTTGCAGGACATTCACCATAAGTGAGGAAATGAGCAATACCTGAGTACCACTCATTCATGGTGGAGACAAAGAGGATTGTTGGGGTGTCATCCTCATCCACTTCTAGTTCTTTGTGTTATGTTCCTCTTGGCTTGTTATCAACAATTAATTGGCATAGCCCCTTTCCACATACCAGCTTTGTTGGCTTGAGGATTAGATCAAACTCTTAGATCTTTGCAACCCAATTGCCTCTTTTCATCCCAAACTCCTAGTGAGTTAGTATAGATTTCATTGTGGTGTCAGGGACTAAGGCAGTAACTCGAGAATTGAGGATGTAGAAATGAAAATGTTTCACAGCCTTCACCATTGCAAAAGTGTGCTTCTCCATATTTGAGTACTTCAGCTCATGAACTTTGAGAGGATAGCTCATGAAGGAAATGGGAGATTCCATGCCTTCACTATTCAATTGAACCAGAATTGTTGAAAGCATATGTTCTAAAGCATAGCTGTAAATGGTGAACTCTTTGCTATAGTCTGGACAAGCTAGAATTGGAGCATGGGCAATGGCAGTCTTGATATCTTCAAAATCTGACTTGCCTTCTTCAGTCCAGCTGAAGGTGGCTTTCCCCTTCATCATGTTTACAATGTGCTTGGTCTTCTCGACAAATTTGGGGATAAATCTCCATAAGAAATTCACCTTTCTAAAGAAAGAGTGAATAGCAGTCTTGCTTGTGGATAAGGAAAGCTCCTGGATAGACTTGACTCTATCTGAGTCAATTTTTATGCTTCCTTTAGACACAACATGTCCAAGAAGTTTCCCCTCTATTACTCCAAAGACTGACTTATTGGGATTCAAGGAAATGTTATTCTTGCGGCATCATTCCAGCACCTGCTACAAATGGCTCACATGATCTGGGCGATGTTAGAGAAGATAGTCAAGTCATCAAGATACACTACGATGAACTTACCCATCTCATCCTTAAAGGCAAGGTCCATTGCTCTTTAGAAGGTGGGGCTAGCATTTATCAAGCCAAAAGGCATCCTTATATATGGAAATGTGCCCTAAGGTGTGGTGAAAGTAGTCTTATGTTGGTCTGCTTCACCAACTTCAACCTGATTATACCCTGAGAAGCCATGTAGCATTGATAACATCTCTGACCCTGTCACTGTCTATAGCACTTGATCCATGATTGGCAAAGGATAATTATCCTTCAAGGATGCCTGATTCAAATTCCTAAAATCCACACAAAGGTGAATTTCACCATTCTTCTTTCTTATAGGCACTATATTGGCAATCCATATGGAATGATGGATTGGGAAGATTATCCTGGCATTTAGCATTTTTTGTATCTTAGATAAAATAGTACCTGATATTTTCAAATTATAATGCCTAGTCTTTTGCCTGTAAGGTGTTGAATCATCCTTGAGGGGGATGTTGTGTCACATTTTGTCAGGCCGGAGTGATTTCAAGTCATCATATGAATACGCTAGGACATCCATGTATTCTTTGAGCAAAGAGGTGAACTTGGAATGCTCTATAGGAGTACAACATTTCCCAATGTTCACCATCTTGGGGTCTTCCTTGGTTACCATATTTACTTGATCAAACTCCTGAGATGAGCTTGAATCCATTGGCTGCTGTCTGATGAACCTATCATGCTTATCAAACAACTTTTCAAGGGAAATAAGGCCTTTAGGGATCTTATTCCCTTTTAGTTGTAAGAACTCCTCACCTGTGTCTGCATTTGATTCAGGATCTATTTCACACTTCTGAGGTTCGTTCCCTTCAAAATGTAGTCATTCAAAGCTATCTTTTTGCTCCAAGAAGGCAATGATTTGGCTGTCATTGTTAAATACCTGCCAATGACTAGTGTTGTCAGGTAAACTTGGCTGAAAGACCAGCTCAATTGTGTACTTGTCTCTTTTAAAATATAGGTGGGGAATCAAGAGAGTAGCTAAAATAGCCAATGCATCCACCCAGTCATTAAATTCTCTAGGAACTGCAGAGATGTTGAAAGCATCAAAGTCTTCAAGCTAGTCCCAGACTAGATTGCGGTAATAACACAATCTTTCATTCTTGGTTTGATACAGGTTCCTCACCTGACAAACCACTAGTTCAGCATCTCCTTTAGCATGAAGGAGCTTGATGCCTTTGTCTTGAGCGGCTCTCAATCCAAGCAGCAGAGACTCATATCCAGCTGTGTTATTCGTGTTGCTAAATTGCAATTTATAAGATGAGGGAAAAATATCTTCTTGAGGAGATATTAACACAACCCCAGTTCCTAAACCAGTGGAAGAGCAACTGCCATCAAATTCAAGGATCCATACCTCATCTGATACTAATTTCCTTTTGGATTCTTCTTCATCTAGGGATGAAGAAACTTCCACACTTGCCTCGTGCTTAGCTAATTCCTCTGCTATTCCAGCTGAATGCATTTCCAGGCTGTCATTTGTAGGAGCTTCATCAGATGTCTCATGAACTCCATCCATGTACAAAAAGTAGTTACCCATGCCTGAAGACTCAAACAAAATTTGAGCTTCAGGTGCTGAGGTCTGGGTAACCACATATTTCGCTTCCTTCTCAGGGAGCAACCTCTTTATAACACCCTTGACTGGAATCCTTGCCTCTGATAAATCCATGCTCAATTCACCACCAACATCCCTGCAAAAATTTTGCCTAAGAAAGATGCCATATGATGCTGGGACGTCTGCTACCAAGACAGTCATCTTGATTCTTTTGTTTTGGAATGCAACAAATGCAAATTAGGCATCTTTAATTTGTCCCAAAAAAGGCACTTACTTATTCTCCATGGAGAAGCATCTAGCAAAAGTTTTGGTCAATGTAAGAACAAGGGATTCAGCCACTTTAACAGGCATGACATTATCTGAAGCTCCAGAATCAATGATGCAATTATTCAGCTAATGTCCATTTATCAGCAACGAGACATAAAAAGGTTCAATCCTGCCAAGAGCAATAGGGGGAGCGGTGACAAGGTTGTTCCTGGTGGGTGCATTCTTGGTAGCATCATGCATCACTTTGGGAATTGCTCGCTCAACAGGGATGTTTTGGTTTTTAACACATTGAACTAGTTTGTCTAATTGCTCAGGATGGGACTGCAAAAACTCAAATTCAGACATTTGAATTTTGGTTCTCTTTATATGGTCAATGATATCAAATGTCTAGAATGAGCTAGGAACAAAGGATGAGAGTTCATCCTTATGATTTTTCAAAGGGAGAAGACTAGACTGTGAAATTGAAATAGAAGGCATAGGGGCATTTGGGGTATTTACCTTTTTTGAAATCACTGGGTCCTTTGGTTGGAAAGGAAGAGTGGATCCCCGCTTAGCAATTGAAACTGTTGGTTGAGGTCACTCCTCTACTTTCTCCTTATCAGCTTGTTGAGCTGATTGATTCCTGGACCGGGTGAATACAACATATGACCCTTCAGCTGTATTTCCTTCACTCTTGGGTTCATCCTGATAGTTTAGGAAACCAATATGGGAGTCACTAGCTAATTCTTCTTCTTCCTCAGTGAAGAGATTAGCATCATCTTTAGGATTTAACTCAGACTAGAATGAGAAATCCACTTCAGCTTCTAGATATCTGACTGCTGAGTTGTTTGGAGGTGCTTCAAGGGCAAGGTTTCTTTATGGAGGGGGAAAGCAATTTTTTTGTCCCTGATTCCTAGTAGCATTACCTTGGTACGCCTGATTCTAAAATGTCCTCCTGGGCATATCTCTATATGCAGGAGCAAATGACATTCCTTGCGCCATTTACTTTTTGAGAGCTAGCATTTCATTTGCTAGCTTTTGTACCATTGGGTTAATGGTGACTGTAGGTGAATACTCAGAAGATGAAGAGGATTTACCTTTATTAGGGTTTCTCCTTATCTTTCCTACCAAGATAAGGTCATCTTCTACCTCAGTAGCCAAATCTTGAGTAGCAGTAAGGTCTATGTTTCTGGTCTGTCTCAGCAAGAAACCTACTTCAGGCAATTGTGAATTGATGAAAAAATATTTGAGGTTCTGAGGTGTCAGATGGGCGACCATGGGAATTTTGTGCTTTAGCTCGTTGAACCTGGCAATAAAATCCCTCATAGGCTCATTAGGCTCTTTCTTCATCTGAGTGAGTTGGGCCAGCAAGGCATGTGCATCTTCTACAGGCATGTGCATCTTCTACAGGCTTGAACTTGGCTTCAAATTTATCTTTCAGAGTGTCCCAATCAGTCACTGATCTAGCCTACAAGTGGTAAAACTAGTCTATAGCAGCACCTTGTAGTGTCTCCACGAACAGTCTGACCGTTATGTCTTCAAATTCCACCCCAATGACACCATAGGCTATGCTGAAGGCTGCAATGTGTTCATTAGGATGAACCTTCCCATGACCAAAGAATTTGGGGAAATTTTTCCTTGAACTGTGTGGAAGCTCATGTAGAGGTGGAGTCAAATTCAGGGGACCAAAAGAATTACCCCAGGGGCCTTGAGCTATGATTTGATTATACAAACGTGGGATCACTAATCCAGGTGGAGCTTGGATAGGTAAAGCTCAGCCAGTAGCAAAAAAAGAAGCTCTACTTTGTGTTGGTGGCCTGGTAGGGCTAGGAGGAAGACACGTAGTTCGTCTAAGGTGAGGTTGTGGAGGAAACAACTCGAAATTACTCGGTTGCACCAACTCAAAAGTAGGGTCAACAACACCTTGGGATTTTTGGCATCTGGTATAACATGGAGTTGCCAAATTGTAGAACAAAAAATGGAAAAGAGCAAGATCTGCTTCAACTTGAAGTTTGAGACTTCAAACTATACGCTCTTCCCCAACAAAGTTGCCAAAAACTATTGGGTGAATATTTTGTTGACCAGTTAACTGGTGTTTAAAATAGTTCCTATCACCACAGCATAGGGAGATTGGTCATCCAAATGTCCATGTTTACTACATCACAAGGGGACAAATCTCTTCTCTCATCAAGGAGAGGTTCCCTATTAAATATGTGAAGCTATATACAATATAAATAAGCAGAAAGTAAGACATAGGGGTGGGATAAACCATCCATCTCTCTTCTTTCAGAGATCATGCACACAGACAAAGGAGAAAATCCTAGTTATAAACACTGAAGGCACTTCTCTTCTTTCAGAAGTGTCCTTATAAGAAACATCAGGAGTTTCTTTCAGATAGTGAAATAACCAGTAACAAAAGGGCATAGTAACAATAGGATGAAACAGAGTGCAAAGTCTCCACCTCAACTGCCCAAAGAGTATATCATAGAGGATAATGGGGGCACAAAGTCACCCTAGAATCCTCAACACAAAAAGAAAAGGAAAACACATACTGAAATCAATTGTGAAAGCACAAAGTCTTCCCACAGTTGGTTTCAGGACACTTCCCTATTACCTTCACTAATTATGCATACCAAATTAAATGAATAAGGACACCTTCAGATGACACAAGTCAGAACAACACAAAGTCTAGAAAAACCTGCTTTCTCATTCAAATAACAAGGAAAATGAAATTACAACCTGAGCTCAAAGTCTCAGTCTTCTTCTTTCAAAATGGGTAGAGTTTTGCTCTTATAAAATGAAAGTCTCCTTTACAAATGAGAAAAAATACAAACTTATAGCAACTACCCAAGGATTGGCACCTTTTTTCCACAGGACGACCCATGCTGCAGTCAACGTCTTCAATGCGTCTCCAGTTTAGTCTAGGAAGACCATGTTGAGAATAGTGCACTGCCATAACTATGGCATGTCCTTTCATCTGATATGTCTCTTCCTTCATATGGACCATCTGGTCCTTTGCATATTTGTCTTTACTTCATGGAAGAAAATAGGTTGCATCCTTGGTTTGGTGCACTCAGAAGTCTACTCGATCCATTGTTCCACCTACTGAAAATAACTCTTTCGAAGACATTTCTGTTCCTTTGCATCGATCTTCTCTCTTTGAGTCTTCAGGCTCTCTTTTCAGTTGATCGCTTGATTCAGGTTGAACCTTGAACCTGTTGAACCTCTGAAAGTTCATCAATTCATTGGTTCATTTTATTTCTTTTATTATATCACTTCTAGTTCAATCGCTTCTTTGCTCCTTGGTTGAACCATCCATTGAACCACTTATGTGCCACTTTTCCTTTGACTGAGGCTGCCTTTGTGCTTTTGAACCATGTCGAACCATTGAACTTTGAACTCTTTCAGTTCAAAGTTTAATCGGTTAATTAGCTTATTCTGTGTCTCACTCGAACACTACTTCCTTTATCTTTCTAAGCTTTGGTTGAACCTTTGAATCTTGAACACATTGAACCTTTTTGTTCAATGGTTCAATGGTTCATCCGTTGAAGCCCCTTTTTGTCTAAGTCCGTGGAAGTTCCTTTCTGCATCTTTGTTCGAGCTTTTTTCATCGGGCAAAAAGTTTGAAGGATAGCTTTTGTGACTTAGCCATTTATTCTTCTTTGTTTCTTCGGACTTTTCTCTGGGTGAATTCCTTCGGACAAAAAGTTTGAAGGAACTTTGCCTTAACATTTTTCTGAGAAAATCTTCTTGAGAGAATTCTTTCAGCCCCTTGGACTTAGCCGTTTCCATCGAATAAAAAGTCTGAAAGAATTGTTCCTTTTGGGCCTTTGAACAAATCCAAAGGAATTTTGTCTTTTCTTTGACCTTCAAACCAATGTTGCCTGCCCTCCACAAGGGCACTTGCCTTTTTTGATTTGGGGCAGCCCCTTGAACCTTTCGATTGAACCAACCAATTGAACCAACTTTGGTTCAACGGTTCAACGATTCATTCTTCATTATTTGGAAAAGTCCTTTGTTCTTTTGCACCAAGTGCATTGAACCAACTTGGTCATTGAACCCATTGAACCTTTGAACCAAAGTGATTCAAAGTTCAATGGTTCAAGCCTAAGTCCTTTATCATTTTTCGATTGAAAGCCTTTGATTTAATCGAGGCACTAAACCAATCCTGGCAATGACTAAGTGTTAGAAGCTTGTTCTTTTGACTGAACTTGCCTGCAAAAGCTTTTTTAACCTATTGAACCTGTGAATCCCCTTTACGAAAAAAGCTTTAAAATGAGGAATTTGAAAGCTCAAAACAAATTTTAAGAAGGGAAGAGAGAAATTTCAGTCTGTAGGTTGTCCCAAAAATGAGTGGCATTTTTTGGGGACAACAACAATGATACTAACCGATGAGTCTCATAAGAGACTGCCTATCATGGTGTCATGTATCAAGGAGAGGGATTGTGGGTGATCATAAAGCATGATGGAAGGGATGATATTGTGAATTTGAAAGCTATGTATGTTGTAAGTGATATGAAATGTCTATAGTGGAAACTGACTATGGGGTCCCCCTGTAACTCTGAGAAGTAGATGCAACGATGGGGCTCTTAGGGACCCATCTGGTAGTAGAAAAACCTCTCTAAAAATGTGCTCTATGTGTAGAGACATGAGATATCAATGATAATGCCCTAAGTGTGAATACTATAGCTAGAAACTATCTAGAGTCTTGAAACTATCAAAGATGTAGTGGTTTCTATAAAATAGGCCTCTGTGGAGGTGTATGAGCTTTGTTCTAGCGAGGGAGTCCTCGACTATGTCTAAATCTCAACTAAAGGAAGAACTATAATTGGTGGAGGAGCTAAAATCTATGGTTGTAAAGTAGTAGATGGCTCTGAAGTGGGGAGTGGTAACTCATACAAAACTCCACCAACTATAACAACCTAATTAGCATGAATGAATTTTATGCATCTGTGATCTATAAAAGGTATTGCATGAAGTTTTTGAATCCATGGTTAACCAAGCAACATATTAAAGACTCTTACACTGGGAACAATAGTAAATGGTTTGGCCACATGTGTTGATCCAACCTACTGAGGAATTACAATCTCACCCAATGAACTTTGTATGTGCCCACTGAATCCACTAATAATTGTGTCTGTCGGGGTAATATCCTACTCTAAAAATCTCAAATGCTACAGTAATGTCATAGTACACATGTTCACACTAGATCAATTGTCTATGAGAACACTATGAAGGGGATGATGATTAATGTAATATCTAATAAAGAGTGCATGGTAATCCAAATCATCCTCAACTATCTCCTACTCTGAGAAGGAGATGGAAGGTATAGCTAAAACTCTAAAATTATACACACTAATCATGTTGTTCAAAGGATGTGACTCAACTGAAGGTGCCTCATATGTAGCTAGTGGAGGGTGTGTAGGATATACATGGTGAATACTTGATGTGTCACATGTATCTTATTTAGAATGTTGTGGGAAAGGATCTGAAAAAAATTAAATCCTTAACCTGTGTTGCTTTACATAAAGAGGCTCAAATGGAGTGCCAAGATCAATAAGGTTGCCATATATCAAGTCTTGTATCTTGTTTCATAAAATAATGCATAAATTTGTTGTGTGGCCTAGTGCCCTATCAAAATTTCAAAATGCATTCTGATCATATCCACGTGGAAAAGGCTTTGTTGTATCGACTTCTTGAATAGGAAGGAGAGATATGATATTACATTCCAATAACTGCTGTAAGACTTTGGCTAGAGATACTGGTAGATTGGTAAAGGCTCATCGAGGAGGTGCTGATAAAACCACTCACTGATGGGGATCTAAAGTTGCATTGACTATAAGTTGATTTTGAATTTTGTTGTCATTAAACTTTACTTTGTATGGGACTCTATTGTTACTCTTGTTTGTTTTTTATGATATGCTTATGTACTTGAGTTTGCCCATTGAAATTAATTTGACTTCCCTTTCCTTTAGTGTATGACATAGCTCAGTGAAGGAAGAAAACCTTTTGAACATTATTGACTCATGCAAAGTTGGTAGAAAACTATGTTTGAATAAATCTTGTAATTCTTGATCGACCATGGGGCTAGTCATTTTAGCCAAGATAGTCTTATATCAAAGAACATAATCTATGAGATGCCCATTTGACCTTTGTTTCTATTGTGTAACTTGGACATAAGAAACCTTGTTACATATGTTAATGTCGAAATGAGCTAGGAACATGTCAGCTAAAGGATTGAATGTATTGACTGATTTGGTAGACTATAGAACCATTGTAGAGCATAATATTTTAAAATATGTGGAAATAGCTTGGTTAATAACCATTCATTTAGCACATAGTTCAAGAATGCTATATGAAAATATCTCAAGCGTGTCTCTAGATCACCTTTTCCATCATATAGAGTGAGCTTAGGTTGAAAAAATCCTGGTGGCAAGGGTGTAGAATCAATATGATGTGCCAATGGTGTATGAAGTAGAGAAAAAGAATCCAAAGTATGTGTTAGTCTAGATTCACCTTGCTCAAGATGTAGCACCTTGGATTGAACATATTTTAGCTCATGCACAAGGGTAGCCACATAAGGAGACAATGATGTACTACCTATAACTGGTGGTGCCTCATAGGAAGATTGGGCTGCTATAGGAGGTTGTTGGGACATAGTTGCCCCCATAGTGTCATTTGCAACTGGTTGTTATGTGGTTTGAGAGAATTGACCATTGTTTGTTTTTTTCTGTTCTTTTTGTAATATTTTAAGCATATCATCTTGTATATCCAAATGTTTAGTTAAAAGGTCTTGAAGTTCCCTCTTATCAGTTTCATCAAAACTGGTATATTGGGCCATTGTTAAAGTAGGAAAATAAATCAAAAATGGATTGATTTTTTTACAATAAGTTGTAATAAGCAAAATGTTATGGAAAGAAAGTATTAAATAAAGAAAATATAAAATCCTTAAAACAACAAACTAGAATATGCATAAGAAGGATACGAAACTCACACATGTAAGGTGATACCTCAAGAAGCAAAGGGACCTAGTAAATTCAACTAGGGTTTGAAAGAAATATTTTTTAAAAATTATTATGGTAAATTTTTAAAAAATTAATGTGAAATTCTGATTTAAATATGTAGAAAAATAAAAAAAATATTGGAAAAATCAGCAAAGAATTTTCCCTAGAGTTTCTAGGGTTTTTGTGTGCAAATGAAGTAAGTCAAGTTCATCAAATGTTTTAACTATTTTGTAAATAATAGAGTTTTATTCCTATTTTAATTAAAGGGTCTGGATTAATGAATTAATAAATAATATTTCAATAATTATATTCCTAATTTGTATAATTTATTTATCTTTTCTTACCTTTCTAAAAATAGCAATAAATAAGGAGTAATATAACTTGGCTTGAAACTAGATTAAGACAACTGAGATAGAGGCTAAAATAGGTTGTGCAAGACTAGGATAGTGTCATGCATCTAAATCTGGATTTCATTTGGTAAAAGGATAAGAGCATAAAAAATAAGACACTTTGAGGTCCGATGTTGTTGTTCACTCTTGTCATTGTTGTCCAAACTGGTCATAGAGACTTGAGCTTTTTACGTTCTTTACATTATTCCTATGTGAGCCTACATGTGAAATATAGAGTGATGAATGTTGATGGAGTTAGCTATAGAGAGGATTTAATCTTTAAACCATAACCCTATATCATACTTGATAAATGGGATTTGAGTCACTTGAAAAAGGGGGGGTTGGTGTGTGTAAGATACACTAAACATGTGATATGCACCCCTTATGTGGGCACGCCACCTACATACCAATACTCTAAATAAGGATCAAGCCATATGTAGTTCTCCCACCTAATGTGCTTTGTGCAATAGTGTGATGCAGATGCAATAATGTCAAATTGAGAGTGCTTGAGATGGCTAGGGACTAGTATGAGAGTTTGAATATGTTTGCAGCTATGTTGGGTGACTGTATGCAAAGAATAGGGAAGTTTGCCTTAGTATTTTACTTGTATTCTTGCTTGCTTTGTAAGATTTTATCACCTCCCTTGTAAATGAACTTTGGATGGGATTTATAGGGAACTATTGGTCATGTTTTAGATGTATTCTTACTAGGCCAACATAATGAAGGATATGAATCAGATGAAGATAACCATTTGGGATTGAATTTCAAAGGGACAAGAATGCCAAAAATAGGACACCCTAGGGTCGAGTACTATAGTCCAGGTATGGCACTCCTATCTTATAGGCTTAGGACCTAGGGGATCATGATTGGCTTGGGAAATAGAGTCTGGCTGAGCTGGAATGACCATTTGGAAGGCTACTGATGACTAACAATAAGCAAAAAAGTGTATAGAAGGGTCACAAGAGCATGCAAGAAGTACCTATGGATAGGGTGTCACAAGCCACACTCAAACTACCAATTTGGACATTTTATATATCTGCAAGATACATGCACAAGTACTAAAATAGAATGTGTTACAATAACTCATCATACAAAAATAAGATGAGTAAATAATATAATATTCTAAAATATCAGATAAACTGAAGCCAAAAACCACTTCATATTTGTTTTAAGTTTTTAAGGTTTAGCTTATGTAAAACATATGTTTGATTAAAGGGATGAGTAGACTAAATTAGAAAAATAATATGCATAAAATAGCCACTGATTTATTATAGATTTGACTAGCTTTAACTTTCTAAAAATAGTAATAAATAGTGCAAATAAAGACTTATCTAGAAAATACATGATACGGATGATCTGAGTACTAGAAATTGAGATGGAATTAGGTCTGAGTGTCATCAATCGGTTCCCTATGTTAAAACCCCTCCTAGATAATAGTGCCAAATTTGAACAGTATCACCATGTAGCTCTAGTGTCCTCTATGCAGGAATGCCCTAAACTTCTAGGTGCAAATGTATCTAAATTTATGGTATTTATTCTTGTACGCATGAATTTTAGAACTGTGTATTGTGTGTATAAATACTAATTTATGATGCAAACCCTAATCCTCCTTACAAGTAAGATATGAGTTGAAAAGTTTGTTCGTTAGTAAGATAAGCTAGACATCCTCAATACCCTATTGTGGAAAGAGTTGCCTAATACTAGTACTCTGATGAAGGATCAAGCATGATGTGGTTCTCCCCACCTAAGTGCTGGTGCAAGTGCAAGTGATGCTAGTATGATATTGGGCTTATGTACCTTGAGTGTACTTGAGATTGGAAATCTATAAAATCTAAGATTAGGGTTGTTGTAGATGGTATTATGTAGAAGTAGGTGAAAATAGTTATTGATAACCTTGATTTTGCTCAACGTGTTTTGTATTTGAATAGGTATTTTGCATCTAATCTCTATCTAGTGGATAAAGGGATAAAAGTCATGTATTTATAGTGTTATGTTGTTTGTGTAGATAATAAAAAAAAATTAGGCTGACCTTAGGAGGCTTTTACTCTTGAAAATATATTGGATTGAGAAAGTTAGGGTAAAGGACATAGGCGCCATTTTGGGGACACTAACGCCACATGGATCTAGTGTCCTTAATGCTAGTATAGCATTGGGCAGGAAGGACCAAGATTAGGAAATTAGGGTATGAGATTACATTTATGTTGATTAGGGATGCCTATGGCCTGCACAAAGGCTAGATAAGTGTGATAATATGTTATAATATAGGTCTAGGGATAAGGTAGAGATAAGTAGTCTCAAGTAGCACTCTTAGCACTCAAATTCCACTTTTATGTGATTATATTTGCCCCCCCCCCCTTTATGCTAAAAATGCAACAAAATGAAATGACTAGGATAAAGGAAAAAGAAGTGTACTTAGACTTACCTAGGAAGTGAAGCCTGTGAATCTAAATCTAAGTATGTGAAGCTAAGTCTATGTATGTGAATCATGATCTAATGCATGATCTATAAATGAAATGTGCATAAATTAGTCCTTACTTAAGAAATATCAAAATTAAAAGACTCTGTTGAGTAAAGAAGTAAAACTGAGTAAAGAGATGGAAAAGAGGAAAGGAATGAATACACCTTATTGGGTACATGAACCAATGCATGAAACTACTGATAACTTTTGTGTGTGTGTGTGTGTACAGTGATCAATCATTGAATATCTTGGACTAAGTTGATATCTTGGTCAATCCTCATGTGTGGGTGGCTCAAAAACTCAATCCATTTTGACTCCATCATTGCCCACCCCTACTTGGTGGTTCATGACCTGTGACTGATAGTGTATCTAACCCTCTTATTTGGGTGGCTTAAGAACTCAATTAGTCTATGACTCCATCATAAGGTCCCTACTAGTGTAATAATGTAAGTCACTATATGGAATATGGCTTTATAAAGTGAGATAGTATTAGATGATATGATGTGTCCTTTATGGGCATAGAAGATATTTATATGATGTAAAATCATGTGATATTCAATTTCAATTTAGTGTCATACGTAATAATGTTACACTTCACCTTAAATGGCAAGATATGTATAATAAACTCAAATTGATAGCGTCAAATAGTGTGACCCATTAGAAAAACCTAATGTGAAGGGTGTTTATGATAAGCTCTAAGAGATATATGTCAACACATTTCCCCATATAACAAGGTAGGATGTACACAATATGTCTTGGATAGGCTAGGTATAATAATGATGTCTAAATCATAGTCATGGTAGTAAGGATGATGTAGTACCAAAGTATAGTCATATATTAGTCAAGGCACGTGTTATAATCCATGTAACTAGTAATGTGCAATAAAAAAATTGATAATATCCATGTAATCACTCAAAATATGCATACTCTATGTAAGTAATAGTAAGATATGTGTAATCTATGTAAAATGGCTCTATATAGAAAATGTAAGAACCTATAAAAAATACCATTATGTAATAAATAACTTATGTTGATGACGCCCCCTTATATGAGACATAAATATATCCATAGTTGTATGTAACATGGATATGTTGCATCTCACCCACTCAAAGTATATAATTGAGAAGCACATGTGGAAAACATGGATATACAAATCCTCTAGTATAAGAAAAATAGGCATGATATGTATTACATAAGATAACGAGAAAGAAAATTTTATATTTTTACTTTTTATGAATGTTTTTTGTATTTTTTATTGAATTCATTTAAGTATATTTGTATCATGAGGGTCTCTAGTACCCTCTATATATATTAAAATACCTCTAGATCTTAGGATGACTAGTATATATGTATGTATTTTTTAGGTATAGCATTGTAATCATGAGTAAGTATGTGTGACAGACTTAATGTCAAAAGTGGTCTATAGCAAGTGAAGGGACCCTAAGTCATCAAATGATAGAGTCACCATATATGATGAGGCATTAAATATGATACACTTCAAAGAAGCATGTGTTGAAGTCTAGATATATCATATATTGAAACTTTGAAAATGTAATAACAATCTCAAGTCAATGATTGTGTGTATTGAAACCATATTAAATAAAAATAATGAAACCAAGCTAAGATGTTGAAAGGGGAAATTTTGTACGATGTATGTAATTAATCTCATAAAAATCAGGGTATAACCCTATCTAATAATATTATCTATTTCACCACCTTTTTCAATAGGTTTGATGCATATTTGTCATGAAGTGCCTATGTAGACTTTGGGGGATATATCCATGTCATGCATGTCAAAAATATCAACATTCTCACCATAAATAGAATCATAGTTAGAGCCTATTAATTGTGATATATCATTACAATCTTTTTATTTGTCATTTGTAGTAGGGTATGTATAGGCAAATTATCCATATAATGGAATTGATTTATTGGATTTTATTTGTTCTTATATGTCATCATCACTAGGTCAATGTCATCTTTATTGGTAGATAATTGTTGATATGTAATTGTATACTTTATGGGGTGATGCTCTTCATTCTAGATTATTTTATTTTGATAAATCATAATGGGTTCATTGATTGGAATTAGAGTATTGGGAAGCACATTAGAATCCTTGTTTGGTGTGCTTGTCATTTTGGGCATCCATTTAAATAATTTCTTCTTAGGTTCATTTAAATAAATATTTTTAGGTTCCTCTTATTTCGACAAGTCCTCTTTAGGAAAATCTTGTGTGGGAGATGACACATATATCATGGTGGGATCCTTTACTGTAGAGGATGTCTTAATGTCATTATAATGTGTCTTCAATCTCTCCCTTTTAAATAACACTAATGATTTTTACTTTCGATGCAAAACACCTATTTTTCAAATGTCGATGGACCCTATGATAGGCACAATAGTATTTGGCTCTATATGAATTTTATGAAAAGTATGTGGGTCTAATATGAGATAATGTCATCATTCTCCATTTAACATTGATTTTAAGATTATACTTGGAGCATCATAAAGATTAGGGTAATATTGTGGCCTAGGGCTAATGTTATATGATACTTGTCTCTTAACTCATTTAGAATAGGGTTTTTTTATATGATATGTAGAAACATGAGTGATTTAGTGTGATTATTATTTTGATCATGTGCAAGCTCCTTTATTAGTGACATAGCCTCAAAACAAAGGATTTTAAAATATTGGTAAGAGTGGTAAAACAATTTCTCTTTAAGAAGAAAAATGAGACCCCTACAAAAAAATATTACTTCTCTAAATCTATTGATTGATAAATTAAATGATGCATAGATGACTTAAACACAATATATAATCATTGATTGGTTTAAATTGGTTTAAATGTAACCCTTGGGCCCTTATTTTTAATGTATTTTCCTAAAAGGGTTTCTTCCAACTCAAGGTATGTATGTAAGGAGCCACTAAGAAGGTGATGAAACCAATCTAGAACTTGCCATGTTAGGCTTTTAGGGAAAATTTTAAGCAAGATCATATAAGTGGTATTGTGTTTCCCAATAGAAGCCACAAAGTAATTGAAATGGAGGTAAGAATCAACACTCCCATGAAATAATGAAAATTTTGGTATTGTGAAATCATGAGGAAATTGTAAGTTAATGGATTTTCATATGATGGAATTTCCATATACCGCATTAAAAAAATCAAGAGTAGTGGATATTAATTTCTAGGGATTGGTCATGCACATTTCATTTTAGGGCACCTACTACATCCATTAAGGATAAAATTTACTGTGAAGGTATGTTAAGGTTCTCAAGGGGGTCATTTAACAGTTGAATCTTCTATTGAAGCTTCTATAAAAAGAGAGAGAAGAGTATATTTCAATGTATATATATTTAAGAGTGACTGTCATTTTTATCTCACATATTAAAAATTGTAAATAAAAATAAACCTTCATGGCATAGAAGATATTTGTTTTGAAAATAATATGGGACAAAGGGAGTCTTATAACATGAATTTATCAATAATTTAAAATGTTATGTTTTGTGGTAAGAATTCTCACATTTAAAATACTTTAGATTATTAAATTTAAAGAATATAATTTACAAATATATATAAATAGATTACATCTTATGAAGGCTAAGAAGTCGTTAATGAAGTTGAACCATTTGGTCTTTCATGTGTGACTCTTCATCTCTGACCTCCAAATGCACAAGGTGTTGAAAGGTGTTTTATCATGTAACAGTGCATGGAGTGTCAAAGGTTTACACGTAGATTTGGGAATTACACATAGGTTCAGATGATGAACCTTGCATAATAGGATAAAGCCACACAAAGGTGGTGTAATTGGTGAGTGTTAGATAAAACATTATCTTGCATGAGTTTTGATGTGACCTCCAACCACATAAAGGATTTAAAAATCCTTACTACCCTTAAATCTCATACAAAACACATAATCAATTCACATAAATAATCTCAATTCTCATTAATTATCAATAAATAAAACAACACATAGACTAACTTCAACAAGATATCCTCAAACTCATACACATACTTGGCATCCCAAGCCAAGGAGGCACAAAAGGCTTCTCTCTAAGCCTACTCCCAAATTTTCCTCATTTCAACCTAGCCTACCTAACAAATAAAGGAAATGTGCATTTAAAGATTTACAAAGGAAGAATGAGTGAAAGAAACACAAAGGTGCCCAAAATTCATCCCACTCTTCACATGAAGGGAATCTTGTCAAGAGACAAGGTGTACCCCAAGATAATCCATGCCACATGCTTCATGTGGTCATATTTGACCAAGTACAAAGCATCTTTGGAAAGTTGGCACCACCTTCTAGCAAGGTCAAATGGAAAAGGTAGATGCCAATCTGAAATAGTGATTCATGTCTCCCCACTTAACACAAGCTTCCAAAAAGGGTAGGTTTACCTTTTGACCACTCTTTTCATGCCCCACATGAAAAATTCGACCCATACCACCTAAGCATTCAATAATAGTGTTGTGGACACCTCAATAGGATGAATAGTGTCTACCACATCTGTTAGGTTGTGGAGCTAAAAGCTTCACTGATGCGGACATGGAGGAGGTTACTGAGTTCCAGGGATACCGGCATCGGCAGCACAATCGACATCGATCATATTTAGTGCAAAGTGCAACCGACATCAGCAGGATTCGACTGACGTCGGTCACCTCTAGTCAGACAACGACCGACGTCAGTCGCCTGTGTAGTTCTAGAACTGTTCGTTGCACAAACAGTTAGTTTGTTAAACCGATTGTTTGCATGTAAAAGGCTATTTTGAGTCTTGAGCTGCGGGTCTAATTATTGTAAATTAGAAGTCTAAGTTATTGTTTAGTATGGGATCTATTTATAGACCCATTGGCATGTATTATAATTGAGAGCAATAGAGGAAGGCAAGGTAGATCCTTCCAATTGTAAGAATAGGGTGATCTGCAGGTTGTTGCAAGATCAGGGAGAAGTTCTACATGGTAAGTAAGATCATTTGAGTTGCAGGTTATTGCAATTTCATGGGAGATCTACTTGAAGTACTTTGAGTACTTGTGTACTGGCAGTGTTATTACTGACTGGTTGGAGGTGAATAACAACTCTGTGTTTGAGTTGTGTGTTGGGACCATTTTTGGTAGGAGAGTGAACTCTTGAGGGAAAGAGATCTGTACATCTGAGAGGTGTGGAAGATTGTGGCATCTTCATTGTATTTCCTTCTGGCATGAGTATTAATACAAGATTGTGTATTGTCTCTCATATTCTATGTCATTTGTGAATTCTAGTTGTTAATTCTGGTATAATTCCGTGTTTATTTGCTTATACAAGGTAATCATATTATACTCTTATTGAGGAGTAGGATCCTGACAAGTGGTATCAGAGCATTTATGTTCTAGGTGCCTTACAACTGGTATCAGAGCTTTTGGTTGGGTTACTAACAGGGTGTATCAGATCTGGTTAGTGTTTGTTGATTACAGGTCACTCATAGGGGTTTCTGTTTGAGTGGGAGTATAGCAATGGCAGAAGAAAGTAAGCTACGAATGGAGAAGTTTAATGGCAAGAAATATCAATTATGGAGGATGCAGATAGAAGATTATCTATATCAAAAAGATTTGTACTTACCATTGGGTGGGGTTGCATGCAAGCCCCTGGATATGAAAGATGAGGAATGGAATGTTCTTGATCGGAAGGCTCTGGGAACTATAAGGTTGAGTCTTGCATCGTCTGTGATTTCCAACTTATCACAGGCTAAGACAACGGTAGAGTTGATGGAATCTTTGGAAAATTTATATGAAAAACCCTCAGCTTTGAATAAGGTATTTCTTATGAAGTAATTATTTAATTTGCAAATGTTGGAAGGTGGATCTGTACATAGTCATCTTAGTGATTTCCATGGTTTGGTAAACCAGTTAAATTCAGTCAATATTGTTTTTGATGATGAAATTAAGGCTCTCTTAATCTTATGCTCATTACCTGAAAGTTGGGAGAGCTTGGTAATGGCAGTTAGTAATATTGCGTCTGCTTCAAAAATCTTAAAAGTGGATGATGTTGTGAGTGTAATTTTGAATGAAGAAATTCGCAAGAAAAGCACAGGTGAATCATCAGGGAATGCTTTGAGTGTTGAAAGCAGGGGAAGGCAAAGAGAGAAGATCGAGCATGGGAGATCAAGGTCCAAGATAAGAAGGAGATCCAAATCCAGGTATGGCAGAATAACCTGCTAGAAATGTGGAAAGCAAGGGCATGTAAAGAGAGATTGCTGGGTGAATGAAGATCAACATGAAGGACATGAAGAAGCAGATGTTGCAGGTATTGTTACACAAGATGCTTTAGTATGTTCCTTGGATAAAGTAGAATCTTTGGTTTTAGATTCTGGTGCCTCTTTCCATGCATCCCCAAATAGGGAATTTTTTCATGAGTATGTCCAGGGAGACTTTGGAGAAATTTATTTAGGGGATGGTAAGCCTTGTCAAATGGTTGGCAAAGGGAAAGTGAAGCTGAAATTGCAGACGGGCAACACATGGGTGTTGAAGGAGGTCATGCATATCCCAGTCCTGAAGTGGAATTTGATTTCTGTTGGAAAGTTGTGTGATGAGGGTTACACAGTAACTCTCACAGCGGACTCTTGGAAATTTTCCAAGGGTGCACTTGTTGTAGCAAGAGGTAAGAAAGTAGGTACTCTTTATCTATCTACTTGTATTACTAATTCTCCTTTTGGTTTATCTACCTCAGCTGTAGATTCGAAAATGTGGCTTAATAGGCTTGGTCACATGAATAAGAAGGGGATGCATGTTCCTGAGTTAAAAGGTATGCTTTCAAATTTGAAAAGCATGGATCGAGATTTCTATAAACAAAAGAAGAAAGTGACATTTCTTGAGAAATCTGATGTTCGCGACAAGAACAGGAAAGCCTTGGTTTTTAAGGAGAAGATGACGAATAGAGATCAACGCAAGGAGCTGAAGAATTCTGAGTAGAGCAAGGTTGATATGGACAAGGGTTTGATCCAAAAGGAGCTCGCGGGTAAAGGTCATCGCTCACAAGTAAAACACAGAGACCGACGTCGGTTAGAAAATTGATGTCAGCATCCAGACAGGGCCGACGTCAGCTATGTGCAGCTCGACATCGGTGACTCCAGACAAATAAACATCGGCATCGGTCAGGGGGAATCAACGTCGATGATGAGGCAGTCGCATGGAACTGACGTCAATCAGGTGCAGAGTGAGATGTGACCAACATCGGTCACTAAGATAGATTTTGGGTGGACAACAATCTGTCAAGGACTCTCAAACACCCATATGGAGGACTGAAAGGGTAAGTAAGCCTCAAATTCATCATTTCCCTTCTTTACACTACTTGTTGCTCACTGATGGTCAAAAACCAGGGAGTTATTAAAGAAGCAGAGTACGTAGAATCTAAGAAATAGTGGGAGCTTGGCATGGATGAGGAATGTGATTCCTTGGAGAAGAACCAAATGGGAGTTTTTGGTGGAGTTGTCGGCTGGAAGAAAGCACTGAGAGACGAATGGATTTTCAGGATAAAGAAGAGCAGGAATGGACACGTGAGACGAAAGGCTAGGGTATATGGTCTTGTGTTAGCTGCAGGACAATGGAGGTTTAACCATTGTGTTTTCTTTACCAAGTTGGATAATATTAGCTACATTATCCTGTTACTATATGTTGTCCTTGTTGCAGGGTCACATATGCAGGGAGTTGTTGAACTAAAGGTAAAGTTAGTTCAGAGGTGTGTCATGAGGAATCTGGGAGCAGCAAGATTCTTTGGCATGAGTGTGTTCTAGAGACATGGAAGGTCACAGGTTGATTTTATCTCCAGATGATTGTGTGAAACCGATTAGCACGCTGATGGTTGGACAGTTCTATGAATAGTGTCCTAATTCACATAATGAGGTTGAGTACATGTGTACTAAACCTAAGATTTCCCAAGTAGTGGGAGTTGTCAGCAAGTTTGGAGCCAATCCGAGAAAGAAGCACTGGAGCGCAGTTTAGTGGATTCTCATATATTTGAGAGGGACCAGCAGCAGGTTCACATGCTATGCAGGGTCAAGTTCTTTTCTACATGGGTTTGTAGATGCGGATGTGGTAGGTGATTTGGATGACAGGAGGTGCACCACAGGGTTTGTGGTGGTTGGTCTTCAAGAGTGATCTTGAAGAGGGATACAAAGCCAAGAAACAAACTAGATGATGTACAGGTACAGGTATAGTTGCATCTATTTATCTCCAAGTGGGAGATTGTTAGGTTGTGGAGCTAAAAGCTTCACTGATGTAGACATGGAGGAGGTTGCTGAGTTTTAGGGATACTGGCATCGGTAGCACAACCGACGTCGGTCATCTTCAGTGCAAAGTGCAACCAACATCGGTAGGAGTCAGCCGACGTCAGTCACCTCCAGTTAGATAGTGACCGATGTCGGTCACCTATGCGGTTCTAGAACTGTTCGTTTCACGAACAATTAGTTTGTTGAACCGATTGTTTGCATGTAAAAGGCTAGTTTGAGTCTTGAGCTGCGTGTCTAATTATTGTAAATTAGAAGTCTAAGTTATTGTTTAGTATGGGATCTATTTATAGACCCATTGGCGTGTATTGTAATTGAGAGCAATAGAGGAAGGCAAGGTAGATCCTTCCAATTGTAAGAACAGGGTGATCTGCAGGTTGTTGCAAGATCAGGGAGAAGTTCTACATGGTAAGTAAGATCATTTGAGTTGCAAGTTGTTGCAAGTTCATGGGAGATCTACTTGAAGTACTTTGAGTACTTGTGTACTGGTAGTGTTATTACTGACTGGTTGGAGGTGAACAACAACTCTGTGTTTGAGTTGTGTGTTGGGACCGTTTTTGGTAGGAGAGTGAACTCTTGAGGGAAAGAGATCTGTACATCTGAGAGGTGTGGAAGATTGTGGCATCTTCATTGTATTTTCTTCTGGCATGAGTATTAATACAAGATTGTGTATTGTCTCTCATATTCTGTGTCATTTGTGAATTCTAGTTACTTGTTAATTCTGGTATAATTTTGTGTTTAGTTGCTTATACAAGGTAATCATATTGTACTCTTATTGAGGAGTAGGATGCTGACAAGTGGTATCAGAGCATTTATGTTCTAGGTGCCTTACAACATCATCAATGAATAGTCCTCATGAATAGTGTTGCATAAATAATGATTTTTCTACTGAATCATTGTATTCTTGCCATTTATTTTGAAAAAATAATAAATCACACCACTCTATCTCTGGGTGATACAAGATTGCACGTACCTTGGGATGCACCTGCATTAGACACCTGAGGTATATAATGTGATCTCTTGATCACATAAATGGGGTAAGTGGTAAAACCATTCTTTTGATCATGAGGGTTAGTTACCACATCGCCCCCTTCTAACACACTAAGTGCAATCAAAGAATATCCTTTTTCCCTCTCCACTTCTAACATCAACATACTAGACTTGAAACCATCCTTATGGGATCATACCTCCCATCCAAAACTAAAATCATCCTCCTCTATCAAAATCTAATCCATATCGCAATGGATTCACATGTGGGACTGCACCCACTACAAACACTCATGGGATGACACCCACCTGAAAATAACCTCCTCCACCAAGATGATCTATCATGCATCTCATCATCACATGTGAGCTCAAGCCCACCACTAGCCATCTACCACCACCAAAATCCCACTTGAATTTATTCATCCATCATCCAAACACCTGTTGGATCATCACGTGATAATGCTTACAACTTCACACACTTGGCTACCATCTCATCTGTGACATAAACTTTTTCACGACGCATTATCTTTACTTATAGCCCCTCTCTCATGGCTTCAACATCATCCACACTCTCATCCACATGTGCACCTACTTGAACAAAACTCTCCTCAATTTGCAACACTCCATGGCTGCAATTTGATTCACTCTCACCAACATTATACCACACAATTTCTTCCCCATATTCAAATAATGGGTCTCCAACATCAGTTGTAACATAGATCAACTTTCATTCCTTCTCAATCTTCTTGTCTTATTTCATCTCAAGAAGCTTTTCCATCCATTCTCTTTGCATTTTTGGGTTCAGAAATTCAACCACTAACTTGGAAACCATATGTTCACATTCACATATCTTCTTCTTTCCCTTCCTTTGTCTCCAAACTTGATAATCCTTCCAACACATGGTTGGAACTCCACTTATCCTCCTGCTTGAAAACTTCACCCTCATGGGGTCTTCAACATGTATTTCTTCAAAATGCATCTCTAGCTTAGCTACCCATTGCATGAACCCTTCTGAATCCTCTTTCCCACATATCATAGGCATTCCTTCATTCTTCTCCTTCATCTTCATACCTGCAAAATAAAAACATATTCATATAGTCAATCCAGAGCTCTCCTCTCCATAGGAATCTTAATTTCTTTGATACCAATTGATGTGGCCTCTAACTACATAAAGGATTCAACAATCCTTAATACCCTAAAATCTCATGCAAAACACATAATCAATTCACATAAATCATCTCAATTCTCATTAATAATCAACAAATACAACAACACATAGACTAGCTTTAACAAGTTATCTTCAAACTCATACACATACTTGGCATACCAAGCCAAGGAGGCACAAAAAGATTCTCTCTAAGCCTACTCCCAAATTCAACTCATTCCAACCTAGCCTACCCAACAAGCAAAGGAAACATGCATTTAAAGATTTACAAAGGAAGAATGAGTGAAAGAAACACAAAGGGGCCCAAAATTCATCCCACTCCTTCACATGGAGGGAATCTTGTCAAGAGACAAGGTGTACCCAAGATAATCCATGACACATGCTTCATGGGGTATTCTTTGACCAAGTACAAAGCATCTTTAGAAAGTTGGCACCACCTTCAAGCAAGGTCACATGGAAAAAGTCGATGCCAATCTAAAATAGTGATTCATGTCTCCCCAGTTATCACAAGCTTCTAAAAGGGGCAGGTTTGCCTTTTAACCACTCTTTTCATTCTCCATGTGAAAAATTTGACCCATGCCACCTAAGAACTCAAGAATAGTGTTATGGACACCTCACTAAGATGAATAGTATCTGCCACATCATCAATGAATAATACTCATGAATAGTGTTTTTCTCATTGCATCAAGTTTGTGCAGAATGTTACCTGGGGCTGCACATAATGCACATGTTGCAAGGGGTTTCTCAGTGGTGTAATGTTAGATGATTTTGCATGACATTTTACTTGGCATTGTGTAGAGGGCACATGATACAGGGGCTAATCAGTGGTACGGTGTTACATGAGTTTGCATGGCATGTTCCCTGGCGTTACATGAAGTGTGCATGATGCAAGGGGTTGCATGTGGAATCACACTAAGTTATGTGAGTGACCAAGGTACTCAAGGTTGATGATGGGTCTATGTAGTTGTGCATGGATCATTTTCCCTTCCTTGAGAAGTAGTTATCTTAATTGTGTTAAGCCTTAGATGCAATTGTGGTGCAATCTTATTGGGAGTTCACACATCATGGCTTGAGCATGGAATCACTTCATAAATTTAGTACCTCTTGTTGTCAATTGAGATGACAATTCTCTAAGCATTGGCTTTGTAAACACCATGGATTTTGTTCATGTATGCATTCCTAAGGATTATATTAGAAACATCAATTAGCAAAACATCATATACTAGATTCTCTTTGAAAAGATGAATATCATATGTTAAGTGACATTAGCATGTGACATGTATACATTTGTCATGATAGAAAGTGATCCATCCCAAACTGTACGACATGGATGAGGCATGGTTGGAAGATTTAGTTACTTAATAGTTTATTTAGAAATGAGGCTCTTCATGCTACTCACATTGAGAAAAACCTCTAGTGGCTTTCCTTGCACCCACATCTATAAATGAAATAGGTATTCTACTTCAGCATTAGGCACTACTAGTGTGGTTGTTACATTGAGACAACAAGCTTCAATATTCATGGCCTCCACTTCTTTGAATGGCTTGTCTTCACAATCCTCTACTCCTGCACGTGCGTGCAGGTTCTTGTCCACATGGAACTCTATGTTAGAATGGTTGTCGGTTTTATGTCTATCTCACCATATACCTATCTTGGAAAGTTTGTTCTTGTCTAATGGTGGTGTATGCTTTGGCATTAAAGTTGTTTCCCATTTGCTTTTGCTTTGACTGATCCTCAATGGTTATCACATAGTGATAAACCTCTCCCATTGGTTTGACCTTAACCATATTCAATATGGATTGAGTGAATGGACATAGGCCACTATAGTGATTGAGGACTCTATGTTGTTTTAACTCGAAGGAGTCTAGTTCTGCATATAGTTCATGAAAAGCATCGATGTAGGCTTGAATTGACTGGTCATATCCTTATCAAATTTGTAACCACTAAATGTATCTATCATCATAAACATCTTTAGGATAATATTCATACTTGAAGGCTTCTAGGAATTTATCCTAGGTTAGATCAAACTCTTCTTTTGTATGATCTTTCTCCTACAAAGTGTGTAGTTGCCACCACTTTTTGATAAGTGAATAAAATTTTAGAAATGCAATCTTGATCTTCTATTCATCAGAGAAGAAATGAATATAAAAATATGACTCTAATTAATCTAATGAGTTATCTATTGCATCTACATTTATTTTTCACTCTAACACATGAATGCTTAATTTTTTTCTTGAAATCTAGGGGGATTTGAACACCAAAAGCTTTACCTAATGTGTGAGCCAATGGAATTGACCGTCCAAGGATTTCAGTGAATGGACCAAACAAAAATGTTTTTTGTTCTTGAAGAGCCTTTTTACTCTCATACGTGATCATCATGTGGACATCATCTTATGTAGTGTTATGTTTCACCATTTGAATTTTGTTGATAGGACACAAAAGGTAGTTTGAGGGATCTCATTGTGTGACATTGAGCTTCATATACTTTGACCACATTCGATGAGACATGTAAGATGATTTTCCTAGCTCTAATACCAATGATCTAAATCCTAGGTGGTCTAGGGGACAACATCTATATGAAGATCTAGATGTTGTATGTGTGGAAGAAATATTGAATAAGATGAGAATAGAGAAAGTAATAGAACTACAAAAGTAAATGTATTTATTTATTTGTACATTATGTACATGGCATAATATTGAAAAATATGTATGAATGTTTTACTTTGCTCGTATCTGCCTAAGCCAAGTTACATATATGTACAAATAGATTACATGGCTTGAAGTCGAAGAAGCTGCTATGGGATTTGAATTGCTCGACCTTCCATGTGTAACTTTTCATCTTTTGGTGGTTACATATTTGACCTCTAGATGCATAGTGTGTTGATAGGTGTTTTATCATGTAATGGCCCTAGGAGTGTCAAAGAGTTGTGCCTAAATTTGGGCATTGTTCATAGGTTTGGATGGTATGCATTGCACAATTGGCCAATGTCGCATAAAGTTGGTGTGCATGGTGGGTATTGCATAAGTTTTTATGACATGTTCCTTGGTAGTGCACATAATATAAGGGGATGCTCAAAGGTGTAGTCTTGCATGAGTTTGTGTGGCATGTTCCTTGGCATTGTGCAAAGTGCACATGATGCAAGGTGCTTTTTGGTGGTGCAACATTGTAATAGTTTTTGCAACATGTTCCTTGGCACTATGCAAAGTGTGCATGATACATGGGGTTACACATAGAATTACACCAGGTTATGATAGTGACCAAGGCACTCAAGGTTGATGTGCAGGTCTACGTAGCTACATGCAGATCATTTTCCTTTTCTTGAGAAGTAGTCGTCCAATTGCATAAGTCTTGGCTAAAAGTGTGGTGCAATATTCTTGAGAGTTAGTGCCACATTAGTTGAGCATGGAATCGGTTTAGAAATCCATTACCTCTTATTATCGATTGAGATGACTAGGCTTTGAGGATTCATTGTGTTTACACCATGTTGTTTGTGCATGTATGAATTCCCAAGGAGTATATTGCAAACATCAATTGGTGTGAAATCACATACTAGCTCCTTTTTTAACATGAATCACATAAACCCCAAGTTTTTATTCTCCATTTCATTTAAGGTTGATGAGGTTCTAGATGGCCTAAACCGTGCATAGAGAGGATGATCCCTAATGAAGGCACTAGAGACATAATTCTTGAAGAGCTACATATTTACAATGTTGAAAAGATGAGGCTTTTCTCTTCACCTTTATGCATTTGAAGTAGAATGACCCAATAACCAAGTAAAAACAAAATTTAAATTGAGTCCTTTGATTGTAGTCTCATTACTTCTTTAATAAATGCAAGCCTATTTGACTTATAAAGTTATAAATATCCTATTTACAAATTTGCGGTGAGAAGAATATTGTGCAAAAACAAAAATATTTCAGAGGCTAGCCATCCCTATTTTGTGCCAGCGATATAGCACCTCTAGATGTGCATGTAATTAGAGCATGTTTGAGGTCATTCAAATAAAGAAGCACAACACATTGACAACACAACACTTCAATGATCTTGTATTTATGTGATACAATCTTCATCTTCGTGTGAGCCTAATGGAAGGGGAATGCAGTCATGAGGTTACTAACTTGGATCATATTGATCCACATGCAAACTGGGTTGTTGAGCTTGAGAATGTGGATGGATAGCAATAACCCATGTTTATCAACGAGGAGATGATAAATTTAAAGAGGGAAGTTGATGAAGCAATAGTAGTAGGGGAAGCCTCTACATCAAGGGGTGTTGGTGAGGAATTGGATGATGTGATTGCAAATGATGTCCCAAAGGAGGAATCTTTATCTTCCACTTTAAGGGTGCAATAGAGGAACTAGAGATGATTTGATGGTGCATTGATGACTATAGTATATGAGCATTGTACTTTTTTTGGTCTAAAATTGAGCATTGTATTAATTTTTGATCAAAAACTAATTAAAAACATACTTATATGTTTTTTACATTCGTTTCTCATGCTTTTTAATAGTGTTTACATGTTATTTAAGTTTATTTTATGAAACTATATATTGTTTAAAATCGTCGAGTGATAGCTGAGTCCCGAGTCCGAATCAAATTTTAGGTTAATTTTTGATCGAAAACTAATTAAAAATATACTTATACGTGTTTACATCCATTTTTCATGCTTTTTAATAGTGTTTACATGTTATTCAAATTTATTTTATGAAACTATATATTTTTTAAAGTTATCGAGTGATCGTTGAGTCGCAAGTTCGACTCAAAATATTACGTTACCGAGTAATTGACAAGTACAAGTGAACAATGATTTATACCATATGAGACCACTTCATACTTTTGAAAAGAAAGTACTAGAAATTATATATACTACCTTAATACAACTTTTGACTTCCAAGTTTAAGACAACTTATAGCATTTGAGATACCCTAAGACAACACGTCTTCCTAAAAGCTTAAACTCTTGAGACCACCTTGTATTTACAATAAGGAGGTACAACACACTCCATGAACATGTGCACTTGGGAATTCAAAGTTAACTTACAGCCTAATGGTAAAGAACATGTACTCTTGGAAGGGAGGTCACAGGGTCAAAACTTGGAAGGGGTAGGGATTGCATGCCTCATATTCGTAGCACAATAAGGTGCCTCCCCATGATAGGAGTATGAAGTGGTCCCATAACCAAAGCATTAATTGACATCGTGGACCTTAAAAACTATATTATTATATAAAGATTGATTGTACACTTTCAAGTTCAAATGTAACTTACAGCCTATGAAACCACCTTATGTGACTTCTGGGTTCAAGGGTAGCTTACACCATATAAGACCATAGGGTACTTGCAGTCAACCCTAAACTGAAGTTTTTCACCTAAGCACCACTCAAGCTGTACCACTGGATTTGGAAAGGCAACAAGACTCAGCTCTGTATTTCAGTTTGTCAGAGTTCTAATCCGTCCGTAGGTGGTGAGTTTAGCTACATGAATATCTTTATGCTTCTATTTTCCTGTATTTTTCAGTTGATTCGCCTTAAACGATCTCCCTTTCTGAGCTCTGAGAATCCGCTTCGCTCTCTGTCTGGTGCTTGACCTACATCCTATTTGCAGCACAGTATATAACTTTAGAAAACCCCCCGGTTCCTCCATATCCTTAACCACTGATGGGGTTTTACACTTCTTGAAGAGTTGCCACAGTGCTCAAGTGGCAGCCTCTGTGCCCAACTCTGATGCTCTTGCAAATTTTCAGCACAAGGACAGGGATTCCGAGTGGATGATCACAAACAGAAGCCCTGCCTTCTCCACTTTGACATAGGATTTCGAACAGTGCAAGAGCCTTCTCGGCCTTGTTTCTTTTTGCTTTAGGAAAGATGTCGATTAGGGTAGTAACAACTCCTGCTTCTACTGTTCTCATTCTGTTTCTCTTCACTGGACTGAATATCATCAGAAGTATTTCCAAGGCAGTTTTGATGGCTGGTGGCCATTCATCTAGAAGCAACAAACCCACATTGTAGGTGGTCTCTTCATTAGGTCTTCAAACAGCTTTTGAGTTCTGATCTGCAGATAGAAGTCCATGAAGGACTTGTGCAGCATGAAGCCTGGCTTGGAAGCTGCCTTTACACAAAAACCAGCAAATTGTGTTCGTGGTTATTGGGCTTTCCAGAGATTTGGTGCATTCTTCTTTGGCTTCATGGATGGGGTGTCTGGCGAGTACTGTTAAGACTTCTTCCCCACACATAGTTTCTGCTTCATTCCTGGTCTTGAAGAGAGTAGAAATTAGGACACTGATGGGCCTCCTGATGCAGCTATGAAGACCCTGTTTCTATCACTTTTCTTAGCCAGATAAGTCAGGTTCCTGAGATTTCCCACATGGATAGGAACATTTATAATGTTGAGCAGCACCTGCTCTATCTGTTTAACATTGGGTGTGTCATTGGTGGAAAATTTGTTAATTCTATGCATCCCTGAGGACCAAGATTGGATAAGTCTTTTCACTGTGTGATTTGGGGTGAGCTCCAATTTATCTAATGCCTTCATTGTAGATGGGCAGACAACTGACCTTCTTCAAACCATAAAGGGTGAATGGTCGAAGGGTACATTTTTTCTTATGTAAGTTTGGTTAATGTTTTTTTTTTCATATTTCTTTTTAATCTGTTTTTTTTTAATTGTATGCCTGGATGATGGCATGGCTATGTATTTTATCATTATCTTTATTAATTTCGATTATAACTTTTTAGACACTAATTTTAGGTATTGAATTGTAGAAGATAGGTGATTTTTATATATAATATTAATTAGATTATAATTTTTTTTATATTCATTAATTTTTGATATTAAATAGAACAAAGTCAATTAATTATTTATATATTTAATATAGATATGTTTCTTGTTTAAAATATTAATTTTTTAATTAAAAAGTTTTTTTTTAAAAATGAAATAGAGTTTATATTATTAATATAAATATATCGATATTTACAAGATTATTTATTAAAAAAACGCTGTAGGGAAAAGAGTAGGCCACAATGATACTCTAGGTTCGGCATATGAAATATAAGCAAGGCAAAAATCTCAAAATTAAAAATAAACTAGGTCACGCTTAGGAAAGCTCTAGAACATTTAAAAAAAAAACTTAAGCAATGGTAGCAAATAGACTATTAGAGGAGGGATCGTGATCATGAGGATTACCCCATCCAAAACTGGTGAGATCTTTCCATTCAAAAATAGGTTCTCATCCAAAATCAAAGACGTGTTGGTCATTGTCTTTTTTACCTTAATATCTTGAATAGTTGGATGGGGAGAGATAGCAAAAATGAACCTAGGGAAACCTTTATTTGGTGGTGGTTTCATACCACCATGCGAGCTCCCAGGGGGGTGGCTCCATCTATGTTGGTCTGCAAGAGGTAGAGAGCTCTAACCCTAAGCCTGCGGATGATGAGGAGGTGAAGAGTCCCAACCTCCATGTTGGGTCGGGGGAGAAGAGTGACGTCATGACAAAGAACTAGTAGCACAGTTGTGAGAACGCCATCGAGACCAATTGTGATGAGGACCACCTTGAGGAGGGCCACTGCCTCCACTCAGAGATGAGTTTTATGATGGGGAGGGTTGTACATGAGCAATAGTGTAGAAGGCATCACCCTAGTGACTAAGTAACTGTTGTAGGTAATCCAGCTCCATAGCCACTTTGTTGGTTTGCAATTGAATTTGTAGAAGTACATTAGAAATCCATATTATATGTAGAAAAATGAATATCAACAAATTAATTCAGAGTCACCAGCTTTCGGGTTGAACTTGATATGCCATTTGTTAATACTCTAGCCCAAGGATTGTATGTGAAAGGCTTCAAAATAGACTTGATAGAGATTGGGTCCAACAATATCCCACATTATTTTGTAACATTCACATGGAAAGCCATCACACCCAAGAGCTTTGTTGTTGGCCATATGCATCACTGTCTCATATAAATTCTCTACAGAGAGTTGTCTATCATAGGCAACCCTTTGTGAAGGAGTGACTTTGCTTGGAACAACCAAAAGGCATTGGTAGAGGGCTTGTTATTGCTCTAGGGAAGGTCCCTAAGCTGTGAAAACTTGGTATTGTTTAGCGAAGGTTCTGATCATATCAGGTATTTCAGTGAGGTGGTGACCATCATCTTGAATGGCTTGGATAAGCTGGGAGTTTTAGCTTTCAACATTTGAAAAAAAAATTTGGAAAATCTATCCCCCACTTTGAGCCAATGTAACCACACTCGAATATGAGCTCGTTGAGTATTGTACAAGTCTATGATTAGATCTCTTGTCTCAATCCAACCACCTGTATTTGTAGAAGCTCACTGAAGGGGTTTTGCTCGAGCTCCAACACCGCAAGACTTAGCTCTAAGGAGATGGTTAAGAACATTGTTGTATTTTGGCCAGTTGACAACCATAGGTTCGAAAAAATCTATTCATCTGATTGAATGCATTAACCCATCATTGAATCCAACTCGGTTGCTAAGTAGGCTTGGGAACCATGTTCCAACCCTGTTTAATGTGGGACATGGTGGGACTAGGGGCCATTAGGGTCGTATTTAGAAAATTTGGATTTTTTTAATGTTTGCCTTTTTGAACTGCCAAACAGAGTGGAAGCGGATAGGTGAATGGTTGGAAAGGACAAACTCTGGTAAGGCTTCCACCAACAGAGAAAATGTATTGTTGAAGGAGAATTACGGTTGAGTAGAGAGCATGACCCAATCAAGCCATTTTAGTATGCAATCAAATCCACTTAGAAGGTTGGTCCAAGTGCACCAAACTTTAGACGTGGGATGATGACCGGTGTTAGAGTCATAAAACCCAAATTTATTTTGCATGAAAAGCCATGCCTCTCTTTTGCTAGCAGAGTATCTCATTGGTAGAAGGTCGATCTTGTCATTAGGTTATTCCACCATATTAAAGTCAGTGTAGATTGCCCAGTGGGTGTTAGGTAATGAGTTGGCAAGCCATCTCCACAAAACCATCCTTTCATACGCATCATTTGAGGCATAAACATTAATGATGCCAAAAGAGTGGTTCTCAATATTGAAAAGGGCCTAAATGACATGATGTGTAGGGTCATACCCAGAATCCACAAAATGTGATCGTCATTTTGAAGAAATAAATGTTAGAAGGTTTCCATGACCTAGGTCACGATTATTTGTCAATACTAAACTATCAGGGCCTATCACTTTGTTGAAAATGTATAAAAGGGAACCCTGCCACCTCAATTTCTTGCAAGGAGAGAATGTCTATAACTGCAAACTTTTCACTAAAATATCTTTCCACATACTTACACACTGAGTCTGTAAGATCCCAAGCATTCCATAAATAACAATTCATAGATTATAGACATCGAGAAACAAATCTTCGAAATCAAGCTCTTCAAAAACTTCATATCTATTTTTCATGAATTATTCATTATTGGAAAGAAAAAGTTCTTAAGGTTGAATAATTCAATTACCCACTAATTCAACCACATACTCTACCTCTTCTATAGATCCCTGAAAAGAAAAATTACAAAAATAAGTGAGAGAATCCCGAAAAAGACTACATGAACTCTTTTTCCCACCTAAACAGTGGACAAAATATGACAATGAACAAAGCTATCGAAAAAAAATTCCAAAAAAAACTTCAATTAAAAAGTTAGAAACTTATCTTGGTTGTGAAAAAATAAAAGCAATTGACCTTGCACTTAGTTGATAGTTTTTTTTTCCTACCTAAAATTTTCAAAAAAATAAAAAATAAAAATCAAGTTAAATAGTTAAAGAATAAAAATCAATTTTGATGAAATTTTCTTTCTTATTACATCAGGATGACTTGTCTATATACTTTACAGTAATTTTATCAATTAGAATTCACCTTTTTTTCCACACTAAATTGATTATTTATATACCCATACCTACAAATTAAATTTCAAATTTCAAATTATATTTATACTTCAACTAAATAAATTATCCTTTCAAAACCTAAAATTCAACTAACCAGTTATTTTAAATTCACATCATTAATCTTACATTTTACAATTTTTAAAGTAAGAAGAAAGTTTCAAAGCATTTAAGATATTTTCTTCTTTTTTCTAAATATTTGTTTATTAAAAATAATCAAACACATTACTTTTATAAAAATGGAGAAATATAAATATATATATATAAATATATATATATATATATATATATATATATATATATGAGTGACCTTTTTCTCAATTTCACATCTTATTATTTTTTAATTAATGGTATTATGTTAAAGTAAGTCTTCTTATTTTATTATTAATAATAATATATAAAGAAAATTATTTTATACATAATTATTCATATTGATTATTTAAATAATGATTTAAAATTTCATAAAAAATAATATCTAGTTAAAATTATTTATATAAATTTTTATCTTAAAATTAAAAAGTATGGTTGAATTGTAATTAGGTTAATTTTATATTGTTAATAATAATAAGATAAAGATGATTTATGATGTAGTATACTTATTAAAAACTTTATTAATATAAGAGGAGGTTAGAGGATGAAAAATTCAAAGTGGTATTGATGAGATGCAAATGAGTTGGTAAAGTGACTTGGTTGTTTCAAGGATTATTCAGGGTCAAATCTCAATTTGGTATCTAACGCTGGTTGTGGTTGATCATTGATATTCTTGGATCGGTTGTGACCAATCGTTAATATCATTGAGCAGATTGCAGTCGTTGTTAATAATTCTGAGACTAATGATAAATAATCACTTGAAAATTCGGGCCCCTGATCATGTCCCAAATCAAATCACTCTTAAATTTACAAATAACAGATAAATATAAAATCGACAAATTCTAAATCGAACAAGACTCAATAAGAACTATACCAATTTTTTTTTTAAACCAATGTTTAGAATTGATCAATCTTCCAACCTTAAAGATAATGTGTTATATAGATCCCAGTGTAATCCCCCCCACATATATCATTCATTAAATGGAAACCCCACCATTATTATTGTTATATTGAAAGAGCTGACCTCGTGCATTTGATTTGGAATGTTTTGTCTTATCATAATATTATAATAAACAAAATAAGCTTTGAAAATTCACTCACATAATCCATGGGAATAAACGGTAGAGGTCAAATTTGAAGTGGACATCTAAGAAAATACACATAAATTTTGTTTATAATTTCAATTCAAAGGATGAGAGTCAACTATGCAAATTTCCAACTATTTTTAGGCGTATTTTAGAATCCAACAAACATTATTTCAGACAATGCGAGTCAATTGTTGAGTTGTATGCAAATGGATTAAAAATAATGATTTTGTTGACTTAGGAGAGTTATAACTAGTAGTTGTCTCGGGGGGTGTAAAGGAAGTCGGAAGTTTTTTTAATTATAATTTATTATATTATATGTATTATGAAATATTATATTAAATTTATTATTAAAAAATAATTGGTTAAATAATTTAAATTTTTATGTTCGAAAGAATACTTATTCAACATGTTACACTTTTATCTTCAAAGTTTTGTGTCTTTTTTATTGTTGGAAAAAATAAAATAAAAGATTACAAATTAGTGTTAAGCTTATATTACAATATTCCATCAAAAAATGTAAGCGTCATTTAACCCTCTCTACTAAAAAAAAACTTTCATTTACGTATGATACAAGAGGCCAAAGATATTCAACCACTATATACAAATTAATATTACAATACATCAATATTTAATAATCAATCACATCTAATGTTTTACAAAAATTGCATTCTACATACCAGATCATCAAGTATTTCTAGTAGTTGGTATTATTATTAGCAAGGAAAAGTGTCTAAAACAAAGAATTTATAGAACTGGTCATAAATAAAAATCATAAATTAAAAGCACCAGTAGATAGACATCATATTAAATTAGATACAACATAGATGCATAGATTTTATCAAACATAATATCAAAAAATCTAATAAGGCATGCATTAAGATCTAGGTTCTAATATAGTTTTGAAACATGCAACATATCCAATATTTTCTTCCACTCAATTCTACATTTAATGATGATTTCGAAAGGCCAATAAATATTAACAACAATAATGCATTTGTGCTCTTCTACAGATGAAGTTCAAATACATTTAGATATATTTATGAAAGCATAGAGACAAGTATTTATGATGATCAAAAAGTCCAATATCAATTCAATTTAATATATTGAAATTCCCTATTGCAATTTGGAAAGTCTCAAACATTTACAAGAGCTCTCAGTTGGGCCAATCATTACCACCTGTGAAGACTAAATTAGCCTTTGCAACAAAAAAATAATCCTCTACAAATTTGCCTCCCTTGATTTGCAGAGGATAATTATTCTTTGAGCATATGCATAATTGGGTAAATCCCCTTGGACAAATTTAATTTGCTTATTTTTCTTTGGCCTTTCTTTGCAAAGGTTTTCAAAAGAACATTATCTATATATATATATATATATATATATATATATATATATATATATATATATATATATATATATACACACACACACACACACACACACACACACACACACACACACACACACACACAAAAAGATTATGCATTCTCTAAGCAACACCTACATGAAGAAATCAAAAATCCCCCCTCTGTGGAACCATTAGGTAAGGGGTTTAGATTTCAAGAATCGGTTAGACCTGAGACCTTATTTAATTGGATTACACAAGCAATTCTATGCCACCAGAACCAAAAAAATATTAACACCCCTCGTGAAACCATAAGGTAAAAGGTCTAGAATTCAAGAATCCACTAGACCTGAGACCATTACTGAAAGGATTGCACAAGCAATTATATGCAACCAACACCAAAATAAATTTTAGAATCTAAGCACTGAGCCTAACCAACTTGAAATTTAAAAAAAAATGTGATGTCACCAAAATCTAGACAAAATGCCTCTCATCCCCCAGTTAGAGGTGATATTAAACTCAGCTAAAAGGATCTTACAACATACCATCCCACCATCCCAAAAGTAGTTAATAGTTGAAACAATCCTTCGTTCACTATAAATAATCAAATAACATGCAAAAATCTCCATCCAGATTAAATGAAACATTCAAGAATATTCTCGTATTGGAAAATATAGGTCCTAACTTCTGCCCATTTAGCACATTACTCTCTCAGGCCTCACTAAAATTAGCAGGGTAGGTCTTAAATAAAGTTTTAGGCATATGGATATTCCAATGAAAATGCACTATAGTAAGAATTTACCAGTGTGAAAGAGGTTTATTTTAACTCGGCTTCAACTATCTCATTGCCGACAATTCAAGGTCATTGTTGGATTTACATGAGTGATTTTAAATGCATTACACCTTCAATTGATCATTGTGTGTGCATTATTAACATTCTTGGTTGTGCTGACTATCTTGGGGAAACTCTAAACTTTATCACCAAATTGTTAATTAAACCTATGGTGGTTATGTGGATGTGTTTCCTTGGTGTTTGTAGACCATAAAAGAACGTAGAGTTAGGAGTATTTACAAGAAATCTTTTTTTTTAGTAGGATCCTAAAAATGTTGTGATTTATATTCTTCTATCCAACATCTATGCAAAGGTGGGGAGGCAGGGCGAGGTTCAAATGGTAAGGAGTGTGATGCAAAATGGAGGAGTTAAAATGATACCTAGATGTAGTTGGATTAATGATGCTTTCCAAATTCAATACATGCATTGAATGGTGTGGAGGAGGAGGAAATAGGATTATTGCTCTGCCACCATAGTGAGACGTTGACAATTGCATTTGTATTGTTGAACGCACCCCATGAAACAACTATTAGAGTTGTCAAGAACCTTCATGTGTTGACTGTCACACTGTGACAAAGTTTATCTCCAAGATTGTTGAAAGATAAATTGTTGTGAGAGATGCAAACCGGTTCCATCATTTTAAACAAGGACAATGTTTTTGCCAAGATTATTAGTGATGATAAGTGAGGTGATCTTTATATATAAGCTTGCACTCAACAAAAGTGCACCTTGTTAGACTTGTAGTGATAAAGAAGGGACCATGTATTATTTTAAGTTTCTTAAAATTAGTTTTTCAAAGTGTTTAAAGATCTTAACTTCATAAGAATGGTATGAAATGGGCATCATTGCCTATATATATTACTTGTAGAGATGGATTAAAAAGATGGTTAGATCAAACATTAGTCAAGAAAACCAAGAAAAATGCATAAAGAACTAATAATCTAGGCCAACCTATTCAATGGGGTGTGCAAATGATAATTAAGAGCAAATGAAAAAAAACAAACATAAGTTATCTTTCCAAGAGCTTTCCATCACCCAAATGCAGCTCAAAACATGTTTTTCCCCTTGATTTGATTCTCAAGTCTTCAACAATGGTGCAAGGCCAAACTCCTCCACCATCTCAAGAACACTAACTAAGCTAGGCTCATGATATGAAATCAATGTTATGCATATCAATGAAACTATCCTATTGCAAATAAAACATTATCCAACTACACTCAAATGGCTTGTAGAGAGAATCTTGTATTATAAGTTTACATAAATAAAGCTTAATCGAAGTGGTCTTGGCCCTCCTATCTATAGATTTTCCAAATTGATCAGGATCAACCATGATCATCCAGACATTAAAGAGGCATGGGAAGCCATAATCCTAATATTTGTTGCATTTATGGCTTATGGATGCCACCCCATTGATCCTGTCATTTGACGATGTAGTTAATAAGAATCAATTTCTAATAAATAAATATTCAATAACTTCCATGGAATTTTTATTTGAGCTTATAACTTGGTTTAATTTTCCTACGTAATATTAATCAATTTTTAATAAATTCTTTGGAAATTGGTGTACTTCATTAATCAAATTGGTTAAAAAGTCATATTACTAGGTCATAATTTGATTAGAGTGGAATTAGAAGAAGGTGTTAGTTGCGTACAGACCATCATCCCATTTAGGATGTTATCGACACAAAATAACACATGCATGTATTGTGTGCTTCTGAATTAGAAGAAAAGAGTGATTTAGAGTACTAAAATGCATTTTTGTCATTTTGACTCGAAATTATTTGATCAAAGTTAAAAATCACATAAAATGCATTGCTCCATTTAGGGATACATTAGCCTAAATTGACACTTATATATGATAATCTCAATCCATTTAGTGTGTTTAAGTGATTTTGGCCTAATTTGTGTGTTTTCATAAATTTCAAGTAAGATTGACAATTTTAACAAAAATGGTGTTAGGAATTGGATGTCTACATTTTCCCCTTGTTTGAGAAGGTTTAGCGAGATATTTAGCATAACCAACATATTTTCAAAGAAAAGAGTTGTCAAGAAGAAATTAGAAATGACCCATAATGCCCCTTGATAGGATAAACTAGGATGAAAGAGAATGATGGACCACAAGCCAATGTAATTCACCCAAAAGTGGGAAAGAATGGAATAAGGAATGAAGAAAAATGACCAGTGTTCGATTAGAGTCATGATATATGCCAAAATATGCATGTCTTACATAAAGTCAGGTGCATGATAAGTCATTGGTGCCTAGTTTCATTGGTGTACTTGAGAGCTGATCATCGGAGCTACATTGACTGCGAGACTCGAGCCAAAGCACATGGTTCTTGCTAAAAAAAAATGAAATTATACATCATAAGTATGATTAACCTATAATGACACTATATTTCAATTATGATGAGCTGGTTTAAATATGAATATTTTTAACTAAGGATAATGATAAGAGCTATCAATACCAGAGTTATAACTATTTACATTTAAGTAAAAACAAACAAAAAATAAATAAAAATAAAACATAAATGAACCAAACTTAAAATCAAGATATGAAAAATCAAGACTTAAGTAGGAAAAAGAATGTTTAAAAACAAAGCAAGAACAATGTAATAAATGACATGAAAGAAAGATATGAATAATCAAGATCTATGTGACTATCAAGATGCTCTTGAAAATAAAAATAAAAATAACAAGATCAAACAATTAAAAAAAAAGACCAAACAACAAACAAAACAATAAAATAAACATGCACACAAAACAAAATGTTTTTGAGATTTGAAATTTTATGAATGTTTTTGAATTTTATAAGTATCTCACCTTGATTGAGAATTAAGACATATAGAATGGTCCAACTCACAAAGCGATGAGGGTATTGGAAAGAGTGATTGTCAAATAGTGAGAGTGTGCCAACTTAAAATGCTCACAAGATGGAGAGAGCATATGAAAATAGGGGACTAAGTTGACCTCAATAGGAATCAAGCACAACCTATGCAATCCCATTAGGACGTCAAGTCATATTATTTCTGCCAACATAAAGGGCAATGAAAAACTGACCAGGTCATAACAAGTTCACAAATAAAGGTAAACGATAAAGCAAATGATAATAATATTGACCAAGTGATGCAACAATGCATGATAAAAAGGCATTATACCTAATTTACCCATAGGCAATTATAATTAGGAAACAATGTCATAATACTTATTTGCCCAAAGGTAGTTATAATTAGGGGTATCAAATATGATACTTATTTTTCCATAGGTAGTTATAATTAGAGATACCAGATAAAATGATAGATGAAGATTACTCGCCAGATCAAATGCCATATTACTCCCATATACTGACATTCAACATGACATTCTAAAACTATTGAAACTAGATCAAAATCCCCTCGTAGAAAGTGTGGGAAGAACCAAAGGAACCAAGATCAAAATGGGGTAAGTAGGATGACTAAAAACAAACCTTAGTCAATAGTAAATAAATTGTATAAGAAAATGGTATAAGATGACAATTGGCTATAGTGGTCACAAATTTTTCCCCAAGCGATGATGGATTTTTCTTGCAAAATGACGAGAGTGTGGCATAGGTTGTGCGAGAGAGAAATTTTGAGCACAATGGATTTGAGATTATGTGATTAATCTAAATCTACTCAAAATATCAATCCACTATTAAAATTTATATCCAATTAGGAATAAAATGAAAAGGCAAATGAAACATTCATACTTAGATTTCATTCTAAAATGTAAATGCTCCAAATCATGATCAAATAGATGCAAAATGAAAGGATTAGATTGATTACCTTGACTCAAATATTTGACATGGTGATGATTGATTGTGGAAGCTTGATTATGGATTCATGGACATGGATTTGATATGAATTTTTAAGTTTTCTTCCATGAAGGAAGTGAGTGATTTAAATAGAAAGAGGAAGGAAATATCAATGGTGGAGATTTGAAGTTAGGTTGAGGAAATCAATGGATGAGAATTAAAAGGTATTTAAAACTCCTTATAAGCCTCTAGATTTAGAGGATTCTAGAGAGGAGGGGTTAGAATAGAGAGGATTCTAGAATCCTCCAATTATAGAATCCTCTTAGGGATTAATTAGGCTTTAGGGATCGATTATATAAGGATTAGGTGAGTGATTAGGGACTAGGGGTGTAAGAAATCCTAAAGATAAGCTAATAGGTGGGTAGGTGGGCCATGAGAATTTAAAATTCTCAAATAATATATAAGTGGGGATTAGGATGGGATAATGGAGATTTAAGATAAATTAATGATGAGTGGGAATGAACAAGGCTAGTAGATGAAAAATAATAAAAGGGGGATAATAGACAAATAGTTAGAAGGGGTGATTTTATGATGGGATTAAATGAGATAATCAAAATTAATGTCAACTAATAAAAATATTAGTGACAATAATGCAAGCAAGAAAATTTAGGTGCATATATTTTTCCCCTCTTTGAAAGGGCATTATGAGTGGATAAAAATGGAAGAATTGATGGTCTTTCAAATAAAAACCATTTCATAAATGGATGTTAGTAGTTGATGTTAGTGGATATGATGCTCCCTCAAGGGGACATGCAATGAAAAATGAGATGGATGGCCACTCAAAATAAGAAATGATGGGTGGGGTGTGATGAATATATAAGGGGATGGGATGGTAGATTAGAGATAGATGATGAAGAATATGAATTTGACTTGAACAATGAGCTACAAATTTATGATGCCCCTGACAAAGACATATGCATAGGGTTAGAGATGATGCGTGTCATGGTTGTAAACACATCCTAGGGGGAAATCAATCATAACATGATGGTGATGAGATTAAAAAGGTCAAAAGCTTCACATCTATCCTGAGCAAGGACACATGAAAGGGAGAGATATAAGCCAAGATAAGATGGTGATTTAATAATTATGGGTGTAGCTCAAAGTTAAAGTTTAATGATATGATGATGATGATAAATAATAATTGATATGATCAAGTGATCAATGAGTAATGATTATTCCCCTAACAAAGACACATGAAAGGGAGTGAGAGAGGAGATAGTGCTGAGCTATCCTTGGGCATTGAAAAGTGGCTGAGTGTTGCCTACATAGTCTATAAAGACCTCAGACCGATGTAGTTCTGACTAAAAGATAAGGGAGGATGATGATGGAATAGATGATGATGATGACGATGATTAGTGATTAGATGATGATTGGATGTTAGTCGAATGGGTCGAGAGGGTTAGATTAGTGATGGGAAATAAGGATGATGAGATGATTAGATAAATGATGAGGGTATATATGATCAAACCATCACAAATGTCATAAGGCTAATCATAGTCTAAGTGATCCAATAAATATGGCACTTGAAATTATGCCCCATGATATAAGCGTGACCAAGAGGAAATGATGCCAAAGTGTGGGGGAAAATAGTGAACTCTACATCTACGAGGGAACTTATAAGCATTATTATAGCTTTGGATGACCTCATAGCATACTCATTCATTTCCCAATAGATAAAAAGAGATATGATGCAAACAAAACATAAGACAAACAATATATATACATGATAGAAGACATGCAAACAAGATAAACATAATTAACAAGTAACACACATGAGCATTTACATGCAATGTCCCAATGTCATGTCTAATGTTGGGATGAGTGATTAGGTGATGGGTTGGATGATCATGATGTGATTGTGGACTTAGGATGGGATTGGATTTGGATAAGGTGATCATGATTATGATTAGGCTAAGATGTTGCCCCTAGTTGTGGATATAAGGATGGAGGATGGGAGAAGGTCTTTGAATATTGATTTAGTCTTGAAATTGAATTGAAAAGTGGTCAAGGAAGGTGATTTAGAAAAGTGATGACCAAGGATTACCAACAGACAAGGCCTTACAAGAGTCTAATCTAGCAAGAAGAGGAGATAATGATGGGATCAAATACCCTTCATACTAGTAAAGAAGTGATTTGATGGGTGCTAAGTATGAAGAGGTAATGCTAAGGAAGGTGATGGGATCAATTACCTTTAATACTAGTAAATAAGTGAGTTGATGGGTTCTACATATGAAAAGGAAACTGATAAGAAGTGATGGGTGCCAGATTAAATTCTTTGACAAGGTGATGCATGTTAATAACACTTAGTCAAAAGTATGAGGAAGATATGGGGAAATGGGTGACCACTCTGATTTGGTTCCAAGACGAAACATGGTATTCAAAGATGGGAAAATAGGAGATGGATGGAGATGGATGTGACTATGGGATTAGGCATAAGACAAGACACAATGGACTATTTTTGGTTTTTTTAATTTTTATGATTTTTAGGGTTTTTTGGAATACATATGTACACTATACAAATGGGGTTAATAGAAAAGGGAATACCAATCGTATCAACTAGGATAAGGATGAATGGAATGATGGATGGGATGATAAAAGGATGAGGGGGATGGGGACCAAGGAAGAATGGACTAGGGATTTCCAGTTACCACATCGTGAAGGAACTAGATGTTTAGTTGCCTGAGTGTCCATTGGAGGATATGCCAAGAGGGGTTGAGAATATTTCTCAAAGACACATTCCCATTCTTTATGAAGGTCAAAACAAGAAAGAATTATAGATAGGATGGAGGATATGATGGTAGATGATGGAGAGGAAGAACAAATGTAGGGGATAAACAAGGGATGGATTGATAAGGGATATGGATGGATTTTACCCCCAAGTGCTGAGGTATAATGCAAAATTTTTATTGTTCTACCATGACATCAGAAACAATTTTTCATCATGGCACTTACCCAAGTCACCATAAGACTAATTTTCACCATTAGATGAATGATTTTTTTTTTTGAATTTTGATTTTTGGATGGCATCTTAATATATTGGATATGGGTACGAGATGTAGGAGTGTTGATATTAGCTAGATCCTTAACCAACACTAGTTATGGAGACATGTGATTTTAGGACCCTATTATCATTATTGGATGTATTGGGGTCCATGTGACCCTTATTGGTTCTCGATTGTGACCCCTCCAGATATCTAGACCAGTTGTCTTCATCACCCTTATAAGATACAATATTGCCCAGGGAGGTGATGTGAAATATGGATTGAATTAGATCATAATGTTGGTGGGGGTATATTGGACTTGAATGAATGATAGGACTTGATGAGATTGTGAGAGCATGATAGGAGGGTGTGATGGGTGGTGGAGGATTAGGACTATCAATCACACACATCATTAGATATGTTAAACATTCTTCATTTAATGGTGCCATGCAACAAAAGACTATAAGAGATCCAATATTTTTTGCCTTTGCGGGTCATCTGATCCAAAACTCAGAAGTTTTGGTTGATAAATATTTCAATAGCATAGAAATAACATAGTAACAATGAATTATCTAAGAAGAGATGTAGTATTACTCAAGATCGCAATACAAATATATGTTTATCTCTGGGAAGAGATGTCTGTCTTCACATTTCAATTTACCTCTTAATTTATAAACATTTTGAAAGCATGGGGAGGATGTGGAAGGTCACCAATCTCAAGGGAGATTAAGTGGTTTGACTTCCAAGATTTAAAACAATATAGAATTTGAGGAATTACTATTTTTAGAAACTTACTATTTTTAGACTGCACTACTAAAATTGAAATTTGGGGTACTTACATTGGATTTTAGGGGTTCAAAATTCATTGAGAAAATATCAATGCCATATCATGATGTTCTCCTCATTATTATCTTTCCAACGGTTCAAATGGAAAGTCAATTGGAGCTATGGTGCAAAAGTTATGGCTCCCAGAAGTTATGTCATCAATTGGGGTAGAACTGTCACCCGAATTGTCACCTAAATTATTGCCTAGATCATTCCTCCCTCCTTGAAAAGCAATGGTCCCCATTGCATCAATGTTACCCATTAGGTGTGGTAGTTGTGTCTTGATTTGATACTCTATGAACCACTCACCTTGGTGGCTAAGCTGGCCCCTTTTGACCACTCGATAAAGTGGAATAGAGCGTCCTCTTGTTGTCTTCATCTAGGTGTCCAAAATCTGATCCTCTTCCACTAGAGAAAAACTCTGTGGATCAAGCTCATCAATGTCTAGTTGTTTTTATACAACTGAAGTGTCCAATAGAGGTGGGTGATATGGTTTGAGGAGCTCCACATTGAATATTGGATGCAGACCAAGGTAGGCTGGTAGGTTCAACTCAAAAGCATTTTCTCCAACTTTTCTGGTGATGGTGTAGGGACCATATCGTAGAGGCTGAATCTTTCTATGTGGGCCTACAAGTCATTCCTTCTGAATTTATAACCAAACCTTGTCACCCATAGCAAAATGGTGTGCAATCTTATGTTTGTCATGGCATTGCTTATACTTTTGATTCATCTTCTCCAGGATGTCATGAACTTGTTGCATTTGTTCAATAAACTTTGTTGATTTTGTTGCCTCAGATCTTCCATGAGGTGTGTATTCCATGGTGGAAAATGGAACATCTATATCAATTGGTGCCATGGGTTGGAACCCAAAACATACTTGGAATGGACTGTGCTTGGTCGAGCTGTGCAGTGCCCGATTGTATCCATATTGTATGAAAAGAAGTTCTTCATCCCATGTGTGTGGATTTTTGGAGTGATACATCTGAATCATGTGAACAATCAAGTGATTTACCACCTCTGTCTGACCATTAGTCTGTGGATGGAAGGCTATGGACTTCACCAGCTTAGTATCCATCATCTTCCATAGAGTGGACCAGAAGATGCTCGGGAACCTGTTATCTCGATCTGAGACAATGGACTTGGGGAGACCAAAATAGAGCCATACATGACTAAAATATAGTTGAATAGTTTCCTCAACAGATATATTTTTCTTACAATCAATCATGATAGCCATTTTTGAAAAATGATCAACTACCACAAAAATACAGTCCTTACGATGTTTTGAAGTGGGCAAACTTGAGAGAAAATCCATTGAGACGGATTCCCAAGGCCTGGTTGGTTCTGGCAATGGCATGTACGATCCTTGCTTCTTATTTGTTGGCTTGGATATCACACATGGGGTGAAATATTTGAGATATCTTTCCACATCCTTTTGCATATGGGGCCAGTAGAAGTGTTTTTGAAGAACTGCCAATGTCTTTTCAATACCAAATTGTCCAGCTATCCTACTAAAGTGTGCTTCCCATATCATATTTTGTTGCTCTACAACTAGAACACAGATGTGCCCCATATGATAGAGAACATTATCTTGCAAATAGAAATCAAAAACATGTTTACCTTTTTGAAGCACTTGATATGTATCAACAAAGGTAGGATCTGCTTCATACAGAGCACCCCAAGTGGCAGTCTCATGTCTGCATAGGTCAAGAACTGTTGTGAGTGTAGTAATTGGTGGGCAGCTCAGACAGTCTGTAGCTATATTTGAGCTCCCCTTTTTGTGTTTGATTATTAGGTGGAATTGTTAAAGATATGTGGCCCACTTTTTGTGCCTCTCATTTCATAGTTTGTTTTGTGTCTGGATGAATTCCAATGGTCTGTGGTCAGTGTGGATGACCATCTCTTTCTCCAAGATGTAGTGTTTCCATTATTTGTAGGCTTGCACAATGACATAGAGCTCCTTATCATATGTTGGATATTTCCTGACTGTAGCAGTGAAAGTTTCACTATGATATGCAATAGGATGGCCATGTTGCATGATGATAGCTCCCATGGCATATTCAAATGCATCTGTCATCAACTCAAAAGGTTGATGCAAATCTAGAAAGGCAAGAATAGGGGATAAGTAGAGCCTATTCTTCAAATTCTCAAATGCCCTTTGTTGTATTTCACCCCACTAAAATGTAGCTTTAGCTCCTCCTTTAGTCACTTGGGTTAGTGACCAAGCAACATGTGAAAATACAAGAACAAACCTATGGTTGAAATTTGTAAGACCCAGAAAGCTTCAAAGCTCTATGAGGGTCCTTCGTGTGGGCCATTCTTGAATAACCCAAATCTTTTCTAGATCAACATGGACCCCTTACTCATTCACAATGTACCTGAGGTACTGAATTGTCATCTCAAATGTGTATTTGTCAAGATTTGCATACAACTTGTGCTCTTGAAGAGTTTGAAGTACCTTACAAACATGTTGCAAATGTTCTTCCCATGTTCTGCTATAGATGAGTATGTCATCTAAGTAGACAACCACAAATGAGTTAGTGAAGGGTCGTAAGATGTCATCCATCATCCTCATGAAGGTTGTAGTTGCGTTAGTTAAGCCAAAAGGCATAACCAACCATTCAAAGAGCCCCTCCTTAGATTTGAATGCATTCTTCCAGACATCAGTGGGATCAATGGGAATTTGGTGATAAATAGATTTGAGATCAATTTTGGTGAAGAACTTCACACTATGGAGTTGGTCCAGTAGGTCATCAATCTTGGGGAGAGGGTAGCGATTCTTCACAAATATTTTATTGAGGGCTCGATAGTCAATGCAAAGCCTCCATGTTCCATCTTTCTTCGGTGCCAAGACAATTGGACTATCGCAAGGTGAAGAGCTTGGCCTAATGTGACCCTTTTGGATCAATTTTTGAATCTATCTTTTTATCTCATCATTCTCAAAAACTAATTTGTGATACACAGGACTGTTAGGCAAAGGTGATCCTAGGATCAAATCGATAGAATGTTTTACCTGGCAATGCAGTGGAAATCCTGTGGGTGACTTGAATAAGTCATCATATTCTCCTATGATTTGTCCTATCTACTTTTGTTGTTGTGTTGACTGTGTAGTTAGGACTGCAACATCAGCCTTCTTGAATTTCTGTGGTTTGACTAGCATGAGAAAAAATTGCTTTGTCTTCTCCACCAATCTCTTACATTGCTTAGCACTGATCAAGGAGATAGATGTGGGAGGCGGTACCTCTAGTACCCTATGATGCCATGTTCCAAGAGTGAGGGTGATCCTTCGATTTTGTGATTCATAGATGACATGTCACTCATACATGAACGACTGACCAAGGAGTACATCACAAACATCTAGATTGACCACATCACACAAGACTTCATCTTGGAATGGTTTTATAGCATATGAAAGAAGACACTGATGGGTGACACGAAGGTCTCTCCCTGGGCTCAACCATCCAATATTGTAGGGCTTTAGATGAGGATTCATGGATAGATTTAGACTTTTCACAACTTTAGCAAAGATTAAATTATTTTGACTCCCACTATCAAGAATGAGCTGTAGAGGCTTACCTTTTACCCATGATTTGGAGTGAAACAATCTTTCCTTGTCATTTGGTCTTTCCTCATGGGTTTGTGATGAAGTGACGATGGTGTCAGGCTCAACATCAACAATTTCTTCTTCATCCTCTTTGACTATGGGTTGTGTATGAGGCAGAGTAGTAGATGTCAAGTATTGTGACTCAGAGAGCAGTGACTTGATGGCTCGACATTCTTCTTTGGAGTGAGTTCTAGTTTTGTGGTAATCACACCATTTTCTATCCTTCCCTTTATGGGATTTCTTATCCTGAAACTCCTTCTACTTCCAATTTTGGCCTCATGTTTGACCTTCTTTGTCACTTTTCCATTTTGAGGGTTGACTCTTCATATTCTTTTTGTCATGCTTCTGTTCAATCTTCACTGCGAATTTATATGCCTCACCGAGGGTTTCCAAATTGAAGAGTTCTATTTCCCCCCATATGTACCATTATAGTCCACCATGATATTTGAGATTCTTATGTTTCTCACTTTCTTGAATGCCCAATCTTGTAGACAAAGAATGAAAAGTGTCTGTGTAATCTTGAACAGATTGGTCCTTGTCGAAGTTGTTGCCATTGAATGTACAAATCATCATATGCTCTGATGGGATAGTATTCTTCTTTTACTACTTCCACAAAATCATCCCAAGTAGGTTCCACCTCAAGGCCAATGTCATATGTAATAAACCTATTTTTGTACACTTCCCACCAGTTTTTCATGGGCAATGATGCTTTCAAAAGAGCAAAAGTGATCTTTTATCCATCGATGAACTTATTTACAGAGAAGTAGGAAGATAGTTGATCTAACCAATTTTCTACTGCATCAACATTGATTTTTCCTTCAAATGTAGGAATATCAAAATTTACCTAAACCTTGAAGGGTGTTGGGGCACTAAAAGGATGTTCCCTGGATGAGGAGCTAGGAAGTGTAGTTATGGAGCTAGAATTTCCCATCGGGAGTGTTTGAAGAATTTAAGAAACTTGTTACAGCATCTGTGCTTGTTGCCATTGGAAGGATTCATTCACCATTTCTTTGAAAGGATCATATGTCTCAGTGTCATTTGCTATTTGAATTCATTTGGAGCGAACAGGTGGAAATTTTGGAAGCTCTATTGTTTCCCACCCAAGCTTCTTGTAGCCTGACCTCGTCCTTGGGATCATACACTCTCAAGACAAACCGATCTGATACCACTGATCCAAAACTTATAAGTTCTAGTTGATAAATACTTTAATAGCATAGAAATAACACAATAACAATGAATTCTTTGAGAAGAGATGTAGTATTACTAAAGATCGTAATACAAATATATGCTTATCTCTGGGAAGAGATGTTTGTCTTCACATTTCGGGTTACCTCTTAATTTATACACATTTTGAAAGTATGGGGAGGATGTGTAAGGTCTCCAATCTCGAGTGAGATTAAGTGGTTTGACTTCCAAGATTTAAAACAATATAGAATTTAAGGAATTACTATTTTTAGAAACTTACTATTTTTAGACTGCACTACTAAAATTGAAATTTGGGGCACTTCCGTTGGGTTTTTGGCAGTCAAACTTCATCGATCAAATATCCACACCATCTCACAATGTTATCCTCATTCTTATCTTTCCAATGGTTCAAACAGAGAGTCAATTGGAGCTACGGTGCAAAGTTATGGCTTCCAAAAGTTTCGTCATCAATTGGAGTGGAACTGTCACCCGAATTGTCGCCTAAATTGTTGCCTGGATCATCATCTTTGATATGATCATTTGATGGATTATCAATCATGATTTTTGCATTATATGTATTTTGACTATCATTTCCTACTGGCGCCAAATGTTTGGCTTCACTAGGGGAGATTGATTTTTGACTTGATAGATTATGATTATTATGACTTTGATGGTCCCTTGTTGCCTGATATTGGGCTTCACTAGGGGAAGACATTTGTGGAGTGGACTGATGATTTGATTTTTCTTGATTTTGAATTATGGTATCTTGATTGAAATTTTGAATATTGTCTTGGACCTTTGTACTGGTGGCACACATTATGTTACTTGAGTAAGGGTCCAACAATGTATGTCCCTATTCATCCCAATGGAGGGAGGTGATTAAATGATCATTGATGGGAAGAAATGGGTCAATGGTGGATAACGGTGGTAGAGATGGCAGGATGAGGTTAATGAGTGGTGATGGGGAAACATGGTCTTCATAGGGGTTCCTAGGAGACCCAGTTTCAACATTGGAGAAATTCTCCTCAACCTCATTAAAAAGATCATTAAGATTAGCTATAGTGTGTATAATATGATCAAATTCACTTTGACAATATTTGATAGATAAAGATTTCAAAAATGTTGTTATGACTTCATCATATTGATTGGGATCCAAAGGTATGCTTAGTGATGTATTAGAGGGACCTGAATTAGAGGTATCTTCAAAATGACAATAATTATTAAGATTGATGAGGGATGATGTTTCTGATGAGGAATCTAATTCTAATATCGATGTTGAACATGATCCCAAGGAAGATAAAAATTTTGATGCTAACTTTATTGCTAATTCTAGTGTATAAGATGCAATGCTACTGAAATATTTATTTTGCATAATTAACCTCTCAACATGGGGTTCTTGATGTGATGGGTGAAAGGGAGAGGGTTTGACAAAGGTAGACCCATAGAAGGACTCATGAGGGATGGGGGACTAAGCTCATGGGGAAAGGATTTGTGTCAAATGAAGGATTGGTTGATGATAGGGGGATCATGGAAGAGGGACATTATGTCTTGACCTTAGCTTGGAAGGGGGAGGGCTTGATCTTGATCGAGAATGGAATCTTGTCATTCCTCTTCTTGTTCACCCAGGTATTTAGATTTATCTAATTCATACTCAATTACTATGTCACCATGGTTGATGAGGTCTTGGACATAATCTTGAAAAGGTTGACATTAATTAATAGTATGCCCCTAGGTTCAATGATATGCACAATATTGATTATTTCTATACCAAGAGGGATTAGGCTTAGTAGGATCAAGATGGTGAATGGGTGGATAGACCATCATGTTAGCAGTGACTAGTTGTTTGAAAAGGGTGATTCCAAAGACATAGGAAGGGGAGTATAAGGACCAACTTCACTTTATGACTTAGATGTGGAAGCATTGGAATTGAGATCAAATGATTGGTGATGTGATTGGGTGGATGGATTGGTCATAGACAAGGTGGCCAAGATCATGTTCCCTTTACTAGTATGGGTATGGGCAGTCGATGATGGGCTATAACTAGTGGATGGAGGATTGAAATGGGACTCACATGAAGGGGTATGGATTGGGGGTGCAATGAGTTAAAGGGGATCAACACCTTCAAGAAGTGGTATACCCATCATAAGGAAACACAAAAGGATCTCTTCCTTGTTGGCAAAGATATATTGGTCTATGAGAGAGAGGTCTAACTTTATGGTGGTGGGTGATAATCGATAGATGGATTGTTGGGATTGAGAGTTGGATTTGTAAGTGTTGAAATTAGAAGAAGGTGATGGTGATGTCATCTTATTGGTGGATGATGAGGTTGACAAGTTGGGTCTTCCTTTTCTAGTGGGATGAGGGAGTGGTGATGGATTATGATTGGTAGATGGAGGATTTGACTATGGACAAGTATGAACTTGGGCTAAGGGGATTTGGATAGGGCTAATGGATGGTAGAAGGGAATGCAATAAGGGTTGATGGTGGACTTATTTGGGAGGTAATTTAAGGATTTTGGGATCAACATTATTGGGAAGGTGAGCACCCATATTCAATAGCCATAAGAGGAATTCATCTTTATTTTCTACTATATATTGATTGATTAGGGTGACCACATCAAAGAAGGTTGATACTGATTTTGATGGGCTAGGAGGTTACAGATGGGAAGGGTGTGGTATGTTGGTTTGGGATGAATGGAATCAAAATTGTAAGGGATGCGATCACCCATTTCTAAATCTCTTAAAAGGATGCCATATTTTTTGGCCAAGATGCATTGGTCTACATGAACCAGGTCTAAATACATGAGGATAGATGATAAAAAGATGGATGATGAAGGGGGTTGATGTGGGGGTAGACTAAGGATTATATATGGATTCTTGAACAAAGTATATCCAAGGGGCTAGGCAAGTATGATAGGTGATGATGGGGATGAGATAGACTAATGTATTAAAGACTAGGATCAGACTTTAGACTGAGAGTATAATAGGTGCTAATGACCTATCAATAATGCCCAATTTTCAAGCTAGCAAAAGGATTATGAGATGTGATGGGTGTCTAGATTCAAAATTAGAAATATGATGATATGATGGGTGATAGTTATGAGTAGGCAAGGATTATTTAACTACATATAATTAGATTGATAAGTGACGGGTTTTCTAGATTAAAATAGAGAAGGTGACAAGATGCTATCAAAATAATGACTAGGTATGAGATTTGACCTAATGATAAGTGATGGTGGATTGATAAGATGATAAGATGGTGTGGATGAGAGGATGATGTTGATTATAAGACTAGCTCAATACCTTAGACTAATTTGCTCAAGATAGGATGAGGTATAGCTATGTGATGAAGGTGATTAAGATAATGGGATAAGGATAAGTATGATGATAGGTGATGATGAAATGATTAAGGATAATATGGGATGGGGATGGTTTAGACCTATATGTGACCTAGAGAGCCAACTAGGATAAGGATATAATAGATGGGTGATGAAGACAAGGTCAAGACAAATGATTGGGTATGGACTTTAGGAGAAGATGTGGATGATGAGATATGATTATGATATGTAGGTGATGGGGGGGATGACCAATGATGAGTGATGACTAGGATGGGATATGACTAAAAGTATATAAGAGAGAAAAAGGTATGTACAAGAGGCTAAGACAAGGATATACAATATGATTATTAGGCAAGGATATACAAGATGATGGGGTGATGGCCAAAGATAGGTGAATATAGTGAGACTAGGAAGGGATAATGGGATTATGACAAGGATGTACAAGATGATGGTGATGAGATGAGATAATTTCCTAAGAAAGAATATACAAGATAGATATGTACAAAATGATGGTAGGATGTACAAGATGGGTTATGCAAAGGACCTAGCTAGGTGTATAATTTTTTGGGTGAAGGATGACTCAACTCACAAACAACATTGGTTTAGCACAACACACACCCAAGTAGACAAACCATGACCTATGATTAGTAAAATCAAGGGTGTATAACCCAATATTCATACCATCCAACATCTTCATGGGTTAGGCTGTAGGCCATTGACCCATTATGGAATTGATTGAACCCTCTCAACCCTATTTGCACATTATGGCTACTTAGGAGTTGATATTGACTCTGACAGTGAGGTGCTTGCTATGACCAAAGGATTGTATGATAGGTTTGCCAAATGTGAGAGAGAAATTTTGAGCACAATGGATTTGAGATTATGTGATTAATCTAAATATACTCAAAATATCAATGCAATATTAAAATTTAGAGCCAATTAGGAATAAATTGGAAAGTCAAATGAAACATTCATACCTGGATTTCATCCTAAAAGCTAAATGCTCCAAATCATGATCAAATAGATACAAAATGAAAGGATTGGATTGATTACCTTGACTCATATTTTTGACATGGTGATGATTGATTATGGATTCATGGACATGGATTTGCTATGAATTTCTAAGTTGTTTTCCATGATGGAAGTGAGTAGTTTAAATAGAAAGAGGAGGGAAAGATCAATGGTGTATATTTGAAGTTAGGTTGAGGAAATCAATGGATGGGAATTAAAAGGAATTAAAAATTATTTGGAAGCCTCTAGATTTAGAGGATTTTAGAGAGGAGGGGTTAGAATATAGAGGATTCTAGAATCCTCCAATTTTAGAATCCTCTTAGGGATTAATTAGGCTTCAGGGATGGATTAGATATGGATTAGGCAAGTTATTAGGGACTAGGGGTGTAGGAGAACCTAGGGATAGGATAGTAGCTAGGTAGGTGGGCCATGGGAATTTAAAATTTCCAAATAATAGATAAGTGGGGATTAGGATGGGATAATGGGGATTTAGGATAAATCAATGATGAAGTGGGATTGAATAAGGTTAGTAGATGAAGAATAATAAAAGGGGGATATTAAATAAATAATTAGAAGGGGTGATTTTAGGATGAGATTAAATGAGATAAGTGGAATTAATGTTGAATAATATAAATATTAGTGATAATAATGTAGGTGAGAAAATTTAGGTGCATATAGGTTGCTCGCAAAATGGTGAGAGCATTTAATCTTAATAATTGCTCATAAAATAGAGAGAGCATGAAGGAGTGATCGAGCTAGCCTCAATAGAAATTGAGCACTGTCTACATAGTCCTGAAGGACCTCAAGTCATTTTAGTTCAAAAAAAAAAAAAAAGGAACACAATGATATAAGAAGTATAGAATGAAATGGTCTATAGGGTTACCCCTAAGAGACGAGGCAAGAAAAATGGAAGAATAAATGGAAAATGAAAAATGGTTCTACTGATCCTACTAACATGGAGATGCTCATCTTAATTAACATGTGAGACAACCAGAATATTTATAAAAATTACTACCCAACACTTCATTTGAATAGTTTCTCTTGTTGACATGGAGATGCATGTCCTAGTCAACATATTAGATAACTATAATAATCAATCATAAAATTTCTATCCAACACCCTTTTGGAATAACTATTTCATCAAGAACTTGCTATAGATTTGGAGTTCAATAATGTTAATGTGATCATCATTAGTCATTGATTCTGCTTCCTTCAAACATCAAACCAAGATATCCTTATAGCCTCTATGAAGGAAAGTGTTGCCAAAAATGGTAAATAATGTTAGGCACAAGATAAATGGTATAATCTAGTAATGAAAAAGTGGATGATAATGGAATGTATAATGGTTGGGAAATAAATGAAGATCATGATTTTCAAGCACCCATAATGTTGTTGATTTTAGATTCAACATAATTTAAGTTATGGCAAAGTTGAAGACTTTTGAAGATGCTCTTGAAAGGACCACCAGATTTTTTTGTTGTTTGATCTTGAGAGTAGATACAATTTGATTATGATGTATGTTGGGTGAATATTTTGTCGGCCAACTAACTGGTGACCAAAATAGTTCCTATCACCACAGCATAGGGAGATTGGTCGTCTAATGTTGTAGGTTTACCACATCCAAAGGGGAAAAATCTCTCCTCTCATCAAGGGGAGGTTCCCTATTAAATATGCAGAGGCTATATACTATATATATAAGCATAAAGTAAGACACAGGGGTGGAATGAACCATCCATCTCTCTTTTGTCAGAGATGATGCTAACAAACAGAGGAGAAATCCTAGGTGATTGGTGAAGGCACTTCTCTTCTTTCAAAAGTAACATTGAGCCAAGAGCCAGATCCCTTCTTGGATAGTAGAAATCCTAGTGAAATGATAGAAGCCACTTCTCTTCTTTCAGAAGTGCTTCTTCTTTCAAACAATAGGAATCTTTCTGGTAATTAAAAGTAACTAGTGACAAAGGGTGCAGTAACTAGCAAGATGAAATAGAACACAAAGTTTCCACCTCAACTACCCAAAAAGTATAACACAAAGGATAATGGGGGCACAAAGTCATCCCAGAATCCTCAACATAGAAAGAAAAGGAAAAACACATGCTGAAAACAATTGTGAAAGCACAAAGTCTTCTCACAGTTGGCTTCAAGACACCTCCCTTTTTACCTTCAGTAATTCTGCTTGTCAAGTTAAATAAATAAGAATGCTTCTAGGAAATAGACATAAGAACAATTTCCTAAAGTAGCACAAGCCAAAACAACACAAAGTCTGCAAACAACTTGCTTTCTCATTCAGATAAAATGAAATGAAATTACAATCTAAGCTCAAAGTCTCAGTCTTCTTCTTTCAAATGGGCAGAGTTTCACTCTTGTAAAAATGAAAAGTCTTTGAGCTCTCTTTTTAGCCAGTCGCTTGGTTCTTCCCTTTGACATTTTGGCCTTTAAATGCATTCGAGTCCGTCATCCTCCTTAGCAATTCCTTCATGTCTTTCCCACTTGCTTTGGCCGCTTTCTGCTGATCTCAACAAGTGACACATGGCATGTTCTGCATAATCTAGCAATCACATGGATGATGACACTTGGAGCGCTCCACTCTTGGGCTTTTTCCTTTCGAGAATTCTTTTGGTCGGGCTTATTTCCTTTGGTCAGGCTTATTTCCTTCAGACAAAAGTCTAAAGGAATTCCTTCGGGCTTTGCCTTGGTCATTTTCTCATGGAAAATACTTTCGAAAGAATTCTAACAACTCTTTCACTTAATAATTTCCTTTAGACAAAATTTTTGAAGGAAATGTTCCCCATCGGCCTTTGAACAAATCCAAAGGAATTCTATCTTTTCGATCAGTCGCTTGGTTCTTCCTTTAAGTTCTACACTTTATTTGAATTTCAACAGATATTCCCTTACTTTAAATTTGACATTTGCAGGGCCATCAATGGTCGCTAGCCACTTTGAACCATGTTGAACCTTAAACCTTTGAACTCACTGAAAGTACATTGGTTCATTGGTTCATCAGTTCATTTGCCTCTTTTGTTCAATTGCTTCTTGGTTCAATCGCTTTCCTGCTCCTTGGTTGGACCATCCGTTGAACCACTTGTTTGCTGCTTCTTTCCTTGACTGAGGCTGCCTTTGAACCTTTGAACCCATGAACCATTGAACTTTGAACTCTTTCGATTCAAGGTTTAATTAGTTAATTGGTTCATCCTTTGTCTGTCACTTGTTATTTCTAAGCTCTTTGATCTTCATTGCACTAGTTGAACTTTTGAACCTGTGAACTCATTGAACCTTTTGGTTCAAGGTTCAACGATTCAATCGGTTCATTCTTTTTATTTGGCTAAGTCCTTTTGATCTTTTTGAACCAAATGTGTTGAACCATTTGGTCATTGAACCTGTTAAACCATTGAACCCATTGAACCTTTGAACCAAAGTGGTTCAATGGTTCAATGGTTCAAGCCTTCTTCTCTTTGATAAGTGTTTTGAAGCTGTTGAACCTTGAAGCGGTTTAACTTTGAACCTTGACAAATGCACTTAAATCTTGCTGATGACATTGAACCTTTGAACCCATTAAACCCGTTGAACCAAAATTGTTCAAGGTTCAACGGTTCAATGGTTCAATCCTTGCTTAGAAGCTTGTCGATGAACTCTTTTGGTTGAACCAACTTTGAAATTGCCTAGGTGTTGAGAGCTTGTTTCTTCCTGCAGAGTCCATATAAATCAACCTGTGAAGTCCATAGAATTGAGTCTGTAGAACTTGGCCTGTAGAGTCTATAGATTTTTTCCTGTAGAGTTCGTAGATTCAAGCTTGTAGAGTCCGTAGATTTCTAAGAAGCTTGAAATATGAGGAATTTGAATGCTCAGAACAAATTTTGAAAAGGGAAGAGACAATTTTGGTCTGTAGGACCAAAATAGTTCAAATGTTGTCCAAAAAATGAGTGATATTTTTGGGGGACAATAGCTAGCTCCAGTTGGGGAACTTCCTTCAGTTGAAAACTTGGAACAGCTGAGGGGAGTAGAAACTAGAATCTCCAGTGCCTTAAAGTATGCCATTGGGCTATGGAGTCATGCTACCCAAAAAGAAAGGCTCCAAAAAATAAAAATGAAAAGCACAAAATAGAACTAAAGACTATACAGATATACATATGTATAGATGATCTTATCTGATGCCTCAAGATTTAAAGCGCTTTAGATGCCTCCCACTGTGAGACAGTGAAAATGGTGTGCCATCTTGATAAACCAGTAGGAAACCATTTTGTCCCTAGAAACGGTGATAGGCAAATGGAACTCTCCACTAGGATACCAATTTTTTGTGTCTTCCTCTTAGCTCTTTCTTCTTCTTGCCCCATGGCAGGACATGGTCTTCAAACTGAAAACCAAAACTCCTTGCTCTCTTGGTGAAGAGTTTTTTTTGCTAACTTTGGAGTACAATAGTATGGTCCACCACCACAACTTGTTGTTCTACTAGTTTAGTCCAACACATGCTTTGATTGTTAGCCTCAAACTCCTGACAAACCATCAGCTCAGCATCTCCTTTGGTGTGAAGGAGTTTGATCTCTTCATCTTGAGTAGTCTTCAATCCGAGCAATAGAGATCTGCATCCAGCATGAGTGGAAGAACTACTCCCATCTAATTCTAGGATCCAAGCATCATCAGAAGCTGATCTTCTATTAGGTTTCTCTTCATTGGAGATGGAAGATCCTTCTTGATTTGTACTGTGCCCTACTAATTCTTCTAATGTCTTGTTTGGATCAAATCCTGGATTGCTAGCTATAGGACTTTCATCAGTTGAGACATGAGCATCCTCTATGGTTAAGAAGTAATTACCCCTGCCTGACGGCTCAAATAGAATTTGAGCTACATGGGTTGACATTTGGGTGACCACAAATTTTGCCTCAGACAGGTCCATACTTAGTTCTCCACCAATGTCCAACTGCTTAGGATTGGCTTGCAAGAATTCAAATTCATTCATTTGAATTTTGGATTTCTTGACATGATCAATTATGTCAGATGACTGAAATGGACTAGGAAGAGAGGATGGGAGTTCATCCTTTTGGTTTTCGGGAGGGGGAGGACTGGCCTACAAATTTGAAGTTGAAGGTGTAGAAATGTTTGGGGTACTTAATTTTTTGGCAACCATTGGGTCCTTTGGCTGGAAAGGAAGAGGGGTTCTCTGCTTAGCAATTGAATTCATTGGTTGGGGTCGCTCCTCTATCTTTTCTTTCTCAGCCTGTTGGGCTGACTGATTCTTGGATCGGATGAATACTGCATATGATCCTTTGACTACTTCACCTTCACTTCTGGGTTCATCTTGGTAATTCAAGAAACTAATGTCAGAGTCACCAACTGATTCTTCTTGATCCTCTGTGAAGAGATCAACATCATTTTCTTGCTCAAACTTAGGTTGGAAAGAGAAATCATATTCTATTTCTAGATATCCAACTACTAAGTTGGTTGGAGGCGCTTCAAGGGTAAGGTTCCTTTGTGGGGGAGGAAGATGATTTGGTTGCCCTTGATTCTTGGCAGCATTGCCTTGATATGGCTAATTATGAAATTCCCTCCTTGGCATATCTCGATTAGGAGGAGTAGACATACTTAGGGCCATTTTCCTTTTCAAGGCTAGCAGTTCATTTGCCATCTTTTGCACCATTTGATCTATGGTGCCTGTAGATGGATACTCAGAAGATGAAGAGGATTTACCTCTGTTAGGATCTCTCCTTATCTTTCCTACCAAGATAAGGTCATCTTCTAGCTTAGTAGACAAGTCCTGAGTAGCAACAAGGTCTATGTGTCTAGCCTGTCTTAGCAAGAAACTCACTTCAAGTAGCTGTGAGTTGATGAAGAAACACTTGAGATTTTGAGGTGTCAGCTAGGTGATCATGGGAATCTTATGCCTCAGCTTGTCAAATCTGGCAATGAAGTCCCTCATAGGTTCATGGGGCTCCTTCTTCATCTGTGTGAGATAGGCTAGCAAGGCATGTGCATCCTCTGTAGGCTTGAACCTTGCTTCGAACTTGGCTTTTAGGGTGTTCTAGTCTGTCACTAATCGATCCTACAAATGGTAGAACCATTCTATAGCAATGCCTTGTAGGGTCTCCACAAAAATCTTGACTGCCACATCTTTCAATTCCACCCCTATCACACCACAGGCTATACTGAAGGCTGCAATGTGTTCATTAGGGTGAACTCTCCCATCCCCAAAGAATTTGGGAAAGTACTTCCTTGAGCTGTGTGGAAGTTCATGCAGAGGCAGAGTCAAGTTGAGTGGGCCAAATGAGTTACCCTAGGGGCCTTGAACTACCATGATTTAATTATAAAAAATAGGGATAACAAATCTAGGTGGAGTGGCCAGTTTGTAGAACAAAAATGGAAAAGGACTGTCCCTACTTTAGCTTGAGGCTTGAGGCTTCAAACTGCACACTCTTTCCCAACAGCTCTAGTTTTGCAGACCAGATAAAATAATGGAGATGGAGGAAGATGGTAAGGCTATAATGATAATGGGTAAGACACAGAACGGAGTCACCAGAGTCTGTATAATGGATAAGGGAAGGAACTGCTTCAATCTAAAACTTGAGGCTTTAGACTGCACGTTCATCTCCAATGGAGTTGCCAAAAACTTTTGGGTGAATATTTTGTTAGCCAGCTAACTGGTGACCAAAATAGTTCCTATCACCACAACATAGGGAGATTGGTCATCCAATGTTGTAGGTTTACCACATCCAAAGGGGAAAAATCTCTCCTCTCATCAAGGGGAGGTTCCCTATTAAATATGCGGAGGCTATATACTATATATATAAGCAAAAAGTAAGACACAGGGGTGGAATGAACCATCCATCTCTCTTTTTTTAGAGATGATGCTAACAAATAGAGGAGAAATCCTGGGTGATTGGTGAAGGCACTTCTCTTCTTTCAGAAGTAACATTCAGCCAAGAGCTAGATCCCTTCCTGGATAGTAGAAATCTTGGTGAAATGATAGAAGGCATTTCTCTTCTTTTAGAAGTGCTTCTTCTTGCAAACAATAGGAATCTTTCTGGTAAGTAAAAGTAACTAGTGACAAAGGGCACAGTAACTAGCAGGATGAAATAGAACACAAAGTTTCCACCTCAACTACCCAAAGAGTATAACACAAAGGATAATGGGGGCACAAAGTCATCCCAGAATCCTCAACACAGAAAGAAAAGAAAAAACACATGCTGAAAACAATTGTGAAAGCACAAAGTCTTCTCACAGTTGGCTTCAGGACACCTCCCTTTTTACCTTCACTAATTCTACTTGTCAAGTTAAATAAATAAGAATGCTTCTAGGAAACAAACATAAGAACAATTTCCTAAAGTAGCACAAGCCAAAATAGCACAAAGTCTATAAACAACTTGCTTTCTCATTCAGATAAAATGAAATCAAATTACAATCTGAGCTCAAAGTCTCAGTCTTCTTCTTTCAAATGGGTAGAGTTTCACTCCTGTGAAAATGAAAAGTCTTCAGGCTCTCTTTTTAGTCAGTTGCTTGGTTCTTCCCTTTGGAATTTTGGCCTTTAAATGCATTCGAGTCCGTCATCCTCCTTAGAAATTCCTTTGTGTCTTCCCACTTGCTTTGGCCACTTTTTGCTGATCTCAACAAGTGACACGTGGTGTGTTTCACATAATCTAGCAATCACATGGATGATGACACTTGGAGTGCTCCGCTCTCAGGGTTTTTCCTTTTGGGCATTCCTTTGGTCGGGCTTATTTCCTTTGGTCAGGCTTATTTCCTTCGAACAAAAGTCCAAAGGAATTCCTTTGGGCTTTGCCTTGGTCATTTTCTCATAGAAAATACTTCCAAAAGAATTCTAACAGCTCTTTCACTTAATAATTTCCTTCAGACAAAAAGTCCAAAGGAAATGTTCCTTGTTAGCCTTTGAACAAATTTGAAGGAATTCTATCTTTTCGATCAATCACTTGGTTCTTCCTTTAAGTTCTACACTTTCTTTGAATTTCAATGGATATTCCCTTACTTTAAATTTGACATCTGCAGGGGCGTCAATGGTCGCTAGCTGCTTTGAACCATGTTAAACCTTAAACCTTTGAACCCACTGAAAGTACATTGGTTCATTGGTACATTCACCTCTTTTGTTCCATCGCTTCTTGGTTCAATCTCTTTCTGACTCCTTGGTTGAACCATCCATTGAACCACCTATTAGTTGCTTCTTTCCTTGACTGAGGCTGCCTTTGAACCATTGAACTTTGAACACTTTTGGTTCAAGGTTCAATTGGTTCATTGGTTCATCCTTTGTCCATCACTTGTTCTTTCTAAGCTCTTTGATCTTCATCACACTGGTTGAACTTTTGAACCTATGAACTCGTTGAACCTTTTGGTTCAAGGTTCAATGGTTCAATTGGTTCATTCTTTTTATTTGGCTAAGTCCTTTTAATCTTTTTGAACCAAACGCGTTGAACCATTGAACCTTTGAACCAAAGTGGTTCAATGGTTTAACGATTCAATGGTTCAAGCCTTCTTCTCTTTGATAAGTGTTTTGAAGCTATTGAACCTTGAAGTGGTTTAACTTTTAACCTTGACAAATGTGCTTAACTCTTGCTGATGACGTTGAACCATTGAACCCATTGAACCCATTAAACCAAAATTGTTCAAGGTTCAACAGTTCAATGGTTCAATCCTTGCTTAGAAGCTTACTGATGAACTCTTTTGGTTGAACCAACTTTGAAATCGCCTAGGTGTTGAGAGCTTGTTTCTTCCTGCAGAGTCTGTAGAAATCAACCTATGAAGTCCATAGAACTTGGCCTGCAGAGTCCATAGATTTTCACCTGCAGAGTCTGTAGATTCAAGCCTGTAGAGTCTGTAGATTTTTGAGAAACTTGAAAAATGAGGAATTTGAATGCTCAGAACAAATTTCAAAAAGGGAAGAGACAATTTTGGTCTATAGGACCAAAATAGTTCAAATGTTGTCCCAAAATTGAGTGATATTTTTGGGGGACAACAATGTATATTGAAATCTATAATGATTTGTCTTGAATAACATCTTTTTCAAGTAATGAATAACTTTTATGCTCATCTATTGGCACCTCGATAAGGTTTTTACCAATGAAGTTGTCTTGATTATCCCATAGTGCTTTCGATAAGGTTTAACAAAGAGATATTAACATTTGAATTTGATTGTCTTCTATCACCTTTGAAAAGGATTCACAAAAAGATGTTGAGTTTGAACGTTGATCATCTCATAGCACCTCCAAAAATGTTTCACTGGAATATTATTCTATTTTTACATGAATTTGGTCTTGGTCCCCCTAGTATTTTGCACTTGATATGTCACCATGGATGCAGTTTAACAAAATGTGATTTTATTGATCCCAATCAATGCTTGTAGGAGGTGGAATCTTAATATAATGACTATATTGGGTGGGGTTTAATAAAATGATTAATGAAAACACAATCCTCATAGAAGATACTGGGACAACCTATGTCGATGTTGAAGTAATCATCTTCAAAAACTATAGAAGAATCACAAAGACATTCAAATTGATCTGTAAGGCAATTGTAACCAGTTTTGTAACAATTATGGCTGTATTATGTTTTTAAAGTTGAGTTTGAGTCAAGGGACTCTAAATCTAATGTCAATTTTGATAGTGATTCTTATCTTGATGATAAATCAGATGTCAGTTCAAAAATGGAACCTGATTCTAATGTTGATTCTTTATCAATTGTGGTTGTCTCTAAAATAATGTTTTGTTGACTGCTTGGTATCAGACAAGTAATGTCCTTTGATGGCATAATGGGCTCTATAAAAATTGATTCATCTAGGAAGGGTTTAACATGGACTGGCTCGTCTAAGTTATGCCCATCAAAGAGAGGGAAACGCTTGAGGGATGACTCGATAGAATCTTGTTTGTCAAAAGGAGAATCCATAAAAGTGGAAAAAGATCAAGAGATAACTCTAGTGAGATTGGCTTGTCAAGGAGATGAGGCCCTTTACAAATAGGTAAAATATGAATAAGTAACTCATTATAGGTTGACTCATCACAAAGGGGTGTTTAAAAAATAACATCATGATCTTGGTTAATAACTGGTTACAAAATATCAACTTTGAACACATTTTGGTCCTCATAAGATGTTTTTTGAAGAGGTAATGTTTCTTATTGAGGCTCAAAGATCAGCACAAAATTTATAAAGTGGGAACTAATTGGTTAAGGGTAAACAATGGTTTTCAGTTCAATAATGGGATCTCCAAAAAATAAATTATTAGATAAGGGATCAATAATGATTGATTCATCAAATTGAGGTTATTCAATAATAGGCTTAATAAATATCGATGATGGGTCAATAATGGTAATGACAGGGCGCTACATAGTTTGGTTACTCACACAAACTAAAGGAGGAGGTCCTAAAATAGTAACCTTCATGCATTGCAGAGCTTGATTTCTCACATAATCCAAAGGAGAATATACTATAATGGTAACCTTCGCATGTTGCAGAGCTTGATTACTTGCACAAGTTGAAGGTGGATAACCTAGAATGGTAACTATTGACTATTTTGACCACAAGTCAAAATAATTCAACACCCTATAGTTTAAAACTTGATATATGGGTATATTATCATGTCATAGGGTGTGTCATAGTCAATTTGATGTGATTTAATATGTTTCTTGCCTTAGTCATAGTTCAATTTAGTCCTTATGTCATTTTATGTCACTTAGGGGTCATATATGGATCATAAATTAAAGTGGTAAGGTTTTCCAAGGTGTCCAAGTGTTTTAAACTTCTTCTCAACATCCCTCATGTTAGATATGTTAGTTTATAACTAAAAAATTGTAGTTGTTAACTAAAAATCAAGAAAACAAGTGAAAAAATGGAGTTTTAAAGGTTGTATGACCTATGGGGAAGAGTGGCACAAGGGAGAAACTCATGAAATGAATATTTAGCTTATTTGACTTCATTTACATGCTTTATCTAATTTTCAAAGTGCCAAAAATTGGCCAAAACCATTTATCTTCTCCATCACTCTAACATGCATACAAACTTGGTCAATAGGTCTTTTAATGGTATGGCCAGTAGGAAGAATTCCAAGTAAAATTCTCTTGGCAGTGAATATTAAACTTGGTATGTTTAATTTTCATGTTTTTAGTTATAATAATGGTTTCCTATACTTTATGAACCATTCTTAAGAAGTGGACTATCTTGTTTTGCTTGTTAATCCCCACACCTTATAGGTTTTGCCTATGTTTTAGAATGCCCATACAATCCAATTGGTGAAATGGTTTCTAGAGGATGTGGAATTACGTATCTCATGTTTCCCATATTTTTTTTCATGTTTGGAAGTTATTTTATGAGTTCAAACCTCTTAGGTTGCAGGTGGAGTATGCTAGCGAGGTTGTAGTTAGATTTCATCGATTGCAGAAGGTCTCTTTATCTGCAATGGATTAAAATAAATGTGATATGATGTTCCATGCATTTTATATGTCATTAAAATATCTTTATTTCTATTTTTAGTCTCACACCTATATCATTCATGGAGTTACAGTCAAAATCATAGTACACAATTAACTTTTTGCTTACTTTCACTTACAATCATGGTGTGTGGGGTCATGGACATGTTCATGGAGGTGTTAGGAAGATCCAAAGTTATGGTGAACATATTATTACAACATGATCAATCAATTTAAACCTATCTAATTCTATGCAACTGACTGTGATAGTTAGTTCTCTAAGATACACAATCTTGTAACATTGAATAAGCATTTATAGGTGCCATAGAAAGAGTCAATCATGTTAGAACAAGGAAATTATATGGTTTTAAGTTCCTTAGGGTTTAAATTATTTGTTTTAATAAGGTGAGAAGGTTCAATATGAAATATAAAGTCACATTCCATGCATATAACCCATATCTACATTCACTACCTTGCTTGCAACTGTATCAACACTCTTAGGAGAATGTCACATTGAAATGGGGTGTGGAATCTTGTGTCAAGACATAAAATGTTGTAAAATATCATTTGAACACTTTAAGAGAGTATAAAACTGGTTATTAAGTCATATCATATGCACACTCTACCTACATTCATTGTCACTGTCTGTATAACTATATGCACATTTATAGGTGGCTTACACAGAGACCTGAAGGTGGTCATGGAAATGCATAAACATGTGAGGAGACCTTCATTAGGTTTGAAGAAGTTTGAGATACCTTGAGAACCATGTTTAATGTCATAAATTGATAGGTAGAGTGAGAAGCCACTTCAAGAGAAGAGAATTAAGCTTTAGGGACGAGTTCCTTAAAAACACCAAAATAGGGCCCTAGCCACTTTTGGTGTTACCAAATGATAGTGTTAAAAAGAGTCTAGATGAATCTAAATGATCATATATTGTATCTATCATATAGGGGAGATAATTTTAAAAATGATATAGAGGTTGGACAATTAAGGAGGATGTTATAAGGTTTCCAATTCATATATTTGTTCACTCCAAACATTTAGTGTTTTCTACAGGACCTTAAACTCCCAAGTGACTTACAACCCAAGAAAGTATAATAGGGGCATACACACACACACACACACACACACACACACACACACACACACACACACACACACACACATACATACATATATATACACGCACACATATACATACATACACACACACACACACACACACACACACACACACACACATATATATATATATACATACATACATATATATATGTATACATATATATATATATATGTGTGTGTGTGTGTGTGTGTGTGTGTGTGTGTGTATATGTGTGTGTATATATATATATGTGTATATATATGTGTGTATATATATATGTGTGTATATATATATATATGTGTGTGTATATATATATGTGTGTGTGTGTGTATATATATATGTGTATACACACACACGCACACACACACACACACACACACATATATATACATATATGTATATGTATATGTATGTATATATACATACATACATATCTATATATATGTATATTTATATGTATGTATATATATATATGTATATATATATATATGTATATATATATATATATATATGTATATATATATATATATGTATACACACACACACACACACACACACATATGATAATTATTCCTATGAGGGTAAATAAAACACTAGTGGTTCAAATAGATTCAATAAGAGTTATATTGATAGGTGTAGACCTACACCACCACCTACAAGTACTTTTCCCTCAAAAGGCTTACCTATAGCTTACTAGAAGTGCTAGCTTGCAAGTTCATAGGTGAACTTGATAAAAACATGAAAATAAAAGCACTTTTAAAGTTTATATATGATTACAAATACTTACAAAAGTATCCAAAAGTATTAATAACATGTTTTATATGTTGAAGATCACATATAGGATCTTTTTTTACCTCAACAAGGTCAACTATAGTTGAATGTGTATGCAATGACCTAAAAGTATGACTATATCAACTTTGGCATAGTATGAACATGAATTGACCAAGTATACATGAATGTAACATGACATTTGAATAATTCAATAAGGTAGGATGGTAAGATAGTGGACAGAGTCTTAGGAAGGACAAGGTAGGGAGACAGGGTGTCAGAAAAGGGGTAAGAGTATGAAGAAGGCTTTTCAGCCTCTCAAAGAAGAAAGTCAGGTCTGGTCTGGTTGATAGCTGGGTCTGTTTGATAATATTGCTTAGAAGTAATGAAAAGAAGCTAATTGCTTATACATTCTAAATTACTGAAATAATAAAAAGGGTAGAAGAATACTTAGCTCTTGCTTGGTGCAGAGCCAGAGGTGTTTGAAATGCTTGTACCTATTGTGTCTGTAGCCAGAAGAGCGTTTGGTTGAAGTCTGATGATTGATCTCAGAGAGTTCCTATTGATGTCCAGGTCTGAGAGTTAAGAGAGTAAGAGAGTGCGAGATAGAGCCTGAGAACAAGATAATTCACATTCAGGTCTCTGATTAGTTTTTTGTTTGGCCTGCGAGTTGGTTTTAAGCAATCGACATCAGCGATCCCACTAGCGTCGGCCGACGGTTGACCGACGTCGGCGGCCGGAGGACGGGTAAAAAGGCTATTTTTAGCCTTTTTCCCATTCCTCCATCTGTCGAGTTCAGTGGTCATGGTTAAATGGTTGAAGGTGGGTTTAATAGGCGTGGGGATTAGTGAGAGAGTTGGAATGATTAGTCATAGGGTAATGAATGAGGGTATCCAAGGGTGAGGTGTCAAGGGTGATGTGTCATGGGTGAGGTGTCAAGGGTGGTGTTATTAATTTAAAATAAGTTATTATTTTAAATTAATAAGTGTGTGGGTTAGGAATGTGTTAGAAGTGGACCAAGGGGACCAATGGGGAGTTGACTAAGGAGTAGACATAATTTTGGTGTCTACAGACACCCTACACATAGTGAGTTACTTAGTAGTTTGCCTTGGGGATTTAATGAGTTTTAGAGGGGCTATTCATGTGATAAAAATATAAAAATTTTCATAGATCATCCACACAACTTGTAAAAACCCCTCATATATTCACCTTTACTGAGACAATAGGGGAAGTGCCCTCTATTTTGTCTCAGATAGAGGGCACTCCCTATTGATACAAATCTATAGGTTTTGAGGAAAGAAGATGAAAAAGTGAGCTATAATTTGATGATACCTTGAAAAAATATGTTTAGAGTTGTGATAGACATTTAAAAATAGGAAAAAAAATGTATAGGGGTTATAAACCAAATAGGGTAATCCAAACCCATATGGATGCTGTCAAAGCCCACTAGACCTAATGCCTAAAATGGGTTCAAATTCATTTATAATGCTAGGAGAGAATTAAAAAGCATTAAAAAACTTTCATGTGGAGTCATATGGATTGTTTGAACTATTATAATGCAAAGGAGACCATAGATAAGCCATTTATTGGGTTAAGACCATCACAGGGTATGCATAATATAGAGCAAAGCTTGAGAAGGCAAGTTTGAGAGCTCACACCTACATGGATGATTAACATGGGAGTATGAGGAGTTGTGGGATATTGAAGGAGGTACCAAACTTTAATTTTGTTGGATTTTTTTAGGATTCCAATGTTAGACCTATATGAACAATCTCTAGAGGGAAAAGTCACTCTAAACCATCTAAAACCCTTGTTAGTGACCTGATTTGGAAAATGGAGGGGAATCTATATGGGATAAAATTAGTATGAAAGTGATTGGACATTTCAAAGGACTCACCAAGTATACTTCCCAGCATACTTAGTTTTACTCTACTTATATGAACATGGTGGAAAAGAGATTTTATTGATAGATTTGTACATTATGTAGGTTCAAGGGAGAGTCAACATATATAGGTAACTTTGGGAGTTATATTGGGACTTGAGATAAACCTTCATGTCCATTTATTAAATCAAATAATCTCACAACTATCTCTGATAGCAACTTCAACTCAGCCAGTCCAAACTGGCATAGTGAACAAGCAAGTGAGAAGGTGAAAGATCTAAGTGGGAAGCCTATTAAGGTTTAAATGAGGAATATAAAGGTATTAAGGCTCTTTAAAAGTGTCATAAAATTCCTTGTATGGAATTCTTTGGAAAACTTAAGACCTTTTTGGTACTAAGTGTGAGAGGTGAGTGAAAGAGGAGTGATTGTGATTGTAGGCAATGATAACTCATGTCTAAAAGAATCTTGATGATTAGGGAAACCTTAAATTCATGTTGGATCTTGTATATAATCCCTCCCTCTTAGTTCAATCATCTCACTATCCCTAGTCTACTGTGGGATGTTCCAAGAAGGCCAAATGATAAAGGTAGTTTTTAGGCAGGCAAATGAAGACCTATGTCACATTTTAGGAGTTTCCTGATTTTTAGGGACTTTTGTCCTATGAGACATTGCATGGTCTATTAAATATTCATTCTCTTGTAGATTTAACTCTTTATCTCAGTTTGACACATGTTCTAGTAACCCTTGGACTTTATTCTCTTCTCTTCTCTCTCAATTTCTATAAGTAGTAGCCATTTTGGCTCTTGTGAAAAGATACCACACCATGTATGGCAAAGCCCTATTGGTTTTGACATTGTAATTTTCCTTTGAATAATAAATTAAAGTATAATTTTGAGTTCATGAATATTTTTCTAAGTGTGCAAAGTGATGTATGGTGATTCTAAGTGATAATCTTCAATCCTTACTTTTCCTTATCCTCTCATAATTTTTCAAGAGTTCCTATTATAATAGGTCATATAGAGTGTATCTAGTGTGTTAGGATCATTTAAAGTGTAAAAATATCCTTAGAGTGTGCAATAAGCCCTCTGGTTCAATGACCTTGTGTTGCCTCATATATATCACTTCTATCTTAAAGCACTTATGTTAGAACCTCTTAAGACTTTACAGCTGGTTTGTAGATCTTATTTCTCAAGGAAAGAAGTATGATGGTTTTCTATAAATAATCATAGTGTATCAATCCCTTATAGTAGGTTCATTTCATGAAAAATTATATCTCTTTTCCCACAAACAATTGGTTAAGTAGGTGATAAGCATTTTGAGGTATATTCAAGGAGTTCGTCCTTAAACCTAGAGGTCTACTTATATTATAGTGAAACCCACATACATATAAGTTTCTCATGTTTTCAAAATATAGGTGAGGCTTCAATAACCTACTCTAAGGTGAAAGATTTGGTGAGAATATTTATGACATGTCTGTTGGGACCCATTATCCTCAAGATAATTTGTCAAGGCGAATGTTGGTTTTAAAAACATCAGCTACAAATTGGTGTGCTAATTAACATTTAACAATTATATTCAAGGTAAAATATGGTTCAAGGCCATTTTTTTGTCATAAATTTGATCTCATACTTCATGGTCCTTACTAGGTCATCATTTAGTAGAGTTCTCAATCTTATCAATCCACCTATTCAGCCTGAACTTCCTCTTGAAGTTTAATACCCTCGGCCTAATCTACCCTTTGAAGAATAATAGGATTTTGATAGCAAAAAAAGTGAATAACTTGAAGAAATCCAATCCATCGTGGATAGGCCAAATTCCTTCCCTACCTTTAATACTAAAAATCTAATTCATATTGAAGCATATGATGCCATTCCCCCTAATGCCATAAAGGGTGTGCTCACATTCAATGGTGAAGGTCATGTCACACCTAGTGGACACATCAAGGATATCTCTAATTTTTATAGGTTTCACAATGTCACTGAGGAGAATATTTCCATTAGACTCCTTGCCATGTCCCTTAGAGGGAAAACACTTGATTGGTATACGACTTTGCATAGTGGTTGCATCACATCATGGGATGAATTTGGAGTGTTGTTGACCTCAAGGTTTAAATATGAAAGTGATCATACTTGTCTCAAACATAAGCTCAATGTGATCAAAAGATCCATAAGGAAATATTGCATGAATTAAATGAGAAATTTCAAAAAAATTGGTATAGATTGCCTCCTCCCATGAGACCACCTGCTAGCTTTGTGTTTCTTATATACTTGAAAGCCATTGGTACCGATATTGCTATCATGCTTCAATACATGGGTGGTTTCACTCTTATTAAAGCATATGAACTTATCATTAGAGATGAGAATGGCCTCATTCAATAAGGAAAGTTTCCCCCTAAAGTGTCTATGTCTTTATTGCCTAATGTCTTTGTTGTTGTTCCAAACATTGCCCAAGTTCCTAATACAAATGCTAAGCCTAGGAATGCTCCTAAGAAGGTAGATGAACCTGATCCATATGCAATAATTCAAACCTTATAATATGAGCTTAGGCAAGATAAAATGCAAATAGGTGTGAATCAAAACCATATCCATATTAAAAATAATATGGTTTACAATATGGGAGAGGAAGAGGTCAAGGGTAGCCTAATTTCAATAGGCATGCCAATGTGTACAATCCCAATTCCACCACCAATTCAAGAGATATGATACTAATGCATAACAACTTGGTGTGAGGGGAAGATTGAAAACAAGGACAATTCATGGATGCCAATGAGGGTGGAGAGAAATCTCAAGTTTCTCAAGGAGGAGTCACTCCTCTCCTATTAGCTAAAGATGAATTCATGATGCAACCAAATGAGGAATGGAAACGTCAAGGAGAAAGCTTCACTAACTTATTAGTGGAAGATACTGTAGAGAAAATTCTTACTCTACGTTGCATTCAAATTTTCAGTTGTGCACTACAGTTTGATCCTGCATACCTTGGTCGTGGTGGTAGAGTTTTGGGGCAAAGAGCGGGTTTCTTTTCCATCCAAGAATCAAAGTGTAGTGGAAAGTGCTAAGTGGTAGTCACGAAAGGCTCTGAACTACTTTTTTAGAAGAAAGTAGAAGTCACCACATGTTGGCATCTGAAAGATAGTTGGTTCAATGCTAGGGTTCAATGCCTTGGTTTAATGTTTTTGGTTCAATACCTCGGTTAATGTGTAAATGCCACGCAGTGTTAAACTATTGAACCATTGAACCATTTTGGTTCATTGGGCAGTTCAAGGGAGTGTCCCAAAAACCAAAGGGGTAAAGTACCTTTCCAGAAGGTAGAAAGGCGTCATTTCATTTTGTTTAAATGCTAAAAAGTAGCAGAGGTCACCAAGTGTCACTTTCTGAGCCCCTTTCTACTCCATTCTTGAAAGAAGCGGAAGACGCCACATACCCCTAGTAGGAGAAGTGAAAGATGCCACGTATCTTCCCAAGAATAACGGAGGCCACCACGTGTCAACTTATGAGAGATCATATTCAAGCTTCATTGCTAAATAAAATTGTGGTGGGTCCCAGGTGTTATTTCAAAGGGCTGCAGAAGTTGCCAAGTGTCACCATCTGTAGGAGCCTAATATGTGCCCCAAATAATTCTATAGCATAGCTAAAGAGAAGTGAAAAACACAGCATGTCTTCGATAAATCAAGCAGAAAGTGCCAAGTGTCCTTCTCCGGTGCCTTCTAAGTAATAAGAAGAATTTCAAGAAATTGACTAAGTGTCCTCTTTCATTTCAACAGAATAAAGTGTTTCATGTATCTGTTGCCACAAAGTGAGATGGAGGGAAACTCGGTGGGAGTTATTTCTGATAGATGGAACAGTTCACAGGGTACATTTTTGGGGGCCTACAAACATTAAAAGGGCCATTTATTTATCCCCTATAAGCAGAGGTAGAATGGACAGTTAAGTGGCTAAGCAGATGATGGAATGAGAAATTAAGGAATGGAAGGAGGTACTAGACATGAATTGCCATGCCGCAGTTAGGGCAGTTCCTAATAAGATCAGGATACATCCAAGGCATTGAAAGTTTTGTTTGTTTGTCCCCTATGAGTTAAGGGTGGAGTAGAACTATGAGGGAAGGGTGATGATGGAAAGAGACATCTGAGGCTCTAAAAGAAGAGGGAAGATATGAAAAAAGGGGGACTTTCTATAGTTTTAGACTTTCTAGAGTTTTTTTTACTAAGAAATATCATTTGCTTTTGTCTCATTTTCTTGAGTTGTAAAGTTGATGTGACTGTGCATTTTATGTGGCTAAATGAATTAAGGAGATTTAACTCTATGCCTTTGTTGATATTATTTGTGTCATTTACAAAAGTAGTCTGTACCATAGATTTTCTAGAGTTGTGATTATGAATATCATTTGCTTTTGTCTCATTTTCTTGAATCAGAAGTTCTACATAACTGTATGTGTTTCTGTGCCTCTTATGTGATTGAAAGATTCTTATAAGAAGATTGAACCCTATGCCTTTGTTGACATTTTTTATATCTCAGCAAAAGAATTCCCTGTTGTGAGCCTCTATTTCTATTATTTCAATCTTTTACATTGATCATGCACTTGTCTGCTCTTAAATGTAATTGAATCCTATATATAGTCTCACTGTGCTCAAGTTAGGATCAGGATTACACTCAGGTGCATCGCCATAGTTAGGTTTCAATTCTTGCATTTGCATTTTTGTTTAATTTCCTATCCCTTTTCCCCTAACACTTGATAAAATAGAAGAGACCAGCTTCTCTAAAATCTGGAGGTTGTTTCAAGCCACAATATCCCACAGCTTGAAACTTCCCATTGTTGTTGATTAGAATCAAGTGTAATTTTAACCATCAACAATTTTTGGCACACTCAGTGGGACCAGTCTTGAAGTTTCTTTCAAGACTGTATGAACCAGAGAGCTACGAGGAGTCAGAGCTGTGGACTAGTCATTAGATCACAATTTGCTACAAATCTAGGTATTCTTTTGCCACCTTTGGTAACAAGTCCAAGGAGAAGAGCTAACCAGTTTATACCAGTACTAAATATGGGATCCCCTGTACCCCCAAGAAATTATGCAAGCTAGAACACTGGTAGTCCCTTAATCCTCCCAACACCACCAGCTATTTGGGATCCTATCCCAGTAAATGCTCTAAAAGCTTTGCCCAAATTCAGTGGGCAAGACTCGAAAACACCTACGGAACATCTTCAAGATGTATTAGATGTCTGTGCCATACATGTTGTCACACAACAAAATGTGGCCATAAGGTTATTAATAGCTTCATTCAAATGGAAGGCTTTAGAATGGTATCAGTCTTTAACCCCAAATACCATATCTACATGGGACCAGCTTGGAGATCTATTTTTTGAAAGATTTGCAGAGAAGGGTGATAAGTCTTCTTTGTTACAACAGTTAATCACCATTCAAAGGGGACCTCAGGAGGACATGACTGACTTCAACACCAGATTCTATAAAACTTGGGACAGAATCCCTGCTATAGCTAAGCCATTGCCTAGTATGGTCATAGTGTTTTATCTCAAGGATTTGAATTCAGATATATCTATTATGATTCAGTCACTAGGAGGACACACTTTGCCAAGGGCCTATGAATATGTGGTTAGAGCTGAGAATCATTTAATAGATGCTGGAAAGTTACCTCCAAGGCCTCCCATGCCTATGTTCCTAGAAATTTCTTTGCCCTTACCTCAAGAAGTTCCTAAAGCTGTAAGCCCACTAGTGTCTATGTACACTTACCCTCAATCATCCATGAAAGGATCTATCCCTACTCAGTCATCTGAGATGGATGATATCAAGAATATCCTAAGGACATTCTCCAATGAGCTGATTAATATAAAGAGGTAGTAGAATACTTTCCCTAAGCCTCCTTATCAAGGCTATCAAGGAAACAAATTTTTGTCCCAATCAAACCAATATCAAGGTATTCCAAAACAAACTAACCATCAGCCAGTGAATCAATTAGTTGCAGATCCCACACCCTCACAGACCATTCCTCCCAAATCAAATAAGGAGATGGTTCTAGGTTAGAATAATTATGTGGATGATACTAATGCCTAGTGTTTCCCTTGCAATAATGCTCATACACCTAGAAATTGTCCTAGGGGTAATCTACAACAAAGGGTGGCTGAGCAAAGAAGAATGGATGGTCAGTTTACCAGTACCAGTGACAATCAAGCCTACCAGTCTCCCGGTATGCAAAATTCAGTTCTAGTGGCTCAGATGCAAGGAATGTCCTTGCAACAAGAGGAAGAAATAGCCCTGAAACATGCTTTGTTCTCATGGGTTGAAGATGAAGAAGCAGTTTTCTTGAACGAAGCATCTACCTCCCAAAGGCCAGTGGTGCATTCTAATTACTACACCAAATCAAAGAGGAGAATGGTGGAACAGCCTGAGATTGTAAGTGGTCAAGTCAAGAATAATATTTCATCTCAAGGGCAAATAAATGCTGCTGTCAGACAAGAAGTGCCTCAGCTGGTGCAAGATCAAGGGGCTCTTACCCAAATTTAGGAAAAAATGAGATATCTTTATGTCCAAAAAACTCAGTCTTTGGGACCGATCAATGTAGTGGATCAATTAAAGAAGACTCCAACACAAGTGTCAATATGGGATATTTTGGCTATTAATAAATAGAAGACACTGCTACAAGAAGCTCTGTAAGGGAAAGTAGTGCCTAAAGGTGATATTACCAAAGAAGGACCTACTGGAAAAGAAAAGCTCAAAGATACAATTCCTCATCAGACAATAGCCTTGGTGAACGATGCATCACAAGTAAGTAAATCCAAGCCAGAGACTTTTTATTTGACTCTGATAGTTGGAAAGAAACTCTTGCATAATGCATTGATAGATTTAGGAGCTAGTACAACTGTGATGCCTAAGCAAATAGCTGATGTTTTGAAAATAAAATATGAACCCCTTGTAAGAGGAGTTATGCAGCTAGATGGCAAAATAGTATAAACCATAGGGAGAATTAAACAACTTTCATTGTAGTTATACACATGTCCCAATATAATTGTCAACTAAGATATAGTTGTCATAGATATACCTCCTATTTTTGGTTAATGTTTATCCAGAGACTTTACAGCAAAAATAAGAGGATATATGTCTCTTGACTGGTCTCACATCATTTTGAGAACCAGATACGGTTTGAAGATGAAAATTCTATTTGAACCACTATCAAAGGATCATATCACCAATGAACCAACAACAAGATTAGAAGTAGACCATGCTATGTTAAATAAAGAAGAAAGGATTTTTGTTGAAGAGCTAGGCGACTGGACTGAGCATGATCAAGAAGAAGAAAATAGCCAGTTGTTGGCTATGATGCATAGTGACCCGTATGGGAACTATGACTCTATTGGTTTGGGCACATACGCCATTTTTGATGAGGACCAGGCAATCCCAAATGTTATAAGGGAAGAAGCACCTACTGCTCAAGATATAGAGATCTAGACTTTGAATTTTCATGGGGCTAGAAGTAAACATGGCGCCGGGGTAGGAATTTGTCTTACTGCTGCAAATGGTGATAAAATTTTAAGGGCTATCTGGTTCCAATTTGCTTGCACTAATAATGATGCTGAGTATGAATCTCTAGTACATGGGCTCCTATTAGCTAAGAAAAAGGGAATAAAGAACCTAAAAGGAAAAGGAGATTCAAAATTAGTAGTAAAGCAAATTAGAGAAAAGGCAACAGCCAAAAATGAGAGAATGAGATCCTACAGGCATAGGATTTGGGATCTTATAGAAGATTTTGAAGCTTTCAATATTGAGATAATCCCTAGAAGTCAAAACTCTGAGGCTGATAGGATGGCCTAGATTGGCTCACAGTTTAACCTAGCAACTAGCCTATTGGTTTACAATGAGTCAGTAAAAGTTATAGTGAGGCTGGCCATTCCAGACAATGATAAGAATTGACAAGTATTTGAAAATGATGCTCAGGTAGTCTCTTTCTTACAAAAATTAGATGAGTTTGCTAATCAGTTGCAAACTAAAATTGAAGAGGCATATGGTGATCATATTATACAATTGAGGACTAATAAGCTCCCCAAGGGATTGATCACCTTAGAAAACTTGTTTGACCTAGAGGATGTAAGCTTGGAAAAGAAAAGGTTCCAGGTAGATAAAGTAGACTATTCTAAAGTAGAGGTGAGTGACGGGAAAAGGCTAAAAGTTGAGAATTCTACAACTCAAGAAGAGAAGAAAAGACTAATCAAATTGTGCTAGAGATATGTCAGAGTCATAGCTTAGAGCTATGAAGACCTTCATGGATACAATAGAGACATTATCTAGCACACGATATAATTGACTGAAGGGTTTAAACTCATCAAATAGAAATAGAGGCCAATAAATCCAAGGATTGAGCCTCTAATGGTAGATGAGTTGCAAAAAAATTTAGATTCCAAAATAATATTTCCAATCAAGCACTCAACCTGGGTATCAAATCTAGTACCAGTTAGGATAAAGAATGGAGATGTAAGACTATGTGTAGATTTTAGAGATCTAAATAGAGCATCTCTGAAAGACCACTATCCCTTGCCCTCCATGGAACAAATTATACAAATTGTGGCTAGATCAGAGAGGTTTTCTTTACTAGATGGTTTCTCTGGATACAATCAAATTTGGTTGGCTGATGAAGATCAATACAAAACTGCTTTTACTACCAAATGGGGAACATTTGCATACGCTAAGATGCCATTTGGCTTATCAAATGTAGGAGCCACCTTTCAAAGAGCTATGGATGTAGCCTTTGGTGAGCTTATAAATAGGATCATCTTGGTCTATCTGGATGACCTCACTATTTTTTCAAAAAATGCTGATGATCATTTCGATCATTTAGAATCTGTCTTTAAGAAATGTCAGGATTTTGGGATATCATTGAATCCCAAGAAATGCATCTTTGTTGTACCTCAGGGCAAATTGTTGGGGCATGTAGTATCTAAAGAAGGAGTTTCTATAGATCCCAAGAGAATCACAGCTATAATGAACCTACCTCTTCCAGTAAATAAAAAGGTAGTTCAATCCTTTTTAAAGAAGATCAATTTTGTCAGTAAATTCATATCTAATTTTGCAGGCTTGGTAAGACCAATGACACTCTTGCTAAAGAAAGACCTAGTCTTCAAATGGACTACAGAAGGAAGGCAAGCCTTTGAAGAGGTCAAGAAGGCTATCTCAGCATCCCCAGTGCTTAAAAACCTATATTTTTCCAAGCCCTTCGTAATGTATGTCTATGGAGGAGAGTCAAGTATTGCTACTGTCTTGACTCAAAAAAATGACAAGCTAGAGGGGGAACACCCAATAGCCTTTTTCTCAAGAAATCTCAAGGATTATGAGACCAGGTACAATTTTTTGGAAAGACAAGCCTATGCCATGGTAAAAGCCCTCAAGAAATTCAAGCATATGATATCAGGGAACAAAATTTTGATACTTGTAGCTCACCCAAGTGTCAAGGAATACATCATGGAGGGGAAATTACTGAGAAAAGAGCCAATTGGATCACTAAGATCCTTGAATATGATGTAGAGGTCAGACCCACCAAGCTAGTTAGAGGCAAGGGTCTGTGCCAATATATAACCCAAGAGCTTGAAAAGATGTTACCTGAGGAAGCAGATTCAGAAGGAGAGACAGAGACAGTGCTAAAAATACAAGAGGTTGATCAGGAATCCTGGGTCACAAGCAGGATTCAATTTATGAAAAATGGGATTTATTTGAGAGAACTCCCATAAAATAAGAGGAGATATTATAGGATACAGGGAGTTCATTTTGTTTTAATTGAACAAGTCCTTTTCAGAAGAAATTTTGATGGAAAATTGTTAGGATGTGTAGAACAGGCTGAAGCTAAGAGAATACTACATGAAATGCATCATGGAATATCAGGGGGGCATTTTTTTGCAAAGACCACAACCATAAAGATAAGTGAGGTAGGATATTTTTGGCCTACTTTATTTATAGATTATTATCAGTTGGTTAGAAAATGTTAATCCTTCTAGTATTATATGGGGATGAGGAGGAATGCAGCGATGCCCCTTAATCCTATAATTATGGATGAACCTTTTGCTCAATGGGGTCTTGACTTCATTGGAATGATAAATCTAGTGTCCAGTATGGGTCCCAAATGGATATTAACTGCCACAGACTATTTCCCCAGATGGACTGAGGCAGTCCCACTTAAGGAAGCAACAGAGAATGTGATCTTATATTTTCTAGGGGTATCACTACTCACTTTGGGGCTCCTCACACCATCATTTTAGATAATGCTAAAGCATTCTTGGGGTCTAAAGTATCTGACTTTGCCTTGAAACATGGAATATATCTAAAAACTTCATCTAACTATTACCCTCAAGATAATGGTCTGGCAGAATCAACCAACAAGAACCTAATAAGACTCATCAAAAGAGTAGGGGCTGATCGTCATAAAGAGTGGCATAAAGTGCTTAATCTAGCACTATGGGCTGATAGAATCATGCCTAAGTAGGTGGTCAAAATGTCTCCATATGAATTGGTATATGGAAAGTCTGCTGTGATTCCCCTAAGCTTGGAAATCCCTACTCTCTAGCTGATCAAACAAATTGAAATTGAAGAAAATGGGCCCATGCAGGTCAGACTCGCAAAACTTTTGGAAGTTCAGGAAAAGAGGGATATAGCCCATGATTCATTGATTAAGCATCAGGGAATGGTTAAGGACTATTTTGATAAAGGAACTTCGAATCCTAATTTTGAAGTAGGCTCAATTATTTTGAAATGGGATGCAAGGGCCACCAAGCCAGGTCAACATACCAAAGTTGAAGCGTTATGGACTGGCCCATATAAAATTCACGCATGCAAGTAGAATCATTCATTCGAGCTAGAGTTGATGGAAGAACCTGAAGATATTCTTGTAAATGGAATCTATTTGAAGAATTTCAATTGACTTGGGTCTCTAATGGATTATAGTTAAATAATTTCCCTTTCTCGCATTGTTTTTTCATTGTTTTCCCACTTTTCTTTTGAATAAGTGTTTTAAACACATGTTGACGGCTCTTTTGAAGCTATAATTTTCACAATTTTGATCTAGCGGAAGGTGGAGTTTTATTTTTGAGTAGACTCAAAAGTCTTGGAGGTCGCCATTAACTGTAGAGAAAATTCTTACTCTACGTTGTATTCAAATTTTTAGTCGCACACTGCAGTTTGTTCCTACATACCTTGGTCATGGCAATAGAGTTTTGGGGGCAGAGAGTGGGTTTATTTTTCATCCAAGAATCGAAGTGTAGCAAAAAGCACCAAGTGGCAGTCATGGAAGGATCTAAACTACTTTTTTAGAAGAAAGCAGAAGTCACCACGTGTCGGCATCCGAAAGATAGTTGGTTCAATGCTAGGGTTCAATGCCTTGGTTCAATGTTTTTGGTTCAATACCTTGGTTAACATGAAAATAACATGCAGTGTTGAACCATTGAACCATTTTGGTTCATCGAGTAGTTCAAGGGAGTGTCCCAAAAACTAAAGGGGTCAAGTACCTTTTTAGAAGGTAGAAAGGCATCGTTTCATTTTGTTTAAGTGTCAAAAAGTAGCGGAGGTCACCAAGTGTCACTTTCTGAGCCCCTTTCTACTCCATTCCTGAAAGAAGCAGAAGATACCACATACCCCTAGTAGGAGAAGTGGAAGATGCCACGTATCTTCCCAAGAATAGCAGAGGCCACCACGTGTCAACTTCTGAGAGATCATCTTCAAGCTTCATTGTCGAATAAAATTATGGTGGGTCTTGGGTGTTATTTCAAAGGGATACAAAAGCTACCAAGTGTCACCATCCATAGGATCCTAATATGTGCCTTGAATAATTCTACAACATAGCTAAAGAGAAGCGGAAAATGCCTCGTGTCTTTGATAAATCAGGCAGAAAGTGCCAAGTGTCATTCTCTAGTGCCTTCTAAGTAATAAGAAGAATTTCAAGAAATTGACTAAGTGTCCTCTTCCATTTCAATAGAACAAAGTGTTTCGTGTATCTGTTGCTGCAAAGCAAGATGGAGGGAAACTCAGTGGGAGTTATTTATGGTAGATGGAATAGTTTGCCGAGTAGATTTTTGGGGTCTATAAACATTAAAAGGGCCGTCTGTTTGTCCCCTATAAGTGGAGGCAGAATGGATAGTTAAGCAGCTAAGCAGATGATGGAATGAGAAATTTAGGCATGGAAAGAGGTACTAGACATGAATCACCATGCCATAGTTAAGGCAATTCCTGATAAGATCAGGATACATCTAAGGCATTGAAAGTGTTGTCTGTTTGTCCCCTGTGAGTTAAGGATGGAGTAGAATTGCGTGGGAAGGGGGATGCTAGAAAGAGACATCCGAGGCTATAAAATAAGAGGGAAGATAGGAAAAAAAGGGGGGACTTTCTATAATTTTAGACTTTCTAGAGTTTTTTGACTAAGAAATATCATTTACTTTTGTCTCATTTTCTTGAGTTGTAAAGGTGATGTGACTGTGCATGTTTCTGTGCCTTTTATGTGGCTGAATGAATTAAGGAGATTAAACTCTATGCCTTTGTTGATATTATCTATGTCATTTACAAAAGTAGTATGTACCATAGATTTTCTAGATTTGTGATTAGGAATGTCATTTGCTTTTGTCTCATTTTCTTGAATCGGCAGTTCTACATAACTGTACGTGTTTCTACGCCTCTTATGTGATTGGAAGATTCTTATAAGAAGATTGAACCCTATGCCTTTGTTGACATTTTCTATATCTCAGCAAAATAATTCCCTATTGTGAGCCTCTGTTTCTATTATTTCAATCTTTTACATTGATCATGCACTTGTCTGCTCTTAAATGTAATTGAATCCTATATATAGTCTCACTGTGCTCAAGTTAGGATCATGATTACACTCAAGTGCATTGCCATAGTTAGGTTTCAATTCCTACATTTGCATTTCTATTTAATTTCCTATCCCTTTTCCCCCAACACTTGATAAAATAGAAGAGACCAGCTTCTCTAAAATCTAGAGGTTGTTTCAAGCTGCAATATCCCACCGCTTGAAACTTCCCATTGTTGTTGATTAGAATCAAGCACAATTTTAACCATCAACAGATACTCTTGTACTCAATGAAGGAACTTATGTTTCATACAACACTATGGAAAAGATGAAGGCTCTATGAGGTGATGGTAATGTGCCTACAAGTTCATCCAATCCTTCTACAAGGCAACAAAGCATGGCATTCCCTAATGTTCCTACACCTTCATCAAATCAAAACATTGGAAGGTTTACTCAAGGTAATTTAATTCCTAAAGTTTTAAACAACTTATTTTCCTCCAAGGACTCAAGATAAGGTAAGAAATTCTACCCTAAACATAGTGGAATCATTAAAGAATGCCAAAACATCTCTTTATGGGATGTCCTCTATATGCCTAGCCAAAAATAACTCTTATAAAAACAACTATTCACTATTCCTACTAGTCTTCCTCCTTCAAGTCAAATTCATGTTCATGTTTCTCTTAAAAATTCCCCTAAAACCATTCTTTAACCATCTACCAAAGCTAAGAAGACTCCACCTTTATATCTCACTCTCATAGTGGCTGACAAGCTAGTCCACAATTGCATAGTTGATAGTGGTGCCTTTACCTCAGTCATCCCCAAAGTTGTAGCTGATAATTTGGGTATAAAATATGAAACCCATAGAAAAGGAGTGATCCAAATAGATGGTACACCTAATAAAATAATAGGATTGATCAAAAACATTAAAGGTTTCCTCCATGATTGTCCTATTTTTCTCATCCTTCAAGACATTGTTGTTGTAGACTTTCCTGCTCATTTTGCAATCTGTCTTTCAATGGAATTTATAGAAAAGATATGTGGATACCTTTTAGATGATTAGTATTTCTTGGCTGTTATGGAACCAAGGTGACCATAAGAAATCAACCTCTTTTAAGGTTTCATATTGAACCCTATGCTGAAGCAAGATCTAACTTGAATTATGTGATAAACGAAAAGGAGTCTAATGTGGATGATGGTACTTATAAACTTGAGGGCATAGTTGACTTGTTTGTAAATGAATATGGTGTAGATGCTTATGAACATGATCCTTATGCATACTTTGAGAAAATTGACCTTGGCACCTATATCATCTATGAAGAGCTATTTGAAGGAGTTGAGGTAACTGTTGAGCATCCTTTCTCACAAGTTGATGAGAGTAACTATTTGATTCATGTATATTGTTGGGTGAATATTTTGTCAACTAGCTAACTGATGAGCAAAATAGGTCTAGTCAACCACAGCAAAGGAGATTGGTCAGCCAAGTGTGTAGGTTTACCACATCAAAAGGGGACAAATCTCTCCTCTCATCAAGGGGAGGTTCCCTATAAATATGAGGAGGCTATATACTATAAATATAAGCAAAAAATAACACTTAGGGATAGGATTATACCATCCATCTCTCTTTTTTTAGAGATGATGTTCATAGACAAAGGAAAAATCTTGGTGAAGACACTGTAAGTACTTCTCTTCTTTCAGAAGTGATCTTACAGGGAACAACAAGAGTTCTTTCAGGTATGATAAGTGACTAGTAAAAAGATATAGTAACTAGCATAATGAAGTGGAGACTTAGCATAAAGTCTCCACTTCAGCTGCCCAAAGAGTGAAATACGAAAGACAATGAGGACATAAAGTCATCTCAAGGTCTTTTACATAGAAATAGAAAATAGAGAAATACACTAAAGACAATTGCAGACATCACAAAGTCTTCCCACAGTTGGCTTCAGAACATCTTCCTGATTATTTCCACTAGCTCTACTTATTCATTAAATGGACAAGAACATGTTCAGAAGACAAACATAAGAATAGTCTCCTATATGATACAAGCTATGACAACACAAAGTCTAAAAGTAACTTGTTTTCTCATTCAAACAAAGAAAAATGATTAATAACTTGAGCTCAAAGTCTCGGTGATAGCCTCTCAATTTTGCTAGAGTTTTACTTCTTTTCACCAAAAAGATCTCTCTAAAACAATAAAAGAGGTTACAATATATAACAACCAAGAAAGATTTGGTGCTTTGTTACATGGATGACCCATGATGTGCATTCAATGCCTTGAATGCATTTTTAGTTCTATCAGGGGGCCATGCTAGAATAGGGTAGCTACCTTAACTATGGCATGTCATTTCATCTCAAATGTCTTCTCCTGGGTCTGAGTCATTTGGTGTCTGTGCAGCTATCCATTTTGTCTTTACTCCAAGGGAGACAAATAGGTCGTGTCTTCAATGTTTAAGGGCTCAAAAATCTACCTTGCATACTGTTCCACCTACTGGAATAACTACTACATAGATATTTTGGCCTTTCCCTCTTTCTACTATGATTTGAGCCCTCGGGCTATCTTTTCCCCTTTCTGGTTCTTTTGGTTCCTCCTCTCGGCGATTCTTCCTTTTGGCCTGAAGGTCTTTGAATGCCTTTGGGTCTGTCATCATTTGAAAGCCAACGGTTAGTTTGTGATGCTCAACTTTGATGTCTACGGGCCCATCATCTTCTTCGGTAATTCTTTCAGCTTTGTATTAGGAGTGCTTCGTCTTTGACATCTGTCATAGTTCATTACTTTGAAACTTTATCAACTTATAAAAAATGAGACCCACAACACTTTTTTCCCAAGTAACTTTAAAAGTGGGATAGGGATAGGTGGCATTTTCTACTGAGAAATAGGCGAGGACACTTGGTAGCATCTACTTAACTTATAGAAGCTTAGATACCTTTTGAGAGTCCTATGGAAGATGACACATGGTGGCTTCTGCTGAGCTTTAGAAACACTATAGAAACATTTGGGACTCATTTGGATTCACATAGATGATGAAACTTGGCACGTTCCACTTACTTTTAGTAACTCACTTGGGGCCCACCACAGTCCTTACTCAATAATGAAATAAAAGGAAGAAACTGTGGATGTTGACACTTGTTGGCTTTTGCTGAGATTTACAAGGGACACATGGTGACTTCTGCTGCATTTAGAAAAACATATTAAAACTTTCCACAGTTTCCACTTGGCACCCTCCACGGAACTCTAAGATAAGCTTATTAAAAGAAGCTTTGAAACTTATAAGAAACTTGAAACGTGGATGCAGACACTTGTCGCACTCCGCTAAGTTATAACAGGACACATGGCATGTTTCACTACTTTTTAGAAACAAATTATAATGTGTCATGGCAGATGGCACTTGGCAGCTTGCACTCAACTTTGAGACTTAGAAAAAACTTTAGGCAAAATGAAAAATCCACGCAAAATGAAAAACTGGCACCCTGTGTCATAACCCTTACTACCTCAAAACTGAAATGTGCAGGGATGAAAATTGGAGCACACAACTAAAAATGAAAATAAAATGTAGATTATTTTACTCTACAAAGGGAAGAGAGAATTTTTTTGGCTTGTAGGACTAAAAATAGTTCATGTGTTGTCCCAAAAATGAGTGATAGACTTTGGGAACAACATTTGGCTCCAGTTGGGGAACTTCCTTCAGTTGAGATTTTAGAACAACTGAGGGGAGTAGAGACCAGAATCTCCAGTGCTTTGAAGTGTGCCATTAGGCTAAGGAGTCGTGTTAACTAAAAAGAAAGCAAGGTGCCAAAAATGAAAATGAAAAGGGAAAGCACAAAATAAAACTAAAGACTATATAAATATTCACATGTACAGATGATCTTATCTGATACTTTAAGAGTTGAAGAGCTTCAAATGTTGCCCATTGTGAGGTAGAGAAAAGGGCATGCTATCTTAATACTTCAACAGAAAGATATTTTCACCATTGAGCTGATGGATAATAAATGGGCCTCTCTAAAGGGAATCAAACTTCCCATGCATTCCCTTTGGTTCTCTTCTTTTGTCCCATAACAAGACTTGATATCCAATCTGGAAATCATGAGTTTTTGCTTTTTGATTGAAGAGCTTCTTCACTAGACTTTGATGCGCAACAATTTAGTCTACCATTATAGTTCATTTCTCATCCAGCTCAGTCAAGCACATGATCCTTTTGTCAATGGAGCTTTCATATGTCTGATCTTCAATTGCCTTAGCCAATTTCAATGCTGGCAATTTTAGGGTGATTGGTATCTCAGCATTGAGCCCATAAAGAAGTTGGAAAGGAGAGATACCAATTGCCCTTTTTGGTGTAATTCTATCAGACCACAAAGCATCAACTAATGCTTTATGCCATGTCCCTTGGTTGTCATCCACCAGCTTCTTAATGATAGTCACCAAGTTCTTGTTACTTGATTCAGCTTGTCCATTCCCTTGTGGAAAGTAATCAGAAGAGTGAGAGAGGGTGATCCCATAGTAAAAATAGAACTGAGTAATCTCCTAGGAAGTGAAACAAGTTACGTTGTCTATGACAATCTTGGTTGGGACCTCAAACCTAGAAATGATGTTCTCCTTGAAGAAATTACACACTACTCCTGAAGTAACATGTTTGGTTGGGATAGCTTCCACCCACTTGGTGAAGTAATCTATGGGTGTGAGGACATAATCATGTCCAGCACTTGAAGATGGGTTTACAACACCAATGAAATCGATGCCCAATTTTTGAAATGGCTCTTCTATCACCACTAGCTTGAGACACATAGCAACTTAGTTCTTCCAACAAACTGCTAGCATAATTCACATTTCCTTACCCACTTGTACGCATCTTGAAAAAGAGTAGGCTAGTAATACCTGGCTCGTAGAATCTTATGGGTAGTTATAGGATTAGAAAAATGTCCTCCACAGGCTAAATTATGGAAGGACTTCAAAAGTTAGTTCTGCTGCTCTTTATCCATGTAGCAAAGGAACACTCCATCAAGGCTCCTCTTGTACAGGCCGTTGTCCTAGAGGACAAAATTGGCAGCTTTCATTTTGATAGTCATCCTTTTTTTATGAGATAGGTGGGTAGGATACTCACCATAAGTAAGAAAATGAGCAATATTTGAATACCACTCATTCGTGGTGGAGACAAAGAGGATTGTTAGCGCGTCTTCTACTTCTTTTTCTTCATGCCCTACTTCTTTGGGTCTGTTGTCAGCAATCAATTAACAAAGGCCCTTTCCCCACACTAGCGTCATCAGTTTGATAACTAGATCAAACTCATAGATTTTAGCAATCCAATTCCCCCTTTTTATTCTAAACTCCTGCTAAGTTAGTATGGATTTAATTTTGGTATCAAGAACCAGGACAGTAGTGTGGGAATTAAGGATGTAAAAATAGAAATGCTTTACCACCTTGACCATCGCATAAGCATGCTTCTCCAAGTTTGAGTATTTCAGTTCATGAGCTTTGAGAGGACAACTCATGAAGGATATGGGAGATTCCATATCTTTTTTGTTTTGCTAAACTAGAATTGCTAAAAGCATGTGTTCAGAAGCATAACTATACATGATGAAATCCTTGGTATAATCTAGACAAACCAAAATTGGGGCATGAGCAATGGCTATCTTGATGTCCCAAAATGTTAATTTGCCTTCTTCAGTCCAGCTAAAAGTGGCCTTTCCTTTCATCATATCTACAATATGACGAGTCTTCTCAGTGAACTCAGGAATGAACCTTTGTAAGAAATTCACTTTTCTAAAGAAAGAGTGAACCGTAGTCTTACTAATGGGCAAAGTAAGCTCTTGAATGGACTTGACTCTTTCTGAGTCAATCTTTATGCCTTCTTGGGATATAATGTGTCTATGAAGCTTCCCTTCTATCAACCCAAAGATAGACTTCTTGGGGTTTAAATAAATGCCATTCTGGCGGTAGCGTTCCAATACTTGTTGCAAATAGCGCACATGATCAGGGTGATGCTTGTAAAAAATGGTCAAGTCATCAAGGTATATCACAATAAACTTACCCATTTCATCTTTAAAATCAAGGTCCATTACTCTCTGGAAAGTGGCACCAGCATTTATCAAGCCAAAAGGCATTCTTCGATATGCAAAGGTGCCCCAAGGCATGGTGAAGGCAGTCTTGTGTTGGTTTACTTCACCAACTTCAACTTGATTATATCTTGAGAACCTGTCTAGAATTGATAACATCTTTGAACCGGTCATTTTCTGAAGCACTTGATCCATGATGGGTAGAGGATAGTTATCCTTTAAGGATGACTGATTTAAATTCTTTAAGTCCACACAAAGGCAAATTTTTCCATTCTTCTTCCTCACAAGGACTATGTTTGCAATCCATGTGGAATGATGGATTGGAAAAATTATCCTAGCATTCAACATTTTCTATATTTTAGATAGAATAGTACCTGATATCTTTAGATTATACTATCTAGATTTTTGCTTGTAAGGCACTGGATCATTTTTGAGAGGAATGTCATGGTGGATTTCTTCAGGCTTGAGTGACTTCAGATCATCATAAGAGTATGTTAGGACATCCATGTACTGGTGGAGTAGAGTAGTGAACATGGATCTCTCCTCAGGAGTGTAGCACTTCCCAATGTTTACCATTTTGGGATCTTCCATGGTACCCAAACTTATCTGATCAAACTCTTGAAAGGAGCTCAAATCCATTTGTTGTTGTTTGATGAATCTGTCATGTTTGTCAAACAACTTCTCAAGAGAAACCAGGTCTTTTGAGATTTTATTCGCTTTGAGTTGCAAGAACTCTTCACCTATATTTTCACTTGATTCAGGGGCTGGTTCAAGCTTCTGAGGTTCACTACCTTCGAAGTGTAGCTGTTCAAACCTATCTTTTTACTCTAAGAAAGTAATGATTTGATTGTCATAGTTAAACAACTTCTAATGACTGGCATTATTAGGTACACTTGGTTGAAAGACCAGCTCAATAGTGTACCTATCTCCTTTGAAGTTAGGGTGAGGAACCAAAAGAGTGGATAAAATGGCCAAAGCATCAAATCTATCATTGAATTCTTTGGGAACTGTAGAGATGCTAAAAGCATCAAAGTTTTCAATTTGATCCTAGACTAGATTGTGGTAATGGTGCAATCTCTTATTTTTGGTTTGATACAAGTTTCTCACCTGACAAACCACTAGTTTCAACATCTCCTTTAACATGAAGGAGCTTGATGCCTTTGTCTCAAGTAGCCCTCAATCTAAGCAATAGAGATTCATACTCAACCGTATTATTGGTATTGTTGAATTGTAATTTGTATGATGAAGGAAAAATATCTCCTTGAAGAGATATCAACACAATCCCAAAACCTGAACTCGTAAAGGAGCAGCTTCCATCAAATTTAAGAATCCATACCTCATTAGACACTACTTTTTCTTTGGATTCTTCTTCATTTGGAGGTGGAGATTCTTCCACACTTGCATTGCACTCTACCAGTTCTTCTATTATTCCAGCTGAATGTATTTCCAGGTTGACACCTTCAAGAGCTTCAATAGGTGCTTCATGGACTTCGTCTGTAGATAGAAAGTAGTTACCCATGCCTAAAGACTCAAACAAAATTTAAGCTTTAGGTGTTGATGTTTGAGTAACCACATATTTTGCTTCCTTCTTAGGGAGCAATCTCTTCATAACACCTTTGACTGGGATTCTTGCTTTGGATAGGTCCATGCTCAATTCACCTCCAACATCCTTACAAAAATTTTGCCCAAGAAGGATGCCATATGATGATGTCAGCCACCAAGACAGTCATCTTGATCTTTTTGTCTGGGAATGCTGCAAATGTAAATTGGGCATCCTTAATTTGTCCCAACAGTGGTAGTTGCTTGTTTTCCATGGAAAAACATCTTCCAAATATTTTGTCCAGTGTGAGGTGTAGGGATTCAGTCACTTTGATAGGCATGACATTGTCTGAAGCTTCGAAATCAATGATGCAATTGTTTAGTTGATGTCCATTTATCAATAATGAGACATAGAAAGGTTCAGTCCTACCAAGAGCAACAAGAGGAGTAATGACAAGGTTGTTCTTGGTGGGTGCATTCTTAGGAGAATCATGAGTCATTTTGGGAATTGCTTATCCTAAAGGGATGTTTTGGTTCTTCACACATTGAACCAACTTATCTAATTGCTCAAGGTTAGACTACAAAAATTCAAATTCAAACATTTGAATTTTGGTTTTCTTTATATGGTCAATGATATCAAATGTTTGAAATGAACCAGTTATAGAGGATGGGAGTTCATCTTTTTGATTTTTGGAAGGGGAATTACTGGACTGCAAATTTGAAGTAGAAGGCGCAGGGATGTTTGGTGTACTTACCTTTCTAGCAATCATTGGGTCCTTTGGTTGGAAAGGTAGAGTGGTTCCCCACTTAGCAATTAAAATTATTGGTTCAGGTCACTCCTCTACTTTCTCCTTATTAGCTAGTTGAGCTGATTGATTATTAAACTATGTGAATACAGCGTATGATCCTTCAGCTACTTTACCTTCACTTCTAGGTTCATCCTAATAATTTAAGAAACCAATGTTGGAGTCGCTAGCTAATTTTTATTGGTTCTCTGTGGAGAGATCAACGTCATTTTTTTGATCAAACTTAGGTTAGAAAGATGAATCATATTTTGTTTCTAGATATCCAACTACTGAGTTGGTTGGAGGTGCTTCAATGGCCAGGTTCCTCTGTGGAGGAGGAAGACAATTTACTTGTCCTTGATTCCTAACAACATTGCCTTAGTATGACTGATTCTAAAATGTTCTCCTTGGCATATCTCTGTATGAAGGAGTGGATGACATCTCTTGCGCCATTCGCTTTATAAGAGCAAGTAACCTAATGGCCAACTTCTACACCATTGAATCAGTGGTGGCTATAGATTAGTATTTAGAAGATGAAGAGGATTTACCTTTATTAGGGTCTCTCCTTATCTTTCCCACCAAGATAAGGTCATCTTCTACCTCAATAGCCAAGTCCTGAGTAGTAACAAGGTCTATGTGGCTAGCACGTCTCAACAGAAAACTCACTTCAGGCAGTTGTGAGTTGATGAAGAAGCATTTGAGATTTTTAGGTGTTGGTTGAGCAATGGTAGGAATTTGGTTCTTCAACTTGTGAAACTTTGCAATGAAATCTCTCATAGGTTCATGAGGCTCCTTCTTCATCTATGTGAGTTGGGCCAGTAAGGCATGCACATCTTCTATAGGCTTGAACCTTGCTTTGAATTTGGCTTTGAGAGTGTCCCAATTAGTCACTAATCAAGCCTATAAATGGTAGAACTAGTCTGTAGGAGCGCCTTGTAGTGTCTTCACAAATAGCCTGACTGCCACGTCCTTAAATTCCATGCCTATCACACTACAGGCTATGCTAAAAGCTACAATGTGTTCATCAAGGTGAACTCTCCCATCACCAAAGAAATTGGAGAAATTCTTCCTTGAACTGTGTGGAATCTCATGTAAAGGTGGAGTTAGATTACGTGGGCCAAAAGAGTTACCCCAGGGGCCTTAAATCACCATGATTGGATTATGGAAAGCAGGGATAACAAATCAAGGTGAAGTATGTATAGGTAAAGCTCTGGTGATAGTAGAAAAAGAAGCTCTACCTTATATTAGTGACCTAGTATGGATGGGAGGAACACTCTTGGATCGTTGAACTCGAGGTTGTGGAGGAAACAAATTGAAATTTCCTTGCTGCACCAACTCAAAGACTGGGTCAACAACACCTTGGGTTCTTTGACTTTTGGTATAACATGGAGTTACCAGCTTGCATGATAAAAATGGGAAGGGACTGGTCCTACTTCAGCTTGAAGCTTGAGGCTTCAAACTGCTTGCTCTTCCCTAGTGGAGTCACTAAAAAGCTATTGGGTGAATATTTTTTCAATCAGCTAACTGATGAGCAAAATAGGTCTGATCAACCACAGCAAGGGAGATTGGTCAGCCAGGTGTGCAGGTTTACCACATCAAAAGGGGACAAATCTCTCCTCTCATCAAGGGGAGGTTCCCTATAAATATGAGGAGGCTATATATAATAAATATAAGTAGAAAATAACACTTAGGGGTAGGATTATACCATCCATCTCTCTTTTTTTAGAGATGATGTTCATAGATAAAGGAGAAATCTTGGTGAAGACACTGCAGGTGTTAGGTTGTGGAGCTAAAAGCTTCACTATTGCAGATATAGAGGAGCTTGTTGAGAGGTTGCTAAGTTACAGGGAAACCGATGTCGGTCTAATCAGTCGACATAGGTCATATATAGTGGGAAAGGCAACCGACATCGGTCAGGTATCGGCCAACGTCGGTCATCTCTAGCATGACAGGGACCGACATCGGTCACTTGTGTAGTTTCAAAACTCTCGATTGCATGAATAGTTTGTTAACAAACCGAGTGTTTGTATGTTAAGAGCCAATTTTAGACTTGAAGCTGCAGATCTAATTATTGTAATTAGGTGTCTAATTATTGTTTACATGAGATCTATATAATAGACTCATGAGCTGTATTGTAATGTGTGCTAGTTTGAGTTGAGCAAAGTTAGCTCCTTCTGTGTGTGAAGTGAGCAAGGGTGTTCCTCCTAGTTCCACAGCAGTGCCAAGTGTGGGTTAGGGAATTGGAAGGGTTCTTCAAGTGTGTAGGATCTTGGTCAGCAGGTGTGCAAGACCACATTTGGAGATCTACATGGTAAGTAAGATCATTGATCTGTAGGTGTATGTGTGTGCAAAGTCTAAGGTTTATAGGTGTGCAGAACCAGATTGATCTGTAGGTGGCAGCAAAATTAAGGTAATAGCAACATAATAGGGAGCAGAATTAGGCAAGATCTGCTTGGAGTATGGTGTGTACTCAATTGGAGAGCAAAGAGGAAAGTAAGGTAGTTCCTTCCATAAGTAAGATCATTTGAGTTGCAAGTTGTTGCAAGTTTAAGGGAGATCTACTTGGAGTGCGTGGAGCACTTGTGGAGTGCATGGAGCACTGGTGTACTGGCAGTAGTGGATACTGACTGGTTGGAGGTGAACACCAACTCTGTGTTTGAGTTGTGTTGGACCGTAAGAGAGAGAGGACTCTTGATTGAGAATTACTGTACACTTAAGGTGTGGGAAGCCTCTGAGAGGTGTGGAGAAGAAGTGGCATCTTCTTTATTGTATTTTCTTTCTAGATGAGTATTAATACAAGTTGTGTATTGTCTCTCATATTCTGTGTTATTTTTGAATTCTAGTTACTTGTTACTTCTGGTTAATTCCGCATGTTAGTTGCTTGTATATGGTAATCAGTTGTGCTTCCATGGGTTCCTAATAGTTGGTATCAGAGTTAAGGTTGCAAGGAGTAGGTTTTTGTTTGATTACAGGTCACTCTCAGGGGTTTCTAATTGAGTGGGAGTATAGCAATGGTAGATGAAAGTACACTAAGAATGGAGGAATTGAAAAGCACGAATGGTCAATTACGGTCTTATGGAAAGAAAGAGCAGGTAAAGAAATATTGTTGATTGGTAGAAGATCAACATGAAGAAACTGAAGAAGCAGATGTTGCAGGGGTTGTTGCACAGGATGCTCTGGGATGTCTCTTGGATAAAGTTGAATCTTGGTTAATAGATTTTGTTACCTCTTTCCATGCAGCCCCAAGTAGAGGGGTTGGTGAGCCTTGTCATAGTATTGGCAAAGGGGAGGTGTTGCTGAAATTGCAGGCGGCCAACACATGGGTGTTGAAGAAGGTCATGCAGGTCCCAGTCTTGAAGATGTGGCTAATTGCTTCAAGAAAGTTGGGTGATGAGAGATGCACAGGAACTCTCACAATTAATTCTTGGAATGTTACCAAAGATGCACTTGAATTAGCATGTGGTAAGAAAGCAGGTACTCTTTATCTACTTGCTTGTATTACTGATTTCACTTTTGTTGCATAGGTGTGGCTTTATAGGCTTGGTCACATAAGTGAGAAGGGAATAGATGTTCTTAATTCAGATGGTAAGAGTTTAGCTTTGGAGAGCATAGATCGAGATTTTTGTGAGTAGTGGGATGCTACAAGAAAGGAATGTGTTTATTACAGGAAAAGGAATACTGATGTATTTGATAAACTTAAGAACTGGAAAGCCTTAGTGTTCTTGGAGGAGATGACGGATAGAGAACAGTGGATGGGGTTTGATATTTTTGAGTAGGGTAGTTTGGACATGGGATTGATTCAAAGGAGCTCATGGGTAAAAAGTCATCACTCACAGGCATACATAGGTACCAGCATCAGTCAAGGATAACTGACATCGAACAGATAGGTGCCAATGTCGGTCATGTGCAGACTAAAGGAGTCGGTGGTGTCGGGTAGGTGGAGACCGATGTTGGTAGAATAATCAGCATCAGTGACCTAAACAGTCGCATGGAACTGACGTCGGTCGGATGCAGACTGTGTAGTGATCGAGGTCGATCACTGAGACAGATTTTAGGTGGACAACAAGCTATCAAGGAGTCTCAAATGCCCATGGGGAGGACTGAAAGTGTAAGTAAGCCTCAAATTTGTTGTTCCTCTTCTTTATACTAGTTGCTGACTGCAGAGCAGGAAGGATCCAGGAAATAGTGGGAGCTTGGCATGAATAGGATGCAGAACCAAACGAGAGATTTGGTAGGGTTGCCAGCCAGTATGAAAGCACTGAGATGAATGGATACCTTAGTTAAAGAATAGAGAGAATGGACACGTGAGATGGAAGGCCAGGTCATATGGTCTTGAGGAAGCTACAGGACAGTGGTACAGGTTTTGACAGGTGGATGACAAAGTAGGGCTTTAATCAATGTCAGTGTAACCATTGTGTTTGTCTTACCAGGTGGATGATGATTGCAACATTATCCTGTTACTGTATGTGGATGGTATGCATGCTGAAGGTTCAAACATATAGGGTTTTACTGAGCTAAGGATAAGGTTAGTTTAGTGGCATGTCATGAAGAATTTAAAGCAGTGAAATTCTTTGGCATGAGAGACATGGAAGATCACAGGTTGATTTTGTCTCTAGTGGGAGCTGATGTGAATCAGGTGTTGGCGAGGTTCAATATGCAAGATGTAGAACCAGAGCACACCAAGGGCTGGATAGTTTAGTGTCCAAAATCACATGAGGTTTGGTATAGACCTGAGTTTGCCCAAGCAGTGGGTGCTGTCAGAGAGTTAGGAGCCAATTCGAAGAAGTGGGTTCTCAGGTATTTGAGAGGGACCAATAGCAGGTATACATGCTATGCAGGGTCAGGACTTCACTACATGGGTTTGTAGGTTCAGATGTGGCATGTTACTCGGATGACAGGAGGTGCACCATAGGATTTGTGGTGGTTGGTCTTCAAGGTTGAGCTTGAAGAGGGATACAAGCCAAAAAACATATTAGATGGGGTATAGGTACAGGTACAGTGCAACTATTTATCTCCAAGTGGGAGATTGTTAGGTTGTGGAGCTAAAAGCTTCACTATTACAGACATGGAGGAGGTTGTTGAGAGGTTGCTAAGTTGCAAAGAAACTGATGTTGATCTGATCTGCCGACATTGGTCATATATAGTGGGAAAGGCAACCGACATCGGTCAGGTATCAGCCAATGTCGGTCATCTCTAGCCTGACAAGGACCGATGTCAGTCGCCTGTGTAATTTTAGAACTGTAAATTGCACGAATAGTTTGTTAACAAACTAAGTGTTTGCATGTTAAGATCCAATTTTAGACTTGAAGCTGTGGATCTAATTATTGTAATTAGGTGTCTAATTATTGTTTGCATGAGATCTATATAATAGACTCATGGGCTGTATTGTAATGTGTGCTAGTTTGAGTTGAGCAAAGTTAGCTCCTTTTGTGTGTGAAGTGAGCAAGGGTGTTCCTCCTAGTTTCACAGCAGTGCCAAGTGTGGGTGCTGGTTTTGGAGAATCAGAAGGGTTCTTCAGGTGTGTAGGATCTTGGTCAGCAGGTGTGCAAGGCCACGTTTGGAGATCTACATGGTAAGTAAGATCATTGATCTGTAGGTGTATGTGTGTGCAAGGTCTAAGGTTTGCAGGTGTGCAGAACTAGGTTGATCTGTAGGTTGTAGCAGAATCAAGGTGAGAGCAACACAACAGGGAGCAAGATCAGGCAGGATCTACTTGGAGTACGGTGTGTACTCAGTTGGAGAGCAAAGAGGAAGGCAAGGCAGTTCCTTCCATAAGTAAGATCATTTGAGTTGCAAGTTGTTGCAAGTTTAAGGGAGATCTACTTGGAGTGCGTGGAGCACTGGTGTACTGGCAGTAGTGGATACTACTGGTTGGAGGTGAACACCAACTCTGTGTTTGAGTTGTGTGTTGGGATCGTAAGAGAGAGAGGACTCTTGATTGAGAATTACTATACACTTGAGGTGTGGGAAGCCTCTGAGAGGTGTGGAGAAGTGGCATCTTCTTTATTATATTTTCTTTCTAGATGAGTATTAATACAAGTTGTGTATTGTCTCTCATATTCTTTGTTATTTCTAAATTCTAGTTACTTGTTACTTTTGCTTAATTCCGCATGTTAGTTGCTTGTATATGGTAATCAGTTGTGCTTCCATGGGTTCCTAACAGCAAGTACTTCTCTTCTTTTAGAAGTGATCTTACAGGGAACAAAAAGAGTTCTTTTAGGTATGATAAGTGACTGGTAACAAGATACAGTAACTAACAAAATGAAGTGTAGCACAAAGTCTCCAATTCAGTTGCCCAAAGAGTGAAATATGAAAGACAATGAGGGCACAAAGTCATCCCAAGGTATTTTACATAGAAATAGAAAATAGAGAAACACACTAAAGGTAATTACAGACAGCATAAAGTCTTCCCACAGTTGGCTTCAAGACATCTTCCTAATTATTTCCACTAGCTCTACTTATTCATTAAATGGACAAGAACACGTTCAAAAGATAGACATAAGAACAGTCTCCTAAATGATACAAGCTATGACAGCACAAAGTTTGAAAGTAACTTGTTTTCTCATTCAAACAAAGAAGAATGATTAACAACCTGAGCTCAAAGTCTCGGTGATAGCCTCTCAATTTTGTTAGAGTTTTGCTTCTTCTCACCAAAAAGATCTCTCTAAAACAATAAAAGAGATTACAATATATAGCAGCCAAGAAAGATTTGGCACATTATTTCATGGAATGGACCATGTTATGCATTCAATGCCTTGAATGCATTTTCAGTTCTATCAGGGGGCCATGCTAGAACAGGGTAGCTACCTTAACTATGGCATGTCATTTCATCTTTAATGTCTTTCCCTAGGTCTGGATCATTTGGTGTTTGTGCAGCTATCCATTTTGTCTTTACTCCAAGGGAGATAAATAGGTCATGTCTTCAATGTTTAAGGGCTCAAAAATCTACCTTGTGGACTGTTTCACCTATTGGAATAACTACTGCATAGATATTTTGGCCTTTCCCTCTTTTTGTTGTGATTTGAGCCCTCGAGCTATCTTTTCCCCTTTTTGGTTCTTTTGGTTTCTCATCTCAGCAGTTCTTCCTTTTGGCCTGAAGGTGTTTGAATGCCTTTGGGTCCACGTTTAAGCCTGCAAAGATCAACGGATACTTTATTGCCACAAATTTGACATCTTCGGGTTTGTCATAATTTGAAAGCCAATAGTTAGTTCATGATGCTCAACTTTGACGTCTGTGAGCCCGTCATCTTCTTCAGCAATTCCTTCAGCTTTGTATTGGGAGTGCTCCGTCTTTGACATCTATCACAGTTCACTACTTTGAAACTTTATCAACTTATAGAAAATGGGACCGACAACACTTCTTGCTCGAGCAGCTTCAAAGGGGGAAAAGGATAGGTGTCATTTTTTGTTGAGAAGTAGGTGAGGACACTTGGCAGCATCCACTTAACTTATAGAATCTTTAGATACCTTTTGAGAGTCCTACGAAAGATGACACATGGCGACTTCCGCTGAGCTTTAGAAACACTATAGAAACATTTGGGACTCATTTGGATTCACATAGACGATGACCCTTGGCACGTTCCACTTACTTTTAGCAACTCACCTGGGGCCCACCATAGTCCTTACTCAATAACAAAATAAAAGGAAGAAACTACAAACGTTGACACTTGGCAGCTTTTGTTGAGCTTTACAAGGGACACGTGGTGACTTCTGCTGCATTTAGAAAAATATATTAAAACCTTCTATAGTTTCCACTTGGCACCCTCCATGGAACTCTGACAGAAGCTTATTAAAAAAAGCTTTGAAACTTATAAGAAACTTGAAATGTGGATGTAGACACTTGTCGTGCTCTATTGAGTTATAACGGGACATGTGGCATGTTCTGTTGCTTTTTAGAAACAAATTATAATGTGTCCTGGTAGATGACACTTGGTAGCTTTTGCATGAATTTGAGACTTAGAAAAAACTTTAGGCAAAATGAAAAACCCGTGCAAAATGAAGAACTGGTGCCCTGTGTCATAAACCTTACTATCCCAAAACTAAAACGTGCAAGGACAAAACTTGGAGCGCACAACTAAAACTCAAAATAAAATGTAGAGTATTTTACTCTACAAAGGGAAGAGAGAATTTTTTTGGCTTGTAGGACCAAAAATAGTTCATGTGTTATCCCAAAAATGAGTGACAGACTTTGTGAACAACATATATGATGATGATGGGTTTAATAATCTAATTGGCCACCATAGTAGGAAGAATGATGTCTTTCTACCTGTTATTGATGAAGCTGCCCTTGATGATGACACTCATGAGGAAGAAGAGGATGACTTATGGCTAAAGTTCAATGCCATATGTCAAGAGTTTGATCAGTTAAGTAATGATACTTCCTCCATTAATAAGTATATATATGATGTGTTTTCTAATGAATCTAACAAAAATTATTTTGAGTGTTCCATCAAGCATGAAAGTGTATGCCACCTTATTGTCTAAGCGTCTACAGTCAAATAAGAGTTTCATAAGTACAAGGAAGATTTTATGGTGTTTAAAGAATAGTCTAGAGCCCAACTAGATGTTGAGCCACATTTAGGGGTATTGTAACATAAATAAGAAGATCTTTACATCTCCATGTATCAAGCACATCATGCACAAGAAGATAGAAAGATTGAGGCAGTTGTCCTACAATCTGATCTATAGTTTGAGTACGGCATATCAAATATGATAGTTATTGATAATATTACAACTCCAATCAAGGATCTTAGAGAGAAAAAAATAAAATCCATGAAGTCTCTAAATAGTCCATTTGCAGGCCTAATAAGGCATAGAGGTGGCAGGCTTCTTGATGATCTACATATGCAAGTGGTTGATGGTGAACATGCTTCTCATGATAGATTGTCTTCATGGACTAATAAAGATGTAAGAGGAACCATATTTGACCTTATTTGAACTATGGTAATATTTATTTCACCTCAAGAGTGAGGTTTTATAAATAGTAGATTAGGTGTGTGTGTGTGTCTTTCTTTCAGTTGTGTTGTGTTCCACAAGTGTTCTATTTAAACACATGTTTGTTTCTTTTGGGTGTGTATAGTTTTGTGTGTCCTTTACTTTATGTTTTGTGTGGTTTAAAAGGAAAATTGTGTTTCAAAATAGTGTATAGGTGACTCCATATCCCAATAGATAGGATTAGGCAAATGGTCTTGGCATAGTAAACATACCACGCTTGGGAAATTGCCAAGAATGTTGACTATTTTGACCACAAGTCAAAATAATTCAAACCCCTATAGTTAAAAGCTTGATATATAGGTCTATTATCATGTAATAGTGTGTTTCATAATAAATTTAATGTGATTTAATATGTTTCTAACCTTGGTCATAGTCTAATTTAGTCCTTGTGTCATTTTATGTCACTTAGGGGTCATATATGGGTCATAAATGAAAGTGGTACAATTTTAAAAGGTGTCAAAATGTTCTAAACTCCTTATAAACATCCCTAATGTCAATACATATCAGATATGTTATTTTATAATTGAAAACTTGTAGGTGTTAACTTAAAATCAAGAAAACAAGTGAAAAAGAGGGAGTTTTAAAGGTTTTATGGCCTATGGGGAAGAGTGAAACATGAGAGAAGCTCATGAAATGACCCTTCATATTATTTAATTAAATTTACACACTTAATCTTCTTTGAAGGTGCCAAAAATTGGCTTATGCGTACAAAACTGGTCAACGGGTCTTTTGATGGTACAACCAATAGGACTTTCAGGTCAAATACTCTTGGTGGTGAATAGTAACTTAGTATACTTAATTTTCATGCTTCGATTTATAAGAGTGGTTTATTATACTTTATGAACCATTCTTAAGAAGTGGATTGTCTTATTTTGCTTGCTAATCCCCACACCTTATAGGTTTTGCCTATGTTTGATGATGTTTGTACAATCTAGTTGGTGAAATGGTTTCCAGAGGATGTAGAATTCCTTATATCATGTTTCCCATATTTGGTTTCATGTTTGGAATTCATTTGATGAGTTCAAACCTCTTAGGTTGCAGGTGGAGTATGCTAGTGAGGTTGCAATTATATTTCATCAATTACATAAGGTCTCTTTCTCTGAAATGGCTTAAAATCAATGTCATATGATGTTCCATGCATTTAATATGTCATGAAAATATCATTATTTCCAAGTTAAGTCTCACACCTATATCATCCATAGAGTTGTAGTCAAAAGTGTAGTACAAAATCAAAATTTTGCTTACTTTCACTTACAGTCATGGCATGTGGAGTCCTAAACATGTTCATGGAGGTGTTAGGAAGATCCCAAGGTGTGGTGAACATATTATTGAAACATGATCAATCAAGTTAAACCTCTCTAATGCCATGCAACTGACTATGAGAGTTCTCTAAGATACACAGTCTTGTACTAAGCATTTACAGGTGCCATAGAAAGAGTTAATCATGTTAGAACAAGGTAATTATCTAGTTTCAAGTTTCTTATGGCTGAAATGATTCATTTGAATAAGGTGATAAGGTTAAATATGAACTATAAGGTCATATTCCATGCATGTAACCCATATCTACATTCACTACCTTACCTGCAACTGTATCAACTCTCTCAGGAGAATGCCACGTTAAAATGGGGTGTGGAAACTTGTGTTAAGACTTAAAATGTTGTAAAATCTCATTTGAAAAATTTGAGAGAGTATAAAACTAGCTATGAAGTAATATCATATGCACATTGCCTACATTCATAGTCACTGCTTGTATAATTGTATGCACACCTACAAGTGGCTTACACAAAGACTTGAAGGTGGTCATGGAAATATACATGCATGTGAGGAGACCTTCATTAGGATTGAGGAAGTTTGAGATACCTTGAGAACCATGTTTAATTTCATATATTGGTAGGCAAAGTGAGAAGTCACTTCAAGAGAAGAGAGTTGAGCTTTAGGGATAAGTTCCCTAAAAACACCAAAACAGGGCCCTAGCCAACTTTGGTGTTACCAAATAATAGTGTTGCAAGGAGTCTAGATGAATCTAAATGATCATATATTTTATCCCTAATATAGGGGAGACATTTTGAAAAAGGATATGAAGGTTGTACAAGTAAGGAGGATGTTATAAGGTTTCTAATTCATACATTTGTTCACTCCAAACATTTAGTGTTTTCTACAGGACCTTAAAATCCCAAGTGAATTACAACCCAATGAAGCATAATAGGGGCATAAATATATGAAAAGTGGTCCTATGAGGGTAAAAAAGACACTAGTGATTAAAGCAACTTCAATAAGAGTTATATGGTTAGGTATAGACCTACACCACCACCTATAGGTGTTTTTCCCTCAAAAGGCTTACCTATAGCTGACTGTAGGTGTTAGCTTGCAGATTCATTGGTGAACTTGGTAAAGTCATGCAAATAAAATCACTTGCAGAGTTAATAAATAATTAAAAATACTATCAAAATGATCCTAAGGTATTAATCTTAGGTTCTATAGGTTGAAGATCACCTACAGGATCCCTTTTTGCCTCAACAAGGTCAACTATAGTTGATTGTGTATGCAGTGACCTAAAAGTATGACTATCTAAAGGTTGGCATAGTATGAACATGAATTGACCAAGTCTAGATGAATGTCACATGAAATTGGTAGAATTCAATAAGGTATTTAGGCATTGTGTTCAAGGTCCAACTATGCAATGTATACCTACAGGTGTCTCTTTCAAAGCACGAAAACTTAGTCAACCACTTATGACCAGTCAAAGTGAGAGGTGAGCAATAGAAGATTGGTAAAGGTTTGATGAGAAAAATATATGAGACAGAATCCATAGTGATAATGAACATTACATGACACTCACATAACATGGAAATAGGAGATGAAAAGGTCTCAAACATGCACCTACAATCATACTTGACACCCTACACACAATGAGTTACTTGGCAGTCTATCTTGGGGATTTAATGAGTTTTGAGGAGGATATTAATGTGATCAAGGTCAATTTTTTTGAATAGATCATACACACAAATTTTATAAACCCCTCATTTATCCACCTTTGCTGAGATAATAGGGGAAGTGCCCTCTATTTTGTCACAGATAGAAGGCACTCCCCAAGGATACAAATCTATAGGTTTTGAGGAAAGAAGATGACAAGGTGAGTTAGAGGTTTATGAGATATATTATAGACATAGAACAATAATAAAAATAATGCATATGGATTAAAAACCAAACATGGTAGTCCAAACCCAAATGGATGCAATCAAAACCCACTAGGTCTAATGCCTTAGAAGGGTTCAACTTCATTTATAATGATAAGAAAAAAGTAAAAAGCATTTAAACACTTTCATGGGGAGTCATAAGGAGTGTTTTAGCTATTTTAATGTAAAGGAGACCATAGGTAATCCATTTCTTAGCCTAAGACCATCATAGGGTATGCAGAATGTGGAGAAAATCTTGAGAAGGCAAGTTTGAGAGCTCACACCTACATGGATGCTTAGCATGGGAGTCTGAGGAGTTGTGGGATGTTGAATGAGGTCCCAAATTTTCATTTTTTGGGATTTGTCTAAGATTCTAATGTCAGACCTATATGAATAATATTTAGAGGGAAAAATCACTCTAAACCCTCTAAAACTCTTGCTAGTGACTTGATTGGGAAAATGAAGGATGGGAATCCAGATGGGATAGAATGAACAAGAAAGTGATTGGATATTTTATAGGATTCACCAAGGCTACTTCCCATCATATGAGTTGTACCCTACTTGTAGGGATAGGGTGGAAAAGGGATTTTCTTGACATATTTGTACATTATTCAGGTTTAAGGGAGAGTCAAGAGATGCAAGTCACTTTGGTAGATATATTAGAACTTGAGATAACCCCTCATGTACATTTATTTCATCAAAAAATCTCATAATTATCTCTAATAACACCTTCATCTCAACTAGTCCAAACTAGCATAGTGAACAAACAAGTGAGAAGGTGAAAGCTCTAATTGGGAAGACTTTTAAGGTCTAACTAAGGATTTGAAGTCATGAGGGCTCTTAAAAAGTGTCATATACTCCCTTTTATGGACTAGTTTAGAAAAATAAATACCTTTTTGGTGCCAAGTACAAGAGGTGAGTGAAAGAGGAGTGATTATGACTGCAGACAATGATAGCTCATGTCCATAAGGATCTTGATGATTAGGGACACCTATAATTCATGTTGGAGCTTATCTATAACCCCTTCCTCTCAGTGCACTCATCTCAATTATCCCTATTATAATATGGGATGTTCCAAGAAGGTCAAATGATGAAGGCAATTCTTAGGCATGCAAATGAAGAGTCCTACACCACATTTCAGGAGTTTCATGTTTTTGAGGGACATTGTCATATGATATATTTCATGGTTTATTACATATTCATTATATTTCATATGTAACTCTTTTCTTAATTTTACACATGTTCTAGTGACCCTTGGACTTCATTATCTTGTCTTCTCTCTCAATTTCTATAAGTAGTAGTCATTTTGGCTCCTTTGAAAAGATACCACACCATGTATGGTGAAGCCCTACTAGTTTTGACATTGTAATTTGCCTTTGAAAAATAAATACAAGTTTTTTTTGAGTTCATGAACATTTGGCCAAGTGTGCAAAAGTGATTTATGGTGATGCTAAGTGATAATCTTCTATCCTTGGTTCTCCTTATCCTCTCATGTTTATGTAAGAATTCCTATTCTAATAGGTCATATAGAGTGTAGCTAGTGTGTTAGGATCCTTTCAAGTGTAAAATTATCCTTAGAGTTTTTAATCTACCCTTTGGTTTACTTACCTTGTATTGCCTCATACATATCACCTCTATATTGAAGCACTTATATTATAACCTCTTAGGAGTTTGAAGCTATTTTGTAGATCTTGTTTATTAGTTAAACAAGTATGATGGTCTTCTAGAAATAATCCTGGTGTATCAAACCCTTATATTAGTTTCATTTCATGCAAACTTATATCTCTTTTCCCACGAGCAATTGGTTAAGTAGGTGATACTAATTTTAATTTATATTCAGGGAGCTAGACCTCAAACCTAAAGGTTTACTTCTACTATAGGTAAACCCACATACCTAGAAGTATTCCCATGTTTCTCAATATAGAGGAGGCTTGAACATCCTCATCTAGGGTGTAATATTTGGTGACAACAAAAAACTTTGAGTGCAATAAACAAATTGAAATAATATATCCTAAAATGGTAACCTTTGAGTGTGGCATGCAAATCGAAGGGGGAGGGCGAGGATGATGCACAAAAATTGGCATGGATTGGATTATTATTTAATGAATAGGATCAAATAGGGTGACATACTAAAAAAATATGGAATGATCATGTCCACCATAAAATTACTCTACCTCACAACTAGGGCCATGAGAGACCCCAATGTGAGTATACCTTAACATCACATCTAGAAGGTTGTTCTTTATGTTTGCTTATGATTTGGAAAATGTTTTGTACATGTTTAAATAAGGTATGTGTTTTTATTTTCTCTAAACAAATGAAAAGACACTAAATATACTATAATAAAAAGGTAGTGGCATAGTACCACACAATTAGAAGAATGCATTCACTAAATTACTCAACCTTGGGTAGGGTTGAAATCATATAAATGGGAAGAGGGTATGATAACTCAAATACCTAATTGTAAACTTGTACACCAAGTGTAGGTTGAGAGATATGTCAATACCATAAAATCTATTTCAAATTTGATGATTTTTTAATAGGAAATTAGAAGAAATCCCTTCAGATTAAAAAGGTGACAATGTGAACCAATAAACGCAAGATGTGAAAACATGAAACAATTCCTAAGTTCAAAACTAGAAACAAATGGGTAGCATAATGTCATCAGATGGTTATAAGAGGTAGAATTAATTTTTTTCTATAAATTAGAGTATGAGTGATACACTTGATGACCTAAGTTCACAATGATCAAATGATGATGAGTCTATAAACAACCTTCGATCCAAATGAGAAATTGAACCCAAGTTACTCAAACCAAGTACAAATGGTAAAACCAATTAAAAAATTGATTTAGAACTTAGAAAGGTGCAATTTTGAATTTGAATTATCAGTAAAGGAATTAAATATTTTTATAAAATGTTTGACTCAAATGGATAGCATAACTACATTTTTTAGACAATACAAACACAAATGTTTAAGATGAGGATTTGAGCAAGGCAAAGATGATTTGGATTTGACCACTATAATACCTCTTTGTTCAAGAAATGGTGGAAAAATATGTTTGGTTAGGACATTTTGTTTACAAATAAGTTTTAGACTCAATTCAAGACCAAATAAGTAAAGACTGAAAATACCAATACAACTAAGTAAATCATCCTAAGCCCTAAACTGACAAGGTTGCTTCGTATTATTGAAATTCATTTATATACATGATCTTGGGAGTATTTTAATAATTAATCAAAAAATAAAAGTACATGAATTGGTAGGGTATTTAACACCCCCTTCTCCCAAGATATTGTATGATGACATGGACCTTTGGGTTACTAACCCTACATCAACAATATACCACAATAAGTGGGGTTGTCCAAAACTTACAATTTACGACTTTCTAGATAGTCCCAAGCATGGATAATGCTAGAGATATAACAGATCAATTGGATCCATGTCAATCATATTATTGTGAAAATATCGTATCCTTATTACAACCACTACATCCATCAATTGCTTAGTGTAGTGCGATGTCTTGATCGATCATATGTTTTGGGATGGATTGCCACTAATGAAGTTTTCTTAACCTCTCAAACAAACATCCTAGTAGGTCAACCTTAATTTGTATACCCCACATGGAGAGGGATTGAATTCAATGTTTGAAGATGAAACCTCAGGTTAAAGCTTCCCTAAAGAACTCACAAAGAGGCTATGGACTCCCCTCCATAAGCCAAATTGCATAAAATAAAAGATCTAAGTGAAAAGGCTTTAGAGGTTATTTTTCGATCACCCAAACCATACGAGTTTTGGGGAGAGCCTAGAAAACTTCATTTTTACACCTTGGAAAAAGGTAAAATCATAATGAAAATGCACTTTTGGTCACCCAAGTTCCTTAAAGGGGATGGGGGGAGAGCATACACACACTCTTTTTTTTGCTCAAATAAACTAACAAACAATAGATGACTTGCATAAAACAACACTTCAAAAAAATTGAAATATAGGTAAGTGTAAGTTTTAAGCACCAAATTTAAAGGTTTAATGAAGTTCTTGGTCCCTTGGCCTTAGTTTGAATTTTTTTTTGAAAACCTTCACAAAACAATTAATCAAACAATATAAGTTCCTTTTAGACACCAAAGGGAAGGTTATAGACTTAAATCATGATTCAAATTTTGATCACTTTTACACATGGGTCCTGCAAGGTTAGAGAGTTTCCCCTACTTAGAATCATGATTTTTAATGAAACAAGAAATTTTACAAAACATGCTCTTGGGTTCTCTATTTTTTACCCACATAGACCGGCATTGGTCAATAGTGATTGATGTCAGTTGTAGCAAGACCAATGCTGATCATAAAGAACCATTTCTAGTTAAAAATGACCAATAACAGTCACCTATGAACCCTTAGGCAAAAAATATTTATCAAAAAAACTTTGTTAGCCCAAGGTTAGAATAAAATTTCCAAAATAAACTTTCGAATCAATAAATAAATGTTCAAACTAGAGACTTATAAACACAAATTGATAGCTATAAATTTGAATAAAGCTCTAAAATGCAAATTGTTAGTTGTATTTTCCCTACAACCTAGCTGATGCTGGTTAACCTTGACTGATGTTGGCTACATAGAACCAACATCAGTAACTTAATGACCTATGTATCCACAAAAAAATGTCAAAAACATGGGAAAATGAAGCTAAAAATTGATGTTAAAGGATTTTTAATGACTTCTAAGGAAATCTAAGATTTTTAAAAGGTTTTCCTTGCTTGAGAGGGATGTGTGGTCCCATCGGGCATGCCAAGATGTAGAGATAGATTAAATATATGGTTAGATCAAGCATTAGTCAAAAAACCTAAGAAAAATGCATAAAGAATTAATAATCTAGGCCAACCTATTCAACAAGGTGTGCAAATGACAATTAAGAGCAAATGAAAGAAAGTAAACACAAGTTACCTTCCCAAGAACTTCCCATCACCCAAATGTGGCTCAAAGCATGTTTTTCCCCTTGATTTGATGTTCAAATATTCAATAATAGTGTAAGGCCAAGCTCCTCCACCATCTCAAGAACACCAACTAAGCTAGGCTAATGATATGAAATCAATGTTATGTATATCAATGAAGTTATCCTATTTCAAATAAATCATTATCCAACTACACTCAAAATGGCTTATAGAGAGAATCCTTTTTTATAAGTTTACACAAATGAAGCTTAATCAAAGTGGTCTTGGCCCTCATATTTATAGATTTTCCAAATTGATCAGGATCAACCATAACCATTTATTTTGAGATCAAGATGTGTGGCCATAAATTAATCTAATTATGTAAATAATATCCATAAATATCCTCATTAAGATTTGGAAGGAAGGGGAATTAAAGAGGCATAGGAGGCCATAATCCTGATATTTGTTACATTTATAAGTTATGGATGTCACCCCATTGATCATGTAATTTGATGATGTAGTTAATAAGAATCAATTTTCAATAAATAAATATTCAATAACTTCCATGGAATTATTACTTAAGATCATAACTAGGTTTAATTTGCGTAAGATTAATCAAAATTTAAGCAATTCTTTGGAAATTGGTGCACTTCATTAATCAAACTAGTTAGAAAGTCATATTACTTGGTCATAATTTAACTGGAGTGAAATTAGAAGAAGGTGTCAGTTGTGTATAGATTGTCATCCTATTAGTATGTTATTGACACAAAATAACACATGCATGTATCGTCTGATTTTGAATTAGAAGAAAAGAGTGATCTAGAGTACCAAAATGCATTTTCATCATTTTGACTCAAACTAATTTGGTCAAAGTTAATAATCACATATAATTCATTGCCCCATTTAGGGATAAATTAGCCTAAATCAACACTTTTATATGACAAGTTCAAACCATTTAGTGCATTTAAGTGATTTTGTCCCAATTTGTGCATTTTCACAAATTTCAAGTAAGATTGACAATTTCAACAAAAATGGTGTTAGGAATTGGATGTCTACACTACTAGTGTATTTATTAAAGGTTAAAACCCTATTTTATGATACCAAGTAGGTGTCATGGCATTGAACTATTTTTAGGAAACCTACAAATGAAAAGCTAGAGGAAGTGGAGAATGAGGAAATAAAAAAGAGAGGAACACTTGATCATTATAGAAAGATGTTTGGATAAGATGGAGAGAGCATATTTAGATAGTATTTACTCCAACCTTTATTAGTTTATATGATCCTTTTATGTACCACATCATATCACCAACAATGCCCCCTTATGTACCCATGTAGAATGAACTTTACAAGATCATTGGTACTCACTTAGACTACAATGAAAGTAACAAGACAATCTCTATTACCTCAATGTGCCCCCATATTAGTGACATTGCATTGTTGATTCAAACTGCACATTATATGTGGAGTTCTTCCTTAATCAAATAAAAAATATTTAATAAATAGTTCCACCACCCTGCAACCTACAAACCCCTTTATAATGGGTGCAAGTCATGTAAATCCAATAACTACCCTGAATTATGGGCATGTGTATGTTATGGGCCCTTTAGTGTATAATATCACCTGAAATCCCTATCATTACCCCTCATCATCATTGCCCAACTCACTTTTAAATTTATTACCACTTGTATATTTTGTATGGCCTTGCCCTTCTTTCCATGGGGATGATTATGGTGTTTCTAGATATTCTTAACCATGATGTAATTTTATCTATGTGTCAATTTAATGGCAACATTGATGAACATAAGCTATAATTTGGAATTATCAATGACATTGTAATTGTTGATTTAAACCACACATCGAACATGGAATATTCTCACAATCAAATCAACATTGTGTCATCCTCATCGACCCTTGACAATAACAAATGTCCAATCAAAAAGCCTACCACCCTAAAAGTTGTGTACCCCTTTACAAAGGGTGCAAGTCATGTAAATCCAACACTTTCCCTAATAAATATATTTACACTATATATTATATTCATATACTATAAAACAATCTTTATATTATAATATAACATAAAATAATATAAATAACATAAAAAATTATTATATACAATGGGTGCAAGTCTTGTAAATCCAACAGTTACCATAAATCTGGCTCTACAATCACCCTTGACTCACCTTACTATATATACAATTTTTAATATAAAATATATATTTATGCTATATATTAGACTAATATACTATGGTATACTATAAAATAATATTAATATTAAAATATAACATAAAATAGCATTAATATTATTATTATAAGTATAAAAATATTATTATTACATCTTATAAATATATTAATATAATATAATAGATAGGACCCTCTTCATTTTATGTGGCAATTAGCAAAATACAAACATCATGTGACCTAGCTCAAGTATAATCTCATATGTAGCATAGTTGGGGGAGCTATCCATATGGCCCTAAAATCTTTGATTTTTCAAGATCAATTTACCTTTCTCACATTTTGCATGTAATACATTGCCACACGCTTCATGTTGTATGTCTCCAAAAATCCACTCAAATTAAAATTTCTCCAATATATATATATATATATATGAGCCTCTAGCTAGATATATTAATATAATATAATAGATAGGATTCAGGTTGTTTTATGTGGAAATTAACAAAATCAAAATGTGGTAGTCTGCATGCAAAAAATACAGACCATAATGTGGTAGGCAACATGTATGTTAAATGCGATATAGTAGAGGATGCTCGCTAAGTCTTTGATTGAATGTCTGAGTGAGATGTATGATTTTGGAGTGTCAAGATTTCAACTTATGTAAGGTAGGGATTTTGTCACAAATCATTGGCACTCTTTCAACAAATGCAAATAAAAAAGATGTGATTTAGTCAATTTGAATTTTCTAGTGCTATTAGACAAAAATGCATTGGGTGTTTGGAAGGTTTACGATTACAAGAAGGGTACCTTGAAACTCTTAATTACAATAACTTGAACCAGCCTATTTACAATATCAAACATAGTCAACTAGGCTTCTCAAATGGTATAAGTTTCATTTGGTGCATTTAGGATATTGTAGTTGTAGTTCTTAGATTTGCCAGGAGGTTACATTTATGTTTAATCTATACAAACTTCACCTCATGTTTAGAGGACCATATGGAAGAGGGGTAAAAAATCTACTTAGCTCCAGTTGCATCCATTAAGGGTCTTGCTGAGGGGTTGGTCACCTTTGTGTGGAGCTCTCACATAAAATAAATAGGAAGTCCATTCTAGCAATTTAGGAGCCAAGACTCTATATAGGAAGAGGACATTGTACCACTTGGGGATACTCACTAATAACTATCTTTTGCATTCACCATTAACAATGGCCTTTACACACTCCTCCGCATACACAATCAATGAAGGCCCCACTTACATCTGAAGCCAAGTGGGTCTAATCTTATTCAATAAAATAATAGGTGGGTTCGATCTTAAACAAAAACAAGTGGGTTTTATCTCCCTATTCCATAAACAACAAGCTTTAATTGTGTTTTATATGATTTATCAATGATGTATTTGGGAAAAGCCTTAAATTTTAATGAGAAAGAGGCCAACGACTCCATTTTTGGTTGCTTGAGTGGCAGGAGGTGTGTGTTACTGTTGAATAATGTTTTGAATGGGAAAATATTCTGCCATATCATTTTATTATAGTGTGAAGAAAGGAAGTGTGAAAAATTTCCCTTTATCAAGATAGAAGCAACATCTCTAGTCAAGAGGCAACAACTTCACAATGAAGTGGAGCTACGAAGCTAGCTAAGAAGTTCTTTTGATCTTATATATAAGTTATCATCATTTATCATTTTAGATTGCTTCATACTTTTATTTCATAGGGTAAAAATCTTAACATTCTATAATATTTTCAATGTATTTATCATTAAAATTCACCTTTGGTATCAAGGCACACACACAAGTCAAATATCTTCATACACTTGTCTTCTATTTTAGACTACAAGTGTTTCTTGTAAGAGTTTCGTTGTAGTCAATGGTTTTTTGTTTTGACATGGTCATCTTAGTTATTAAGACTTTACCTCCTTGATTTATATCTTAGAGGAGGATGCCTTTAATTACAGGGATGTCTTATTCACTTCTATCTCAGATTTTGAACTTTCAAGAATATCACAGAGGGAAAGGGGGGAAAATGTGCCTGACTAGGAATAGATAATTTCTCACGATAACACCATCAATACAAGGTGATTCCTCTTGTTGTGCACATCTACAGTGTACAAAATTTTAATTTAGTTTTAATTTATGCTAGATAAATAATAGAAACTAGAAGAAAAATATAAATAAATAACATAACTAAATGCAAAATAGAAATAAACACATGAACGTGAAGCATACTACTGACTTAAGCATAAAAGGGCAGTATAAAATAAAGAATAGCTGTTGCAATAGGTGGTGGATAATTGTGAGGGTGGTCATCAACCTTGTTTATCCCCTGCCATGCTAGCTGACCATGTAAACTAGTCTTCGAAATAACCACAACAAATCACTCTATGTCTAAACCAACAATCTGCAAAACTATCATCCAAATCATTGTGTCAATATTCGATTGAGGGAAAACAACATCTTTTTTATTTTGTTTCATATGAGACAAATCTTGGGGCTTCACCCCACCATATAAACCTCTGACTAATTATTTTAAAATTCTAGTATTCAATTTCTTTAATTTTTACCATAGAGATTTCTTAGTCAAACTTTGTGAAGCCTAAATATTACCCAAAAAAAACAAAAAAAATCTTAGTAAAATTATGTGAAACCAAAATTATTTAAAAATAAAACAAATATAAATTATGTGAAACCAAAATTATTAAAAAATAAAACAAATACAAATAAGATTTTGTATATTAGGAAGGGTTTTATGGGGAGCATTTTTGCTCTTCATAAGATCTATTAAATGTTGTTGTATTGAATGATGATAAAAGTGTATTGCTATATCGTCTATTAAGATATACATTTTATTAGATATAAAAAATGTTTGAATTTGGTTTGAGTCTCAGGTAAATTTGGTAAAATAGATACCTCCTAGTTTTTGGTATTGAATGAAAGAAGGTTGATTTATTCGTGTACCGATACCAATAGATAATATGAAAGAGCTAAATTTTTCCCTCACACACATACACATACTCTTTTTTAGTAAAAAAATATAAGGCGTTGTGGAAAAGAGAGAGTTGAAAGTTTCTATGACCACTTAAAATTTTTATCACTATGTGGTAGGATAAATATCAGTATTTCATCATATGTTTTTTTAGAGTTTAAAAAGAACATTTGAAAAAATCATAAATGCATAGCATTAATTTTAGTTTCCCCCCTCCATTAAACCACCATGTTAAGATGTGGTTTTATAAGGCTCTAGAGTATAGCTTGTTTGGTCATGGTAATGTGCAAAGGTAACCTTGATCGTGGGTTTGACTCTTGATTTAAATCACTGTGTGGGGTGAGGGCCCATGCCACATCACTCCAAAATTTATAGGAGATGCTACCCTATATTAGAATAGTCAACTCTGAGTACTAGGTCGATCGAGCTTGATTCCCTCAACTTAATAAAAGAAAAAGAAAAAAGATACAACTTTATAAAAACTTTTTGAGTTTTTATTATAAAATTTTGGATCATTGTTTACATTTTTTTTTAGAATTTATTATCTATTTTTTTATTTTAAAAATATTAAAAAATTATTTAACTTTTTAAAAAAAAGTTCTTAAATTCTTTTAATAATAATATTTTAATAAACATTCTTTCATAAAATTGTAATCTTAATTTTTTATTAATAAATTAATCAAGTAGGTTAATTATGGTAAGGATCACCCAAATTCAAATCTTGCTCTTAGAAAAACATTTACCACCCCCCCCCCCCCCAAAAAAAAAAAAAAAAACTATAACTTTAATTTTACAGAAACATTTAATCACTTTTTTTTTATTTTGAGAAATTTCTATCAATACAATCGATGTTTTACGCAATTAGTTATGATAACTTTATCATTATAGTATATATTTAAAGCTTAAATATATAATCAACTTTCTTAATCTTACATTTTAGAATTTTTTTTGATTGAAAATACATTTTTATTAATATAATAATATAACATTAGTCATATTAAAAAGATGGGTGGAAAAGTCACACCTCAAAAATAAAGTCACATCAAATTAAACAAGTCTAAAGTAAAAATAAAATATCAAAACATTTAAGATCTTTTCTTCTTTTAAAAAATAGATGTTAAAAATAATCAAATACTAATAATAAAAAAAAGAGAAAAATACATTTATATTTATATTTATATTTAAAATTAATATTTCTTTTAATCTTAAGTCTTACAATTTTTTAATAAAAAGAAATCTTTATTTATAGGAACTATGTTTTAAAGTGGATCTCAAAGTTCTTTATGATTAATACCAATAATATATGAGAAAAAATATTATTCTAGTAATGATTATTTATGGAGGGCTTTTAGATAATAACTATTCATTAATATTATTTCAATTATGACAATGGTAAAAATCATATAAATTTTAATATATAATTTAAAGTTATTCATTGAAGTTTTCAACTTAATGTTAAAATATATGATTAGGTTGTAATGTCAGGTTAGGATTGGAATGACGAGATTTGGTGCAAACTAAAAATATTATAAATTGTATTAATGAAGAATGAAAGATTAGATTATTAAATAGTCAAGAATTTGACTATTCATTTCATATTTCAAGATGACTCTTCATCTACCTACAGGGACTCTAGCTTATCACTACGAGGAAAAAGCTCTCTTCCAGTTACTCTTATTATTTACAATAATATTACATACCCCTCACCTTTTACCCCCCTCCTCTGCCCCTCCTCACAATTTGTAGGGGTTACGAGGAGACCAAGCATGGATCTAAACTTTTCAATATTTTCTTGTCCTAATGCTTCTATAGGTTGTTTGTTGGTTACTCTGTAGTAGGATAATCTAGCAAATTTACAATGCCATCTTTCAAATAATGTCAAATCAGATCAAATTTAGTGTTGATGTGTTTAGCTCAGTTGTGAAAGACTAGGTTCTTTGTCATTTGAATTCTAGATGTGTTTTTAACCATAAAAGGTGTTGACAAAACCTATTGTCCTTGTAAATATGAAAGAACCCTTCTGAGCCACAAAATATCTTTAGTTGCCTCTGAACTTGCAATGTATTCTACTTTTATTTAAGAAATTACTAACATTAATTGCTTCTTTGACTTCTCGCTGACAACTATTATTCCCAATTTCATTAGAAAATATTGAAATAGATTTTCCATCTTCAAAATCACCAACATAGTCAAAATTTGTGTATATGATTAGTTTGGAGTCCCTTTCCTTGAAGTATCTAAGCCTAAAATATTGTGTTCCTTTAAGATCTCAAAGGAATATTTTTGATGTTATCTAGTGACTTTCTCTAAGTTGTTGCATGAATCGAGAAATAACATAAACAACAAAAGAAATATTTGGTTTAGTTGTGGTCACATATATCAAAATATCAATGAGTTATTTATATTTAGTAGTATCTACTAAATCTGTGGTATCTTATAATATTAATTTTAAATTTTGTTTCATGGGCATAATAAGACGCTTGCAATCTGTCATGCTAAACTTACTCAAAATTTTACCATTGTATTTATTTTGAGTGATGAAGATATACTTTGGTTTTTGAATTAATTCAATATCAAAATAGTAATGAATATAATCCATATATGTAATTTCAAATCCTTTCATCAACTCCAATTTTAATTTTGTAATGTATCATTGTTTCATATTATATACACCTAAATTATACCAATTTAATATTATACTTAACTTTGTTTAACATCAACACATTAACTTAATCACCATCCTAAATTCAAATTTTTTACTAACATCATTTCAATCATTTTTTTGAATTATTGATTAATCTATATTAATTAATTAAATCAAGTGCACTTATAATCTACAAAACTAATTAAAATCTAGAATTTCTACTTCATCTGGACATCTTCCACACTTATCTCAACCAAATGTTGACTCATCCAACCAAATCCTTAATTTTGTAGACACCCATTTTAGTACAAGTATACATATTTATAGTCTCTTTGTATGTATATACCTTTTCATTGGGAATTAGACATCTAGCAATGTGGTCTCTTATGGGCATCTTTAGTTTCATCTCATTTAACTTAGTTTACCTTTTCCTTGGGCATGTATGTTATGTTATTTATCTTCATCCAATGTATGCCAGGGATCCCTACCTATTGTTTCCTATTTTTTGCGCATTTTAGCTCCTAGACACTTATGTCCACTAAGGATACTAATGTTGATATTAGTGTCCAATTATAATGCAATTACCTAGACTTATATTTTTATCTTTTTCTATATCTTTTGTTTTGTGACCATTTTGTTAATATTATTTTCCCATCCTATTGTCGTATTTTTACATGTCACTAGGTTATAATTCAAAATTAAAAGGCTCCTATATATATAAAGACTATAGTCTAATTAACACACCTAATAATTTGATTTGGAAACTGTATGCAATGGGAAATGCAACATATCTATAAAGTAATCCTAGTTCGGAGAAGATAAATCCTACTCACACTTCCAATTAGAGATATATTTGATATTCAAGTTTATGACAAAGATGGATCTACTAGACCTAGCCAATGGATATCTTAACACAATAATATCACTAGGGAGGGTTCAACAGCCTCAAGTCAAGCAAAACTATGCAATAACTTTAACTAGGTCCTGTGTTTTCATATTCACTAAACTAATAAAAAGTAAAGTAAAAATCTAATCTAGTGCTCACCAAATCTTATGGCACAAATTGGAGGTGATAAACATGAAAAATAAACTTACATATAAGACATATACTCACGTCAATGTATATGAAATCCTAAAGCATGAAAGAGAAGTGCAAATGCATATCTATATACTCTTACAAAAGAGGAATAACAAACCCACTGAGCCTCAATATCTTCATTGACCAATGTGCTTCAAAATAGGTTGTTATGGTATGTAAGGATGACAAGGATAAATTAGCTTTAGGCTACACAACCTATCAATGCATCTAAAAGACTTCTTCACAAGACAAGATCCATATCTCCAAAGAAAGTATGAAATCCAAAGCTTGTTACTCAAGTATAATGATGGATAAGCAGATGCACAATATATCTTATTTCTTATTCTCTTTTATATCTCTTAGAAATTATGAAATGGATGTGTTTATATAGGCAAATCTAACCCTAGACCTTTTTGAAATTTTAACCGACAGAGTCGGCCAAGTAGACTCTATATTGTTAATTAATAATAAGTATCAATTAGAATATTAAGTTGGCCCAATCGACTTTGAATTATTAATTAATAATAAGTATCAATTAGAATACTAAGTTGGTCTACTCGACTTTGTATTGTAAATTGTCAAAAAAGATTTTAGGCTTAGGAAGGGATAATCAAGGCAGAAAATGACTAGAGGAGAGTACAAGAGAGAAGACAAGGATTAGGGAATTACATAGGATAAGGTTGTGTTGATAGAAAGTAGTTGGAAAAATGGTAGGAATGATACAAAGCCACAACAATCTTGAAAAGCACCAATGGTCTGTCTGCCCCTTTCCCGATGTACCCTTTAAGATGTGCACTCAGAGAGATTGAAACTTGATAGGTTCCTGCAAGATAAAAAGTGTTAGTAAATGGTAAAATTAATAAAAATATTATGTGTATACATATGCCCCACTCTAAGCTCATCACGTGTCACATCAATGTAACAAGGGGTGGTGCTTCGAGAAAGAACATATCAACACACAAAACCAAAATAACTAAAAATGACATACAAAAAGTAATGATAAAAAATGAAATGAAAGTATCTAAAAATACCATATGCATACCTTAACTTAAATTTCCACTAAATGACTACATGAAAATACCCTAATCTTGATCATGGAGGGTGAAATACTTGCATTTGAGAAATTTTAGGGATACAATACTAACAATAGAAGCAATGCATGTGTATGCAAGATAGTTAAAGTAACAATGAATTACTTATAAAAATTGGCAAATTATGATTGGTAAGGCAAGGTTATAACCAAAAGATCAAGTATATGACAAAATGATGACAAATGAAGCATAAATGGTTGTAGAACACACTAAATCACATTGGAAAGCATGTAAAATATAAATGGCCAAAAAGAATGTAGAACATACTAAATCACGTTGGGAAGCATGTAAAACATGAATGAAAAATGAAATATAAATGAAATAAAACTCTAACAGAGCTATGCAATTGAAAATATAACCACATGTAAGATAAGCATGTCAAATCAAACATAAAGAAATCTCAAATGATTGAAAATAAAATTTAAATCAAGATGTAATACAAATATGTCAAATGAAGATGAAGAAAGCATAAATAAATGAAATAGAAGTGTTAGTCAAGATGTAAGACAAACATGAAGTCATACATAAAGAGAAACATGTAAGAATATAAAATGTCATATGTAAGATAAGTGAAGTCCATAGAAATCAAATAAGAACATGATAGATAGATGAAAATCAAAAGATCTAAAAGATGAAAATTCAAACTTAGTGTTTGGTCTAAGATACAATGTAAGAAAACACAACCACCTAATGACATGACTAGTATCATAATGGGATGGTGTGGTAAATAAATGATGTAAAGGTGTTTGTGAAGAAGGCCTGGTCCTATCCAAGGTCTTATAATGCAACTCACAAATTATAAACCAAGAGGCATAAGTAGCTAGAGGTGATCAAGGATGTGATCAGCTAAAACCAATATCCAATAAAGGGAAGATAAGGAAAATATGATGTAAATAAGGAATGTGAGGCACCCCATGGGTGATGTGAACATCCTTAGCAAGAATGAAACACACTAGGCAAATGAGAAAGGCTAAGAACTATTAACACCAAGGACTTAGCAAACTTTGACTAATGAACACAATGCTTGGGCTAATAAGTGAAGTATATATATCAACCCATTAAGGCTATATGCATGAAAAGTAAAATGGACCTACAATGTGTTTCTCATTCCTCAGGACACCTTATAGTCATCAGTCTACAACAAATATTGGGTACTTGTGTGAGAAAGTAGGTGGCATTAGCTAGTATATTATATATTGAGACCTCCTACCCTAGTTTACTAGCCTACCACACCCCAATGGATCTCTACTCTATCATGAGACCAACTTTGGAGTTTTAGCTTTGACTAAGATAGGAGATGTACCAAATATAGATCATGTCTTTTGGTGTGATCTAAATTTTAAGATTATACCAAGCATTTGAAAACAAATTTAGAATTTTCTAGCCAGTGATAATGGTTTGGTGATCCAATACAATAACTTATTTCCACCATGTCCACCACATATTGCCAAATTCTAGAGGGGGAGGCTTGGAAAGCAAAAGGGATGCCCAAGAAATTAAAAATCTCATCGTGTTGGAGAAATTTATACTCATAGCGAGTCATCCAGAGAGGTGGGAGAGGAAAGAATTTATGTAGCAGTGGGTTTTCTGCCATTGAATGGAAGAGCCAAAACCAAGACAAAAAAATATTAAGGCAATGCATGACACTAGTAATATTAGCCTCATCCTCAATGAGAGTGAGGAACGAATCATCCGCAAAATGCCCATTAAGAAGTTGCAAGGGCTCCTCAGTTAGTAAAGAAATATCATGGACAAGGCCTTGAGATCGGGCATTTGCAAGCAGGTAACCAAAACCTTCAACAATAAGAACATAAAGAGCTGGAGCTAGCTGGCAACCCTATATAATGTATCTAAAAAGTCCAAACTTCTCTGAGCTAAATCCATTAATCAAAAGAAAGGCATAAACATTGACAAAAAACATACAAACCAATTGCAAGAAGGTAGGGCTAAATCCCAGAGCTTGCAACATAGCCAAGATGAATGGCCATTCTATATTGTCATATACTTTTTCAAAGTCATTTTTTATAAACATGGCCTTCTAATTAGAGTGGCGAGCCAATTCCATGCCTTCCCACACAAAAATAACATTATCCACAATATATTTGCCTTGAATGAACCCTGTCTGCTTGGGTTGAATAATTAAAGGCAAAAGGTGGCAGACTCATAGAGTTAATACTTTGGAAATAATCTTGTAGGAGACATTAAGCATAGTGATAGGCCTCTAAATGAAAGTTAATTCAATGTCACCAACTTTTGGATGAACTTGATGTGCCCTTTGTTGATACTTGAGCCCAAGGATTGTCTGTGGAAGGCATCAAAATAGACCTGACAGAAATCAACTCCAATAGTATCTAGCATTGTTTTGTAAAATTCACACGTAAAGCCATCACACCTAGGAGCTTTGTCATTGTCGATATGTATAATTGCCTTGTATAAATTCTCTACAAAGAGTTGTCTATCATAGGCAACCCTTTGGGAAAGAGTGACTTTACTCAAAACAACCGAGAGACATTGGTTGAGGGTTTGCTGCGACTTTAGGTAAGGTCCCTGAGTTGTGAAAACTTGTTGGTAATGTTTAGTGAAGGTTCTGACCATATCAAACATTTTAGTTAGGTAGTGACCATCATCTTAGATGGCTTGGATCTACTAGGAGGCAATTTTGGCTTTAAATATTTGATTTTTTTTGGAAATGCTATCCCCCACTTTGAGCCAGTGTAGACATGCTCATATTTGATCTCTTCGAGCATTATACATGTCTGCACTTTAGATATTTTGTCTCAATTTGGTCACCTACATTTGCAAAAGCTCACTAAAGGGGTTTTTCTCAAGTTCCACAACCACATGATTCAACTTTGAGGGGGCCGCTGAATAAGCACATCATCACATCTTGGCCAACCAATGACCATATATTCAAAGAAATCTAGCTGTCTAATTGAGTGCATCAACCCACTAGTGAATCTAACTTGGTTGCTGAGTAGGCCGGGGGACCAAGTTCTAAACCCGCTTAATGTGGGCTATGGTGGGACCATGGGCCAATAGTACAGTATTTAGAAAAAAATGTTTTTTTTTTTAATGTTTGGATTTTTGAACTACCAAATAGAGTAGAAGTGGATAGGTGAATGATTGGAAAGGACAAATTCTAGCAAGGCTTTCACCAATAGAAAAAAAGTATTGTTGAATGATGGAGTATGACTGAGTGGAGAGGATGGCTTGAACACACTGTTTTAGCACACAATTAGATGCACTTTGAAGGTTGGCCCAAGTGTACCGAACTTTAGATGTGGGATGTCGACTGGTGTTATGGTCATAAACCCAAATTTATTTCGAATGAAAAGTCATGCCTCTCTTTCATTGGCAGACCATCTCATTGGTAGAAAGCCAATATTGTTAGCAAGGTACTCCACCATATTGATGTCACCACAGATTACCCTATGGACGTTAGGTAATGAGTTAACAAGCCACCACCACAAAGTCATCCTTTCATATGCATCATTTGAGGCATAAACATTTTATGCCAAAAGAGTGGTTCTCAATAACAAAGAGAGCCCAAATAACATGATGTGTAGGGTCATATCCAAAATCCACAAAATATGGTCACCATTTTGGAGAAATAAATGTCAAAACGCTACCATAACCCGAGTCATAATTGTTTGTCAACACTACTACCAGAATATATCACTTTATTGACAACATAGAGAAGAAAACCTTCCACCTTATTTTTTAAAGGGAAAGAATGTCTATATCTACAAACTTTTCCCTGAAATATTTCACTACATACTTACCCTGAGAACCCCAGGAAAAAGTACATGAACGCTTGCTCACCCCTAAACATGAGACAAGATGTAAGCAAATTCCAAAGAAACTTCAATTAAAAAGTTAAAAACTTGTCTTGATCATAGAAAAATCGCACTTGTGGACCTTGCATCAGTGGATAGTTTTCTCCCCCACCTATACAAATTAAATGGTCAAAGAATATTTTTTTTCAAATCAATTTTGATGAAACTTTCTTTTTATTAAGTTGGGGTGGCTTGTCTATTTACTTTACCAATTTGAATTAACCTTTTTCTCACGCTAAATTGAAAGTGGTACACAATGTACCTAAAATTAAAATCCAAATGAAAATATTCATCCTTTTAATTAAAAGAATCCATTCTAAACCTAAAATTCAGCTAATTAATTATTTGAAATTTCCATCTTTAATCTTACATTTTACAATTTTTATAGTAAGATGAAAGTTTCAAAGCATTTAAGATATTTTATTTCTTTAAAAAGAATTTGTTTATTAAAAATAATTAAACACTATTATTTTTATATAAAAAGAGAAACGTATACATATTTCAATTTTTATATTTTTAAGAAAAATATTTTTTAATCTCAAATTTTACAATTTTTATTCATTGGTGTTGTCTTCTTTATCTTAGGATTATTATCAATAATATATATAAAGAAAAATATTTTATGAATAATGACTATTCATATTAATTATTTGGGTAATGACTAAAATATATAAAATTAAATTTTTACAAAAATTAATATTTAACTAAAATTATTCATTTAGCTTTCATCTTAAAATTAAAGGTATAGTTGGATTGTAATTGAGTCAATCTCATATTGGTAATAATTGTGAAACAAAGAAGATAGATAACTCTTCTTGGGGTCTTAGATTTGTTAGTATTTGTGGTTTTATTGACCTCTAAAAATTGATTTATCATTCGGTGAGCATTCTCTATCCTTGTGGTAAATGGTGCCAATTTATTAATTATGAGGGTCTTCCTTTCTATTATTTTCATTGCAACCTTCCTTAACATCGAATTGTGGAATGTTCCTCTAGGCTTCAAGGGGTCTCTTGTCACCTCGACCATCAGAGTTGGAAAAGAAAATATGGGGACCCAGACCAGTCTTTTAGATGGTGTAACCATGATAAATTTTTCCATTCTCCCTATAATCTCATGATCGGGTGGACCATGTGGAGGTTGCTTCTAGGGATGCAACATCCCCTACGCCTCCACTAATTTATTTTCATTTGATGAAGAAAGATCCCACTCCTTCGAGATCATTAAAGATTTGGGCTAACGTGGGAGCCACTTCAAAAATGAAAGGGCGAATATCGGATGTTGAATTATTAAGAGCAAAGACAAAGTCCTTGGTGAATGATGGCTTGTAAAGGACCTTAGATGATTTTATCCCTCGTTGCAGTAGGAGAATGGCTATAGCTTGTGAATGATTTTTTGCTATTCTACATTGATTTTTTTTGAGTTCTTTCATTGTGTGCTACTCTTATGTTGCCTTCTAATTGTGTATAGGTGTTGTTCTTGTCCTTGTAGGTGTCATGCGAGGGTTATGGGTTTGTCTTTAGGACCTATTATAGGCTTAATTTGCACCCTTGGAGAGGGTTGTTCATGCTCACTCCAACTAAGCTATAATATTGGGACAACCCCAAGCTGTGGGTAACCTATGTTGGGGTTGAACTTTTGAAGTAGGTTGGCTTCCTCTTTGTTTCTCACCTAAACTAAAGTTAAGCCTAATGCTTCATAGGGAAAAGGGTTAGAAATAGGATAAAGGATCCTAATAAAGTTAACCAGACGATGCATTAACTTTGAAAGGGAAGCTCCCATAAGCTTGAACCCACGCTAGATCAACATAGGATAATACTAGCTCACACAACCTTAAGATCAAGCTACTTGCATAAGTATTTCATAGAAGAGGTTCAGAGTAGAACACTAATCTAGACCTACAAACAATATTGAAAACTCCATAAACAAGGTCAGAAAGGAGGACAATGGACAAGAAAGATTCTCCTTCACATAATGCCATCATGCACAACTCACAAAACTAGATCCAAGGCAAGAGATAGGTAAAGAGTGTCCTTATACATCAAGAGGTAGTTCTTACAAATGTTTGACATGGTTGAGCCTAATCAAGCTGAGAATACTTTATAGTATCTCTATCTCTCAAAAAGATAAAAATTTTAAAATCGAAGAACTTTTTACAAATGGAAAGAATGGGATAATACAGAGAAGGGAGAGAGAGAAGAGGGAGCATGTTTCAAGAATAATTAATGAGCTACCAGCTTTCAAGGGATACTCCATCACACTTTGGTCCAATCAAGATGTAATCCATCATGAACAAGACAAACTACATTAGCTCTAGTAGTCTTTAGTTCTTCTCATTAGCTAAGAGCGAGGCACTAGAAGGTAATAACTTCTTTTGCATGATGAATCATGATTCTTTTGAGGACAAAATATATCCAAAGGCACTAATCAGAATTAAATGTTCTAACTGCTTCTCCAATTCCGTAGTTTGCTCCATGACCCTTGTCATTCTCCACTTGACTTCATGATGAGGATAAAATTCTCATATCTTTAAACTTGACAAAGCTACGATAAAAACTGCTTGAGCAGCTATTTGTCGAGGGCATGGCCTGGGATGCTTCTTCATTAGTTACACATACCTGCACCTGTATTGAAACTTGGACTTGGACCAATCATAGATGAAAATTGATCTTAGATTACTGGTTTTCCCATATTTATTATAGATACAACATTCTACTCAATGCCTGGTCCCATTTTATCAATAAGACATCAACCTTTGATCTATATTAGGTCTAAAAGACCTAATCTATCTCTGTAGAGCCTTGATGATAATGCTTGGTCCTTATGTTTATGTGTTTCAGTCCAACTTAAATCATATTTGAGCTTGGTTCTATGTATTTCCACCAGCTCGGGACAAAAATTGGTTCGTTGACCTTTACTAGAAGCCCTCTAGGTTTGCCTTTACTCTAATTAGTTATCAAATTTTGACTAGACTCATTGACACATTGACCCATCTCACTCCATTGAATTTGATCTATACGAATACTCGTGAGTCATTGATCCTCAGTGAGTTGAATGCACTATTAACACTTGTCATACACACATTTGTTTTTAAGATTCATTGGCCCCTTTGACCTTCACTCACTGTTAGATATGATGCTCGATCAAATGCCAACCATTGATCTGCTAGGACCCACTATTTGAAAGCCAATGGCTACTTCATGATCTTGAAATTGACATCCTTGCTCTTGTCAAATAACATTTGTGTGACCATCATTGACATTTGTGCAACTATCAAACTTAAGCTAAAATGAATTTCCTTTGGTCTGTCTAAAACTTGACATCTACGTGAACATCCTATGCTTTTTGACCAACTTCAAAGGCTTAGATCTTGAAGCACAAGAATCATTGAGGCATCAAATTTATAGGGGATGTTTTTGAGACTGAAAGGGATGAACCTATTTGATCTATTGGTCTCAGGAGCTTTCTAACATAAGATATTAAATGCACAAGTTATCTGGTCCATGTGCTCATGTGTGACGTCCTGGTTCATTTGGCTAAGTATGGGAAACTTAGCAAAATTTGATTGAGGAACTAACTTTGAACATGCATAACTTATACCATGCTTTGGTGATGACCTAAAACTTAGCATGTAGAAATTAGGGACCAAGCTGAAAAAACCCATATGATAATTTTATTTTACAAATACCACATGTGTGAGATATGGCCTTGTTAATATGCTCACTTGACCTTATTTTAGCTTCTTTGAAAAAGGCTAAGTATGGAAATTTAGTGGATCTTACTTGAGAGGTTAACTTTGGGTCTTCATATCTTCTACTATGCTTTGGTGGATGACCTACAAATTGGCACATATGTTCTTGGGACTAAATTGAATAAACCCAAATGATCAATTCCCCCTAACTCATCCACACATGGTAATTATGATGTCAGTAAAGTGCCTACTCAAAATTTCTACCACTAGACCCGAGATGTCTAGATAAACATAATGAAGAACCAGATAAAAAACCTACACTTCCATACACATTACAAGCACTTTCAACATCCCATAGGGTCTCTATAATACTTTAGACCTATCCTAAAGACTTTTGATCCACTACTTTATCAAACCATGCAAGAGCTTTATATGTGGGCCAAAATTAGCCAACATCTTTGGTGACTCGTAAGGGTTACATGCCTGTCTATACAAAAGAACCCATACCATGTGCCTAGTCCTGTCCATTGGGCATGGAGTCTCTACTTGGATCCAACATACTGATTGCCAATACTTCTCTAACCTCTTTTGAAACAAATACAAAGACTAAAAAGAAAGAGAAAAACAAAACAAAGTGCCCAATGCACTTATTGAAAGAGAAACTAACCTAGAATAAAATAGGGATAACAAACAAATGTGTCAGAAAAAATAATTAGAGGAATTGGAACAATATTAATCTAATATATACAATGTAAAACTATATGTACCTTTCTTCCTGGATCAAAAAGAAAGTTTGATAATTTTCTTGCCTCATGGGATGAGGAATTGAATGAGGCATGTAGCTCTTTGACCTTTGGCCTTGATGCTTACTTCCTCTTTATTACAAATGTCAACCTCTTTATCATGATGTTCAATGGAACCAAGTAGCTCCAAATAGGTCAGCATGTGTATCCAGACAATCTCAACTTCTTCATATGGCTCCTCAACTATAGCCTCTCAAGGTGGTCCAGTAAGACATACCTCTTTGGCTTCCATGGTGCTCTCAATAAGATTGGGCTTTTTATTGGTTGCAAGATCTTCAAGATCATCAAAGAGCTCTGTATATTCTGCCTAATATTGGTCATTGCCCTCCATGGGAAACTCTCCATCCACCTTCTCAAACACTTGATCCTCAACTTGATAAAGATCTTAAAGCTCTTAAAAAATCTTTATTTGTAACTACCAATCTTCCTTGTCCTCCTTGTCATCTAAAACCACCACTTCTTCAGTCTTATCTTCTTGATGCATGAGGTCATCAAGATGGTTTTCTTCATACTCCAAAGCATTAATGGAATCTTCAGAATATCCCACTTACTACACTATCCCATCATCCAAGTCTGCAATCTCAAGCTTATCAATCTCATTCATGAAATTATGGTATAGTTGTTGTGGATGCAGTGGATTGCACCCTGGTAGGATGCCTAGCTCCTGCCCTCCACACGTCAAAATGGAAACTCCCCTCTCGCCTATGGGACCAACAAAGCTGGAGGGGAGAGTCTCTAGATAAAGGGCTAGTTCCCTCTGATGTATCTTTTAGGCCCTGGATTCCTACTGCTAACAAATGATGAAAAAAAGGGGGGGATGAAAAGGGAGAGAGATGCTGAAAACAAAACCTAAGCCTAAACATAAAAAGGTGATACAACAAAAATGATGACCCACTCGGCCCGAACATACACTTTTCACCAAGAAGAAGCTCCCATACACTTCATCTGATGTGGGAGACCCTTCTATTTTAGTGAGTCAGGGGTCCGTAGAGATACATGGAGGAAGGAACTATCAAAGGTGTTTTGAGACACACTTTGGCAACATGTTCACATGCACCTATATTTTTGCTGTAGACACTTCTGGTAAACCTGTAGAAGAAGAAACTTCACAATGCACTAGATATGCTAGAGTCGATTTGTGAAAAGCATAAAAGAAAATTACTTAACATAAAAAAAAAAACATAGACATATGCATGAGTGCAATTCCAAATGGAGGTAAAAATGCTAAGTCTTGATTCAAGGTAAAAAATTGGTAGAGTTCTGCCTTACAAGCCCGAGAGATTTTTGGGCAGAGCTTTGCCTTACAGGCTAAGAGAATAGATCCTTCTCAAAATGAGAAGTTTACAATATATAGAAAAAAGGAGAAGAGAACTTGGCACTTCTTTTGAAAATACTTTGGCACTCTTGACAAGCTGGCCCATTTGCATTTTGAGCCTTGGGAAGAGGAAGCCATTTGATTGTCAGCTCCTGCTTTGACTTTGGCATTCCAACATTAATGTGAAAGCATGGGCTGCGCCTCTTTTTTGAAAATAGACTACTTCCTTCAAGGCATTTACGTGGCTTGTCTACTTATAAATGCAAAGTGGAGAGACAGGCCATGCAGCTTACTGTTTGCACTGTTTGATGACCACCTGGCAATAACTTGCCTCCCCTCACCACTTGGACTATTTTGTCTTTTTGCACTTTGTCTTCTTCCTAGTTTTGTCTCTTTCTGGCTCCTTTGGCCCTTGGGATATCTTTTTGGCAGGTCACTGAGTTCCTTGGGCTCTCCTTGTTCTTTTCAAAATCAACAGCTATTTCATGAGCCTTGAAATTGACGTTCGCACACCCATCACTGCTTTTGAATTTCCAATGGCTAGTTTACCATGCTTGATTTTGATGTCCTTGGGCTCGTCACCCCTTAGACTTTCTTTGGCCTTTCTCTGCTACTTCCTTTCCTTTGGACTTCTTATTTTGAACCTTTCTTAGAGGGAAGGTGACCCTTCAGCTTTTGGAAAAGTCCCTTTTCATTCGGCAAGAGCCCCCCACAAGGGCACATACCCTTCGGGCTGTCTTCTATCTCCTCAGCGAGTTTCTCCTTTGAGATTTTCCCTGCAAACTTTTTTCCCGAGGACAATTTTACCACGGACAAAAAGTCAGCAAGAATTATTTCAGCCACTTTGTCTTCCCTTTAGAAATTCTCGTTTGCAGCTTCCCAAATTTCTTTGGACTTTTTGTCTGAAGGAATTCCTTCAGACAAAAAGTCTGAAAGAATTCGTTTCTTGCCTTAGTCTTTTCTTGCTTTCCTTTTTTCGGGATTTTTGTTTGTGGCCCTTCTAAATTCCTTTAGAATTTTTTCTAAAGGAATTCCTTCAGACAAAAGTTTGAAGGATTTCTTCCTTGTCCTTTTTGACTGCCTTCAAAATGCCCTTTGGGAAAATTGAAAACAACACTTCTGAAGGGTATTTCTTGTGCCTTAGACAATTTTTGAAGGAAACTTACCTCTTTGCAACTTTCTCTGTGGCATCTTTTGAAAGTGTTCCTTACCCTCCACAAAGGCTTTTGAATCCCAAATTGCCCTCCGCAAGGGCACTTAAAATGAGCCATTTTGCATCTAAGTGTCAGAACTTGCCTTCTGCCTGCTGAGTCCATAGAAAACTTCACTGCTGAGTTCGTTGAAATCCATGCCTACAGAGTCTATAGAAATCCATGCCTGTAGAATCTATAGAAATTTCTAGACTTGTGCAAAAATCAAAAAATGTACTGGCTCAAAACAACAGGGAGAGAAGGGGACCAATTTTTTGGCCTATTGGACCAAAAATGGTCAACAAATTGGCAACTCCCAGGGGAAGCATGTCTGCTATGCTTAGAGACTAGTTGCCTTTGAGTCCATTGGGCATGGAGTCAGAATGCAACTTTGAAGAAAGGTTAACAATAGCCTTGAGAGATCCCAAAATCAATCATGAAGTCTTTTACCCCACACACAAAGGAAAACACACACAAGGCTAAAAACACTACTTGTGCAAACTGCACTTAGGGAAAACAGGAAAGGAAACTGAAAGCAAACTACTATGTACAACTAACTAGGTATATCTGCCTCCCTCTTGGATCAAAGGGAAAATTTCTTAAGTCCCTTTCTTGGCAAGGAAAATTATGGTGCCAGACAAGTGGCTAAATGAAATGGAGAGTTGGTGACCTACTCTTCTTGTCTGTCACCTGGATTGCCTTGCATTTGAGTGGATCAGATTCAAACATGCTTCCAACATATATGTACTATGTTTGTTCTTGGAAGCTTTTTGAATACTGGTCCTTCATGCTAGTGCATTTCACCAAGAAATATGCGGCTATTGGCTCATCACCATAAGCCCTTTGATATGCACAGTCCCTTTACAATGCACCATGGTTTGACCCATTTCCTTTCGCTTCGTTGAAGACCCTGTCAAACTCATCCTCTACTCCCTCTTGGCCTTCTTGAAGAAGGGTGACTATTGTGATGTCTGAAAAGGAATCACAAATTAATTTCTCATCCCACTGAACATCACCTCTTCATTCAAAACTCTCTTCTTCAAGGCTTTCCTCCAAGGAGACCAGCTTCTCCTTTTCCTGCTCAAGGATCAGAGTCTCTAGTTGTTCAAAGACATTCATCTGATCCTCTTCCAACTTAGGCTCCTTGACATAGTCATCCTCCTCATTGAAGTAACAAGGAAGTTCATCAAGCAAGGGGGGAGAGATCTCACCATGCTTACATTCCTCTTCGTATTGCTGGAACATCCGCATGTATGCATGACCTGAATCTTCTCCATTACTGATGATGTCTTCACAAGGAGCGTAGATGATGATTTATTCTTTGTTGTCACTCATGATAGCCTCTTGGAGAGCTACAAATTGGATATTCTCTTCCTTACTCACCTCCTACAAAATAGGTTCCTCCTTGAGAAGGGGTGAAGTGGAAAAACCATGTGGAAGAGGAGGCAACCTTGAGCTAGAATCGAATGATTCTCCTCCTTCCATTTGCTAGTACTTCATCTATATCAGGTGTGGCCTGATAGATCTCTTAGAGGTGTGTAGATGGAGTGTGTTTAGACAAGTCTATCACACATTGACTGAGGAATCTCGCTTTGGACTCCAACTCTGTAATTCTCCTAGCTAGATCTTCTTGGAAGAGCCTTTCTTGGAGGTCACAATCATCATTAGGAGCAAGAGCAGCCTCATCTTCTTCAAGGTTTTGAGCAAAACCCTTCTCCTCCTCTTCCTTTCTACCCCATGATTCTACTGTTTGCTTCTAACTCATGATCTTGGGATTGGAATTTCGCTCTTGTGAACAGGCAACAACTTTATCCTCTTTATGGTCCTAAGCTGGTTCATGACTTTCCTTATTTCAACTTGGAATTTGGAGATCATGTTGAAAGACTTGAGGTTGGGGAAGATTTGGAAGGGTCTGCTCATGTACAAGAAGAGCTATCTGAAGAGAGGCATGCTAGAAAACTAGGCACACGAGATTAAGAGCAAGATCGATTGATGCACCAGATGAGCCAGAATGAGTAAGTGCTATCTGATAAAAAAGATTTGGTGCATAAGAGGGGGATTTATTTAGAATAGGAGGGGGCACACAAGGCTGACTACCTTGCATGAATGGACTCCTCCATTTTGCTACCTCCTCCACCATGGATTGTAAGGCCTGAGCTTGCTCGAACAAACAGTCCTCTTTATACATCAGCTCCTACTGATATTCATATTGCTCATCCAGTCTGTCAATCTCCATTACCTACTTCTCAAACTCCAGCGCCACCTCCCTTATTGTTGAAGGGCAACTAGGCGAGCTGCTTGAGGTGATTGCATGAAAATTTTGAGTCTAATCAAAGTCATATGAAGGAAAACAAAGTCCATGATTCTGTGCAAAGGAATTATACATACAAACAAAAAAAAAATTTGATGGCACCTGGACTGCTTAACCAGTTGATTCAACTCAGAGTCGCCATTGGTGTTGATAATCTAAAGGCTGGTTGGTTGAAGAACACACCAAAAATTCTTCAACTCTTTGGACACAACTTGTCCAAGTTGGTCCCACCAAGCGTGCCAAAAATGTTGATGCAATGGATTGCACCCTGGGCAGGATGCCTAGCTCCTGCCCTTCCACACGTTAAAATGGAAACTCCCCTCTCACCTGTGGGACTGGTGAAGCTGGAGGGGAGAGTCTCTAGATAGGGATAGCTCCATTTGATGTATCTTTTAGGCCCTAGATTCCTACTGCTAATAAATAATGAGAAAAAGGGGGGGATGAAAAGGGAGTGAGATGTTGAAAACAAAACCTAAGCCTAAACATAAAAAGGTGATACACCAAAAATGATGACCAACTCGGCCCAATCATACACTTTTCAAGAAGAAGAAGCACCCATACACTTCATCTGATGTGGAAGACCCTTCTGTTTTAGTGAGTTAGGGGTCCGTAGAGATACAGGGAGGAAGGAACTATCAAAGGTGTTCTGAGACACACTTTGGCAGCCTGTTCACATGCACCTATATTTCTGCTATAGACACTTCTAGCAAACCTACAGAAGAAGAAACTTCATAATGCACTAGATATGCTAGAGTCGATATGTGAAAAGCATAAAAGAAAATGAATTAACACAAAAAGAAAACATAGACATATGCGTGAGTGCAAGTCCAAATGGAGGTAAAAATGCTAAGTCTTGATTTAAGGTAAAAAACTGGTAGAGTTCTGCCTTACAAGCCCAAGAGATTTTTGGGCAGAGCTTTGCCTTACGAGCTAAGAGAATAAATCCTTCTCAAAATGAGAAGTTTACAATATATAGAAAAAAGGAGAAGAGCACTTGGCACTTCTTTTGAAAAGACTTTGGTGCTCTTGACAAGCTGGCCCATGTGCGTTTCAAGCCTTGGGAAGAGGAAGCCATTTGATTGTCAGCTCCTGCTTTGACTTTGGCGTTCCAACATTAATGTGAAACCATGGGTCGTGCCTCTTTTCTATAAATAGACTACTTCCTTCAAGGCATTTACGTGGCTTGTTTGCTTATAAATGCAAAGTGGAGGAGACAAGCCGCATGGCTTACTGTTTGCATCATTTGATGACCACCTAGCAATAACTCGCCTCCCCTCACCACTTGGATTGTTTTGTCATTTTGCACTTTGTCTTCTTCTTGGTTTTGTCTCTTTCTGGCTCCTTCGGCCCTTGGGCTATCTTTTTGGTGGGTCACTGAGTTCCTTGGGCTCTCCTTGTCCTTTTCAAAATAAATGGCTATTTCATGAGCCTTAAAATTGATGTTCACGCACCTGTCACTGTGTTTGAATTTCCAATGGCTAGTTCACCGTGCTTGATTTTGACGTCCTCAGGCCCATCACCCCTTGGAATTTGTTTAGCCTTTCTCTGCTACTTTCTTTCCTTTAGAATTCTTATTTTGAACCTTTCCTAGAGGGAAGGTGACCCTTCAACTTTTGGAAAAGTCCCTTTTCATTCGGCAAGAGCACATACCCTTCAGGCAGTCTTTGTTAGGCTGTGGAGCTAAAAGCTTCACAGGGATGCAAATGGAGGAGGTTGCTGAGTGTCACAGTAACTGACGTCAGTTAGGCCAATCGACGTCGATCAGGAGTAGACTAGAAGCTGCCGACATCGGTTAAGAATCAGTTGATGTTGGTCATCTCCAAATAGACAGTGATCGACGTCAGTCATCTGTGCGTTCCAAAATTGTTCTAATTTTAGACAGACAGTTAGTTTGCATGTAAAGACTAATTTTAGTCTTGAGTCTGTGTTTCTAATTATTGTAATTAGGAAATCTAATTATTGTTTGGTTTGGGATCTATTTAATAGACCCATGGGGCTGTATTGTAATCAAGGATCAAAAGGACTTGTCAAGGACAAGGACAAGAGTTCTTCCAAGTGTAAGATCAGTTGATCTATAGGTAGCAAGATCAGGGAGATCTACATGGTAAGCAAGGTCAGTTGATCTGTAGGGTGTGCAAGATCAAGGAGATCAATGGGTGTGTGTGTGCAAGGTTAGTTAGATCTACGGGGTAGCAAGATCAAGGAGATCTGTAACATACGGTGGTACATTAGGTACTGGTATTGTAGGCAAAGCAACCGGTTGAGTTGATTGTCACAGGTGGACTGGTAGTAGGCAACAACAACCATTGGGTTGATTGTCACTGACTGGTGGAAACAACAACTCTATGTTTGAGTTGATTGTGTTTGTAATTGATAGAGAGAGAGAACTCTTGAGGGAGAATTACTGTACGCCCAAGAGGTGTGGGAAGAGTGTGATTTCTTCATTTTATTTCCTTCTAGAAGAGTGTTAATACAAGATTGTATTGTCTCTCATATTGTGTGCTATTTTTGAATTCTAGTTACATATTACTTCTGGTTTAATTCTGTGTTTAATTGCTTATACAAAGGTAATCAATTGTGCTCTTAAGGAGTAGGATCCTAACAAGTGGTATCAGAGCTGTGTGTGTAGATCCTGACAAGTTTGGTGAAATTTTTTCTCCTATAGTAAAGATGACTTCTATTCGGATTGTATTGTCTTTAGTTGCTATTGAGGATTTGCATCTTGAGTAGCTTGATGTTAAGACAACATTTCTTCATGGAGATTTGGATGAAGAGATATATATGGATCAACCGAAAGGTTTTGAGGTCAAAGGTAAGGAGAAATTTGTGTGCTAGTAGAAAGTTTATCAGAGCTTGGTTCGGAGTAGGTTAGTGTTTGTTGATTATAGGTCACTCTCAGGGGTTTCTGATTGAGTGGGAGTAAAGCAATGGCAAAAGAAAGTACACTAAGAATGGAGAAATTCAATGGCAAGAATTATCAATTATGGAATTGTGAAAAGAAAGGGCATATAAAGAAAGATTGTTGGTTGGTAGAAGATCAGCATGAAAGAAATTAAGAAGCAAATGATGCAGTTATTGTTGCACGAGATGCTCTTATATGTTCCTTGGATAAAGTAGAATCTTGGGTTTTAGATTATGTTGCCTCTTTCCATGCAACCCCAAATAGAGTATTTTTCCATGATTATGTCCATGGAGACTTTGGAAAGATTTATTTAGGGGTTGGTGAGCCTTGTCAAATTGTTGGCAAAGGGGAAGTGTAGCTGAAATTGAAGACGTGCAACATATGGGTGTTGAAAGATGTCATGCATGTCCCAGTCCTGAAGAGGAGTCTAATTTTTGCAGGAAAGTTAGGTGATGAGGGTTGCATAGTTACTCTCACAGTGGAATCTTGGAAAGTTTCCAAGGGTGACTTGTATTAGCAAGGGATAAGAAAGTAGGTACACTTTATCTATCTACTTGTATGATTGATTCTCCTTTTATTTTAACTACTTCAGATGTAGATGCAAAGATGTGGCTCTGTAGGCTTGGTCACATGAGTGAGAAGGGAATGGATGTTCTTAAGTCAAAAAATATGCTTTCAAATTTGATAGACTGAGATTTTTGTGAGCAGTGTTATGCTACAAGAAAGGATTGGGTTTATTGCAGGAAGAGGAAATCTGATGTTTTTGACAAAGTTAAGAATTGGAAAGCCTTGGTTTTCAAGGAGGAGATGATGGACAAAGATCAGCTCAAGAGGCTAAATAATTCTAAGCAGAGCAGTGTTGATTTGGACAAGATTATGATCCAAAATGAGCTTGTGTGTAAAAGTCATCACTCACAGGAAAACACAGTTACCGACGTCGAACAGGTGAGAACCGACATCGATCAGGTAGGAACCGACGTTGGTCATGTGCAGACCAAAGTCAGTGATGTCAGGCAAGTGGACACTGACGTCGGTCAGGGAACTGACATCGGTGATCAGGTGGAATTGACATCGGTCGAATGCAGACTGAGATCGGCCAGAGGTGACCAAGATCGGTCACTGTTAGAATGAATTTTGGGTGGACATCAAGTTGTCAAGGAGTCTCAAATGCCCATGTGGAGGACTAAAAGGGTAAGTAAGCCTCAAATTCATTATTCCCCTTCTTTATACTACTTGTTTCTCACTTATGGTCAAGAACTAGGATGTTTTGAAGAGGCCATGCAGGTAGAATCTAGGAAACAGTGGGAGCATGGCATGAATGAGGAAATTGATTCCTTGGAAGAGAACCAAACATAGGATTTGGTAGAGTTGTTGGCCGGGAGGAAAGCACTGAAAGATGAATGGATTCACAGGTTAAAGAAAGGAGAGAATGGACAGGTGAGACAGAAGGCCAGGTTATATGGTCTTGAGCAAGCTCTAGGACATTGGTATAGGTTTGACAGGTGTATGACAAAGCATGGCTTTAGTCAATGTCAATGTGACCATTGTGTTTATTTTACCAGGTTGGATAATGGTAGCGACATTATCCTGTTACTTTATGTAGTGTATATGCTTGTTGTAGGGTCACACATGCAGGGATTTGCTGAGATAAAGGTAAAAGTAGCTCAAAGGTGTGCTAGGAAGGATTTAGGAGAAGCAAAGAAAATCCTTGGCATGAGTATTTCTAGAGACAGGAAAAGTCACAGGTTGATTTTGTCTCGAGAGGATTATGTGAATAAGGTAGTGGAGAGGTTCAATATGCAGGATGTAGAACCAGTTAGCACACCTATGGTTGGATTGTTCACAGAACAGTGTCCTAAATCACATGATGAGGTTGAGTACATGAGTACTAGACCTGATATTACCCAAGCAGTGGGAGTTGTCAGCAAATTTATGGCCAATTCAAGGAAGGAGCACTGAAAAGTAGTTTAGTGAATTCTCAAGTATCTGAGAGGGACCAGCAGCAGGGATTCATGCTATGTAGGGTTAGGCACTTCTCTACATGGGTATGTAGATTTGGATATGGCAGGTTACTTGGATGATAGGAGAAGCACCACAGGATATGTGTTCACTATTGGTGGAATGGCGGTTAGCTAGATTTCAGAGATGCAGAAGGTTGTTGCAGTCACAGAGGCTAGCAAGGATAAGAATCCTGTGGAAATGTTAACAAAGCTGGGAACAAAGGAGAAGTTGAATCTTCATTCAGCTTCTGTTGGTCTTCAAGATTAAACTTGAAGAGGGATACAAGCCAGAAAACAAAATTAGATGATGTATAGGTACACGTATAGGTGTAGCTATTTATCTCTAAGTGGGAGATTGTTAGTTTGTGGAGCTAAAAGCTTCACAGGTATGCAAATGGAGGAGGTTGCTGAGTGTCACAGTAACCAACGTCATTCAAGCCAATCGATGTCAGTCAGGAGTAGACTGGAAGCTGTCGACATCAGTCAAGAATCAGCCGATGTTGGTCATCTCCAGATAGACAACGACTGATGTTGGTCATCTGTGTGTTCTAGAACTAGTCTAATTTTAGACGGACAGTCAGTTTGCATGTAAGGACTAATTTTAGTCTTGAGTCTGCATTTCTAATTATTATAATTAGGAAGTCTAATTATTGTTTGGTTTGGGATCTATTTAATAGACCCATGGGGTTATATTGTAATCAAGGATCAAAAGAACTTGTTAAGGACAAGGACAAGGGTTCTTCCAAGTGTAAGATCAGTTGATCTACAGGTAGAAAGATCAGAGAGATCTACATGGTAAGCAAAGTCAGTTGATCTAAAGGGTGTGCAAGATCAAGGAGATCTGCGGGTGTTTGTGTGCAAAGTTAGTTAGATCTGTGGGGTAGCAAGATCAAGGAGATCTACAACATACGGTGGTACATCAAGTACTGGTATTGTAGGCAAAGCAACCAGTTGAGTTGATTGTCACAGGTGGACTGGCAGTAGGTAACAACAACCATTGGGTTGAATGTCACTGACTAGTGGAAATAACAACTCTGTGTTTGAGTTGATTGTGTTTGTAATTGATAGAGAGAGAGAACTCTTGAGGGAGAATTATTGTATGCCCAAGAGGTGTGGGAAGAGTGTGATTTTTTCATTGTATTTCCTTCTAGAAGAGTGTTAATACAAGATTGTATTGTCTCTCATATTCTGTGTTGTTTCTAAATTCTAGTTACATATTACTTCTGGTTTAATTCCGTGTTTAGTTTCTTATACAAAGGTAATCAATTGTGCTCTTAAGGAGTAGGATCCTGACAGTCTTCTATCTCCTTGGTGGGTTTCTCCTTCGAGCTTTTCCCCATGGACTTTTTTCTCATGGACAATTTTCCCATGGACAAAAAGTTCACAAGAATTGTTTCGACCACTTTGTCTTTCCTTCAAAAATTCTCGTTTGCAGCTTCCCAAATTTCTTCAGACTTTTTGTCTGAAGGAATTCCTTCGGACAAAAAGCTTGAAAGAATTCGTTTCTTGCCTTAGTCTTTTCTTGCTTTCCTTTTTTCAAGCTTTTTGTTTGTGGCCCTTCTGAATTCCTTCAAACTTTTTGTCCGAAGGATTTCTTCCTTGTCCTTTTTGATTGCCTTCAAAGTGCCCTTCGGGAAAATTGAAAACAACCCTTTCGAAGGGTATTTCCTGTGCCTTAGATAATTTCTGAAGGAAACTTACCTCTTTGTGGCTTTCTCTGTGGCCTCTCTTGAAAGTGTTCCTTGCCCTCTGCAAGGGCTTTTGAATCCCAAACTGTCCTCCACAAGGGCACTTGGAATGAGCCATTTTGCATCTAAGTGTCAGAACTTGCCTTCTGCCTATCGAGTCCATAGAAAACTTCATTGTTGAGTCCATAAAATTCCATGCCTGCAGAGTCCATAGAAATCCATGCCTACAAAGTCCATAGAAATGGACTTGCAATGTCTGTAGAAATTTCTAGACTTGTGCAAAATCAAAAAATGTATTGGCTCAGAACAACAGGGAGAGAAGGGGACTAATTTTTTGGCCTATTGGACCAAAAATGGTCAACAGTTGCTTCCAATGATAATATTCTTCATGTTGGATCTCATCTCCAACTTGCATTTGATCCTACAACTCATCCTTATTGACATCATGGAAGACTGAGACATTCTTGCTCTTGCCAAGTGGTGTTCCAATAATGATCTACTCTTCTTGGTCACTGAAGTCATCATTATTTTTTGTCTTCTCAAATGCATTTTCTTGATTTGCCTCAAAAAAGAGAGGTTGTTTCTTAAAGAGTGGCATAACAGACCCTTGAAAATATTTAGCAAGATGAGAGAGGTCCAAAGAAATTACCATAGGAACCTAATTTGGCTCCTGGAGTTACTCTTCTTGGATCACCTTCATTTCCTCTTCCTATTTCTTTGCCTCTTGAATGGCTCTCCATGAAGGAAAAGCTCTTAGCTTTTGAGGGTAAAGGAGTGGAGGCTGCATGGTCTCTTGTTTGACTTCCATAATCACCACTTTGTCCTTCTTTTGCCTACTGCTTTGAATGGATTTCCAAGATGGAAATGACCTAGATTGTTGAGGAGGGAGGGACGGGGGTTGAATGACCTCAAATTTTCTTGACTACATTATTTGGTTCCAATATGGGAAAGATAGAGGCCCTTCTTTAGCCTTCTGATCATGGTTCTCTTCTTCTTTCCTTGTTTTTAGATCCAACTCTTTGATTTTCTTTGCTATATTCTCTTGAAATAGCTTCTCTTTAAGGTGGTCAAGAACACAAGAAGGCTTCTGAGGAGGGATGAGAGAGGTCTACATAGGTACAGATCCTTCTTTAACTTGGTTTTTTAAGTCCAAATTTGCGTCACTTTGCCTACCCCATGACTTCACCACTTGGTTCCAACTTAGAACCTTGAAGGACTTCATAAGGGGTTCTTGAGAAAGGATGGATTTTTGAATCCTAATAGTAGGTTTTTCAAAAAAAATCTCCTTCTCTCTTCGACAACTCTCTTGGATAGATCTCCAGGAAAGAAAAGGCTGAGAAACATATGAAGAACTTGGAACACTCAAAGGGTTACTTGGAATGTTCTCTTGGGGAGGAATGGGTGGCACATAAGAAGACTGAGGTGGTGTATATGTAGGCACATAAGGTTGGCGAGGTTGGGCCTATTATTCCTTAAAGCCTTTTAGCTTGTCCTCAATGCTTTGAATGTAGCCACCTATATCCATCATCTCACTTATGAGATTGTTCCAATTTGCTATCTCAACAGGTGTCCATTTTTCTTTTATTCACTATAATAACTCTCTCACATGATGAATCAGGTGAGTAGGGACATCTTGGCCATAACATTTCTATGAGCATAATTCTAGTGCATGCTTCTCAAGTCTTATTAAATTTTGCTTAAGTGTTAGTATGGATAGCTCATGATAGGGTTGATGAGGAGCAATATTATGATGGGCTTGTTGTCCATAAGAAGGATTAGGGAAATACTCTTACATATATGACTAAAATAGGTCCTCATATTGCTGGTAAGGATCATGAGAAAGGTAAGAGCCATTCCCTTAATAATAAGGAATATGAGAAACTTGACAAGGCTCCTTATAACTTTGACATAAATCTTGGTAGGGATGATTAGGCTCATATGGATCATGAGGATCATATTGGGGCTTCTGATAAGGAGATAGATAATAGGGGTAACCACTATAGCTATTCATATTGACCTCATATATCAAATGAGACGCAAAATTGATTAAATTTTTTAATGAGACATACCTGGTCTGCTCATAACTAGAAGCTTTGATTTGGAGTCATCATTGGTGTTAATCTTGCTTACTTTCAAAAGTTGATTAGAGGAAAGACACACCAAGATATTTCCACTCTTTTGGACCTTGGTCCCACTGGGCGTACCAAAAACTATTATAAGCTTAATTTTTACCCTTGAAGAAGGTTATTCATGCTCTCTCCAACTAAGCTATAATATTGGGGTAACCCCACGCTGTGGGTAACCTATGTTAGTGTTGAACCTCTGGAGTAAGCCAAATTCCTATTTGATGCTCACCTAAAATAAATTTAAGCCTAATGCTTCATGGGGAAAAGGGTTAGAAATAGGATAAGGGATCCTAATAAAGCTAACTAGGCAATGCACCAAATTTGAAAGGGAAGCTCCCATAAGCTTGAACCCAAACTAGATCAACATAGGACAATAATATCTCACACAACCTTAAGATCAAGCTACTTGCATAAGTATTTCATAGAAGAGGTTCAAGTAGACCACTAATCTAAACCTACAAACAAGATTTAAAACTCCCCAAACAAGGTCAGAAAGGAGGACAATGGATGAGAAAGATTCTCCTTCACACAATGCCATCATGTACAACTCACAAAACTAGATCTAAGGTAAGAGATAGGTAAAGAAAGTCCTTATACATCAAGAGGTAGTTATTACAAATGCTTGATAGGGTTGAGCCTAATCAAGTTGAACATACTTTGTAGTATCTTGAAGAGTTTCTCTGTCTCTTAGAAAGATAAAAAGTTTAAAATCTGAGAACCTTTTACAAATAGAAAGAATGGGATAATATAGAGAAGGGAGAGAGAGAAGAGTGAGTGTGTTTTGAGAACAATTAATGAGCTACCAACTTTCAAGGGATATTCCATCACACTTTGGTCCAATCAAGATGTACTCCTTCATGAATAAGAAAACCTACATTAGTTCTTCTCATTGCTGAGAGTGAGGCACTAGAAGATGAGATTCTTTTTCATGAGTCATGATTCTTTTGAGGAAAAAATATCTCCAAAGGCACTGATTAGAATTAAATGTTCCAACTGCTTCTCCAATTCCCCAATCTACTCTATGAACCTAGCCATTCTCCACTTGACTTCATGATGAGGACAAAATCCTCATATTTTTAAACCTGATAGAAATTACTTGAGTAGCTATTTGTCAATAGCATGGCCTGGGACATTTCTTCATTAGTTGCACATACCTGTTCGTACGTTGAAACCTAGACCTGGACCAATTATAGATGAAAATTGATCTAAGATTATTGGTTTTCCTATAGTCCATATAGATACAACATTTTTCTCGATCCCTGGTCCCATTTTGTCAATAAGATGCTGACCTTTTATCTATATTAGGTCTAAAAGACCTAATCTATCTCTACAAAGCCCTGATGGTAATGCTTGGTCCTTATGTTTATGCATTTTGGTCCAACTCAAATCATATTTGAGCTTGGTTCTATGTATTTCCATTAGTTCAGGTCGTTAAATGGCTTGTTGACCTTTGTTAGAAGCTCCCTAGGCTTGCCTTTGCTCTAATTAGTTGTCAAAATCTGACTAGACTCATTGACACATTGACCCATCTCGCTCCGTCAATTTTAGTTTGTATGAATGCCCACAAGTCATTGATCTTCTGCCAATTGAATGCACTGTTGACACTTTTCATGCATGTATTTATTCTTAAGATTCACTGACCCTTTGACCTTCGCTCACTGTTAGATCTGAATGCTCCATCAAATGGCAACCGTTGATCTGCTGGGACCCACTATTTGAAAGCCAATGACTACTTCATGATCGTAAAATTGATGTCCTTGTTCTTGTCAAATGACATTCACGTGATCATCATTAACATTCACATGACCATTAACCTTAAACTCAAATGGATTTTCTTTGCTCTATCTAAAACTTGACGTCTGCACGAACTTCCTATAATTTTTGACTAACTTTGAAGGTTTGGATCTTGAAGCGCAAGAATCATGGAGGCATTAAATTTGTAGGAGATGTTCTTGAGACTGAAAGTGATGAACCCATTTGATCTGCTTGTCTTGAGAGCTTTTTAAGTGAAGATATTAAAAGCACAAGTTGGCTGGTCCATTTGCTCCTGCATGATGTCTTGGTTCATTTGGCTAAGTATGGGAAACTTAGCAAAATTTGACTGAGGAGCCAACTTTGAACATGCATAACTTCTATCACGCTTTGACGGATGATCTGAAACTTAGCGCAAACATCTAGGGACCAAGCTAAACAAACCCCTATGATCATTTTCTCCTGTAACTGCTGCATGTGTGAGATATGGCTTTGTCAATATGCTCACTCGACCTTATTTGTTCTTCTTAAAAAAACGCTGAGTATGGAAATTTAGCGGATCTTGCTTGAGAGGTCAACTTTGGGTCTTCATATCTTCTATTGCACTTTGGCAGATGCCCTAAAAATTGGTGCATATGTTATTGGCGCATATGATCAATTCTCCCTAACTCATCCGCACACAGTAATTATGACGTCAACAAAGTGCCTACTCAGAATTTTCGCCACTAGACCGGAGATGTCTAGATGAACACAATGAAGAACCTGTTGAAAAACATGCACTTCCATACTCATTCCAACCACTTTCAACATCCCATAGGGTCTTTGCAACACTTTAGACCTGTCCCAAAACCTTTTGATCCATTGCTTTATCAAACCATGCAAGAGCTTCATATGTGGGCCAAAATTAGCCAACAAGGCTTATAGTAAATTTAGTAATGTTTGTAGTAATTTTTGTTGGTAGGGAGATTTGGGCTTTCCGATTGTATCTCATATTGGTTCATAGCTCTAGTCAAAAGTATTCTTCTAGTTTATAGCTCCAATTCAAAAGCACTTACCAATAATTATAAAAAAATGTGAGAAAAAGGTGATTTATTAGACACTACACTCACCAAAAACTTTGTTAATATAAAAAGAGGCTAAAAAATGAGAAGTTCAAATTGGTAAATTATATTAACCATTCTTAATTCTATTTTTGATAAAAATCATTTTTAAAAAATTAAACAATAAAATGAACAATGAAACGGAAGATCAAAAATTGCTCCTAAATCTACAAATAACACAAATATAAAATCAACAAATTCCTAATCGAAAAAGACTCAATAAAAACTATACCAATTTTTTGTAAGCCAATATTAAAATTGATTAATCTTGCAACCTTAAAGATAATGTGTTATATAGATGGGTAGGTTTAGGGGAGGATTGGATCTTGGATACCAATCCAACACCCCCACCAGTGTAATCCCCCCCACATATATCATTCATTAAATTGAAACCCCACCATTATTATTGCTATATTGAAAGAGCTGACCTCGTGCATTTGATTTGGAATGTTTTGTCTTATCATAATATTATAATAAACAAAATAAGCTTTGAAAATTCACTCACATAATCCATGGGAATAAACGGTAGAGGTCAAATTTGAAGTGGACATCTAAGAAAATGCACATAAATTTTGTTTATAATTTCAATTCAAAGGATGAGAGTCAACTATGCAAATTTCCAACTATTTTAGAATCCAACAAGCATTATTTCAGACATGCGGAAGGATAATGCGGGTCAATTGTTGAGTTGTATAAGGATAAAGCATTGTGAAAAAGACAGAGTTGGAAGTTTTCATGACCACTTAAATTTTTTATTATTAAGTGGGAGGGTAAATATCACTATTTCATCTTATATATATTTTAGTTTAAAAAGAACACTCAAAAGAATTAGAAATGTATATTAACAATTTTGGTTGACTCTCCATTAAACGATTTTAGAGTATAGTTCATTTAGTCTTAACAACATGTAGAGGTAGTTTTGGTCGTGGGTTCGACTCTTGATTTAAATTGTGGTGTGGGACAAGGACCCACATTACAGTACCCTGAAGTTTATAGAAGGTGCCACCTTCTATTAGAACAATCAACTCTGAATACTGAGTCGACCGACCTTAATTCCCTCAAATTACCAAAAAAAAAAAAAAAAGAAAAAAGATGGAATTCTATAAAAAGTTTCAGTTTTTATTATAAAAATTTGGATCACTTATTTACTTTTTTTTTAATAAATTTTTTATCTAAATTTTTTTATTTAAAAAAAAAATTAAATTTTCATTTGACCATTAAAAAAATCAATTTTATTTTTAATAATATTAATTATTTTTTTTAATAAACCTTCTTTCATTAAAATTATAGTCTAACTGAAAGGGTTATAGTTCGATTGGTGAGGATGACAGTTACTTATATCCATCCACTAGGGTATAAATCCTTCTAAGTACCTGATATGGAGAGTCCAACGGTTAAAACCAAGATCATACCATGAGTGTCTTTGATGACGTCGATGCCCATTACTCATGGTTCCGTAGTTGAAAGAGCTCACTGATTTAGATGTACGCTTATTGATCATTTTAAAGTACTATATGTTTATTTCCGAAATATGGACTGAAATATTGACATTCTATATAATTCAATGATTCCATATATATAATACATATATAAATGTACACACAAAAAAATTGTAATCTTATTTTTTATTGATAAAATAATAATATTTTAGTTAAGTAGGTTGATTATTCTAAAAATCACCCAAATTCAAATCTTACTCTAAAAAAAGAACATTTACCAAAACCAAAAAAGAAAACTATAACCTTAATTTTACATAAACATTTAACTACTTTTTAATTTATTATTTTCTCTCTTAAATTTTTTTATCAATACGATCAATGTTTTACGCAATTAGTTCAAATATATAGTCACTCACTTAATCTTACATTTTACCATTTTTAAAGTAAGAATAAAATATCAAAGTATTTACGATATTTTCTTCTTAAAAAGAATGATTATTAAAAATAATCAAATATTACTATTTAAAAAAAGAAGAGATAAAAACATATTTTAGTTTATATTTATAAGTAACATTTTTTTAAATCTTAAATCTTACAATTTTTTAATAAAAATAATTTTTTATTCATAAGAATTGTGTGTTAAAGTGGGTGTCAAAGTGTTTTATGATTAATATTAATAATATATGAGAAAAAATATCATTTGAGTAATGATTATTTATATAGATCATTTAGGTAATAACTATTCATCAAGATTATTTGAGTTATTATAAAGCAAAAAATCCTACAAATTGTAATATCTAATTAAAATTGTTCATGGAACTTTTCAAATTAACATTAAAATAAATGACTAGGTTGTAATGTCAGGCCAAGGTTAAAATGATGAGATTTAGTGAAAACCATTTTTTTAACAAATTATATTAATGAAGAATGAAAGATTACATTATTAAATAGTCTAGAATGTGACTACTCATTTCATATTTCAAAATGAATCTTCATCTACCTACAAAGACTCTCTAGCTTATCACTACGAGACAAAAGCTTTCTTACAATTACTCTTAGGATTTACAATAATATTGCATACCTTCCGCCCCCGTTTTCCTCCCGACTTCCTTCATGCCCCCAATTTGTAGGGATTATTGTGAGACCAAGCATAAATATATACTTTCAAACTTTTTTTGTCCTAACGCTTTATCAAGATATACAATAATATTACATACCCCCAAATTTATAGGGGTTATTGTGTGACGAAACATGGATCTATTTTTTTCAAACTTTTCTTATCTTTGTATTTTTGTTAGGATATTTGCTGGTGTTTACAATATTATTTTTCACATAATGTCGAATCAAAAGTAATTTAGTATTGATGTGTTTGGTTTGGTCATGAAAAACTGGGTTCTTTGTCATTTGAATTGTAGATGTGTTGTCAACCATAAGAGGTGTTGATGAAACCTATTGTTCCTGCAAATATGAAAGAACCCTCTTGAGCCATAAAATATCTTTGGTTGCCCTTGACATTGCCATGTATTCTGCTTCTATTGAATAAATTATCTAAATTGATTTCTTCTTTGACTTCTAGCTAATAATTGTTAGTCCTAGATTCATTAGAAAACTTGAAGTAGATTTTTAATCTTCAAAATCACTAGCATAGTTAGAAATTGAGTATTTTATCAGTTTGAAGTCCCTTGCCTTAAAGTATTTGAGTCTGCTATGTACCTAGGGATATGATATATTACTGTATATGGGTTGATGGTGATGCCGACATGTGGCACACATATTCTTAGTTAGTTATATGGGTACAATATTTTAGGATAATAGAGTAACTTGTGGAAGTAGTACATTGGGTAATGGTCGGCCTACACTAGGATTAAGAAGTTACCCATCCATGGGTTAGATAGATGTATATATATATAGGAGATGATTATCATGGTAAAGATATCAAGTAAGCATTGAGTCTTCTATTGTAAGAGGATATTGGAGGTTGTCCCCTCAAAGAGACATTGTGGAGTTATTCCTTCCTAAAGGAGTATTATATGGTGTTTCCCTACCTTAAGGGTATTTATGCATATATTGAATATCAAAATCATTACAAGTGGTATCAGAGCTTCGATTTGGGCAATTTGTGGACTGAAACCCTAGTTTTTTTTGAATCATCAATAACTTTTGATTGGTTGTGAATTTTTCTACAATTTTTTTATTGGATATAGATAATATTTCAAATAAGTCATATTAAAAAATTGAGATTTTTTGATTCTTTTTTAGGGAGTTATTTCTATTTTAGGTTTTATAATAATTTCGCTATATCTTTTGAAATATAGGGAATTTTTATTCAAAATTTTTACTGGAGATGTAAGTAGATATAAGAGAAGCACAGTCAAAATTTCAAAAAATTTTGAGTTGTTTGAAGTGATTTGTTGCGATTTTATGGATCAGTTTTGACATTTTAGGGTTTCATGAACCTTAATTTTTTTTGTGGATCATGGAGTTGCAAACATTTTTAGGGGAAGATGATATTGATGATAGAGAATGGTGGCTCCTTTTGGAGAATCATTTTACAAAAATTTTTGGGCAAAGATGATTACTTCCTTTTTTGTTTGGGCCTGCACTACATTGGTTTGATCAATTGAGCTGTATAGAAAGGTTTTCTTCATGGAAAGAAATGGAACAGATATTTTTAGATCGTTGGGATATAAAATAAGAAGTAGAAAAAGAAGCAGTAGAAGAAGAAGTAGCAAAAGAAGAAGAAGAAATAGAAGAATCAACAGAAGAAGAAGAAGAAGAAGAAGAAGAAGAAGAAGAAGAAGAAGAAGAAGAAGAAGAAGAAGAATTAGATGATAAAGGTTCAAATTATTTGGATCCAAAGAAATCTGAGTCCATTTTTCAATTTCATGGATGCATTCAAAAGAAAAGGGTTATTATGTCCATAAACCCTACCAGTAAGTATAACTTCATCAACATGAATGTGTCCAAGCATCTACATGTTCAAGCAAAGAATATCAAAGAGGTTCAAGTAGATGGTAAGAATATTTCAATGTTTGAAGATCTGAAGCTCATTATGGAAAAATATGTTTTGCATTCAGATTTTTATGCTTTGGATATGGATGATGTGGATATAGTTCTTGGATATCCATGGTTAGAGACTTTGGGAACAATGAATATTAATGTTAAAAAAAAAGTTCATGAAGTTTTGGTATAAGAAAAAGAAGATCACTTTACAAGATATCATAGTGAAAAAGGAACCAATAACAATCCAGGTAGATCGTGAGGATGAGATGGAAACAGGTGATGAAGAACATGATGAAGATTCAGATGATATAGATAAAGAGACACTACAAATGAGCACTTCATCTACGCAAGAGACAAAGAAGGAAAAGGTGGAAGAGGTAGAAGCAAAGGTGGATAAGGTCAAAGTATTGGAAAAGGTTGAGGTATATAGACACCCACATCATCATGAGAGGAAACAATCATGGAACCAGGTGAGGAAGTGTCATAATAACAACATTTTGTCTATACAGTAAATAAAATTTTCAATCATTATGGATATGCATGGAATCCAAATAAAAAATACTATGGCACATGGAATGAATGGGGAAATCATTATGACTATGCATAGAATAATACCTACTATGGTAATGGTTGGAATCAGAGAAGTGCAGCAAAATATGGTACATGGAGTAAAAAGAGGAGTAATTATGTTGGGACACCAAAGTAATATAATTATGATCATGAACAAAATTAGAGGAGCACAAGGGAATTTGGAAATAAGCTTGGAGAGCTATCCCCTGCCAAGATCACATTTGGATGGCTAGATGATCGAGATTGGAGACAAATGTGTAATGATTTGAAGCACACTCATTATTTGGTTTCTTCCTATGTTTTGGGGATGAAACATGTTAAGGAGGGAAGTAATGCTATGTACCTAGGGATATGATATATTATTGTATATGGGTTGATGGAGATGCCGACATGTGGCACACATCCCCTTAGTTAGTTATATGGGTACAATATATTAAGATAATAGAGTAACTTGTGGAATTAGTACATTGGGTAATGGTCGGCCTACACTAGGATTAGGAGGTTACCCATCCATGGGATATATATATATATATATATATATATATATATATATATATATATATATATATATATATATGAGATGATTATCATGGTAAAGATATCAACTAAGCATTGAGTCTTCTATTGTAAGAGGATATTGGAGGTTGTCCCCTCGAAGAGACATTGTGAAGTTATTCCTTCCTAAAGGAGTATTATATGGTGTTTCCCTACCTTAAGGGTATTTATGCATATATTTAATATCAAGATCATTATAGATTCTAAGATATTGTGTACCTCTGATATATCAAAGGAGTATTTTTGATGCTACCCAATGGTTTTTTCTAGGTTATTGTATAGATCAAGAACACAAACAAAAAAATAAATATTTAATCTAGTTATGTTCACATAGATCAGACTTCCAATGAATTGTGTGTATTTAGTAGCATCTACTAGATCTATGGTATCTTCTAATATCAGTTTTAGATTTTGTTTCATGGGTGTAATGAGAGACTTGCAATCTATCATTCTAAACTTGCTCAAAATTTCACCATTGCATTTATGTTGAGTGATAAAGATATACTTTGGTATTTGAATTAATTCAATACTCAAATAGTAATGAAGATAATCCATTTGTGTTGAATTCAAAGTCTATTATCAACTCCGATTTTAATTTTACAATGTATCATTATTTATTATTTTAGATACCTAAATTCTATCAATTTAGTATTGTAATTAACTTTGTTTAAAATTGATACACTAACTCAATCACTATTCCAAATTCAAATTTCTCACTAAGATTATTTCTCTATTCTTTTGAATAATTGATTAATCTATATTAATTGATTAAATTATGTACACATAATCCACAAAACTAATTACAATCTAAAATTTTCACTTCATCTAGACATTTTAGACACTTCTATCAACCGAGTGTTGACTTACCCAACCAACTCATTAACTTCCTCAACCAATTGTTGAGTCACCATTGAACATTTCAACTAACTTGATGAGCCATCTAACTACCTCGACTCATTCCTAAGATATTTTCAACTACCGACTAATTTTTCATTCTCTTTCACACACATGAGAATTAGTCATCTATTGAGACAATGACTCAAATCCAACCATTGATAATTATTATTATCAAATTAATCTAGATTATTCACAATCATCCATCTCTTCACCCAAAAGATGATAAATTTAAGTTTCGTCCTCCATTATCATCATACATTTTAAAGTTATTGAATAGATATTGAATTCATCATATGTATCCATTCAGAATCCAAGTTATTTGTACTCATATGTTGCCTGATCACTTTTATTTGGAGAAACAATTGAGCACCCACATCTAATAAAGCAAGAGCAAATCATATGTTCACAATGGAGAGGGTGAAGAGTGTATTTTAAATGTTTTATAAGTATCTTATTGTTTATATTTCTTTTGTTATTTATCAATCTGAGGTTTTAATCTATATTTAGAATATGAGTTGCATTAGTTTGATTTCCTACTTTAATTAAATTCCAATTTTTTAGCTATCACATTCTGACACACTCAATGGGAATTTTCCCACATATTGTTCATCATAATTGATTTCTCTAACTTTTTTTAGTTGTTTCTATTTTCTTTCAGATTTCATTGTTATTTAATCTTGGTCTTAGAAGTTGTTTCTACAAAAATTTTAGGTGTATTTTTACATTTTTTATCTGGTATTCATAGTTGTTTTTTACAATTTTCAGGTACATTTCACTCTGAGTTCTCTCATAGGTTCATAAGAATAGTGTTGCCCTTTATTATCATGATCTTTGTCCCATGACAGTATCAGATTTGATATACTAAAGAATTTTATTTCTACCTTCTTATCAAACCACCTCTTGATACTATCTAGATGTCTGCTGAAACTTTGTAAGGATTCTTTTCGTGCATCATCCATCTGAACAATACCAAGTAGTCTTGAATTTACTTTCCCATCATCCTCCATGTATTTTTGCCTAAATTTCTATGTTGTCACTCTAAGGGTTACTAGGAATATTGGCTCTAGGATATATACCAATAGGAAAGGTGAACTTTTGAGGGCTTGTTTATACCTGGTGCAATCTGACCATAGGGCATACTTGAGAAGCAAGTGCTAATCCCTAAATCACTTATAAATAAATTTATTAATTGTATGCATCAAATTTTTATTGGTTTTCTCAACTAACTTGTTTCTTTGTAGATAGTAATTTGATGAGAACTTCAAGGTAATCCTATTCTAATAGGCCCATTCATTGAGTTCAACTGATTGGAATGTTGTACCATTATCATGGATCAATGAGATTGACATGCCAAAGTGCATGGTAATGTTCTCTTTGATGAACTTCATCACTTCTTTGATTGTGAAATTCTTAGTGGCTACTACTTCTATCCATCTTATGTAGTAGTCAATTATTGTGATTATAAACTTGTGGCCAATCGATGAGTTTTGGTTGATGAACCTATGAAGTCAAGTACCCACTAAGTGATAGGATATTCATCTATTATAATTTGGAGGGTAATCATTGCATATAATTCCTTCTTGGCAAAAGTATGGATTTCTGGTAGGTGTAGACATGTGTGTGTGCATCTGAAGATGGTGGGCCAATAATAAATAGCTCACAAAATTTTATGGGCCATTATTGTTCCCAAGGGGTGACCACTACCCAAATTTTCATGAAATTAGTTCATGACCTATTTTTATTCCTCTTTTTATAGACACTCGAGGTATATGTCTTCAGAGTTATTTTGGTATATTACTCCACTCTTTAACATATAATGAGTTACCTTTAGCCCCAAATATATTTTATATGTTTTGTTCAATTCTGAAGGAGGTTTCCCATAGAGAATATAGTGGATGATTAGGTCATACCAATCTTGGCTATTCATTTTTGATCGATCCAAATACATCACGGTAATTCAAAGTCAATTTCAATAATCAATTGAGTGAGGCCTTCACCTTTCACCATTTTTACAGGTTTTATATCTAGGTCATATTATTGTACCTTAGCCATCCATGGACCTATGTGCTCTCTTAATTCATTCTTTCTCAACATGAGCTTTATGGCTAGGTCCAATATAATGACATGCACCTTGTTCTTGAGGATATAGTTTCAAATTATTTTAACAGATTTAACCAAATCACAAGTATGCTTATCCATGGTAGATTAATTAAACTATGCATATTTCAAGTTCATGCTCATAAGAGCTATGGGATGTTTTTCTTCATTAATTATTTGCTTGAGTACATCAACTACATAGTGTTCATAGGAAACAAAATAAAGTTGGAAGTCCTTCGTATAGTCTAGATTAGTCAAGACCAATGCCTGCATGATAAAATTTTGATTTCTTGGAATGATTATTTGGATAGAGGAGTCCACTTCATTTTAACTTCCTATTTCAACATAGCATTCAGGGCCTTAACAATCTCAACAAACCCATATATAAAATTGCATACAACATTAATTTTCTAAAGAATGATTTTAATTATTTATTGTTGTTAGGAAGAGGTATTTTAGAGATTAAATTAACACATTCAAGATAAATAGAGATACCTTATTTGGTGATGATATGCCCAAAGATATTACCTTCTATGATGCTAAAGACACTTTTCTTTACATTAAGGGAGATATCATACACATTTCAAATATCCTTTTAAAGTGGTGAATTAATCAAGCATACATTTTCAGAATATAATTAGATCATCCATATATATTATTATAGACTTACCAGTTAATCCTTTGAAAGTGAAGTCCATGGATCTTTAGAAGGTGGCCTCAATATTGATAAGGCTAGATGGCATCCTATTGTAAGTGAAGGTACCCCACTTGGTAGTGAAGGAAATCTTGGTTATATCTTCTAAGTTTATTAAGACCTAGTAATATCCTAAGAATCCATATAATAAGTACATCATTTAAGACCCACTCACCATTTGAATGAATTTAGATAAATAGGGAAAATGATAGTTGTCTTTATCTAAGGCTCAATTTAGGTTCTTGAAATTAACACACAACCTGATTTATTAATTTTTATTATGAACAAACACTAAGTTGGCCACCCATGTAAAATGGCGTACTAGGAAAATAATCCTAAGTGAGAGTAACTTGTAAACCTCTTTATGAATTAGGGGCTCCAATATTGGGGTCACAAGTCATTTTCTCTATCTAAATGTATTTTTCCCTTGATTGAGTGGGATGGTATGCGTTATCACATAAGGATCAAAGACCTTGAGGTCTTCATATGTCCAATAAATTATGTCTTTGTATCACATGAGTAATATATTGGGATGTTATATCTTAGTTAGGGTAAAATTCAGACCAATGTGTATATCTCTAGGTTCATTAACTAATCCCAGGTTGATAGTGAGTGATTTCTAGTGAAATAAATTTAGTCATTTTAGTCTATGTGTTGATTTTTCCATATCAAACATTCTCTTTAATGAGATCATAATTTTTAGGATGTGGTTTTATCTTAAGTTCATAATATTATCTACATCACAATCATCACTAAGGGGATTATATCCATTCTTCTCATCTGTGATCGGGGCACTAAAGACCCCAGGGTTGTTAAAAAATTATAATACATGATGATCATCATCAAAAAAATTAAAAGTTCTTAATGTTTTCTAGGACTAAAGGGTAGGGTATAATCTCTACAAAAACGTTCAACAACCTTGAATTATCTAAAGGAGCTATATTTAAAACCAAAGTTGTTAGGGAATCCACAACCTAGTTTTATTTTCTGGGAATGGGAATGATGTTGAATGAAATAAATGATTCTACCAAGTCCCATCCTCTATGTTTATATTTCATAAAGTAAAATAACTTACACTAAAATTTAATCTTGACTTTAATGACTACTAATTTAGAATCCCCAAATGCTTATAGCTCTTTGAGTTTTGGCCCTAAGGTTAGCCATAGACCTAAAATCAAGGCTTCATATTCTTCAAGGTTATTTGTGTGAGTGAACTATAGCTACAAGAATCCAAATGTTATTTCCATTGTGGATCAACTAAGGGAACCCTAGCTCAAACACCTTGTTTGGAATGGACCCCATTGAAGTGCGTGGATCATAAGCCTGATGATTCAACAACTTTACCTTTTTCTTTGTCTGTAGATATGGTGTAAATGTTGATTTCTTAAGATACTATATTTATCTTCTCATTGACAACATTATATTATGTGATCATATGTTTCATCTTAGGCTCTAAATCAATACAAATTTGATTGGTGAAACCCCTCTAGGGTAAACACATATGCAATAAATCTATGGTCATGTACCCATTTAGGATCTATACCACTTGAATGTCTATGTATACATTGAAGAGCTCACCTACCACCTTGACCTCATACTTTCCTAGATGGACTACTATTTTATTTGACTTAATAGTTCTTATCCCTAACTTCTAATTTTTTTAGTGGGAATGACATTTGCCAAGGTCCCTAAGTTAACTAGATAGTTGTGTTATTATAAAATTTGGACAGGTTAGCTACATATAGTTTTATGTTAAATAGGTTAACTTTAGCTAGAATAATGTATTGCAAGGGTTAGTATTGGGTTAATTCCTTATTATTCACTTAAAAATAAGTAGTGTCTATATTTGTAGTGAATCATACACAATACACAAAATAAAAGAATTTACTAATCTAACACCTTCCTTTTATATATATTAATATAACCATCGAATACAATAGTTCATACACTCTTTATTCTATACCACTAATACAATTACATAGATTACTTTTCTCTATAACCTTTTCATAATTCTATGTGTTCACCTCTATTCTTCTTTATATATTTTATCTATTACAATAATAATGTATAAATACTAAGCTAATACAACATCAATTAATGGTCATGTCTGTGTGAGACATAACCTTTCCCTAATCAGGTCAGCCTTTGTCTCCACAAAGCCTTCTTTCTTATCATAGCCCCAGTCGATAGAATCCTTTGTTCTATAGGCTTGGAAGAGTATTTTGTTGATGCAATAGTGAAATCATCTCTATGATACATGTGGTTTGGTTCTTTGACTGATAAAGAATCCTTCCAATACTTATCCATCTTTTATATCTTTGTATCATCCTTGAGACAACTCTAGTTATTGATAGGTATAAAAAATAATCATCCCAATCTAAGTATAACAAAATTGTAGGAACCACTATAATACATTGATAAAGATCATGGAGTAGGTGCCCCATCGATGGGTAAATGTTGTTAATACTTGTTTATCATTGTTTGAGCAAAATTATCCTAATCTAAGATGAACTTTGTTTCTATAATCATGTTCTCAATTACCACATTTTCTTTGGTTGCTAAGATAATGTCATTTGGAATAGGAGATTTGTCTAGTGAACCTATATTTTCTCTATTTTTATATTCAAAAACTCTCCATAGTCATCCATTTCCTCATATATAGATATTTGCTCTTATTGTTTCAACTTATATCATTCATGCAAGGATATAATTTTGGCCCTTTTAGTCATGGAGGGTATGTGATGAGATCTAAAACTAGTCGAGGTTGTGATAAATTATTTTTATATTTACTTTAACTCATATTTATTATCTAATGTCCATAATGGCTACTTGAGTGAGTAAGCGAAGTAGGTGGATGCATCCTAAAATTTATCCTTCATCTTCCCTACTTTCTCTTTGTATGTTGTTCTGTTTGCCTGATTTTCCCTCACAAGTGGCCCTGACATCTCTTCCTTATAGTCCTCTTGAGCCTCATTCTTAATGATGTATCTATCCACTATATCTCCAGAGTGGTTGATAAAATTCTACACTATCTATACCAATTATTATTCTATTGGTAGATTAGTATCTAGATCAAACTATGGTTTGGTGGTGGTTAAGGCAGATACACATTTCTTAATTACCTCCTCAAAGGCAACACATCACATCATCCAATAAACTCTATCACTTTAAGTTAGCATTGGCTCACCATTATTTATAAATTGGAGTTAAGTATTGTAATGCCACTTTAATTTTCCCTCCTTTAATTGGTTGGAGAAAATTGGATGGCATTATAATGGTGGATCTCTTCTATTTAGTTTTTGCTAATTCTGCTTTGATCTATGTTAGTGAATCCATAGTAATTTTTGTAACTCCTTGACTTCCCCCCAACATTTTAAAAGTACCTAGATAATGTCCTAGGTGGTAGTTTCTATTCTTGGGATTATCTCCTTCTCCTTTCCTTTTTATGGTGGAACCACTATTTGTTCTATTTATTTCTTTTGTTCCAACTCTGACTTTTGGCAGTCCTCTTCTTCTTTATATTTTAACTTTGCCAACTTCCTTTTATTCTCCTCATCCAATTTATTTTGAATTTACTATTTGATTTTCATTTCTTATTTTACTTCTTTTTTTTTATATTCTTTTGTTTTTTCTTCATACTCTTTCCTTTTATTTTCCTCCTCTACTAGTTTTTTGTCTTTCCTTCGTGGTTCTATTTGCCTCTTATTCTTCCTTTTTTATTTTCTTCCTCAATTTTTTGTGCCTCAAGTTTTTTAGCTTCTATTTTTCTCTTTGTTTCTTCTTCCTATTCTAACATCTTCCTCTTTGCTTCTTTAATTTTTTCTTCTTCCTTCTCTGCCTTTTCATTTTCCAAAAATTATTTTGCATGTTGGGTAGCCAATGCCATAATCTCTTGGATTTTCCTATCTTATTCCTCAAGCTCATGTTATAATTGTTTGAATTTTTTAATCATTTATTCATCTAGTGCCTTAGCCTTTTTTAATTGTGTTTTATTTTCCAAGGCCTCATCAACTAGTTCTATTTTTGTTTTAGACATTAACTCCATCTGTTAGAGTTTTCGTAGTCGATATTAGTTAGCAGGAGACATAGAGGATCCTACGGTAGTTTTACTTAAAGCTTCCTCTTTGTATTTTTTAATATTAAATTTGGCCTCCTTATTTTTTTCCTTGGTATTAAAAAATATGTTTTGTAGGGATTCCTGGATTCTGTCTATGATGTCATCTAGCCCGCATGGACTAAGCACCACATAGTCCAAAAATTTCCTTATCACCTTATTATGCCTTATGATATCTGCATTCTTATACAATTTACACACATTAGTTATTTTCCCCTTTGTGTGGCACATACCTAAGAGGGTATTTATATCTTGGATCTCAATAGTTTCCTCTTCCTCAACGGGTTCTTCAATTTATATGGTATCTTCTTGTTTCGAGGGGTCTGATTTTAACTTTATTGTTACCTTTTTGGATTTAGATTTAGCCACTTTTTATTCTTATTTATTTTATATTTTTATTGTGGAGAATACCTCCTTCTTTTCTTCCCACTCCCTTATGGTTAGAGATGCAGTGGCAGATGTCTTAGGTTCCTTTGCAACATGGATTTTTCTCCTTAAGGATGGGTCTCCCCTAGGTGACACCTTTCTCTATCTGAGTGTGTAGGGTGGTACCATTTTATGCCATATTTACTTCCCCTAATTATTCACATGTAGTGGAGTATTTAACAATAAATGAGGTTGTGTCCTCTTCTTCTTTTTCCTTCATATTCAAGGCGCCCAGGTCTATAACTTATTCTTTCAACCTTGAAGATTTGTAAATACCAGTTTGGGATTTAAATACCCCTATTATTCCTTAGTGGTGGTGGGTCATAACTCTTCTTATCCTCCTCTTTTTATTATTATTAGTGTTCTTATTGAGAACCTCCCCCCCATCTCATTGAAAAATTGTTGTTCCCTTGGGTCTAGTGGGAGGCTCTTAGCCCCAATAATAATCGTCTCAACTTGTTCATCAATAACCTCATATGATAGAGGTGGGAGAGGCATAAATTTATTAATGAAATGTTAAATAAAGAGGTTATCTATGTTTACTATAAAATTAACCTCTATAAATTACTTATTGACATTTTCCCTTGATATTCTATACCTTCCTTCTACCATACTCCTAAGTGTCCTCCCATAGTGCAAGAAATGTTCTACTTGTTGTAGTGCAGGGATACATTGTATTGTCTCAAATATTTGGGTTCTTATAGATGTGTCTGAATTCCATTATACCCTTCCTTTATGTCCCATAATAGTATAGGGTAAAATACATTGCGATTACTAGTAATAAAGAACCATAGAAAAAGTCTTGAATAGTTTTACCGTTCTTTAATTTTTGTAGATTCTCCATGTATTGTTCATATAGTGTAATGGCCAAATCATACTCCATGCTTGTGGAGATCATGTCATATGTAATTTGAACACTCATTTCTCTTGAAGAGTCATATATGTTTGTGTAATAAAACTTACAAGCGATAGCTTTTGTGATGAATCTGATTCTCAAATCTTTCATATCGTGAATGGATAGGGCTCTATTGTTTACTTTTGTGCCTATTAATGTGGAAAGGGAGTTGGTAATCAAATTATTATTAATATAATATTTGTGTTGAGTGTCTTTGATGTAGTAGGCTAGTAATTATGTCCATCACATCTAGTGTAATATGGTATTGTTGATCCAGGTAGAGAATATCTTTATGTGACCTACTCAATAGTACCTTAGTTATACTTGAAATCAACACAAATAATGGAAATTTGGTCCATATGTCTAATTTTAGTCATGGAATGATGCAGTATTTTGATTTGTACTCCAATTGCTAAGTCTAAGGGTTTACATATAGGATAGTCATTCTTTCTACTTTTATTTCCGTGTGATTGATTTTTGTCAAGTATACCTTGATATATTTACATATGTCTTCTTCATGTGTGACAAGGTGAGGAACCTTTGAAAATGCACCTACTAGGTTCAGTTTCTTAGAATTGATTGAATGATTCCTATACTTGGGTTATTTGATTAGCTCAACCATGACTACCTAAGGAACCTCCATTATTTGTATAAAAAAATAGTAACTAGTGAGATATGAACTTTGGGATAAAATTTTTGTAGCGTTTAGTGCTCAAATGATTTGGTAATTTTTACAATGAACCAACCCTCAATTTATAAATTTTTTAATCCATCCACTAATTACACCAAGCTATTTTAGGCATTAAATCACATTTATTATCACCATTCATCCCTCTTATTTTACTTTGCTTTACCATGAATAGATGTCTCAAGTGGTGCATAAAGACATAGCGCAAAATACTATGGTGTAGGAGTCCATGGTGTAGAAGGAACAAGTCCCATGGAATAAATATGCATGTTAAATAGAGAACCTGAGAATGAAGGTTTCAAAACTTAGCAGAAGACTTGGGTAGTGCATAGAAAGTAGAGAAGGTTATGGAGTGGTTTGTAGGGACAGAAGAGAAGAATAAGTCAAGCATGAATCTAGCACTGAACCACAGGAAGATAAGAAATCAATGACAAGGATCCAACATTAAGAGAGATTATAGGGGTAGATAGGCCCTAATCCCTAGGAACTTAATGTAAATGGTTGCCATAACTCAAATGTATTAATGATCGTTAGTGAGTCATCTTGATTCTAATTACGCCAATGGTGTACTTTGTTATTGTTGTTCATTTTGATGTTATTGATGAGTTTATATGAGTTGATTAACATTATAACATTGGATTATTATACTCTTTGATATCACTTATGAATATGATATAAGAAGCCTGTGTTGACATAACATTGTTGTTCAATTATCTATGGGGTTGATGTTATCTATTATCATTTATGCATTATTTTTATTTTGATCATTGAGTAAAGAAAAAGTGAGCTATGTTAGATATAAATTAAAGAATTAGTGTAGTCCTAAGTAGGTGTTCAAATATTCTTGTCTAGAAAGTTGGACAAACACACCTTAGCATGACAAAACTAGCAGGAATCAGTCCTACACTACATGTTTCAGGTGAGCACATGAGCGCCTATTCTTGCATGAAATTATAACATGTTAGCACATTGGAATCTTATTCACTTAGGCATGCACCTAGGGAAAGTCATGATTATATAAAGGAAAATAATCCCAACATTTTGTTTCCATTACTAGGACCCATAGTCCTTGATTGCATGATGGTGATATCAGAGTTGTTGCCAGAATCTGGATAATGCGAGTGCAATGGAGACGTGATCACACGAGATGAAGCAAGTACACACCACATAGATGATAAAGCAATATGAAAATTACACAAGAAGATAAATTGCACAAGACAAAATGGAGAAAACCAAAATTTGATTAACATGAGATGGCCAAAGTGAGGAATACATATAGGAGAGTACATAAGTAACTCCACAAAAGGTGGACAAGGCACCCCAAGAATAGACTATAACTCCTCCATGAAAGGTGGTGATAAGGTGCTAAGAATAGAGAAGTAACTCCCATCAAGGGAGTTACTTATGACATTCTTATGACACCTATGACACATCTATGACACACACCTCCACATAAGCTAACCTATCCCACAAATGTAAGAAAACTCCATGTAAGCACAAGAAATACAATTTCCGTAATTAAACAATAGGGAAAAATAAAAACCTACACTAATACCCCCCATAAGTGTAGCTTAGGCGGGCAGTGTGGAAATATAAAATGGGTCCCAAAAACTAGGCCTGATGAGGTACCCATGTACAAATGCAATCTCCCATAAGATAGAGAAAAGGAGAAAACCCGTAGGAAAAAACTCCCCCCAAAAGAGACATAAAAGAAAGAAGAGGCTAGTGGGCCCCTCCTGAAGATGATGTTGCTATAGATGTGGACCGCACCCCAAGAAGAGCTCATAGATGAATGAAATTTCTCTTAGTAATAGGTTTGGTGAAGGTGTCTACAACCTGCTCTGAAGACTAGAAAAATATCAAGTCAATGACCTGACTATGAATAAGCTCTCGAATGAAATTCATGTGAATCTCTATGTGCTTGGTCCACTGGTGTTGAACTGGATTCCTTCAAATTTGAATGGTACTCTAGTTGTCACAATAAATGACGGTGGGCTGCCTGATAGGAATGCCAAACTCAAAAAGAATCCCCTGAAGCCAAATAACCTCAATAGCTGCATTAATAGCTCCCCTGCACTCTGCCTCTATGGATGATATAGCAATAGAATTCTACTTCTTGCTAGACCAACTGATAGGACCAAAACTTAGAGAGAAACTATAACCAGAAGTGGACTTGAGAGTCTGTGAATCACCAGCCCAGTCTGAATCTATATATCCAACCAAGTCAACCTCTATGCCAAATCTGTAATGAATCTCATATCTATGTGAACCCTGTATGTAATACAAGATCCTCTTAGCTACTTTCCAATGTAGTTCATGAGGTTCCTACATGAATCTGGAGACAAGTCCCACTGTATATGATATGTCGAGCCTGGTGTGAGTCAAGTAGATGAGACTACCAACAAGTTGTCGATACCGAGTGGCATCAACCAATGGTGAAAAACAATCAACCTCAAGCTTGAATCCTAATAGAAAGGGATTCAGAGATGGCTTGCAATCAGCCATGTGAAATTGAGCTAATAAGTCAAGAGCATACTTAGGCTGTGTAAGAGAAATCATTGAATATGACTGTGAGATCTCGATGCCAAGGAAGTAGTGCAACAAACCCAAGTCTATCATGTCAAATCTATCCTAAAGAGATGTCTTCCCCGCTATAATAGCTGATGAAGAACTCTTGGTGATCAAAAGGTCATCAACATATAGAACCAAAATCAAGAGTGAATCATCCTGCCGTAAGAAGTAGACATTGGGATCAGAATGAAACCTAGTGAAACTTGCTATGAGAAGGAAGGAATCCATCTTGGCATACCAAGCTCGAGGGGCCTGTTTGAGGCCATAGATAGATTTCCTAAGTCGACATACTAAGGAAGAATCCTGAACAAATCTTGGTAGCTGCTCCATGTAGATCTCCTCCTCTAGGTCTCCATGAAGAAAGGCACTCTTCACATCCATCTAGTGCACATCCTAACCATGTGCTATGGTAATAGCCAAGGTGAGTCGGATAGAAGTCATATTTGCAATGGGTGCAAAGGTCTCTGAGTAGTTAATGCCTGCCACCTGTGAGAAACCCTTGGTGACCAATCATGACTTGCAATTATCAACTGACCCATCTACTACAAACTTGGTCTGATATATCCACCTACATCGAACCATCTTTCTTCCCTTAAGAAGTGAAGTCAAATACCAAGTGTGATTTTTGATTAAGGAAGAATATTCTTCCTCCATAGCACTATCCCACTTAGGTACCCCCGATGCCTCTCGAAAAGTCTGTGGATCTGAAATTGAAGCAAAGAAGGCATGTGGATCTCTTTGAAAATCCCCTTAGTACATCTATCATCTGTGGGATCTCTAGCCCAAGTTCTAGCACTCTCAAGTGTCTGTTTGGCCCAAAGTGGCCCAAAATTGGGTGAGTCAGGTGCTAACTCCTCATCCTCTGACTGACTAGAGGTGGACAACCCTGAATCATTGTCCTCATTGTCTGAACTTGAAGAAGATGTCTCTGGCTTAAGAACCTACTGTGGCTGATCTAAATCTGATGAGGAATCATCATGAAGAAGTAGATGCAATGAGGGAGAAGAAGTGTCAAGTGTTGAGTCTCTAGGACTCTCCTAAAAATGGACACTTCTCTTGATGAACAACTCATGAGTGACTGGATCTAGAAGGCAATATCCCTTAATACCATCTGGATATCCTACAAAGATGCAAGGCTTGGACTGACGTTCCATAGCTTTGCATTTTTTTTGGTATGCGTGCCATGGTTGGGGATCCAAAAACTCTAAGGTGCTCAACATCAAGTTTCATTTTATGCTAAGCTTCAAAGGGTGTTATCCCTTTCAAAGCTTTGTGAGGAACCCTGTTTTGAATGTAACAAGCACAATTGATGGCTTCGGCCCAGTACTATGGTGCTAAGAATTTGGAGTGAACCATACAGCTATCCATCTCTTTCAAGAACCTATTTTTGCATTTTGCAACCCCATTATGTGAAGGACTGTAAGTGACTATGCACTGCAAATCAATCCCCTCTGTAGTGCAAAATTGCTCAAACCTGATGCTGACATACTCCCCTCCATTATCAGTTCGAAGAACCTTGATGGATTTCTCACTCTGTTTCTCAAAAAGAGCCTTGAAGTCTAGAAAATTTTCAAACACTTTAGACTTTTGTTTGAGAAAATATATCCAAGTGTACCTAGAGAAATCATTAATGAAAGTAAGGATGTACTTGGCCCTTGTGAAAGATGGTTTGGGAAAGGGTCCCGATACATCACTATGGACTAACTCCAATGGTTGTGAATCCCTCTAAGCTTTTTCTTTGTCAAATTTTGCTTCAGGATGCTTCCCAAGTGAACACCCCTCGCAAAGTCCTTTTGATAATTGGACACAAGGAAAGGCAATGGCCATGTCATTTTTGCAAAGTTGCTCAACGTAGCGGTAGTTAAGGTGGCCAAACCGCTCATGCCACAATTTGCTAACTCCATTGGAATGAGTCAGCAATGCTATTGGAGAAGAATCTGATGCAAAATGTGAGAAGGTATATAAGCTTTCTTGGTGATCTGCCCTACCCACTACCACTGTAGTATCACTATGCAACTCCCTGATAGCCACTAAATATGGTGAAAACTCAACTCTCATGCCCCGAGCAATGTGAGTGATTTGGTACATTGATAGGAGATTGGTTGAAAGAGAAGGAACAATTAGAACATTATTGAATGTTCTTCCTTCCATTTCAACTGACCCTCTCCCTGCAAGAGAAACTGATGTGTCATCACCCAAACTAATTGAAGTCATGCTACAAGGCTCTAAAGATGAAAACTCAGCTAGTGAAGAGCCCATGTGGTGAGAAGCACCTGAATCAATGACCCATGATGATGTAGAAGCTACTGTAGCTACAAGGGCCTTGCCATTTTCTTTATCCTTACCCTTGCCTTTTGCCTTGGTAGAATCTTGGGTAGATGAATTCTGCTTGATGGACTTAGGAACACCTATGTTGTTCTTCTCTAGAAGATGAGTTAGGTGATCTATTTGTTTCTTCATGCATTTGTGTTCATCATGCCCTATATTTTTACAATAGGCACACTTAACCTTCTCCTTCTTAGGTTTAGCATTGGAGGATGAAGAATCAGTGTTGCTTTTGGCAGGATTGGTGTTTTCTTTCTTCTTCTCCTGATCCTTGTTCTTTTTCTTCTCCTTTGTTGAAGTCTTATCCTTACCATTTCTAGCTATCAAAGCTTGGGGTTGAGTAGACTTCATTGTTCCCATTTGAATTATCTTATCTTGTTCCCTAGTCAAGTTGGCAATGAATGAATCCAAGGAAGGCATTTTCCATGTAGTGCCAAGGGCACTTTTTGTGGCATGGAAAGTGGAGACAAAGACTGAATAGCTTGGACCTAGCTTTGTGAGAATAGAAAGAATGAGTTGATCATCTTTCTTCTCTATCTTGCATTATTTCAATTGCAATATAAGGGCCTTAAACTTATTAAAGAAGTCTTGTAGGGTGTCAAAGTTGCTAGGACTTAGACTTATGAGTTTGTTTTCGAGCTCATGACCTCTCATCTCATCAAACTTTCCAAATAAGTTTTCTAAGGTGTCCCATATGTCATTGGGAGTCTTGGAGGATTATAAATGGAAGAGAAGTTATGGAGACAAAAACAAGCTCAATAATCCATAGGCTTCATCACTACGGTTGTACCACTTGACCTTTTCAGCATTAGTGTTGGGTTCTACTTTAGTACCCATGGTGATCCTATACAACCCTTTGCCTCTAATAATGATTGAAATTTTAACCTTTCATTCATGATAGTTTAAGGGTGTTAGGGGTTTAAGTTGAAAATAATCCATTTTTAAGCTGAATTTAGGTGAAGTTGTGTTGATTGCAAGTTGTGAAATTATGCAAAAAGGAGAATGAAAGCAAAGATTTGCAAGTTGTGAAAAGAAATCACACCCCCCCAAAATATTGAGCCCCCCAAAATATGCAAGTGCACGCTCAAAAGACGTCGGGCTCAGCCAAAAATTCATCTTAGAGCAATCAGTGCAAGACTAAAGCAAACAGGACATCGGACTCAGCCGAAAATGCGTCTCGGGAGACCCAATTTTTTGGCACTTTACAAACTAGTGCATTTTTAACAAATAACAAGGATACACTATGGAGAATTAAATCACAAACACTTTTGCAAAAAATGACACCCAAATTTGAGCTACCGTTTGCAAGATATTAAAGGTTCAATTTTCCCGTAAACTAGAGTTTTTGCAAAAAAAAGCACTAAAACATTAAAAAAATACCTGTTATGAGAGAGAAAGTGGTTTTCCAACCACTCATTAGATTTGGCATGGAACAAAGAATCCAAAGGAAGTTTGTGTGAGAGGGAATTGGCCTCCTGCCAACTCGAGCCTCACCCTTCATCTTCGTAGGTTGAAGATACAAGTTTTAAATGAAAACCCCCAAATTACCAAACTGTCTAAAAAACTAAATATTCAGTCAAATTGACTAATTTTTGTTTTACAAGTCAATTTTTAACTAAAAATAATGAAGCAAAGATAGAATTGATGGATGCCACGTGTCCAAGGGCCGCCACATGGGATGCCAAGCAAAGAAGGGGCACCAAAAAAGCACACTTCGAAATTTGCTCAGGAAAAAAATGAACTGCAGACCTGTTGGACGTCGTACGGCCTGCTTCACACCTTGCAAACAAAAAACCAAACAAAATGGGCCATCGTACGGCTATGGTCAGCTGTTGGAGAGCGTAGAAGTTTGGCGCAGACCAGAAGTTTGGTGCTTGGACTAGAAGCTTGGCGCAGATAAGAAGTTTGGCGCCTGGACTGAATGAGTGCTGCTGACTAGAAGAGCTGACTGTGAGGAGTGCTGACTACTACTGAGTCCTGCTCCTCCCTCTGCTACTCCACACAACAATGGCACCCAAGAATAGAAACAAAACCAACACCTAAAGTGAAGACAATGAAGACACCCAAATGCCAAGGATCTCAAGATGCAAGAAATGATATTGAAAGATTTTTTTTTATAGATCAGATCTAGAAATTAAAAACCTAAAGAGAACTCCACTCCTCTTGATTTCAAAATAAACTAAAAGCAAAACCAAACACACGATTACCGGGTTTGCTCTGATACCATATCGGAGTTGTTGCCAAAATCCGGATAATGCGAGTGCAATGGAGACGTGATCACATGAGATGAAGCAAGTGCACACCACATAGATGCTAAAGCAATATGAAAATTACACAAGAAGATAAATTGCATAAGACAAAATGGAGAAAACCAAAATCTGATTAACATGAGATGGCCAAAGTGAGGAATACATATAGGAGAGTACGTAAGTAACTCATCCACAAAAGGTGGACAAGGCACCCCAAGAATACACTGTAACTCCTCCATGAAAGGTGGTAACAAGGTGCTAAGAATAGAGAAGTAACTCCCATCAAGGGAGTTACTTATGACATTCTTATGACACCTATGACACATCTATGACACACACCTCCACATAAGCTAGCCTATCCCACAAATGTAGGAAAACTCCATGTAAGCACAAGAAATACAATTTCCCTAATTAATAAATAGGGAAAAATAAAAACCTACACTAATAGGTGAAATATGCTCAAACGAATATCTTTAGAGAATATTGAATGATGGGTTACTAGAGTAGAAGATAACTTTGCATTTCCATTTATTTAACCAAGAATCTCTATATGTGCATGGGTAGAAAACATATGTATGACTAACTTTATGAGACATTATTTATAGAAGTACTCATTGACCTTCATTCTTGAATTTTGGCATATGCACAAGATCAGTTGAGGAACTATGAATGGAAGGCACCTTGGTAACTAAGGTGTCAGTCAAATTTAGCATGGTTGGGAGTTCCTTGGATGCATGCAATTGATGTTTGGTGGTGCATAAATTTTAATTATTGTATTTTAGAATACATAATCTTGACATACGCCTATCTAAAGGAAGCCCAATTTCAATTCCACTAGGAACTGTGTGGTAGATATCTTAATCATTTTTGCCGTAGATTAAGAAGCTCTTAGTATATTCTAGACTTGAAAGTTTATATATGGATAGCTAAACTCTCTTTCACATTAATAACATAGTTGATGGGGAAATGAAGGGGCACCTTTTGATGTAAAATTATTGGCTTATCATGGTAGCTAGTCAATAAGAATTATAGAAGTGCAAGTATGATGAAGTTTGTTGAAGGGTTATAAGTGAAATCAATCTAGGGAGGGGATGAGAGGAATCAAGAAGTGTTGTAAGGGTTTATAGGGAAGCAAAAGAGCATAGCGAGGAATCCCCAACCACAAGATTACACCCAATGCTAGCATAAGTATGCATAGGAGAAAAAAGTTAGGTAATGGTGACTGAAGAACCTAATTTGGATAGGCTTAGTTCCCCACCCAAAACATGTTCTCATGTTCTTGAGTTAGATGACATAGAATTAGAAACTAAACCTATTAGAGATACTTTTATAGACCAAGACTTAAATAGTAGTTTATTGACTATTTATTTTTCATTGCAAGACAATTCTATGGCCTAGTTTAGAATGCCTAGTGGACCAAGCATAACAAGCAGCTAGAGTACCATCCTATCTATATTTAGTTATCCCACCTTAATACCCAATGTATCAGGTGTTTCTATTACTTAATAAGACATAGGAGGTGTTACTAGTGGTGGTTTGGATAGAGGAACTAGAGGAGGTGTATGAGGTAGTGGTGGACCTCTCCCACAAGGTCTATGATGGAAAAAAGTGCATCATAGCAAAACCCATTTTAAGCTCCTCAACTACCCACTATGTATTATGAGATGACATTCCACTTGCCTAAGTATCACAATGTGGAGAATGTTGCAGAACATGTTCATAAGTGTGAACTTATTTGGTGAGTGCATGACATTACCTCTTTTGAAAAAAAAGTAACACAATTTACTTTTACTCTTCTAGACCTCACACACAAATGGTACCATAAGTATGATTTATAGCAAAATGTGGGGAATTATGACCAAATGAAGGAAAAATTTCTCTAGGAATTTGATATCCTAGAGTTTGAACAATAGAGCATAACTACCATGAAGGAAATTAATAAAAAACTAACTGAGAGTGTGTGTAAGTATGATGCATGTTTTAAGACACTCATCTCTAAGTTTTCTTTTGAGATAAATGCCGATCAACATGCCCAGTGGTTTGTAGGAGGCTTATTACTTCCCTTTTGACATACCTTATCACAAAATACTTTCACCAACCTACATGAGGCCTTGGAAGCTTCCATTCATGTTGAATTGGTGATAAGCATCAACATAGGGATTAGTCCCTTCATGGAGGCTCAGATCGCTACTAAGGCATCTCAATTGGAAAATCTCACTACACATAATGATCATGACACACATAGTGATTTATGGTGTGTGGACTATGAATGTGAAGGCCATAATCAAAATAATTTCCCTCAAAAGACTATTCAAGCCATGATGAATCAATCCTGTGAAATTTTCTAGGAAGAACATGGCGTAAGGGATTGCTCTCTACTTCAACATGCCACATAATTGAATATATCTACATATTTTAAGATATGTGATTCATACACTCATGATACTAATGATTGTCATCTTATTATTGAAACCCATGAGGTGCACATGCATGGTATGTGTTAGACATATGCTGCTAATAACTAGGATGATGGAAGAGGATATAGGGGTCGTGGTCATGGTCGAGGACATAGAGGTGGATTTTTTCCACCAAAAACTTGTTATAAGTGTGGTTCCCAGAAGAATTAACAACATGACTACCTGGTGTATCCTACATGTGTTTTTTATAAAAATGAACATCATCTGAAGGAGTGCATAGACCTTTTATTGCTATCATAATGGAGAGAAATGAAAAGGGTGCTAGAATGATATGAATTTAAAAGCCTCAATGGAGATCATGCCTTGCTACTCTAACTAATCCCAAAGTCTACATTACTACATAGAGTGGTGGTTAATTCAAGTTTGTTTCCAACCCACACACTGAAAAGTTTCAGTGGGAGGAACTACATGCTACTCATTATCTAGATACTCAATAGTAGAAGGAAGTGATACATGACACTATGAATATAGTGAGAGAATTATAAGGAGAGATCCATTTCCTCAAGGATCATGATACTGATACACATGCTAACATGCTTAAAGTTATGAATATTCATGACTTAGTACATGATGAGTTCCATGAGTTATACAAACAACTCATTAATGAGGATATTGTACCCCTATTACGAAATTGTCTAAGGCATCATAAGCCTAGGCCTACCAAGGATCATAGGTTAAACTATGCACGATGGTAAGAGACTCATATCCAGCCTAGTCTAGAGGGGATAAAGAGATATTGGTTAATTCCACTATTAATGGATGGGTTATTTATGATATCCTAGTTGATACTGATGTTGAAGTAAATGTCCTCACCAAGGATGCATGGAGGAAGATGACAAGCCCTAGTTTGAAGCCTTATCCTCATGTGTTGTTTATGGAAAATAAGACTCATGCTCTACCTATTAGAGTACTTGAAGATGTCATCATAGATATCCTAGTTGTCACTTTCAAAGCTAACTTTGAACTCATTGAGTTAGCTGAAGTTGACTTTCTAGCTTTGTTGGGTCACCCTTGGTGTTACATAAACAATGCTGACTTGAGCTTCAAGAAGTGCTATATCAACTTTTATAATGATGAAATTCACATTGTCATCACCTTAGACCATGATTAAAGACCTCCATATGTTGAGCCATTAAATGCTGACAAGGGCATTAACCACATCTATAATGTCATAGCATAGGGTATTGAATGCCTAGATCCTATGCCAGATGGCATATTGCATTGGGTGGATGCACAATCTATATCTAATATTATCAATAATGCTTGTGAATATTGGGATCATGGTGAGGATGACCTTACTAAAAGGATTTGTGGCATTGTAGGTAGTTGAGAAGATACTTTGTTGAAGTACCATAATGTCATAAGTTTATTCATCTTCTTCATGGAAAAATTATGGCTGCACCGCCTATGAGGTTAGATGAAGCTCTGAGATTTTATGGTCAGATGGAAGTCCACAAGTTTGTGTAGCGGTTGGAATCCTTCTATGACTTTGACATTGATCATGTATGTTTAATCATCCATATCTTTGACAACATAGCTACTTAGTAGTGGAAAAATCATCATTAGAACTTATTTACTTGGGATTGAGTTCATTCTGATCTAGACCATTGCTTTCACCATGATAACTATGTTCATGGCACCATAAGTTATAGTGGCATCAATGCTCCTGAACCTCATCTTGAAGCCTATAAGACTATGTGGAAGGTGGATGAAACATTTTTACCTGAGTAGCTCTAGGTTTTAGCCAATCTATGGCATTCTATGCACTTGGGCTAAAGCACGGTATGTATATGAAGAATGGAATATGTAAATAGATTATTGGCATTTACTTAAGAGTAATATGATTAAAACACTATCTTATTCATCTATACATATGGACTTACACCTCACATTACAAGCCATGCATCAGGCTATTGTAGGTGACTCAACCTCGGTTGAATATCACATCAAATGTATAAATGTTGTGCAGGAGGAAAGCTTGACAATTTTTTAATAAATTGATATGGATGCATCATATCCACCTCCTAACCCTAAAATGGACCACATATTGATAGAACAAATACAGAAAGGTAAACAAAAGGTCATGTACCAAGTTGATGAAGGTGTCAGTTCTGATCTACGTGACCCATCTATTAATCTTTTAACCTTGCATACTGAGTATGGAATGCATAATGTATATGACACCATATATGATAAATAACACTCATATTTAGAGCCACTTCAAACTATCAAATGTAATATTGGCATAGAGGAAGTGCTCACGATGGCCATTGTGGAAAACTATTGGTCTGATACAAAGATCTCTAATGTGTTTAAATAGTTAAAAGAATATCCAGATGTACTCCCATAGACTTATAATAAAATGAAAGGAGAGAATTATTCCTTAGGCAAGATTCACATCAAGTTGGTATAGGGTGATTGAGCTATTTGGAAGAGGCCCTATCGTATGAATCCCAACTTACGTACTCAAGTCAAAGAAGAATTGATAACATGCTTCATGCAAGAGCCATTACCCCTATAGATGAGTATGAATTGGGGAACTCCATGGACATTATTATGAAGAAATATGGTCACATTTAGGTATATGTAGATTTTCATTACTCAACATGTCTTTCCTAACCGATCCTTTTCTAATGTCCTTCACTAAGGAGATTCTAGAGGGACCTACTGGGTGTGAAATTTATACTTTTAGTGATGGCTTATTTGTATATCATCAAGTGCAGATCATGGAAGAGGATAAATCGAAGACCACATTTTTAATTGAGTGGGGATCATTTTCTTACTATGTGATGCCCTTTGGATTGAAAAATGCCGCTATTATGTTTTCATGGATTGCGATCGAGGCTTTCAAGGACTTTATTCATAAATTACTTCAAGTTTACCTAGATGATTGGAATATCTATGGTTTAGTGTAGGACCACTATTCAAATATTTTTCTTATGCTTGAGCATCGATGAAACCTTCGGGTTTCTTTGAATCTGAATAAATGTGTGTTTGCTACCCCCTTTGGCTTTAATTAGTCAGGTTATTTACCGTGATGGACTTGTTAACCATTTTGACTCCAAGTCAAAATGGGTCAACCCCTATAGTCAAAAAATCGATATAGGTATATAATATAATGTCATAGGGTGTATCATAGTCTATTTGATGTCATTTTATCCTTGGTCATGGTCCAACTAGTCTTTGTGTCATTTGATGTCATCTAGGGGTCATTTTAGAGCATTAAATGCAAGGGGTATAGTTTTACAAGTAAGACAAGTGTTATAAACTCCTATTAAATGTCCAATATGTTATTCCCTATCAAACATGCCAGTTTTTAACTAAAAAATTGTAGGTGATAACTAAAAATCAAGAAAATAAGTGGAAAAGGAGTTTCAAAGGTTGTACGACCTATGAGAGAGAGTGTAACATTAGATAAGGTTATGGGATGGATATTAAACTTCCTTAGACTCATTTACATGACTTAAATTCTTTGGAAATTCCAAAATTGAGCTAAAACCATTCTACTCTTTCATCACTCCATTATGCACATGAAATTGGTCAACAAGTTTTTGGTTGGTACGATCAGTGGAAGAAGTTCCAAATCAAATGAATTTGGGAGGTGATATTAAACTAAGTTATATTAAACTTATGTTTTTATTTTAAATAATGGTGCATTATACTTTATGAACTATCTTTATCAACTTGACTATGTTTTTCTACTTGTTGTTTCCCACACCCTATAGGTTTTTCTCTTATTTGAGAAATTACTTACAAATCAACTATTAATTTTTCTTCTAGATGATTTTTAATATCTCCTCTCATGTTTATAATGATTTTTTTTCAATTTTGGAAATGATTTCATTGATCAAATAGCTCAAATTACAAAAAGGTGTCACCATGTGAGGTTACAATCAAGTTTCACTCCTTGCAGAAGGTTTGGTTCTCTAAAAATGTTTCATGTTTCATGTGATGTGATATTATACATTTTTACATGTCATAAAAATCACCTCCCTTACATTTTTAGTCTTACAACATCATGCATTGATCAAACACACAGTCATATCAAACTCAGTCAATTCCATGCAAACTTTTGACTGTAATCATGATGTATGAAGCTCTGAAGACGTCCATAGAAGGTAATGAATATTTTAATGAGTTTTTATAACTTCTAAAAATCATGACCAATCAAGCTAAGACCATCCAAAGGACATAATAAGGACTAAGATAGTCAATTCCCCATATATGGACAATCATACAATGTCGGCATGCACCTATAGGTGCTTAAAAGGGAGATTGATCATGTGTGTTTGAAGAATTAAATCTAGTTTAAATCACCATGAGGTAGATAAGTTTCATTTTAAGACCTCATGGAAGTCTGGAGTTAGTAAGAGAAACACACATCATATGCACATCCTACATTTTACCATATCTGCCTTGTTTGTTATTGTATATGCATCGACAAACTCTCATAGAGACTTGAGGTGGTTGCATAGAGATGTTGTAACACATATTGAGGTATTATTAATGTTAGGTGAATATGGATATATTTTTATAACCAAGTATGTTGTCACATATTACACATAATGACCACAGTCTTACTCACTGCCTGCATACATGGAAATACCCACTTATATGTGGCACCATAGAGATCTGATATGATTTATAGAAAAAATGGGAATGTGATTTGGAAAATTATTAAAGTCTCAATATGTTAGGGAGACCATGAAATTCATGTTTTAGGCCTTAATTTGGAAAGCATTAAACTAGTTGGCAGTCTTGAAAGATCACTCCAAGTGAAGGAATATGAACTCAGGGACAAAATCCCTAAAACACAAAATAGAGGCCTACCCCATTTTAATGATATAAAATATAAATGTTTCATGATGCCTATATGGGTTAAAATACACCAATATTGTATCCCCCACATAAGGGTATTACTTTTCAAAAGGAAGAGGATGTATGACTAAAGGAACACATTATTTGGACGCTTCAATTTTGGACATTTGTTCACTACTTTTTAATGATGTCTATAGGATTTGAATTTCAAATGACCTTCACATCCCAAAGTTGTAGATGAGGCATATATATTCATGATTAGGCAGTATTTTTAGGATGAGATAAACATTTATGTTTTGAATATAGTTAATTAATGTTGGAGTACTTTGTTTTTTTCCCATAGATGTACCTATAGGTGTCTTGCCCCAAGATTATGCACCTACAACCTCGCTGTAGATGTGCACCAAATTCATAAGGTAACTTATAAGAAATTAGGATTGAAAGCATGAAAAATATTCCATGATAATTTGATTCAAAACTTCCAAAGTGATCCAAAGACCATGTAGAAATGATTCCAAGGAATATTCTCACTTACAGGACACATGCACAGTCAACTATAACTGACTATAATGGATAGTGACTTAGAAGCATGGTATTATTGATGATATAAGAGTATAATCATGATAAAAAATAACCTATATGATTCAAAAATTACCTTTTAAAACTTAAATAAGGTCTTTTAAATTGTTTTCCAAGACTAAACTATGCAAATGCGCCTACAGGTGCCTCTTCCAAATAGGAAACACAGGCAACAGTCCAATCAAGTTGAAAAGTAAGGCATATGTGAGGTGTTTGTAAAATTTTAAGTGGTAATTGAGTTAAAATTACCTTAATTCTCATTTCATTATAGTCTCATGATGATCTTACCATATGGAGATAATGTAGAGAAAGGTTCTAACAAGTTAAACCACAACCCATATTCAGGACCTTGCACACAGTCCACTTTCTCATAGTCTGTCTTCAAGGTTTTGAAGGATTGGAGGTCCTAATGGTATATTAAAGAGATAAAAATATTCATAGAATGTATATATAAATTATATAATCCTTCCAAATATACACCTTATTTGGGAAAATAGGGGAAGTTCCCTATGTTTTGTCTCAGATAGAGGGCACTCCCCAAGAGTGCCAAACATGTAGAATGGTCATAAGAGTGGTGAGAGGGTGAGTTAGAGATTTATTGGGACTTGTAGAAGGATTTTGGTAGTTTTTCACATCTATACCAACATGAATAACCATACACAGGTGACTAAAAGTCATTAGGGTGTTCAAAACTCTTAAGTATGTAGGCAAACCTACTTGGTCTCAACTTGGTCTAAAGGCCAACTAGAGGGTCAACTTAACTTATAACCTTAGGTGAGAATTAAAATGAATTGAAACATGTTAATTAGGTAACATAATATGTTTTAATCTCTTGGATTGAAAAATAATCAATAAGAAATCCACTTTTGTCTTAAGACCAATTCAAGCCTGCAGGGAATGAAGAGAAGAGCTCGAATAGGTGACTTTGAATGCTTGTACCTAATTAGATAATTTTCATGGGAGATCAAGGATATTGGACAAGTTAAAGAGGCTCCTGATCAAGCATATTGTGATATTGGTTCATTTTTTCAATGTCACATCTTTATGAATAAAGGCTAAGGGTGAAAAGTGCTCTAAACCCTCATAAACCCTTACCAAAGACCCAATTAGGAATATGAAGTAGGAAATGAATCCATATGGAATGTAATGGATTTTGAGATGATTTGAGGTTTTAGAGTACTCTTCAAGGCTCTTACCCATGAAATTTAGTGCTACCCTACTTGTACAGACAAGTGGTAAATTAGCTTTCTTTGATAGTTTTTAGTGTTGTGTAGGTTCTAGGAAGAGTCAAGTGATGTAAGTAATATTGGCATAAAGGATGGGACTTCAGATAACCCCTCATTTTAATTTATTATAGCATAAAATATCTTAATTTATTCTAAAAGTACTCCCACTTTAGCCAGTCAAAACTACCATAGAGAACAAGCAGTAGGAGAGTGAAAATGTTAAGTGGGAGGCCTTTTAATGTCTACATGATGAATATAAGGCTATGGGAGGTCTTTACATGTGTAATTAACTAATCTATATAGATTTTCATGGAGAAATAAATCCAAATTTGAGGCCAAGTGTGAGGGGTAAGTGAAAGAGGAGTTATTTAGACTATAGACAATGATAGATAATGTGTAGAAGAAGACTAATAATTATGGATGAAACTAATTAATGGTGGATAAAGTATAAAACACATAATTATTAGTACAATCATCACTTATACCCCTATTCAATTTTAGGACATTCTAAAAGGGCCACATGATGAAGGTAGTTTTTTGAGCAAGCAATGAGGAGTCCTGCACTACATTTCAAGAGTTTTATACATTTGAGGGCCATTTTTCATATAAAAACTTACATGGTCTATCTAAAACTTCATTATCCTACATGTTTAACTCCTTTTGTCATCATGACACATGTCCTAGTGACTCTTGGACTTCATTCTCTTCTCTCTCTCAAATTCTATAAGTAGTAACCATTTTGGATCTTGTAAGCTAATAACACACCATGTATGGCGAGGCCCTACTATAATGACATTGTATTTTTCCTTTGAAAAATAAATATAAGTCTATTTCTGAGTTCATGAACATTTGTCTAAGTATGCAAGTGATGTATGGTGAAGTTAGTGATAATCTTCTATCCTTGCTTTCCTTATCCTTTCATGTTTATGCAAGAGTTCCTATTCTAACATTTCATATAGAGTGTAATCAAGTGTGTTATTCTATTTTAAGTGTAAATATGTTATTAGAGTTTAAAATATACCATTTGGTTAATTTATCTTGTGTTGCTTCATGCCTATCACCTCTATATTGAAGCATTGATGTTATAACGTTCTAGGACTTAGAAGCTCATTTGTATGCTTTGTTTCTTAGTGAAACAAGTATGATGATCATGTGGAAATAGTGTTGGTTTATCACCACCTTATATTATTTTCATTTCATACAACTTATAACTCTTTTCCCCATAAGAAACTAGTTAGTTAGGTGATAAACATTTCAAGATAAATTCAGGGATCTAGCCCTTAAACTTAGAGGTCTACTTCTACCTATAGGTACACCCACATACCTATAAGTATTCTCATGTTTAAAAAATATGGAAGAGGATTGAACACCATATTATATGGTACAATATTTTGTGATAATAGTTATATCATGCTTAGTGGGACCCATTATCTTCTAGACAAATTGTCAAGGTGAATGCTGGTCTTGAAAACATCAACTACAAATTGGTGTGCTACTCAGCATTTGGTGACTCCATTTAAGGTAAAATATAATTAAAGGCCACTATTTTTTCATAATTTTTCTATAATATTTAATATTTATTACTAGGTCATCATATATAAGATTCCTCAACCCTATTGATCTAACTATTCAGCCTGAAACTCCTCTTGAAGTTCAATACCCTCATCCTAATCTTCCCTTTAAAGACCAATAAGATTTTGCTAGCGAAGGAAGTGAAGAGGTGGAAGAAATTGATGATATTGAATAAAAAATGGATAGGCCTCATTCATTTCCTACCTTTAATAATGAAAATCCAATTCATCTTCAAGCGTATGATGTTATTCCCCCAAATGCCACAAAGAGTATGTCTACATTCAATGGTGAGAGTCATGTTAAACCTAGTGAACACATTAAGGATATATCTATTTTTTGTAGTTTCCATAATGAAACTCAAGAGAACATTTAAATTATACTCCTTTCCATATAAATTATAGGGAAATATCTTGATTGGTATAGGACTTTACCTGGTTGATGTATCACATCATCAAATGACTTTGGAGTGTTGTTGACCTCAAGATTTGAAGATGAAAGTGATCATACCTCTCTTATACATCAGCTCAATGTGATAAAAAGAGGCACCAAGGAAATAATGCATGAATTAAATGAGAGGTTTAAAAAAACTTGGTTTAGATTACCTCCTCCCATGAGACCAGCTAGTAGCTTTGTGTTCCCTACCTACTTGAGAGCCATTGGTACTGATATTGTTATCATGCTTCAATCCATGGGTGGTTTCACTCTTCTTGAAGCATATGAACTTGCCATAAAAGCTGAAAATGGTCTCATTAAAGAAGGAGGTTGCCTCCTAAAGTGTCTATGCCTCTGTTACCCTATACTTATGCTAACACTCCAAGCATTTCCAGAGTTCCTAATGCTAACACCAAGCCTAGAGCTGCTCCTAAGAAGGCAAAAGATGATGTTGATTGATAGTCAAGGTATAAGTTATTTGAGATAAGGTTCCAAGATTTAGAGTCTCAAAATAGGAAAGTTAACATTTAGTAATGTGCTTATCAAAATAATTATCCCTACCAAAAATAATATGGAAAAGGAAGAGGTCAGGGACAGCTCAAATTCAACAGACCTACCAATGTATACAATCCTAATTCCACCATGGGGAGAGGTTCACCAAATTCTTGGTGGAAGACTTGTAATCAATAAAGGAGCCTCTATTATATAAAATAAAAGGGAAAAGAAAAAGGATATAGGAGATGATAATAACATTCCTACAAGTTCATCTAATCTCCCTCCAAGGTAGCAAAGCATGGTTGCAAGTATGACACCTCCAAACACACCTACAACTCCTCCAAGTCAAAATGTGGTAAGATCTACTCAAGGTGTCTCAATTACTCAAGTTTTAAAAAATAATTTACATCCAAAGAATAAATATAAGGTGGGTAATACTTCCTTAAACATAGTGCACTCTTTGAAAAGTGCTGAAGCATCAATCTCTTTGTGGGATGTCCTCTATATTCCTAGCCAAAAAGAGCTATTAAAAAATCAATAGTCTACTATCCTTATTAGTCCTTCACCTTCAAGTCAAATTCAAAGTCATGTTACTATTGAAAATTCCCCTGATACCATTGTTGAACCATCTACTAGGGCTGAGAAACCTCTACCATTCTACCTCACTCTTAAGTGGGTGACAAATTGGTCCATATTTACATAGTTGATAGTGGTGATTTTACTTCAGTCATGACCAAGGTTGTTGATAAGTTGGGCCTAAAATATGAAACTCATAGCAAAGGTTTACTAAACTATATGGTACACCTAATAATACAATAATACCAATAAAAAATTTGAAGGTTTTCTTGCATGATTGTCTTCATTTTCCTATCCTCCAAGACATAGTTGTTGTTGACCTTCCTACTCACCTTGAAATCTAATATTTCAAGAGACTTTACAACCAAGATAGGTGGATATATCTTAGATGATTGGTACTTCTTGGACTTTAGGACAAGGTATAGAACCAAGGTGACCATAAGAACTCAACCTCTTGTAACGTTTCATATTGAGCCCTACATTGAAACAAGTTATAACTTGAATTGTGTTATCCATGAGAAAGAGGAATCCAAAGTGGATGATGGTGCTTCTAAACTTGAGGTTATTTATGATTTTTTCTTGGATGAGTATGGTGTAGATGCATATGAGCATTATATTTATGCATACTTTGAGAAAACTAACCTTGGTACTTATATCATGCATGAAGAGCCATTTTAAGGAGCTGAGGTAAGTGTTAAACATTCTCATGCTGCTAGAGGTAACTACATGATTCATGAGTATGATGATAACAGGTTGATGAATCTAATTGATCACCATAATGGTAAGAATGATGTATTCATGCCTGCTATTGATGAAGATGCCTTGGATGATGATACTCATGAAGAAGAAGATGACTTATGGCTAAGGTACAATGCCATATGTCAGGAATTTGAGTAGCTAGGTAATGCCACTTCCCCTCCTAAGAAATTTATATGTGATGTATGTGATGATGATTCTAAAAAACATGATATTAATTGTCTCACCAAGCATGGAGAATATTCTCATGTTTTGAATAAGGATTAATTGTGGTAAAGGTTCAATGCCATATGCAAAAAGTTTGATAAGCTTGATAAGACTCCTTTTTCTCCAAGAGATTCTCCATCTGATGTCAAGGTTGCTAATGAGACTAAAAAATATGTTGTTGAATGTTTCATCAAGAACAAGGATGAAGGTCATTTTATTGATCAAAAGCCTACAACAATGAAAGAACTTAGTGAAGTTAGTGCTCAAATATTTATGAACATGGAGAATGAGATCAAGGTATAAGTTGTTGTGCCTCAAATACAATAAATAGCTTTATCTGATGTTGAGCTTCATTCAGAGGCACTGGGACATAAAGGACAAGATTTTGATGCTCCCAAACATCAAACACATTCTATCTAAGAAGGTGGAGAGGTTGAGAAATTGTCATACACTCCAATATACATTTTTTGTAGATCATCCAATGGTTATGATAGAGATCACAATAGTTTCAGCCATAAACAAGGTTCTTATATATCAAGAGAAAGTGTTCATGAAGGCTCCAAATAGTCCACTTGTAGACATGATAAGGCATAGAGTTGGTAAGCTTCTTGACCATACACATAAGCAGATGATTGGTGATGAGCATGCTCCTCATACTAGGCTATCTTCATGGGGTGAGAAAAATGAAAAGGGAACCATTTTTGACCCTGGTTGAGGTATGATCAGATGTTTCACCTAAAGATTGGGGTTTTGTAAATAGTAGAATAGGTGTGTGTGTTTTCTTTTTGTTGTGTTATGTTCCATGAATGTCCTAGTTAAACACATGTTTGTTTCCCCTTGGTTTGTCTTATTTTGTGTGCCTTTGATTTGTGTTTTGTGTGGTGTCAAAGGAAAATTATGTGTCAAACCTATGTATAGGTGACTCCATGGCCTAATGGACATGATTAGAATACTAGTCATGGAATAACAAGCATACCACCCTTGGGAAATCGCTAAGAATGTTAAATATTTTGACTCCAAGTCAAAATGGGTCAACCCCCTATAGTAAAAACCTTGATATAAGGATATAATATATTGTCATAAGGTGTGTCATAGTCCATTTGATTTAATTTAATGTCATTTTACCCTTGGTCATAGTCCAACTAGTTTTATGTCATTTTATGTTTAGGGGTCATTTTAGAGCATTAAATACAAGTGGTACAATTTTATAAGTAAAATAAGTGTTATAAACTCATCCTCAATGTCCAATATGTCAGTCCCTATCAGACACATTAGTTTATAACTAAAAACTTACAGGTGATAACTGAAAATTAAGAAAGTAAATGGAAAATAAGTAGTTTCAAAGGTTGTACAGACTATGAGAGAGAGTTTCACATGGGAAAATGTTTTGGAATGGATATTAAAATTATTTATACTCATTTACATGCTGTAAATTCTTTTTAAGTTCAAAAATTGAGCTAAAATCATTCTACTCTTCTATCGCTCCACTATGCACATGAAACTAGTCAACATGTTTTTAGTTGGTACAACTAGTGGAAGAAGCTATAGGTCAAATGAATTTGGGAAGTGATATTAAACTCATTAAAATTCAATTTAATTTTTTTATTTCAAGTAATGGTGGGTTATACTTTGTGAACTATCTTTAGCAAGTTGACTATGTTTTTCTCTTGTTGTTTCCCATACCCTGCAAGTTTTGCTCTTATTTTAGCAAGTTATTATAACTTAGTTGTTTATTTTTATTATATATTATGTTTAATATCTACTCTAGTGTTTAAAATTATTTTTTTCATGTTTTAAAATTATTTTATGGATTAAACAACTCAAATTTTAGGAAGGTGTCACCATGTGAGGTTACAATCAAGTTTCCCTCCTTGCAGAAGGTTTGGTTCTCTAAAAAAGTTTCATGTGAATGTTATATTCTATGATCCATGTTTACATATCATAAAAATCACATCCATTAAATTTTTAGTCTTAAAACATCATGCATTTATCAAACACATGGTCATATCACACTCACATTCAATTCCATACAAGCTTCTGACTGTAGTCATGGTGTATAAAGCTCTGAGGATATCCATAAAAGGCAATGAAGAATTAAATGAGTTTTTATAATTTATAAAAATCATGAAAAATAAATATAAGCCCATATAAAAGACACAAGAATGATTGTGAAGTCAATTATTCATATATGCACAGTCATACTCTGTTGGCATGCACCTACAAGTGCTTAAAAGGGATATTGATCACATGTGTTTGAAACATTAAATATGGTTTGAATCCTCATGAGGTAAATAAGTTTATTTTAAGACCTCATGTAAGTATAAATTTATTAAGAGAAACATAAATTATTTTCACATCTTACATTTTATCATCTTTGCCTATTTGTTACTGTATATGCATATGCAGAATCTCACAGAGACTTGAGGTGGTTGTATAGAGATTTTATAAGATGTGTTGAGGTTTTAATGAAATTATGGGAATATGGATATATATTTAGAGCCAAGTATGTGGTCACATATTAGGCATACTACCCATAGTCTTACTCATTATCTGCATACATGGAAATGTCCACCTACATGTGACACCATAGAGACCTAATATGCTTTATAAAAAAAATGGAACATGATTTGGAAAATTATTGATGTGTCAATATGTTGGGGAGACTATGAAAATATTTTTTGAGGCCTTAAGTTGGAAAGAATTAAACTAATTGTCAGTCTTGAAAGATCACTCCAAGTGAAGGAGTATGAACTCAGGGACAAAATCCCTAAAACACAAAAAAAAGGCCTACCCCATTTTGATGATATCAAATAGCAATGTTGCATTATGCATATATGGGTTAAAATTTACCCATGTTGTATCCTGCACATATGGGTATTAATTTTCAAAAGGAAGAGGATTTATTACTAAAGGAACACAGTGCTTGGAGGCTTTAATTTTGGACATTTGTTCACTACTTCTTTTTAGTGATGGATTTGACTTCCAAATGACCTTCACATCCGAAAGTTATATATGAGGCACATATTCATGATTAGGTAGTCCTTTTTGGATGAGATAAATATTTATGTTTCAAATATAATCAAATAAGGTTGGATTACTATGTTTTTATCTCATAGATGTACCTATAGGTGTCTTGCCCCCAGATTATGCACTTACAACCTGACTGTAGATGTGCACCAAATTCATAAGGTAACTTAGAAGACATTAGGATTGAAATAATGAATAATATTCCATGATAATTTTAATAAAAACTTCCAAAGTGATCCAAAGACCATGTAGAAATGATTTCAAGGAAGATTCTCACTTGCAGGACCCCTGCACAGTCAACTGTAGCTGACTGTAATGGATAGTGAGTTAGAAGCATGGTATTCTTAATGCTATAAGAGCATAATAATGATGTGAAATGAACTATATGATTATAAAATGACCTTGGAAAGATTAAATAAGGTCTCGTACATTGTTTTCTAGGCCTAAACAATGCAAATGCACCTACAGGTGCCTCTTCCAAACATGAAACACAATCAATAGTCCAGTCAAGTTGAAAAGCAAGGCAAATGTGAGGTGTTTGGAAAAGTTGAAGTGGTGAGTTTAAATTACCTTAATTATAGTTTTAATAGTCTCATGAGGCTATTAACATATGGAGATAAAGCAGAGAAAGGTTCTAACAAGATAAACCATAACCCATATTTATTCAAGACTCTGCATACAATCCACTTTCTCACAATTTATCTTCAAGGTTTTGAAGGATTGGAGGTCATAATGATATATTAAAGAGATTAAAATATTCATAAAGTGTATATATAACTTAGATAAACTCTCCAAATATCCACCTTGTCTAGAAAAATAGGGAAAATTCCCTCTATTTTGTCTCATACAGAGACACTCCCCAAGAGTGCCAAACATGTAGGATGGTCATAAGTGTGGTGAGAGGGTGAGTTATAGATTTATTAGGAATTGTATAAGGATAATGGGATTTTTTTCACATATATACCAACATGAATAAACATGTCTATGTGAATGAAGCTCATCATGGTGTTCAAAATGCATAAGTATGTAGGCAGACCTACTTGGTCTCAACTTGGTCTAAAGGCCAACTAGAGGGTCAGCTTCACTTATAACCTTAGGTGAGAATTACAATGAATTGAAACATGTTAAATTATGGAATATAAATATGTGTTTTATTTCTTTGAGTGCAAAGGAATCAATAGGAAATCCACTTTTGGCATAAGACCAATTCAAGCTTATAGGAAATGAAGAGAAGAGCTCAAATATTTGACTTAGAATACTTGTAACTAATTATATAATTTTCATGGGAGCTCAAATAGCTTGGAAAAGTTGAATAGGGTCTTGAGCAAGAATTTTATGAGATTGGTTCATCTATTCAACGTCACATCTTTATGAACAAAAGCTAAGGGTGAAAAGTGCTCTAAACCCTCACAAACCCTTACCAAAGACTTAATTAGGAATATGAAGTTGTAAATGCATATATATGGCATGGAATGGATTGGGAGATGATTGGATGTTTTAAAGGACTCTCCAGGACTCCTCCCCATCAAATTTAGTGTTGCCCTACTTGAACGGATAGGGGGAAATTTTCTTTCTTTGATAATTTTTGGTGTTGTGTAGGGTCTAGGAAGATTCAAGGGATGAAAGACATATTGGAAGAAAGGTTTAGTACTTTAAATAAACACTAATGTCAATTTATTTCAGTAAAAAATATCCTAAGTGCTTCTGAAAGTACTCCCACTTCAGCCAGTCAAAACTGCCATAGTGAACAAGGTAGTGGGAGAGTGAAATGTTAAGTGGGAAGCCTTTTAAGGTCTACCTGATGTATATAAGGATATGAGAGGTATTGAAATGTTTCATTCACTAATATATATGTAGTTTCATGGAAATTGAAGCTAATTTTGAGGCCAAGTGTGAGGGGTGAGTGAGAGAGGAGTTATTTGGACTGTAGACAATGATAACTCATATGTAAAAGAATCCTAATGATTAGGGATGAAAAAAATTCATGGTGAAGCAAGTATAAAACACTTACCCATTAGTGAAATAATAAATTATACCTGTATTAATTTGTGGGATGTTCCAAAAGGGCCAAATGATGAAGGTAGTTTTTTGAGCAAGCAATAAGGAATCCTACACCATATTTCAAGAGTTTCATGCATTTGAGGGCTATTTGTCCTATCAGAACTTACATGGTCTATCTCACACTTCATTATCCTACATGTTTAACTCATTTTATTAGCATTACACATGTTCTAGTGACTCTTTAACTTCATTCTCTTCTCCTCTCTCTCAAATTCTATAAGTAGCAACCATTTTGGCTCTTGTTCTAATAACACACCATGTGTGGTGAAGCCCTAATGGAATGACATTGTATTTTGCCTTTGAAAAAAAAATATAAGTATGGTTTTTAATTCATGAACATTTGTATAAGTATGCAAGTGATATATGGTGATGTTAGTGATAATCTTCTATCCTTGATTTCCTTATCTTTTCATGTATATTCAAGAGTTCCTATTCTAACAAGTCATATAGAGTGTAATCAAGTGTGTTATGCTCATTTCAAGTGTATAACTATTCTAAGAGTGTGAAATCTACCATTTGGTTCATTTACCTTATGGTGCTTCATGCATATCACCTCTATATTGAATAATTGATGTTATAACCTTTTATGACTTAGAATCTAGTTTGTATACCTTGTTTCTTAGTGAAAGAAGTATGATGGTAATGTGGAAATCATGTTGGTGTATCAACCCCTTAGAATAGTTTCATTTCATGTAAGTTATAAATATTTTCCCCACAAGCAACTAGTTAGTTAGGTGATAATCTTTTCAACTAGCCCTTAAACCTAGAGGTCTACTTCTACCTATAGGTACACCCACATACCTAGAAGTATTCCCATGTTGCCCAAATCTAGAATAGGTTTGAAAACCCTCTTCTAGGGTGTAATATTTTGTGATAATAAAATCTTAGTGGATCTATCTAATATTATTGTTAATATTTGCCTTCTAACATTGACCACCTAATGAAAAGTACATGCCTTCCTAGGGCAAATGAAATATCATAAGAAGTTCATTTTAGGGTATGCTAATATCATTGTGTCATTGGAGGAATTAATGAAATATAATGGTTAATTTGTCTAGAGCAATGATCACTAGTAGGTTTTCATTACACTCAAGGATAAGCTCATTACTACCCCCATTCTCTAGTTTCTATACTGGATGAATCCCTTTCATGTACATGTTGATGCTTTAGGCATGGTAAAGGTGTTATCCTTGCTCAATATAGTGAGGGCAACCTTGACCATCCTATCTATTTTGATATTATGAATCTCAATCTAGCTAAATGAAACTACATGGCTACAAATCATGAAATATTTTTGATGGTTTACTCACTCTAAATTTTTTGTTAGTACTCGCTTTCCACTATATTCATTTTCTTTATGGACCATGAAGCACTAAAGTAATTAGTAAATAAACTGGTATTGCATGGATGCATTTGGTAGTGGATTGTGATTTCATAAGAGTTTTGGTTCTTATTAATGGTGAAACTTGGTAAGGCTAATTATCACACTGATAATTTGTTGTGCATCATATCTAGTGAATTCACATGTGCCATTGAAGATGACTTGCCCGACATGTAGTTTTTCCAAATCATGCACGTGCCCAAAGAGTTGGAAGATATCTCAATATTTTTGAATATGGGTTCAACACCACCTAACCTCAACACTCAAGAAAAGAAGAAGCTGGTTATTCATGTAGCTCCCTTCTAGCTCATAAGGGGTGAATTTTATAAGCTTAGGAAAGATGAAGTGTTACGCCACTATGTCATGAAGCATGAGCATGCTAAGGTTCTTCATGAAGTTCATGAGGGTGTCACCTAAGGATATTATTCCTATGATGCTACAATGTAGAAGATCCTTTTATCAAGATTATGGTGGTCTACCCTATTTAAAGATGCTAAAGATTACTTGCACTAGTGTGATATCTTCTAGCATGTCGATAAGCCATATAGAAGGGATGCTATACCCCTTTATCCTATATTGGCACATGAACCCTTTGAAAAGTGGGTTATTGATTTTTTTGGCCCCATCAACCCAACATGAAAGCATATTGGTGTGCATTATGTTATTACTGCTACTGATTACCTTACTATGCTGAAGCTATTCCAACTATGCATTATACCACTACCACTACACTAGGTTTATTTGGAAAAATATCATTACATAGTATGGATGTCTGTTAAGTTTGACTAGTGATCAGAGAAATAATTTCTTTAATGGGACCATCTACATCCTCTTGGCTAAATTAATGATTGCACACCACAATACTACACCTTACCATCCTTTGGTCAATGGTATAACTAAAGCATTCAATAAGATCTTGGGTAATACCTTGACTAAGATTTATAATATTAGACATAATGACTAGGATGATTGTGTTTCTATGGTGTTATGAGTGTATTAGAATACATACAAATGATTGAATAAGAACACACCTTTTAATCTTGTGTTTGGTACCAAATCCATTATCCCAATTGAAATTTTGGTCCCTTCTATTAAAATTATGTACATTGGTTGATTAGATGATGAAGAGTCCTTGAAAGTATGCTTGGATGCTCTATTTCAATTGGATGAAACCTAATTTCTCACACATTGGAGTTGAGGAGTGAAGAAGCACAAACAAAAGGCTTGGCATGATTTCCATTTGAAGAAAAAAAATTTCTTTAGGCATGCATGTTTTATTATATGAATCCAAGTTCGTACACCACTTAGGAAAGCTTTGAATCAATTGGGATGGCATGTTCATTTTTCATAATATTTGTCCCACCAATGCATGCAAATTGAATTGATTATATGGCCAATTCCTTCTCGGCCATTTCAATGGTAGTTGGTTACGACCCTACTATTCTAAGTAGTGTATTCCTTCATTAAGTAATAAGGTGTATTACACTTGGTTAGTATAGGATTTTTATTATTTTCAATAAAGCATGGCATTGGTTTTGCAGCATTGAGTAGTTTAAGGTCAACACTTTGTTCTTTGTATTTGTGTTTCTTTGTAATTATTGACCAAATTTGACCCCAAATCAAATTGGTCAAACCCCTATAAATTCAAATTTTCATGTGGTATATTCATGGTATTGTCATGTATTATAAGCTCCCTATAATTCTTCATTTAACCTTACTATCATGGTTTAAGGTTAGTTTGGAGAAGTTAAGGTAAAGTCATGTTTTAGTCATATAGTGGTCTTGGCATGTCATGGAGAGATAAGGCATGGTCAAGTTGTGTCATAGGTTATTAAGGTTTTATTAATTTCATTTAATGTCTTAAATATCTTATCATAACATTTCATGAAGCTTAGGAATGTATAAATTTCACTTGTAGTATTGGAAGTGTTAAAAATGCATGAAAAGATGTTTTTTTGGCTAATATTTGTGTATGAAAAGTTACCCAAGTGAAAAATCAGTACCACACACCTTAAAAAGAGTTTGGAGAAATTAAAAAAATATCAAACCTATCATTAAATCAAAACAAAGTCAGTTTATTTATTTTAAATTCTAGTTTGAGGAGTTAGGGAAGTTGTAATGATTTATTGAAGTCAGAAGTGAAAACAGATTTAGAAAGTCCTTTGAGATTATACAGGTAAATAAAAATCTTGGGAATAAGTTTAAAGTTCAAAAATTTCATCTCTCTCTCTCTCTCTCTCTCTCTCTCTCTCTCTCTCTCTCTCTCTCTCTCTCTCTCTCTCTCTCTCTCTCTCTCTCTCTCTCTCTCTCTCTCCCATCACTTCATTCACAAGCTAGTGAAGGCCAAAATCAATCAGATGGTACATGATGTAAAGGAAGAGTTGGGGGATGATATTTTGGATAAATTTTATGAACCCTATGGGATTAAAATTTGTGTAATTTTTATCTATATTTGTTTTTTTATATTTATGAACAATTGCTAAGAATCCAAACTACTTTTTAAGAGCTTAAAACCCCACAAGCTGAGTTTGGTGTAACTCCAGTGAAAAGTGTGAGATAATGGATACTTGAAAATAGTTTGAGTGAGTTAATAGACGTATTTAGATTCCTCAAATATATTCATTCCTCATTATGGCACATGTGGATGTTATTTTGGCATGAAAAGTGGTTCTTGTGCATAGTTTGAAGTGACTAGTAGCTTTTCTATGTTTTTAAATTTCCCAGGTGATATAATGAATATTAATGGCTATCCATTGTACTATTATTTCTTATGAATACATTCATGGCATTACAATCATCCAAGTATTCCATATAAGTCAAAATCATGGTCACATCTTCATCTTATCTTAGACTGTGTTTTCTATGTTTGCATAACAGAGGTGATTAGAATGGTTTAAATATGTATTTACAAGAGATTTATATATCATGTGGATGCAATGGTGGTAATATTATTTCAATATTATCAGTCATGTAGTTGTGCTTTTCAAAGCTTTCAAGACAAACATAGTCCTCACATTGTGTAGCCTGTAGGTCTATAATTCCAAGGAATATCCATAGTGTCAATGATAAATAAGGTTGTCTATACATAATAAACATTGTGATGTTTCAATTTTGAAAGAGTCATGGACCAATAAGGATCTTAAAATCAATTGAGTCAAGTGGTGGTAAGAAGTTGACAAACCAAGCTAATAGACCTAAACGAACACACATAGTCCAAACACAGTCAACTATCCTAACAGTCACTTGTAGATATGCATAAGTGACTCAACATTTCTTAAATATTGAAGAAATTAGTATGTGAATATTTGAATATATTTAATGTTTTAATAAGGGTCCTCAAAATACCAAAGTTGCATACCATATCAAATGAGTATGTATAGGCAGTTAGGAACCTATAGGTCTGCCCAGGTGACTAAAGGTCTCCTAAAATATGAGAATAATGATTTGTGTGAGTGTTTTAAAAATGGAAAGGATATCATGTTTATAAAATTATTAATATTAAACAATTTTAGGAAAATGGAGTTATAAATAGGGGAGCAAAGATAAAGGGGTCACATAGTCCTTGCACATACAATATTACTACATACACACAGTCAGTGTGCTTTCTTAGTAGGGAGTTTATGCTTGTTTGAAGGGTTGGAAGGAATTTAGGATGAAAAAAGGGGAGATAAATATTTTAACATGATTTTACAATAATTATATCACTCCATCACTCCATCAAATCTGTTATACTTAAACAAATAAATATAAACATAGTCATACACATGCCTAGTGCATACACATGCCCATAGGTAGTCAGTTAAGAAGATACCAGTTGGGAGTGAGAATAAGACATTAGAGAGAGAGAGAGTAAAATAGTAAAATTTTATTGTGTAGTGATGAAAATAGTCCATAAAATCTTGAAAATAAATAACATTGAAGTAAAATACAGTTAGACCCTGTTAGGCCTAGTAAGGTCTAAGTGCATGAACGAGATTGTATGGATAGGGCAAACCTATAAGTGGTGAAATGAAGTCAATAGGAGTTGATATGAAATTTTGAGATCCTCATAATATGATAATGGACTTGAAAAAACATTCCATGAGAGAACACACCTATTGACATAGAGAAATAAGAGAATACAATCCGTTAGAGTATCTTAGGTAGTTTGGCTTGAGAACTCACAATGACACTTGTTTACTCTCTCTCTCTCTCTCTCACTCCTACTCCCTTCTTCTCTTCTCTCTCACTTTCTCTATATATTGAGCCACTTTTGGCTAAGTTTGTATCATCCACATGAGTATGGTGAATCTCTGATCATTTTCAGCCTTTGAATAATATAAATGATCTGGTTTAACTTCTCCATGAAATTTTTTAATGTGCTTGCTAACTAGTTGATCTTTCTAAGTGATAGATTTTCTTCCTTAGCATGGTGTCCATGTTTGCATTCATATTCATCTTTAAAAGTCCATTGCAAATGTCTTGAAGTGTTATAATGAAGTTTTTCATGAGTTTTAGTGAGTTTCCTCTTTACTAGTGTCAAAAACTAGCCACAATTGGCCTTCAACCAGACTTCAGACTGATTCCTACCAACCATTACAAATTAAGCCTAAGAATCATTGAATGTCCCAAATTTTCTAGTGCATCATTTGTCAAAACTCAGAATCATGCTGAGACATCCCTAATTGGGGTATATTATCGTATGAAATCATAACCTTTCATATATTCATCCTTAATCATTCTGTGGCATCATAATAGTTAATTTGGCCTATGGACCTATTAAATGTGGCACATGATTAAAAATCAAATGTTGAAAGAGATAAATGGCTAATCAGAATTAATTAACAAGATAAAACAAATTAAATGCTTAGTTGAATCATCCATGTTCAATTAATGAATATCATAAAATGGAAATTCAAAATGCAAATATCCTAGACTTTCATCATGACCTTTGTGAGTTGTCAAGCTCTTTGAGAATATCCTAAAATATCTCATTTTAGAGACCCATGCCTATTCATTGCAAATCATGATAAATTAACAACTAATAACTCTACTAGGGTTATAGTTGACTCACCTAGGTTAGGTTTGAACCTATTCCATGTTAATCTCCACCTTAACTCTCCTAGGGTTGGAGTTAAATCCATTTTCTATAAATACAATACCATGCCAAGTGAATTTTAAGCTCTCATAAGCCAAAGTTATAATGCAAATTTGGAAAGAGACATAAGCTATTTTGGTGCAAAGCTATCATGCACAAAAAAATTCAAATATTTGATAATATTAGTGTTATAATTAAAAAATACCTAGCAATTAGTGTTATAATGCTAAAATCTTGATCCAAGCCACAACACAAGCCATGGTGCAAAGGAGTTAGAAAACCTCCATTTCCAAAGAGTCATTGAAGCAAAAGACAAGCAAGCCAATCAATAATGCATTTGAATCTCACAAGAAAGGTAAAGTATTCATTATATTTTTCATTTTAGTTATGATTTCACTTGTCTTTTGTAAACTAATCTCGCCCCTAAGATCTAGGCTCGGAGTGTAAGTGTTAGTATGTTTATTGAAGTTTTTATTACTTGAACTAACATATTACTAACCTCCATTCTTGGATTCCTATGATCACAAATGGTATTCCTAGTGGGACTTAAGTCATCTCATGTAACAAATGATACTAATATGCTGATGTTATTTTTACTATTGAAGGCCTAAGAATCTTAAAAATCTATGTTTTAACTTTGTTTTTCCATATTTTATTTTTTGGTTATGAATAGTTTTACATAGAGACCGACACTGGTCCTCTAAGACTGACGTTGATTTTTTTTTACCAACGTCGATCCACCCAGGACTAAGATCAAACTTTATGTGCATAATAGAGAAAGGAAAAAGCATGTTTAAGTAAAATTTTCCTTAAGTTTTATGGTTTTTAATTTATTTCTAAGGGCTTGAGTGTTGTTTAACTAACCATTTGCTTGCAGGATATGCTAATATTTATCATTTTTAAACTCTTTTGTTGACAATATTTATTTTGGAAAAATGTATTATGTTTTCATTTATTTTTTTAGGTAGGAAGGAACTAACGTTTATCCCTATTGACTAACATTGGTCCCTCTATGGACTAACAGACATCAACTTGTATTGATCGACATCGATCCCTGTATGGATCAACATCAATCTTTGTGTCAAGAAAATAAAGAAAATTGAGAGAAAGATATAACAAGTGTTTTTTTCACTCATGAAAGTGCTTCAAATCAAGAAAAAAACCCTCAAAAAATTATAGGACCCAAGCTATGAAAAGTCAGCTTTGAATGTATTTTAATCTTGTTCACTTCGTCTTTTGGTGTTTAAAAAAAACCTAGTTTATTTTTTATGCCTTAGATGTTTTCAAAGTTTTGAAAGTTTTTCAATTCAATACCAAGGGGATAAAAAATTCACAACACATTTTTTTTGGTGCATTAAAATAAAATTTAATCACTTAGTTGCATACTCTTGAGATTATTCATTTTATGCCTTATTTAGTTTGAAGTTGTTTATTTTCACAAATGATTGATGCATGTATGCTCTCCCCCCATCCCATTTATGTAAGTCAAGTGATCAAAAGTGATTTTTATTTAAATTTTTGCCTTGTCCAAGGGTGTGGAAAGAACATCGTTAAATATCTCCTCAAATTTTTATGATTTGGGTGATCTAAACATGACCTTAAAGTCTTTTCACTTATCATTTATGTTTTATGCAACTTGGCTTGTGAGTAGGAGTTCATAGCCTCCTAAAAAGTTCTATAGGGGTGATTTTACTTGGGTTTTCATCTCCCAACATCATATCAACCCTAATCCATGATGGGGTATATAAATCAGAGAATGAATACTATGATTTTTAGGGGGCTGAGTGGCTAACCACTCTAATCATAACAAAAACATGAGTTAGATTTGGCTAACTAGTGGATTCCACTAAAAAGTACATGGATGGAATCACTATGAAAAGGAATAGACCCTTGCATATTAAGTTAGCTGGTATGAACTCAATTGATGTGATTTCATCTCTAATGTTAACCACACTTAGGACCATCTAGATGTGCAAAACCTATAGTTTTAGAATAACCCCACTTACCATGAAAATACTGTTGATGTAGGGCGAGTAGCCTAAGGTTTCATGGCACTGTAAAATATATTTAGAGAGAGGGGTGGTTTAAAAACCCCATTTATTCATTCATTTTTATTTTTAGATTAACACTTAAAATCCTCTCAAGAGCATGTATATAGATAGAATTAAATAGTACTACATAACCTTATTAGTTTTAGGATTTAGGATGTTTACACTTAGTTGTTTGTGTCATTTTTATCCTTTTATTACATGGTTTTTGAGTCTAAACTATCTATTTTATTTGTTATTCCACGTCAAAATGTGTTTTATGTCCACATCACTCCATTATTTGAGGACACATTACACCATCTATTTGACACCATACTTTTGCCTTAGTGTTTTGAAAAAATCTTTGTGTGTGTGTGTGTGTCACTTAATTGAAAATGGTAATGTTACACTACCCAATTGATTTTGAGGTTTGTGCCTTTAAGTCTTGAAATAAACATTGATTATATATTTAGAGTGTGATAACATTTTTATGCTGCTCAAATCATTTCATAGACTTGTTTGTCTTGTGTGCCAAATTCCAAATTTTTTGAAACCAATCCACGTGTGCCTTTTGGGTCTTTGTTTAGTGTCATTATATTGTTCACCTTTATTTAGCTTGTTGATCAAAAAATCCTAGTTTCCTAAGTTGAGTTTTCAATTAACCTTGACAAGTACAAATCCAAACATTGACTAATTTCTATTTATGCTTTGTCTAATTTAGGCCTAGACATCAATCTTTATATTTTGGGCTATGTAACTTAGGTTAATTATTTACCTAGCTTAAAAACTATTATTTGTGCCTTTAATTAGGAGAAAATATCCTATCTCCAAGTGCCTTTTGTTTCATGCCTTATACCAATTTACCAAGTTCATGTCTAAAGTTGAACGCCTATTCTATGCCAAAGAATTTCATATTTGTTAGATTAAATCATACCCCTTTTGTTTCAAGTATAGCTTTTGTGCTTGTTTTTCCAAAAGTCCTAGCACATGCCTATGTTGAGCCTAGATTTTGATGTGTCATTTGGCCAAAAACCTAGTAACTTTTATTTTATTAGATTAGACTTGTTTGGAACACTTTGTCCCTAGAGTTTGGCATGCTAATTTTTATTTAGACACTTGAACATTTGTGTGAGACATTTGATGTTATATTATTTTAGACCAAGTTTCAGCACATACCATTTTGAAGATACAGCTCCACCCCTAGACCAAGTTAGACCATTTGTCCTTTGGACATTATTTTTTAGAGTTTGTATAACTATAGGCCTTTTGTAGAACATTTATCATTGACTAGGATATGTCTCATTACACTTATGGTGGAACCATGTACAATATAAGTTATGATAGAATGGCCGCATAAATTGACTTTTTTTGAGACCCCTATAGAGAAGAAGTGGTTTGTGAGATAGATCCTTATCCTCTATACAATCCTTAATTTAGGGAATAAAGCCATGATATTCAAGTACAATATTTTGTGACACCTTCTTTGGGATAGTTAAAGTATGATCTTTTCCCTCTCACCACTCATGGTGTCTTCTCCTCTACCTAGACCGTTAACCCTCCTTTAGACTGCATGAGCAACCAAGCTCCACAACATCCAATGATTACCATTCTAGGACCTTATCCTTCATATTTCATGGGCCACCAAGTTCTAAAACATCCAAAGACTACCATTTATATTACAAGACCTCATATTTTGTCTTGTGCAAGCAACCAAACTCCATGATGCTCAACCACTTTTATTCCAGGGCCTCATTCCTTTACTTGTGAAAGCAACCAAGCTCCACAATGCCTTACCATTTCTATTTTAGGACCTCATCATTTACCTTATGAGAGAAACCAAGTTTTGAAATGCCCTACCATTACCATTTTTAGGACCAAATTTTTTGTCTTGTGTGAGAAACCAAGATTTGTAAAGGCCTACCATGTATGGTAGCTCATTATCTCAATAAAGTTGTCCAATCACAACTCAACAAGTAATAGTTACTATCTTAGGTCATAAAATAACCTATATTAAGTCTATCATTATCTAACTATTGGCCATTATTCATCCATTGCAAACCATTCCCCACTTAAAAAAACCCTGCTAATTGTCAAGCCAAAACCAAGCCAATAAGTACCCCTCCACCAAAACCAATCATTCAAAGACAAATATATGTTCAAAACTGGTATTTTACAGCTACTTGTCAACTAAGGTCAAGAAAACCAACCAATCCATGATGTTTTTATTGAACCAACCATTTGTAACAATTCAACCTATGATGAATCACATTTTAATACTATACCTATTGTCTAGGAGTCTCACTCTGATAAGCCAGTCTTTATTGAGTTACTTCTTAATGATTATAACCACCTTTGGGAAAATCATTAACTTGACCATATTCCTATTTTTCAAGAGACTTCCTTTGACAAACCAATCTTTTAGGAGTTGCATCTTGACCTTTTCCTCCTTGTTGAAGAGTCTCACTTTGACAAACTAGTCTTTGTGGATCCCATTATGCCATCACTGGATGTTATTTATCCAAAACTAAACATTCAACAAGACATAATTATAGAAGCATCCACACCAGATGAAAAATTAGAATTAGTGTTAGGTTCTATTCTTAAACCAACATCAAATTTAACATCAAAATCAAAATCAACATCAGTCTCAACATTGGATTCAGAGTCCCTTGAGTTAGAATCAACTTCAGAATCAGAATATGTTCATGGTTGTTAAAAAATTAATTATGCATGCCTTGAAAATTAGTTTGAATAAATTTGTGATCCTTCTCTGGTTTTTGAGGATGATTATTTTAGGTTTAAGTCAAGTTCTCTTAGTATCTTTTATGAGGATTGTGCTGCTTCTCCCCATTCCATTACCATTCCACATGCCATTACCACTGACCAACCTAGCCATTATATTAACACTTCACCTCCTACAAGTATCAATTGGGATTGATAGAATCATACCTTTTTGAAATACATCCATGATGACATACCAATTATAAAATATCAGGTGGGCCAAGACCACATTCATGCATAAGAAGAACAATCTCCTAGTGAAAAAATTTCAGAGGTGCTAGAAGATAATCAAAGTTCAAACTCAACATCTTCTAGTGAATCCTTTTTGAAGGTGTTAGTAGATAATAAAAGTCAAAATTCAACATTCCTTAGTGAAACCTTTTTAGAGGTGCTATAGGACAATCAAGAGAATTCATTGGCAAAAACCTCATTCAGGCACTAATAACTAAGCACAATAATTATTCATTACTTAATGAAGACATTATCAAATATGAAATCAATACAACTTCAAATCTACAATATAATTAGATGGAAACACTCTCAGGCCCAAACAATAGAAAAATCTATTAAGATCATATTCAGAAGTCTTTGGCCCTACCACATCCAAAGTTATGTCAACTTTGGAATCAAAAACATTGTGTGCCTAAAAATATTGATCTTCATTTGTCACTCAAACATTATACATTCTATTATCATCCACCATTACATTTCCAAATAAAACATATCATCCACTATTTATCCATATTTACCATTCCTGGCTACACTTTCATTTGCAAAGGCTACAAAGATACCTTATCTCCATGTTTGGAGGAAACATAATCAATGAACAACAAAGATCACAACAACATCATTGGCATCCAAATCTGTAGTAAGATATTGATAGAGAAGTTATTCAGAAGAGGTGTGGGATAGAAATTTACATGATTAATAATTTTAGTTCTATCATTTGCTGATTAGGATGTGCATCTCCACATCAATAGGGACAACAAAATCATTTACTTGGCCAAGAACCATACTTATTCTTGGCCAAAAACATTTACTTTCCCATTTACCTTGATAGTAACCATACCTTAGCCAAACAAATTTACCTTTCCAATGTCATTTTCCATTCCTCTTGCCATTTACCTTACCTTATCACTTGGAGGCAAACCTATTCCCATTACCAAAAATTGCCTTCTTATCATTTTTCTTTTTACCATACCACATGCCATCCTACCATGCCTTTACTATTGACCAAAACCTATTTTTAGCCTCCCTACCTACCCCTTTTGATCTTGGTTACTTTGGTTCTTCCTACACCTTGTGTGAGGGGATTCTAATCTAGTTTCAATACTTTTACAATTCCATGTTTAAATTATAGTATATGAAAGTAGTGTGACCATGGATATGGCAAGTTATATTTCATTTAATATTTGACTAGTGCCATGGATTATAACCACCTATGGGTAAATCCATGTTTCACCTTGTGTTACTAATTGTAACCACCTATGGGAAAATTAGTAGCACAAACCTATTATATTATTTCCTAATTATAACCACCTATGGGAAAATTAGAAATAACACCTTTACCATGCATTACCACATCATCTTTCCATTACTATTCTCATTTATCTATACATTTACCTCAATTTGAGAACTTGTTACTATATATACATAATATTTTCAACTTTAACAATTACTGATGCTTTATATCTTGTAGAAACCCATCGAAACTCAATCTCTTTGAGTGCACGCCCTAAGGGATGCACCAAGAAATGGGTGGGTATACCATTGGTGCTTCACAAAATTATTGTCCTTTATTGCCACTTATTACCAATCCAACCAGCTCTTAAGACATTCCCCTAAGCTATTACTCTTTTTCTGCACACTCCTCTAATCTTTTACCACTTTTCATCCCTCTGTTCCTCACCTTAAAATCCTTTTTGATAGTTTGTTGTACTAGGTTGACTAGGTCAACCCTGTACTATTTTAGCTAAAATTCATTTAGGGTTTATGTCAACTCTTGGCCAACCTATCCTATGACCTAGTGAATTTTTGTCCATAACTATACTTGGTCGATTGGGTCAACCCTATCGGCTAAAACTTGCAGAAGGGCTTAGGGTTAAATCCACCTATATATACAAGTTAATTTTTCCATTATTTAGAGAAGAGAAGAAGAATTAAGAGATATTGTGTATCTGATTATCCACCATTCTACTTGAGGAACAAGCTTAGGGTTTCAAACTTTATTTGGAGATATGGATCTTATCTTATGGAGAATTCTTTTGGATGCATTGATAGGTTTTGTAGCCTAGAGTTGATTTGTCCTTGCCATCATTACATAGCACAACAACCTCTTGTGAATAACCTTGTCCAAGGGAGATATTGAGCCTTGGTGGGTTTGTATTCAAAGGTAACTATTCCTAAATTTGTTCCTCCTTTTTAAGAGTAGATAAATATGCATTTTTACTTATCTTCCATGAATTATGATTTTGTATACATTTATGTGAGTATATGTCTCTTATGCATGTTTAATTTTGTTGTTTCTTACCCCCACTTTGGTAAGCACTAGATTATATTTCTTTAATTTACTTGTTATTAGTTTAGTGAATATAAAACATAGGACCTAGCTAGGGTTATTACATGATTGTGCTTGACTAGAGGCCTTATAACCCTCCATAGAATTCTGTATTGTGATAAGATATCCACTAATTAGGTTTAGAGGATCCTCATATTGGTCATGTTCCCAATTATCTAATGCATCCCCAATTGGAAGTGTAAGGATGATCTATCTTCTCGAAGTTAGGATTGATTTATAGACATGATATATTTTTGATTGCATTCATTCTAGTGAATCCGATGTAAATATAACCTTTGTATGTTTTATCTCATGTTTTTCATTATTTTATCATTTTATTTATTATTTTTATATATTTACGATACTGGGTTGATAGAGCTAGTATAGTTCTAACTTATGTGTGCATGTTTAACACATAGTCACATCAATATGACTCTATTTTATTTGTGCAAGTTTTTTGTTAGGTATAGGCTACAAGGTTGATACAGTCAACAAAATACACTTAAAAAATTCTAGACATACTACTAGGTCAACTTTGTCAACACAGTACACTTCTAGAATTATAAAAAAAACATACTAGGTCAACACTGTCAGCATAGTATTCTTTATAGGTTTCAACAAATAGGGAACTACAAAACTAGGTTAACCTAGTCAACATAGTTGGTAGAATTTGAAAGTAAAAATCAAGGCACTTCAATAAAAATATTGCTTTCTTATACATCTTCTAACCCACCAAGGTTCCTTTCTCTCTTTCTTTGTCATTTCTATTATTCATTACAGATCTATTTTTCATAGTCTATAGTCTTTAAAATTCCCCCTATGCAACAAACTAGGTCTAATCTATCAATATAGTTCTATCTTCTATCTTCCATATTCTATCTAGAAGACTAGGTTGACATTGTCAATGTATTTCTTTAATAGACTCTTGCTTTAGTAGTATAATAGTGACATTGTCGACTCTATTCTATAATGTCTACATACACTATCATCTAAATCGATATTGTACTATGTTTTAAAGTTAGAATTAACACTTATATGCTAGTAATTATCTCACACTCACTTTTTGGATGCTTGCATGCTTAGAATATATCACATAGTATAATTAGGTGGTTTTTTAATATACCGTTTAGTTGCATTATTTTTATCTTTTATGCACACACTACCAAATCACATAATCTTAAAGTGCATTTTAAATTTTTATCTATCCAAGGCCTACCTACTTGGATTTCATCACCAAGGGGGAATCTAACTTGGTTTTTTGTCCAAGTATAAACTCATGGTTAATGGTATATATTGGAAAATCACTTGACACCTTTATCACTATGGTGTGTGAAGTGAGGGGGTAGGCCCCAATACCAAGTAAGTACCATTACCAATACATATCTCTTTTAGCCTAAACACCTTGAAACCATCTATAGATTGCTTTCTAGTTCTTTACTCATAACCAAATTCCTAGCACACTTAAAATCATACATTGATAATCTAACAACATTCAGGATGACCACTTAGTTAACATTTAATTTCCAAGTTGTTTGATTTCTCTTTCCTTAATTGTATATTTTATTGTAAAAAATTTCATTAGCCAGTGATGGTGAAAGGTTTTATGCTATGTGCCTTAATTGGATCATCCTCACTAACCCAATTAATTATGTGTTTTATTTCACTTCGTACTTTCAAAAGTCCTTAAAAAATATTTTCCTATTTTAGTACACAATCATTCTATTTGACAAAGTTTCTTACAGGTTATTTGTCTCCCTTACATGTAGTACTAAGTTGACCCTATCAACACAATACTCTTTTCTAATTCCTAAGATATAGTACTAGGTTGACACTATCAAATATATATCTTTTTCTACCTGTATTCTATCTAAGTTATAGAACTAGGTCAACCCTATCAACTATATATCCCTATTTTCTCAGTTTTAAGACCCTATTTCTAGTACTAGATTGACCTACTAAACTTTATACTCTTACTACTTTCTTTGTCTATCTGATTTAGTTATATATTTTATTTCCTTAACATTTTTAATTTTTATGAATTCATCATGAAATCCCCTATCATAATCATTTTGGACAACCTGAATCCATTTAGACACTATATGGGGTTCTTTTTGCTTCTTATCTTTTCCTATATTTTCTTCCCCTTTTTAGTATTTGGGGCATCTTTAGATGCCCATCCACACATTTCCATATCCTATGGGGCATCTTGAGATTCCCACCCTCATATCATTTTATACTATAAGGAATCTTATGATGCCCATCTCTACATCCACTTACCCTCTAGGGCATCTTGAGATGCCCACTCTTATTCCACCTGGTATGATAACAAACTAATTCAACTCCAAGAAACCTTTCCAGACATAAAGTATTGTCTCTCATATGCTCATCCTTGATATAAATGTTAATGTAGATTTTTTCCCTTATTATCATGCTTTCTATATGTTATCCTCCTAACACTTTTTGTAGGTTACATGGTTCTCTCTCTCTGCAGTAATTCTCTCTTTTTCAAAAACCATAGTCCTTCTTTTTGGGTCTTTTGGTTTCCATTTTTCTCATGAGTTTCATTGTAAAACCATGGATAGGACTCAATATAATTCATGATGTACCATATTTTCTTTATTTTCATACTTCTTACACACTTTTTCACCCCTTGGGTTTCTCTTTTATGACCTGTAATGTAAGACCATGGATATGACCTAGCCTTCTTCACAAATACCTTATTTTTCTTATCTTATTTATTTTTTCAACACTTTTTAGCACCCTCATGGATTTCTCTTTTATGAGTTGTAGTGTAATACCATGGATATGACCTAGCCTTCCTCATAAAATCACCATCCTATCATTCCTTTTCCAGATTGTGTTTTACACTAGTTATGAGTTCTTAATCCTTGTTCTCAACTTTAGATATTGATTCTTTTAGATGAAATTTTCACAACAATATATTTTAGCATGTCTTCCTCCATTCACCTCATTCTTATGATAAGAAATCACACTTTTTTGTCATTGAATCCTTTTTTTTTTTTCCCCTTGTCACATTTTTTGCGGTTTGAAGTAATTCAAATTGTTTCATGTTTCATTCCTCTTAATTTCCTTTCCTTTCACTTCACATTGGATAAAATAAGGTCAAATTAAATATATCACTTTTATTTTACCTATATTTATGATCCTCCTAGACTCCATTCTCTTTAAATTTTTCTCTCTTAGAAACCAAGTCCCAAGTATTCAAATAAAATTCATCTTTAGCACCCATGTTTGGTTTTCCAAATCCATATGGAGGAGGAATAGAAAAAAAACATTAAGAAAGTTAAAATCCAAATCATTTGAAATAAAAGGAAACATACAAATTTCAAAATTAAAAATCACGCCAAAATATGTGATTACAATCACATCTTCTATCTCTAATTGAAGCTCAAAATCCACAGTTGGCCTCACATAGAACCAAGGTCCATTGGGGTGTGGTAGGCCAGTAGAATGGAATAGGAGAATTGAATAAGATATGATGTTACCTACTTTCTCATGAAATTCTCCAATATTCAAAGTAGATTGATAGCTCTGTAAGGGGTCCTGAGGAATGAAGAACATATTGTGGGAAGGTAGGTCCATTTTACTTTTCATTCATATAGACTTCATGGGATGATCTATATACTCCATTTTTTGACCTAAAACCTGTGTGGATATGAGAATTTTTTTAGTTTCCTTAAGGTCAAAAGTCCTTTTTTAAAAAAAAACCTAATTTGAGTGTCTTGACTTCGATAAAGAGTTCTTATACCTTGGTTTTTCCTTTATTCTCCCCTCCACCCATTTAATTTCCCCCTTTGATAGGCAAATTGTGATTCCAAATCTATTTTCCCTCTTCTCTACTTCCTTTTTCTTCACCTCTTAAAACCATGTTAACACTCCTTTGTTTGATTTTTATCTATTCTTAGAACATGAAAATATGATTGAGCAACTATGGATTACTTTATTTATACCATGGCTCTACCTTTCTAGACAAAATTTGATTTATTTTACCATTTGTTATCATTATTGTACTACCCATTTTTGGGGACACCTGAGTCTGTTTATACTTTCATGTAATTTTTCCATTGTTGAGTGAGGTTGGCTTGTTACTTGTCACTCATCAATGTTGTTTTCCATTTTATGCACCTTTTTCCATTGATGATTGAGTAAGGATTATTACTGCTCAATCCTCAATGTTGTTTTACTAATTTTTCTCACACACTTTTTTTAAGTAAGGATTGTTATTGATTTCAAATTGATGTTTGATTATCATCCTTTTTGACATGTATCCTTGGTTTGATTTGGTGAGCTTACTTTTCTTCCTCAAGGTTTATTTGTTTGAGTTTTTTGGTATTTAGTAGCCTTGGATTTTTTGTTGCCTAATTTACTCTAAATTTTTGACTTGGTCATTTGGTCTAACATAACACTTATCACCATAGCTTTCCAAATTTACAAGTATGTTCCATCCACATAGCATCAATTATCTTGGCTTTCCTATGTTTTTTTTTAATCTTTAGTTTTATATTCTTGGGTTTGTCAAAAGTAGTCTCTACACCCTCCACAATCAAAACTACAAATAGATCAGACAACCATCTAGTGATAAAGGTAAGTCAAGGTACACATCACATTTAATTTTTAGTTATTTCCTTTTTAGTCATTTGATTTTAATTATTTTCTACTTTAAAATACTATAATTGTTTTAGCCTCAACATTGTGTGTTTGTTTTTTTTATCAAAGTACCATCCCTTGTTGCACCTTAGTGACATGTGATGAGAATTGGGTGGGGCATATGTATACACATAATGTTTTTAACTTTATAAATTATTGATGCTTTCTATCTTATGGGAAGCCATTGAGACTCAATTTCTCTAAGTGAACAACCTAAGGGATGCACTAAGAGAGGGGTGGGTACACCATTGGTGCTTTATAGGATTATTATCCCTTATTAACACTTATTACCAATCCAACCAGCTCCTAAAACATTATAGTAAGCTATTACTCCTCCTTTGCACACTCCTCTAGTATTTCCCACTTTTCATCCCTCTTTTCCTCACCTTAAGATCCTTTTTGATAGTCTATTTTACTAGGTCAACTGGGTTAACCCTTTACTATTTTGGATAAAATTTATCTAGGGTCTAGGTTGACTCATGGCTAACCTAACCCGTGACTTAGTGAATTTGGGTCCATAATTGTACTAGGTTAACTAAGTCGACCCTATCAACCAAAAGTTTTAGAAGGGCTTAAGGTTAGATCTACCATATATACAAGTTCATTTCTCCATTGTTAAGAGAAGAGAAGAAGAAGTAAGAGATATTTCACATATGATTTTCCACCATTGTACTTGGGGAACAAGATTAGGGTTTCATACTTTCTTTACAGATATGGATCTTGTCTTGTGGATAGGTCTCTTAGATGCATTGATAGGTTGTGTAAACTAGAGCTAATTTATCCTTGTAATCCTTACATACCACAACAACCTTTTGCAAAGCACCTTGGCCAAGGGAGAGATTGAGGCTCGATAGGTTCATATTCAGAGGTAAGTATTCCTAACTTTGTTCTTCCTTAATAAGAGTAGATAGATATGCATTTTTAATTCTCTTCCATGCATTAGGATTTTGTATACATTGACATGAGTATATGCCTCTTATGCATGCTTATTTTTTTAATTTCTTACCCCCACTTTGTGCCACAAGCTTTAATGAGCACTAGATTAGATTTATTTACTTTAATTGTTATTAGTTTAGTGAATATAAAACATAGGACCTAACTAGGGTTATTGCATGATTGTGCTTGATTCAAAGATTTAGAACACTCCCTAACATTATGTATTATGATAAGAGATCCTCTAATTATGTCTAGCAGATTCTCATATTGGTCATGTTCTTGATTATCTAATGTATCCCCAATTAGAAGTGTAAGTATGATCTATCTTTTCCAAGTTAGGTTTGATTTATAGACATGATGCATTTTTTTATTGCATATAGTTTCTACTTGGTTGGTTCTTACTGCCTTTTGTATTGATAGAACTACTATGAATTGAGGCCCTAATGGGTCTATGTAGGACATACTTGATTCATGTTGAAGTTAGCTGAGTCCTTATTTTCCATATGCTCTCACCATTTTATGAGTATCCTAAGTCAATGCTTATGCCATTTCACGAGTGGTATCTTATTTATCTCTAACAAGTTAAGGTACCTAAAAATTCTAAAAATATTTAAAAATTTTAAAATGGAAAAACATTTATGTTGTTTAATCCTAGTTAGGCATCCTCGATCTACCCTATTGGGGAAAATCCATTGCTAGGATGATTTTTATTTATTTTAATTTTAGTTTTCTGTGTGTTTGTTTGTTTGTTTGCCTATTTGTTTGCTTTCATTGTTGTGCCTTGACTCAATATATATGTGTTCATTGGGTGATTCCTTGTGCATTATTATTGAGTCCACACATATTCATACATCAACATTATCATCATGGTTTTTATCATTTGTGTATTATTTTAAATTGTTTATTGGATCAAGAGTAAGTCATTATGCATATTTTAGCTAAGTTATCATGGTGTTGTATCATGATACATATCGTCACATGTTATAGCAAAAAAATCAGTTCAAGAAGTCTTACAAGCAATAGAAACTCAAAAGTTTCTTCTTGGTACCCTTGGAAAATCCTCCCATCTTTCTTGATCAAATCAACCCATTAACCATTCTAGTTGTATCAATGTTAATAAGGATAAACATATCCACATTGATAGGTACAACTAAATCATTTCCATTGATCAATTCTTATTCTTCTATTAATTTCTTTCATCACTTTGTGCATCCTTATATGCCTAGTTGTTTGTGTTTTTTTTAGTCAATAGACCATCACATCTAATTTTGTGCCCACTCATCTTTAATCTATATGATAGATTATATCCTTGAGTTATGCTTGCCAAATATTCCCTACTAGGTCATAATCAAATATTATTTTTAATCTAGATCATCTTAATGATTATAACCACATGTGGGTAAATCATTATTTCAACTCATCATCCCTAACTAGGGAATATGTCATTTCCAATGATTATAACCACCTTTGGGAAAATAAGTGTCTCAACCCTTGTTATTGATTATAACCACCTTTGGGCAAATCAGTTCTTTTTTAATCAATACATGAAATCATTTTCATGATTGGATTAATCTCCCCCATAAGTTAATTTAATTGTTATTTTATCCTCATCATGTTATTGATTATAATTACCCTTGGGAAAATTAGTCTATTCCCCTCATTTCATCTTTTTGGTCACATCATTTCCTCATTCTGAGGGATCGATCACTATCCCTTTTTTCCAACTGATCCCTCGAAGGGGAAATTACTATTCATCTATTGCCATTAAAGTCATAGACATACATGAAATTTTAATTATTTGATAAGACATTACTTTTCCTATAGCTTACAACACCTTCCCAAATAGGGGAGAACTGTAGAGACCTAAAATTGGACACAATTGGCCTTTGATCAGACTTAAGAATAATTCCTACCAACCATTACAAATTAAGTCTAAGAATCATTGAACGCCCAAAATTTTCTTGTGCATCATTAGTTAAATCTTAGAATCACATTGAGACATCCCTAATTTAAGTATCCTATCATATATAATCATAAACTCTCATGGATTCATCCTTAATCATCCTATGGCATCACAACAATCAATTTGGCCTATGGACCTATTAAATGTGTCACATGAACAAAAGTGAAATCTTGAAAGAGATATATGGATAATCAAAATTAATTAACAGTCTAAACCAAATTAAATGCCTAGTTGAATTATCCATGTGAAATTAATGAATATCATAAAAATGAAATTCAAAAATTCAAATATCCTATTCTTTCATCATGACCTTTGTGAGCTATCAAGATCTTTGAAAATATCTTAAAATATATCATTTTGGAGACCCATTCTTATTCATTTCAATTCATGATTAATTGACAACTATTAACCCTACTGGGGTTATATCTGACTCACCTAGGTTAGGTTTGAACCCATTCCATATTTAAACTCCACCTTAACTCTCCTAGGGTTTGAGAAATCCATTTTTTATAAATACAATTTCATGTCAAATGAATTTTAAGCTCTCATAAGCCAAAGTTATAATGAAAATTTGAAGAGAGACATACGTTATTTTAGTACAAATTTATCATGCATAAATGACTTCAAATATTTGACAAGAGTAGTGTTATAATGCAAAAATGCCTAGCAATTAGTGTTATTATGCTAAAATATTGAGCCAAGCCATAACACAAGCCATGGTATAAAGGAGCTACACAACCTCCATTGCCAAAGACTCTGTGAAAGACAAGATGAGAAAGCCACTCAAGAATGCATTTAGAGTTCCCAAGGAAGGTAAAGGATTCATTATCTTTTGCATTTTAGTTATGTTTTCACTTGTCTTTTGTTAACTAAGCTCACCTCTAAGATCTAGGCTTGGAGTGTAAGTGTTAATATGTTTATTAAAGTTTTTTTTACTTGAACTAACATATTACTAACATCTATTTTTAGATTCATATGATCACAGTCATGACCTTGTGTTTAGTCATCCTAGCTTAAGTTTGGTTCACAAACCTCCATGAGATATACTAATGCAAGGGTCATATTTGGATTAGTGTATGTGAAGGTTAAGCTTTTGTTTAAAGTGTAATTACAATTGGTTGGTAGTGGTCATATTACAATTGGTGATTCACCTCATTAGGATAGGTTTAATTTATGTTATCTCTCTCCCTTTTCATCTAAATGAGCTAGTAGTATAGGTGATGAGCAATCAAGAATAATATATGGAGATAAACTTTAAATCTAGAGGTTTATCCCTATTATAGGCAACCCACAGGCCTAGGGGTAATCCCATGTTCAAATCAATTTGGATAAGGATTGAAATACCTCTATAAGGGTGAAAAATTGAGTGACAAAAGTTTTGGCATGCTCGATAGGACAAGGTACAAAAGAGTGGAAGATTTTTTGGTGTTTTTTTTATACCTATTAGCATTTGGATGCATTAAACAAACACCAATGGTGACTCTAAATGTAATTATATGGTTCTAGCATCCTAGGTACTTATTTTGAAAAGCATTTTGCTAACATCATGTGTTTCATTTGACTAGTGAAGTTGGTATGGATGGATATGATGAGAGTTTCTAATAGACACCCCCTACCAACCTTGTCATGACCCCCATTATGTCTCTTAATATCCCTATCAAGATTGTTATCAGCCCTATGAGTCATGGCAGTCTTATGGTCATCCTATCCTCCCTTCATATGACCATGATGTTGGTGAGCAACCCTATGAAGAAGCCTATGAGGAAGAGTATCAAGAAGTGTCTCCCTATTATCCTCATTATGAATCTTATTAGGCTTATGATCCATATCAACCTTAACATAATACCTATTAAACTTATCACCAAAAATCAGATGATGCCATTGATTTAGAAGCAAGATATAAGGCCTTAAAAGCTCAAATTAGGCAACTGAATCAATAATTTGAAGTTCACAAAAAACCCTACTATCCCCCTCATCCTCTTAATTCAATTATACCTCAAGCCAAATCCTTTTTGGTACTCATGTCAAATATGTTAAACTTATAAAAAGTGATGAGAAAATGGGATAATGAAGGTGGTGTGATCCCTATTCATCTCATAGTGAAGTTGAAGAAGTCAGTTCAATTCTTTATGGATAAGTGGAGATTAGTTGAAGAAGAAGCCCACTATGTCATCAATGATGATTTGCATGAAATGATATGTTATATCCAATGGTGGGTAGATATATTAGAGAGGTGGGAAAAATAAGAGGTTGAAGATCATTTTTCAGCTATTGAAGAGCCTCAAGAGAGCTATGAGGAACATGAAAATCTAGTTGAAGAAGATACCTCTTCCATTTATCAAACCAACTTATCATCTCCCCAAGAGATCATTCAATAAACCCCCATTCCTAATCCCATCCATAATCCACCCATCACTCCTCATACTCTAGATATAACCCATGAACTTGTTCACCACCCTCCCACCACATCCCTTCTTGAAGGATAACCCATCCTATGGGATATAAGTGAAGAAGAGCAAGCCAAATTTGTAGTTGATAAAGAAGATGAATCAAGTGTCTATGATGAAGATTTCATTATAGGTAATACTCTTGGTGAAGACAAGCATAAGTTAATCTTATTGAATGAAGAATGAGATGACTTTAATGATGTTGTAGCTGTTAATGAAGAAATTGATCAAGATATGGAAGATGGAGCTTTGAAGGACATCATATCAACTGAGCTGGTTGAGACTCATGAACATGATTAAGAGGTTGAGTTTAAAAAAATAATAGAAGACAAATCTATTGTTGAATTCATGAATTAAGATAACATGTGTTAGAATTTCAATGAAATATGTGAAGAGTTTGAAGCTCTTAAAAATCCTAAACCTCTTGCTGGTCAAGTTGAATACATTCTTGAAGATGCATTGCCTCTTGAAGGATAACATTATAGATTTCAAAAGGAAGATCTTATGCCATCCAAACTTATGAAAGTTACAACTAACCTTGAAGTTGAAGACTCTTCAAGTAAGCAAATTGATGTTGATGAAGTACATCATGACCAAGAATATGAAGTTGAAGAAGTTATGGTTCTTGGAGAGAAAGAAAATAAAAGTGATTGGTAGCAACATATTGAACTTCTTCAAGAGCTTTAAGGCCTTCACAAGGTTGAAGGTCATGTGTAAAAAGGGATCAAACAAGATGTATACTTGAATGAAAATGATGAAGATTGGATGGAGTATACAAATCTCTTTGAAGAGATAGATGAGCTTGCAGTAGTTCATGAGAAGTCTAGTGTCATTCAAGATGCCATGGAGGTTAGGGAATCATGCTTGGATGAAGCATCATTGGAAAAGGTTACAAGTAAGGAGCCTCATGAGAAGATTGTTGAGTCACAAGAGGAGTTCACCTTCATTGGTGATATGTTATAGCTATTGTTATTGAACTAAAAATCATGCCAAAGAGAGTGACAAGCATGAAGGAGATGAAGACACAAGGAACAAGGTTCAAAAGGCAATTTGCTTCATGTCCTCTTTCATCTCATGGAGCCAAAAATTGTATAAGCTTCCCTTTCAATCCAAGAGGAAGATAGAGTTTATTTTAGGTTAGTTTTTATATAATGTAGGTTGCTTATGTTATTTTTTTGTTCCCTAAAGTTCTTGATAACACATGTGTGTGTTTTGATTTGTTTGTGTGTGTTGTGAAGGTAATTCAGTTTGTTGTGTCATGTTTAAAGTCCATCCAAATCTGAAACTGATTACTAGAGACTCCATTTCTCAATGGACATGAAAGGATATTAGTCTTATTAACATTGTAGGCATGCTACCCCTGTGAATCACCAAGAATGTTGACCAAATTTGACCCTAAATCAAATTGGTCACCCCCTATAAATTCAAACTTTCATGTGGTATGGTCATGGTATTGTCATGTCTTATAAGGTCCCTAAAAGTCTTCAATTAACCTTGTTAGCATGGTTTAAGGTTAGTTTGGATAAGTTAAGGTAAAGTCATGTTTTAGTCATATAGTGATCTAGGAATGGCATGGAGAGATAAGGCATGATCAAGTTATGTCATAGGTAATTATGGGTTTATTAATGTCAATTCATGTCTTAAACATCTTATCATAACATTTCATGAAGTTTTGGAATGTATAAAGTTCACTTGTAGTCTTGGAGGTGTTAAAAATGCATGAAAAGGTGATTTTTAGCTAATATTTGTGTATGTAAAAGTTACCTAAGTTATACATTCATAACACACACCTTCTAAAGAGATTAGAGCAATTACACAACTTCTAATCCTATCAGGGAATTAAAACAAAGTTAGATTATTGATTTTTAATGATAATTTGAGGAGTTAAGGAAGTTTTACGGACTTCTTGAAGATACTTGAAAGTGAAAAGAGATTTAGAACATCCTATGAGATTCTAAAGGTCAGGAAAAATCTTGAGAAGTTTCAAGTTCCATAATTGCAATTTTTCTCTCTCTTCCATCACTTCATTCATAAACTAGTGAAGGCCAAAATCAATTAGATGATATAGGCTGTACAGGAAGAGTTGGGGTCTGATAGTTTGGACAAAATTTGGGACCCCTATGATATTCCAATTTGTGTCATTTGTAATTGGATGGGTGGTCTTATATTTATGAATAGTCATTAAGAATCGAAACTTCTTTTTAAGAGCTTAAAACTCCACATGCTGAGTTTGTGTAACTCTAGTGCAAAGTGTGAGATCATGGATACTTGAAAATAGTTGGAGTGAGTTCCTAGATATCTGTAGATGCCTCACACACATTAATTTCTCATTTTTTTATGTGTGGATGTCCTTTTAGCATGAAGAGTGGTTTTTATGCATAGTTAAAAGTGACTGATAACTTTTATATGTTTTTGAGTTTCTCAGGTGATATAATGAATTTGAATGGTTATACATTGTCCTCTAATCTATTCTAAATACCTTCATGGCATTATAATCAACCAATTATTGTGTATAAGTCACAAACATGGTAACATCTTCATCCTATCTTGGACTATGTTTTCTCTGTCTATATAACAGAGGTGATTAGAATGTTTTGAATATGTATTTCCAAGAGCTTGATATTTGAGTTTGATTGATAGATAATGTTGATGAAATTGTGGTATTAGTATTTTGGTCCTATAAATTATGTAATTTCACTTTTAAAATATTTCAAGCACGAACACAGTCCTCACCTTGTGCAATATGTATGTATGTAATTCCAAGAAATATCCATGGTGTCAATGATAAAGAAGGTTATCTAGCCATAAGAAACATTGTGATGTTTCAAGATTGAAAGATTCATGGAAAAATAATTATATTAAACTAAAATGAGCCAAGTGGTGGTAATAAGTTGATAAACCAAGCTAATGAACCTAAATGAACACACATAGGCCAAACATAGTCAATTGTCCTCACAGTCACTTGTAGATATGCATAAGTGACTCAAGGTTTCTTAAAGCTTAAAGATAGTGGTGTGTGAATATTTGAATATATTTAATGTTTAAATAAGGGTCCTCAAAATACAAAAGTTTTAGACCATATCAAATGAGTATGTATAGGTAGTTAGGAACCTATAGGTCTACCCAAGTGACGAAAGGTCTCCTAAAATCTGAGAATAGTGATTTATGTGAGTGTTTGAAAGGTGGAAATGAGATCAGGGTTATCAAGTTATTTAGATCACAAAATTTTAGGACAAGGGATTTATATATATGGGATCAAAGACACAGGGGTCACACAGTCCTTGCACATACAATCTTACTACATACACACAATCAGGTATGCTTTCTCAATAGGGAGTCTATGCTTATTTTAAAGGTTGAAAGTACTGTATGATGAAAAAAGGGGAGTGAAATATTTGAATATTATTTTAGGATAATGATATCAATCCATCAAATCCATTAGACTCAAACAAACAAAGACAAACACAATCATACACATGCCTAGTGCATACACAAGCCCACAGTAGTCAGTTAAGAAGATGAAAGTTGGGAGTGAAAATAAGACATAAGAGAGAGATTAAAATGGTAAAATGTGATTTTGTATTGATGAAAATAGTCCATAAAATATTTATCATGGAAAACAGTGAGGTAAAATATAGTCAGACCCTGTTAGGCCTAACAAGGTCTAAGTGCATGAATGAGACTATATGGACATGGCTGACCTAAAAGTGGTGAAGTTAAGTAAATAGGAATTGAGATGAAATTTTGATATAATAAAAATATTATAGGTTAATTTAACAAAAATTCCATGACACCACAGACCTCCTGACAGAGAAAAATAAGAGAATACAGTCCATTAGAGTATCTTAGGTAGTTTGGCTTGAGAACCCTAAGCCTAAGAAAATGAGCTGGTTAGAGAGTTTGATGAAGGATTATGACCAGATAAACATTGGAATAAGTCAAGAGTAAAGTCACCAAACCAATTGAGGCCATTAGAGATTAGACCAAACTCAAATAAGTTCTCACTAACCAAGTTTATTCTCAGACCTCATAAAATGCCCAATTTCAACCTGAGCGGTTATATTAGTTTTCTTGGTAGGGATCACACATGTTTCATGGTACCCTTATATACTAGGGGAAGTTATACACAATGGTAAAATTACATATTATGGAATTTTTTGGAGGATTTAGGCCCTAGGCTTTATGAATCATCCTTAAGAAGTTCAAGTCACTTTCAAGATTCCTAGGAGAGCCATAAGGACCTGATGAGAGAGAAATATACCTTCATGCCTCTATATGGATGAAAAAAATTATATACCACCCATAACATGTTCAATACTCCCCTAAGAATCATCCCATACCATTAGTTTGTATAATATATACAAAATTGTATGGAGTATGCCTAAAAACACTGATTTTTGCTATTTGGTAGGTCCATATAAGTTATCATATTTAAAATTTGGCATGGAGAAAAAGGAGGATGTATTATAAGATAATAACACACTTTTTTAGTGTTTTTCATGTTTGGGGATCCTATAGAATCATTTTTCACTCTCTTGATAGGGAGGCCTATTTAAGGCCTAGTTAGGAGAGAGAAAGGGAAAAAAGAGATATCTCCACTCAATTTAGAGAATGGAATTGAAAATGAAGGTTTAAAGACATAATTAATACTAGAATATTCCCTCATATTATCAAAATATTCTATACTTTGGTCCACACAAGGAGGTTTGCATCATTTTAGGGATACAATAAATGAGGCCTAATTGAGGATTTTAGTAGGGAATGAATTTTTGGGGCTAGTTTGACGATGGATTATTATAGATAAACTATGATATGAATAGGAAATCCATGAATTTTAGATTATTTGAAGAAGAAAAATCCAAATTTTGACAATTATGTGCAAAATAGGCTTAAGGAGATGAAGAGTCTTCTAGACATCTTGTAAGAGAAAGAGGTGATGTGTAAAATAAAATATGATGAGGTTAGTGGGGAGGTGTCAAGATAATATTAAAGAGGTTATATAAACTTATTTGACCAGCAAGAAGGCCGCTTGTCCTTCAACATGTCAAAAAGAAGTGAAGTTTCAAGAAGCTAGTCATGGTGTCAAGCAAGCATTTCAACTCCCACACCACTTAGAGAGTAAAAGAATCTAAAAAGGAGATAAATATGGCATATTATACCTATTAATGTAGTTTCATAACTCATCTTATTTTTTAAGTCATAATGACACTTTTCTACTCTCTCTCTCTTACTTCCTTCTTCTCTTTTGTCTCACTTTCTCTATATATTGAGCCACTTTTGGCTAAGTTTGTAACCTCCACCTGAGTATGGAAAATCATTGCTCATTTTAAGCCTTTGAGTAATAAATAATTATTTGGTTTATCTTTTCCATGAGTTTTTTCAATGTTCTTGTTAACTAGTTGATCTTGTTAAGTGATTGATTCTCTTCCTTAGCATGTTGTCCTTGTTTACATTCATATTCAACTTTGAAAGTCTATTTTAGGTCTCTTAAAGTGTTATAACAAAGTGTTTCATGAGTTTTAGTGATTTTCCTCTTCACTAGTGTCAACTCATTACCTTGTGTTTAGTCCTCCTAGATAAGTTTTGCTTCACAAACTTCCATGAGAAATACTAATGCCAGGGGCAAATTTGGATTAATATATATGAAGTTTAGGCTTTTGTTTGAAGTGTAATTGCAATTGGTTGGTAGTGATCAGGTTACAATTGGTGCATCACCTCATTAGGATAGGTTTACTTTATGTTCTCTCCCCCTTTTCATCTAAATAAGATAGTAGTATAGGTGATGAAAAATCAAGATTAATCTAGGGAGATAACACTTCAATCTATAGGTTTACCCCTATTATAGGCAACTCACAGGCCTAGGGGTAGTCCCATGTTCCACTCAATTTGGATAAGGATTGAAATAACTCTCCAAAGGTACAAAATTGAGTGATAATTGTAATATGACGGAAGACCATGAACAAATTTTAGTGTGGGGTAAGAAGGGTAGAGGAAGTAAAACCTATAGATCACCAAGGAAATGGTTAATGGGAATACACATGAGAAAAATGGGTGCATAAGTGGAAGTGTATAAGGAAAAATGGTTACACAGGATGTGGCACATAACCTCTAAGCTAATCCAAGGTAAAGAAGTGAGGTTACCACCTTTGTAGTGGGAAAATTTGAAATTCTCTACAATTGTCATGCACTTCAGAAAAAGCGTGGGATGGGATAGATGTATTCGATACAAAAAAAATTGTGATAATGGAAATGTGTGATAAGTACAAATAATGGAAATACCATTAAAGCATTAATTATGTGAAGTGATGGATGAGGCAATGGGGAAGTGAATTCAAGTTACCCCCTCAAGGCTATAAAAGGGTAAACACATATCACTTTAAATTTTAATATTGTCAAATTCACAAAGCTACAGAGCCAAAGGATCATTTGTAAGCTAATAAAAGAATGTTTTTAGCTTCTAGATGAGTGTAGAATAACTAAATGTGACTATTTTGAGCATCATGGATTGAGGCAATTGTGATAAATAGGTAGAGTGCTAAAAGGGTGTGTGAGGACATACATGTATAAGAAATTGTAAGTTGCATAGGTCAACATCTACCATTAGAGGGTGTTAAAGTAGGAGAGCCAAGCAGGTCAACAATGCAATCATGTGTACTTTCATGAGGGTTAGACATCTATGCCTTAACCTTAGGGCTCCTCAAAGGGTGATTTGGTTGAATAAAAAGGCCTAGCATAGTAAGCCCCTACCTGTAATACCAAAAGAAGAGGAATTTGAGAGCATGGGCGTTCAAATAGTTTTGATTAGAGAAGAGGTACCTGAAGATTCTAGTGCATGTGTGAAAGAGTTATCATAACAGGTTGAGGATAAGGAAAAAACATAATCAAGGATGGCATGCCAAGCCAAGAAGAAGACTATGATACCACCTTCACCCCCACTATTGATAAAGGAAATGTAATATCTAGAAGTAGTATTATGCATAGAGAATTGGGTTTCAAATGTGCCCAATTGTAATATCTTTGACTATAACCATCGCTAGCATGAAAATAAAGTATAACTACAACATGAATACTAGGGTGAGTGTTAAAACATAAAGAATGAGCATGTATATGATTTGAGTATTTTTAATTATCTTAATGATGTATGATTGGTTTAATTATTTAGTCTTCCAAATTTTGGGAAGTTGATAGAAGCAATCAAGTTTTTGATTTCTCAAGTGCATGAAGACTATTTATATTTTACTGGGCACCAAATGTAAATCACACCCTTGAAGATAAGCCAAATCATAGGGTTGTAATGCTTAGACATTGACCTTACTTATGACTTAGAAGATCAAGAGGATATTGAAAAGACTATAATTTCACTTGAGTACAAAAAATGAGGCCATGTAATGTACATTATGAGTCTTTAAGATCCCACCTTTAGAGTTCTAACACACATAATAATGATCAAGGTTGGAGGCATCAAAAGATGGAAAGAGGTGGACATGGAACATATATATGTCTCCCAAAATTTTACCTTAGGATTGAATTATAAATGGGCACACTAATTTGTTGATACGATTATTACAGATGTAGAGAAATCCCACCACATATTGAACCAAAAGTTTGCATGGGGTGATTTTATTTTGTTACTAGTTTTTGATGAGATTGGTGTACTTGAGTACACAATTAGATAAGTGAAATGGGCATACCCTCCCAAGCATAAATCCCCTATAGAGTAGTTTAAATCATTCATTTGCCTTGGCATGATAATTCCCTCCCTCATGGTCAAAATTAAGGGATGGTATGATGGTATGAATGAAGTCTTTGGGAAAAGTGGCACATTCCAAAAGACTTACCTAGATAGCTTGAGGACAAAGCTAAGTTTGTGGTGAAATAATAATACTCCCTAGCATGTATCAAGATGATTATCATAGGATAATTTTTTGGATGGCTTAAATTACCATATGCCTTCATCACTCAGTACTTCATGAATGCTATCGACATGATCTATACCATGTGCCTAGTTAAAATTGCTACTAATAAAATTGATATAAAGACTCACACTCTTTTCTAATTATACATTTACCTTAAGAATAAGGTTTACACATAAAGGTCAGTGTCAGATAATACTAGCATCAAGGTCTAACAAATTTTGGTTGGTAGTTCTATTTATTATTTATTTTACATGGTGAAACTAAGAAAGAAGACATCAAGGAGTACAAATCATGAGAAGGAAACAATCCCACCTCTACTAGAGATAGGGAAGAAGAAGCAAAAGTGACAAGGGCACAATGCCAATAACAACACTCCACCAGAGTAAGTAAAGGGCAAAGGACTACCCCTGCACCACCCAAGGAAACTCTACCAATAGGTTGACCTAAAGGCCTAGAACTAGCAACTAAAACTATTTATTTGAAACATGAAACATCGACACCTAAGGATAGAGACTTAAAAGAAAAGATATAAATTCTTGAGGAGACACTAGAATAAGAAACTATTGAAGTAGAAGAAGAAGATCAAGTTACCATAGATTTAAAGAAGACACCTTCACTATCATAGCATGAATAAACCACCCTTGAGGAGGCATAAGTGGAAACTAAAGATATCACTAGTGAAGAGAGGGATGGTTCAAACACGATTGTGGGAATGAGTGGATTTGATATTGGGGCTAGCCACCATAGTGAAGACATGGACATCGAGATACTAAAGCAATATGTCTCTAAGGGGAAAGAGTTGGTTGATGACTCTATCCAATAGAGGCTTGAAAAAATGATTCAACCACGACCCTACATGCTTAATACTAGAGGGGAGTGTCAGAGAAGCACTTATTTATGTTATCACATTTTTCACTAAAAAAATTGATTGAGTAGACTCGACAGGAATTGCCATTTTATCATGATATTTATAATGAAGAATGCAATTTTGAGTTGCCATTAGATATCCTAATTTTAGAATCATGAGAGGTAGAACTTTTAGATACCCTTTAGGTAGACCTTGGAATGTTTACTATGACACAAGAAAGTGTGACACTTTTGACATTGACACATGAGTAACTAGGCAAAATGCCTTAGATTAATCTAATGTCTAATGAATCCAAAATAAGCATGTATAAATGGTTGATATACATCATAATGAGTGTGCCTCAAGAACAAAACTTGAAGCAGAGCTGGCCCATGTCAAGCAACAGTTTGAGATAAAAATAATGGCTAAGGTAAAAACCTTGAATATCTGCAAGACAATTTTGAGCCAAGAACTATTTATTGTGGATGGGGTGTCCCCTATTGATAAATTAGAGATCCTAGTAGAAATTTTGATGAAAATATGTAAGGACCAACCCAACCCCCAAAATGATTAGACTCGGTTAATAGAGCAATTAACTAAAGCTATGGAGGTCTGTAAAAGCTTCTTGAATAGGGTTGGAGACATAATTCCCATCTTGGATGGGGTTTTTAAAAAGATAGCATGGCCCAAAATTTTTTTAGAAGCAATTATTCATGTGGAAGACATTCGATGACAACATTTAGTGGATAACATGTTAGTAATAAAAGATTGCCTAGAGCATGCCAAATCATTCGAGGATGTGGAAGATATGGAAAAAAAAATAAGAACTCACCACTAGGAAATAAATGAAAATTTCATGGCACTCCAAGGATAGGTTCTGATAAAGGTCAACTCACTTGAAAATGTCCATAAAAATGCTTCCACATCCCTTGAACATTTGGTCATTTAAGTAGGTGATTATCTTGAATAACCCAAGGAGATAAAGAAGCTCAAGGAGGTAGTAAAGAAAATAATGTCCTAGCATAAAAATGCCTTAAACCATTGGGAGGGCATCAAAAATCAAATTTATCAAATAGGACCTGAGTTTTTAGAGGGACATGAGAACAATGCATAGTTTGGGACAGACTATTGGCTTAGTGTGGGGTGGGCCCCTAATTTTGGCTAAATAGTTTTTGAGAATAATCAGTATGAAATACTATGGTGTGAAATACCATGGTGTAGGAGTCAATTTCATGGAAGGAACAAGTCCCATGCAATAAATATGCATGTTAAATAGAGAACTTGAGAGCTAAGGATTCATAACTTAGCAAAATACTTGGGGAATGCATAAAAAGTGGAGATGGTTATGAAGTAGTTCATAGGGATGGAAGAGAACACTAAGTCAAGCATGAATCCAAAACTATCCCATAGGAAGATAGGCACTTGGTGATGAGGAAACAACATTGAGAGAGAATACAGGGGAAGATAGGCCCAGGTCTATAAGAACTTAATGTAAATGGGTTCCACGACTCAAATGTATTGATGATCATAATGAGTCATCATGATTGTAATAAATTCTATAACTGTTTGGTTGGGGAAAACCAAGTATAAATACCCCCATGGTGTAATTTTTATTTATATTGTTTAATTGGATGTTATCAATGAGTTTATACAAGTTGATCAACATTGTAATGTTGGATCATATAACTTATGAATATGATGTAAGAAGCTTGTGTCGACATAATAATGTTATTCAATTATTTATGGGGTTGATGTTTTTTGTTATCATTTATGCCATATTTTTATTTTGATCATTGAGTAATGAACAAGTTAGATAATTTAGATATATACTGAAGAATGATTTTATTAATAAGTATGTGTTCAAGTGCCCTTGTCTAGAAATTTGGACAAACACACCCTCACGTGATAAAACTAGTGAGAACTGGTCCCATGTTGTGTGCTTTGGGTGAGTGCATCAGAACTTGTTCTTGAATGAAATACCACATTGTATTATCATGTTGGACTCTTATTCACTTAGGTGCACACATAGGGAAACTCATACTCATTTAAAGAAAATAATCCCAACATCTTATCATGTATTTATTTCATTCTTAATTCTTTATTTGGTGATTTTGATAATTATCTCGCATTACATAGTTCTCATCATATATATTTTTAATTATTTGTAGGTCATCATGAATTTTTCCATTTAATTTTTTTTCAATGAATGATATATTTATTATTTTTGTCTCCTTGTACTCAGATATGTTACCTCTAGCTTTTTGTTTCTTTCACAGAAGTTTATTTCTCTATCTCATGACTTACTTAACTGTGGAAACTATTTTGATCTTCCTTTATCTTCTAATATCCTTATGTCTTATTTTTTACCATAAATTAGTATTTTTATTACCTTGTTTCTCCTCTTTACATGGTACCTATTCTTGAGTAACCTTTCTTTGATAACCATATGTTGAATCTGCAGAGGCTAGTAGTAACTATTTTGATCTTTTATGATGATTTCCTATTACCATTGTATCATATTTTGCACCTCCATTACAGTTTCCATTTTTCATCTCTCCATATATTTTCTTATTTCTATTATTGATATATCTTGTTTTGAGGTAATATATATGAATCGGAGGTGACTTTTCTTAATTATTGTGATGTGTATTACCTATTCCTCTCACCACTAAATATCACTATCCATTGCCACACCATAATTTTGAAATCCTTATTTTGTCATCCCGTAGAAGAAAGTAAGACAACATACATTTATATATTTTTTTAAAATCTTACCTTTGTGTAAGATATAATACCATAGTTTCATATTTTACTTGTCCCTTTTTTATCCTATTTGTTGGTTCTTTCTTGAGGCATACCCATTCCTTGGTGATCAATGTATGTCTTTGTGGAGGAAAATGTTAAATCATTATATTATGTACTTTGATTATCTCTTACCACCATGCATTATTTTCAACCACAAACTTATGAATCCCATTTTTTTATTTGCTTCCTCTATAGAATAAAATTTATTACTTTATTCATTATTTTCATCCATTTTCTTACCACCGCATACTAGTTATTAACACAATGTCATATTTTATTTCACCTCATATTTTTCCTTTTGTTTTTAATTCCTATCTATTCTATGGTATAGGTGTCCCACTAGTGTGTTTTGGTAGCATCAGACAACCAGTTACCAAGAAAGTTATTTTATGGGTACTATGGTAGCCTTATTCAACTTATTTTAATGGGAGGATAGTGTCGACCTATTTTGGGGGGGGGGAGATATGGTCTATGACCAAAACTTAATCATTTGATTTTGGGTACCATGATATCTTCTCATATAACTTCACCTGATGGGAAGGACAATGTCACACATAAGTTATTGCCTTGATTTTTCTGTTACCTAGCACTGTAGTTGTCTATAGTGTAGGGTATCAATCTGGCACCATTGACAAATCCTTATCTCAGATTGTATACTAGTTTTTTGTAACTTTTTTCTCTTGGGTTCAATATAGTTTCCATTATGTAGGGACCAAGACATCTTATTTTCAATTTTCTTGACTTTATGTATTTAATGTCAGAGAGTAACACCTTGTCTCCCACCTGAAATTCTTTTATTTTTATGTGCCTATCATGCCATGGTTTTTGGAACCTCTTTTCTTGAATTTGATTATAAGCTACTAAAAACATTTTTTCATCTATTTTTTATACTTATATCAACCTTTCCTGAATATAATTCTTCTCATTCATCTAGAATTTGACTTTAAGTCTTAAACTTGGTAATACATATTCCATTGGCATCACTATTTCTAATCTGTATAATAACTGAAAGGGACAATATTTAGTTAGTCAATTTTAAGTGGTGTGGTAAGCCATAATACTACTGGTGTATTTTTATCCCAATCCCTTATCTTGGTATTAGATTCTTCTATTAATACTTTCTCCAATACTTTATTGAATGCTTCAACAATGTCAATTTTTTATGGATGGTAGGGAGTGCTTCTATGATGTTGGATTAGGGAGTGTTTCAATAATTATTTTATTAGTTTATTGACAAAGTGTTTTCTTTGATCACTTTTTATGTTCAAATGGAAACCAAAACTTGTAATTATGTTTTCATACAAGATTTTTTTAGCCATCTTTGTAATACAGTCCTTTCTTGGAATAACTTTCACCCATTTTGTGAGATATTGTGTTCCAGTGATAATGAATCTATTATTGTTTTTACTTTTCATAGGCTTGATAGGGTGGATAAAGTCAATTTACCATTTTTAAAATGGTGATATTACCAAAATTGGGTGGAGAGGCATCTCATCTATAACATTTGGTTTGACCACTCTTTGATAGATATCACAACTTTATGTATACTTATGTGCATCTTTGAAAAGTGATGGCCACCATAGGCCTGCCAATAGTATTTTTTTCCCTATGGAATCTCTTGAGTTGTGTCTTATTGTAACTCCATCATGTGCCTCTCTTAAGATATTTTGTCTCTCATGTGGTAATGCTACCCTCCATAATACTTCATATCTTCCCTTCGTATACAACACCCTTTCAATAAATGTGAAAAGAAACTCCTGAATCATTAATATTTTATTTTGTAATGTACTATATTCCTCTAAAAACTCTCTTCTATAAAAAAATATGCAATATCTTCCATGTCTTTAGGTATTACTTCTACACAAAAGAGGTGAGCTCAAGGAAAAATCATCCTTAATTGGTCCTACATATTCTCCTATTGTTATTCTAGATACGTAATCAGGTTCATTAATTGCTTCCTCAAGTTTCACCATAATCTTGAAGTCAGATTCCTAGAAGAACATGAGCCAACGATATATTTTCTCTTGTATTATTGGTCTATTTATTAGGTACTTAAGTGGCTCATGATCTGTAAAGAATGTAAATGGAGTTGTCAATAAGTAGTGTCTAAAAATTTTCACTGCATAGACCATAGTGAGTAATTCCCTCTCTATTGTGGAATAATTCCTTTCTACCCTTGCTAATTTTCTACTAGTGAAGGAAATTTGGTATTCTATATTTTACTATAGTTGTGCTAGTACTGCCCTTATTATAGTCTATGATGCTTCAACATGTACATGAAATGGACTTTTCTAATCTAGAAATACTAATATTAGAACATCCATAATCTTATTCTTAAGTGTATCAAAAGACTCCTAGCATTTTATTAACCAATCTAGTGGTTAATTATTTTGCTTTTTCAAAAATTCTTCAATGGGAACATTGATAAGTGCATAATTCCTTATAAACTGATGGTGATATCTGATATACCCAAATATTATTTGGACCTCTTTCTAAGACTCAAGTGGTGGTAGGTTAATGATTATAGAAATTTTGAGTGGATCTACCATCAACCCTTATTTACATATAATGTTACCTAACAAATTTCTAAAAGGGATGGAAAAAATGCATTTCTTGAGGTTAGTGAAATGTTCAACTGTGTACGTCTATGGAATATCATACTTAGTGATTGTACATGATCTCTGATTAACCCATAAACTATCCAGTCATCCAAATATACTTCTAAAAATTCATGAATGAAGTCTCTAAATGCATTCACCATTATGTGACTAAATACTACTGGTGCATTATTTAATCTAAATGGCATGACTATATACTTGAAGGATCCCCATTCCATGGCAAATGTAGTTTTTGACTTATCTTCTAGTGCTATCCTACCCTGATGGTATCCTAAAAATACATTGATGAAGGAATATACTACCCTACCTATAATGTTCTTTAATATATCCTTTGTGAATGTGGTTGGGAAAAGGTCATGCAAGCAAGCCTTATTTAATTCCCTATAGTCAATGCATATACGTATCTCATAAATTCTCTTATTTTTTATTGTCATGGAAATTATTCATTTAGTATCTTCTACCAGACTTATAATTCCACCTTAACTTTCACCTTTACATTAGGATTTAGCCTATATGGCTATTTAAATAGTGGTTTAATATCTTCTTTTAACTGAATTGTCATAGTACCTACCTCCTCCTTAATGCCTTTGAGTTTGGTAAATGTTCACAAGAATAATTATTCAAATTCCCTTATTAGTTCAAGGACTTTCTCTACTTCCTTTTCGACCCTATAGTTTCTTACCTTCGTTAATTTTGGATTTCATTATGTAGAAATATTTTCCTCCTTAATTTTGAGTAGTTGGTAGAAGTACTATTATTTATCCTCTGTGGTATCAAGAAATTGTCTATCTCCTTTTGCAAAATTAATTTTATATTCTATGGTTTCTCTTCCTCATCCTCTTCATGCTTTATAATTTTGTGTTAGTATGCCATCTTCTCTTATTTTTTCATTTTTTATAATTATTCCTATGGTGTTTGGTAATTCTCGTACAATTGTTCCAATTTGTTCCTAGTCATCCATAAGACTTAATGGTCTATCTTCTATTTTTAGTTTGGAGAATTTTTATTTTTATATCGAGTCTTATATGAATAAAAAGGTTTTGAACTTCCGTAGTACCCTACACACTCTAGTATATAAGCCCCCAAAATTGAAAGTTCTACAAAAATCCATTTTCAAGTCTGCCCATGTATTTGTCCCTTTCCACATTTCTTGGTGTAGGTACCATGTTTTTGGGATTACATCCAATGTCTAAGAAAAGACTTGTGCCCATAATATTTTATTTGTCTCTCCTCTTATCTTCCATACTCATTCACATGTTTCAATATGTCTTCATGGGTTGGTGTTCCCTATATACCATGTTATCTCTAGGAAGTAGATTTCTCATTGTACAAACCTTATTCTGAATAGTACATAGAAGGTTTTCCACATATGAATGGTGGTGTTTTGATTATGACACCATATTATGGTAGTAATGGTGAGTGTATAATCAATAGATTTAATTTGAGTTTCTTCCTACAAAAATACTCTCATCATTTGTTATAAATATTCATCAACTAGCCCTTTGCCAATAAACTTAAGTAGTTTATTATGTGAATCTCATTCAATGCAGTGAGATCTCCTTCTCTACAGTGATGGATCTTGCAGTGCAGTGGTAATTTTTAATTTTTAGGGTGTTTTATTTATATAATAAACTCTCTACATTTTGGTTTCTAGCTCCCCATAGATGAAGGCCTCAATCTCATTACCTGAAGATGTTTCACTTTATTATTATTTGACTACCAGTTCTCCATCATCATTAGGTTCTAAGTCATCTTTTTTGTAAATAAACATTTTAAAAGTGCACACCAAAAAGATTATTAAATTTTATATCCTCATCTTCCAACTATAGTTCCTCTGACCATGTCGTTTCCATTCCTACCTCCAGTGGAAAGTGAATATAACCCCCTTTTCTCAATGTGATTTCTTCTTCTTTTAATTCAATTATAATCTACAAACCATTATATATTTAACAGTGTTGTAGAGTTGGTATCATACATATCAATGACCTCAAAATATACTTTATTATTTATTCCCATAAAATTAACTTTCACATTTTGAAATGTTCCAATAAATGATAGCAGAGTGTCATCAACCATGGCAATGTCATATATTGCTGCATGCAACTACAATTTCCCCAATAGTTACCACATGCTCTATGGTAATACATTTATATCCACACCAAGATATAAGAGTTTTTTACTTACTTCATAACTACTTATTTCAATATTAAAAAAAAATGGAAATTTTCTTCCATTTTCAATTTGTGCAAAAAATATTTTTCTATCTTGCTATGTTTAGTTTTCTTCACTCTCTGTACTTGGTGCTCCATTCATTATTTATTCTAATACTTACAAAACTGAGTAATTTTGGTTATGAAGTCTTATTTTTCAAATAGTTTTATTATCCTTTTTAAATCCCCGACCTCATCTTCATCAAAGTAAGTAAGCTTAACTTGATCCTTATTCTATTTTTTTGTTATTATCTTTATGCTTTTCTCAACAATTATATCACGTTCATTAATGTTAGGCTTATGCCCTTCCACTTCTATGTCTGATTCTATAATAGAATCAATTACTACTCATGTATCTTTGTTATTCTTCATGCCATTTCTAGTGGTTATTGCTACTCACGATTTTAAATTTTCATTTATAATGGAAAGATCCTTATTCTATGGTCTCTCTTTTTGATCCTTTATAAGTTTTTGGTAAAGTCTAATTTGTTCAGCCATGGTTGTTATCTAGGATGACCTACACACTTTTTCTATTATTATTTATTCTTATTTTCCATGATGAATTTCATCGTACCATCTTATCATATCTTGTCCCTTAACTATTTTACGTAGATGTTTAGCCCATTTCTTGGGTGGGGACTATGCCAAGTACTCAATTTTTGTTCCACCATTTTTGTAGAATTGTGTTGCTTTTGGACATGAGAATGAGTCATGGGTTCCCTTTTAATGGTAAAAATCACAATCTATCTATGACTCTTTTCATAATTTCTAGCAATATGTCTAATAATTCTGCATTTATAACATGTTGGAGGAGGTCTCTCGTGTTTATGCGCCTGGTTATAGTTATAATTATATTCTCTACCACCTTGATAGTTTCCTCTTCCATAATATTCTCCTTTGTAACCACCATGGCCACCTCCTATGTACCCTCCTTGATTATTATTATAGTATTAGGGAAGGGTATTTTGAATTGTTGGGGCTGTTTGATATGTTTGGCCAAGATGCAGTATGTTAACATTAGTTATAGGTAATTACCTTGGGTGTATTTATTGCATTATTTCATATCTTCTCCAAATAATATCTTGGACATCTGTAAGTGCATCAATAGAAGGGAAACTATGGTTATAATGATTGAGTGATCCATTATTAGTATAATGCATTATCTTATTTGGAAGAGATGTTACTTATATCACTAGATATAAGTGTTGTGGATGTTGATCATATACTCTACATATTTCATAATATATTCTCTCCCTATATATGGATTTTTACAATGGTGGGGTCATTCTTATAGGTGGTTGTATGGATCTTATTACTACTTATCTTCTCTCCATATCATTGTGGGGGCATTCTATCTTAGAATGACCCTCTACATAGTGAGTAACACACCAAATTACTGGATGTGGTGGTGTATATTTATTTTGTGGTACCACACACTCATATCCCTTCATTTGTATCTCATATTTTAGTTGTAATTACTCTAATTCTAACTATAATTGTTTAACATTATCTTTTAATGAAGTATTTATATTTCTTCTCCAGAATCCTATTTCTAATCTTGATGCCATTTTTGATGTTTCCATGAATGTATTGAAAAATTTACATATATATTGGCATAGAGACATGTAATTAATCCATATATACCATTTGATCCTTTTTTTTATTGAGAAGCTCCTCAAGTTTTTGCACTATAGATTTAAACTGATGATTATAATCTTTCATAGAATCCTTCTCCTTTTGGATCAATTCCCATATTTTGATAACACTTTGAATCAATATATATGGGTAGTAAAAGTATCCTTTAAATGATTTTTTGACATCAACCCATTCAGTGGCATGTCCCGATCAAGTCTTCATGTACCACTTAAGTGCATCATATATTAGTGTCCCAATAAAATCAAATAACATCACATGTTTATAAGTAATGTTATGGCTTCACAAATATGAATCTAATATGAATAAATGTTCTTCCATGTCCTTCATGTCTTTTCCAAATAGTGGTAACTTCATTATATTCTATGCTATTTTAGTGGTCTTAAGTGATTTAGGAGTACCACCACTAGGATTGGTACTGGTGTTCACTAGATTTCTTGAGGTACTTCTACTTTTAGTACTATATAAATTCTAATTATACTTATCCTTTTGATACCTAACCAAATTTAATTTATGGACCTTATCTCTTTTGAATTCTTCTAAAAAGTATCTTCTTCCCAATACTTATGCTTGATTTATTAGAAATTCTTGTTTGTTCTCAATCTCTTATTTATGAATTTTCTATTTATTTTCTAATAAATATATCTCTATTATGAAATGGATGTCCACATATATTGTGAAGCATCATGGGGGATGGATATTGGTCTAAAGGGTTCATTTCTTCTTAGGTTGTCTTGCAGTTGGTGTTTATGAGGGTTATATCATTTTGATTCTCATCTTCTTCATCTTTTATATCTAAGTGGACTTCTTGTCCAATGTTTTCACTAACTAATCATATTTTTATTAAATTAACATCTTCCTCATCTTTCTACCTTCATTCTTTACTATGACTACCAATACTTATCTCCAACTTAGTTTCTTCCTCTCTATTTGCATCTACTAGTACTTATATGTTATTTATAATACTTTCCTCTTTACTACTTACTGTCAGGCTTCCTTCTAATGATAAAATATCATCCCTTGGTTATAATATATATTCCATGTATCCTATCTTAATTTTCATCTCTTCAATTATTATTCTACTACTATCTATGCCTCATCCACTATGGGCCAAACTATTGGCAACCGGATGGTCTTCCATATCCAGGGTTTGGGAAGAGTTTGAGTGTTCTGAACACTGAAACTAATTATGTTAATCCTTCTGTCATGCCATTCATAAAATTTAATAGTGTATGATATAACAAATCCTCTATTCTATTTCTTTCACTTTCTTCATTTGTAGCTCTCTTTGGTGTGAATACCAACTCATCCATTTTTAGTGGAGGGATAGTATCATGATTTTCAATAATGGGACCTATACTAGGTGAGGCCAGATCACATTGTTTGATCATTTTATTTCTTATTCTCATAATGTATTATATTTATTTTTTGTAGATGTATCTTTATTTCTGACTTAATTCTTGCATTCTTCAATAGATTCCTCATCTCTTCATTCAACATATTTTTCTTAACTATTAATTTATCTACTTACTACCATCTCTTTTCTTCTTAATTAACTCAAGTATATTTGATATTCACTTCCCTAGTACCCTACATCTAATTTAACCTCCAAAAACCATTTATATGAGATATTATGATTAGTCACATATTTTGAGGATCCCCCTTCTTTTTGTATGCCATCCCCTAGGTGTATGGACCTAAAAGAACTATTTACCTTCTTGTACGAGCCCTGACACTACGAATAAATTATAGATGAGAAGTGGTGATTTAGTCAAGAACCATTGCATTTATCCTTCAAAAAACTCAAGTTTATTAGAATCAAAACTTTTCCAACCTTGTATATCCAAAACTATGATGAATGAATGAGAGTTGTCTCAAACTAATGATTGATAGCCCAAGTTATTGGTGTATTAAGGTGTTAGAGTTCATTGAGTGTTTCTACGATCTATTACATAGGTCTTTTAATATGAATGTGATACCCATCTATATGTTTAGATTGATGTATAATCTAATGTAATAATGATTATGCAAAAATAACCCAAAATCATTCTTCCTGCAGTTGGAAGATGTTTCTTTCACTATTGATAATATTTCCTTGGTTTTTTTAACTTCTATGTGGAATTTATTCTTAGCATTTCTTCCCACCACTCTTATATTTATATAAACACAAGATTGTATAAATCTAAAATATATTTCAACCTAGACATTAGTCTACTAAAATCCATGTGATGCCACCAAATGTTGACATAAAATTTGGTTTAGTTAGCTACAAATAGTTTTATGTTAAATATGTTAACTTTAGCCAGAATAATGTATTGTAAGGGTTAATATTGGGTTAATTCCTTATTATTAACTTATAAATAAGTAGTGATTATATTTTAATTCATTCATACACAATACATAGAACACAAGAACTTCCTACTCTAACTCCTTCTTTTTATATATATTAATCTAACCATCAAATAAAATAGTTCATACACTCTTTATTCTATACCATTGGTACAATTACCTAGGTTATTTTTTTTGTAACCTTTTCACAATTCTCTATATTCACATCTATTATTCCCTATATATTTTATCTATTACATTTCTATGGTATAAATATTGATCTAATACAACATCAATCAATAGTCATGTTTGTGTGAGACATACCCCTTTCTTTAATCAAGTCAGCCTTTGTCTCTACAAAGCCTTCTTTCTTACCATAGCCCCACTCAATGTAATATTTTATTATATTAGCCTAGAAGAGTGTTCTATTACTATGGTATTGAAATAATCTCTGTGGTACCTATGGTTTGGTTCTTTGATTGATAGAGAATCCTTCCAATAGGCCATGTAATTTCTTTATAAATAATTAGACCATGAGGAGGAATGGAGAGACCTAAACCTTATTATTATTATTATTATTATTATTATTATTATTATTATTATTATTATTATTATTATTATTATTAGTACATTGGTGTGCACATTCTTAAGCTTGGGTTGGGTTGGTTTGTCTACAATGTAATTTAATAGATATCTACTTAGTGATCTAGAGAAGATCATGCAGTGTGATATTTTCTTTGATTTTCTTCATGCTCTCTATTTTATTGTAACTTGTCTTACTAGGAAAATGTTGTACCTCTTTAGGGGGATTGGGGTTATTAGATTTTAGGGGTGGGGGATCATTCCTTGATCTAGGATTAGGATGGGTTTCACCATTATTATGGGGAGTGGACATAGTAAGAGGTTGTTGTTGTGTCTGACTTCTAAGGGCATAGTTGATAGACTATTACTGATAGAAAACATATAACTCATTGTAGACTCTTTTGGTTCATTATCTTCTTGGCTAGGGAAATCCAGGTGTGTGACTGTAATTTTGAGCAATTATCTAAACATGAACAATAAAACCCAAAATGCATAATATAGTTAAACATGGAAGATTATGGAAGAAAATTAAAACAGATGAAGAAAATTTTACTAATTCCTTGCTTCGGCTAGACTCCCTCTAAGATTTTCTAATTAAATTATTGGATTGTTGATTGCACTTAGACTCAAAATAGTGATGACATGATCAACAGATTTATGGATTCTTGATATGATTCTTTTAGTTGTTTATGATTCCTTTAAATAGAGGATTGGAGTTGTTTATATAGAAGAGAGAGAGAGGACCAATGGCTAGATTTCAAAGTTGGGTTATTGGGATCTATGGTGGAGGTTTATCCAAGGAATTAAAAATTCCTTGGAGGATTCTAGAGGAGAGAAGGTTCTAGATGTATAAATATATAGAATCTCTTTGGTAGGTTTAATCATGATTAGGGATGGATTATATAGGTGATTAGGGGATTCTAGAGAATCTAGGGGGTAGACTTGTAGAAAATCCTAGGAGTAGGCTTAATAGGTGGGTAGGTGAGCTAGGGGAATTTTAAATACCCAAATAATGGATAAGTGGGGTTAGGATAAGATAATGGAAATTTAAGATAACTAATAGATTGGTGGGGTAGGAATAATGTTAACGAATGAAGACATGTTGAGGGGTGATATTATATAAATGACTAAGATTAGGATAAAGGGGGTAAATTAATGGGATTAATTAGAATAATTAAGGTGATTGGATTTTAGTATATACATTTTGCCCCTCTTTAAAATGGCATTGAGAGTTGACAAAGTGGAGTGAGTAATTGTATTTCAAAGAAAAATAATTTCATAGATGAATGTTAGTGGATATGATGCCCCTTCAAAGTGACATGTGGGAAAGAATGAGATGGATGGCCACTCAAAAAAATAAATGAGGGGTGAGATGTGATGAATATATAAGGGGAAGGGATGAAAGATGTTGAGATAGATGATGAAGAAGATGAATTAAAATTCAGTAGTGAGATACAAATTGATTATGCCCATTATAAATACATATGCATAGGGAGTGAAAGTGACTATGTTATGGTTGTTGATGTAGACACCTAAATCTAGCCACTGATAACCTCCAACTAGGATTTTAAATAATTTATACTCAAAATGCATAATTTGGCCTAAAAAAAACCAAAATAGGCTAAATGATTTGAAACTGACATATTCAAGTGCTCATTTTGGCCAGGGTATCCCTAAATAAGGCAATGCAATTTATGGGCCAGCTAACTTTGATCAGATCATTTTGAGTCAAAATACCAATTTTGCACCTAAGTGCTCTGGATTGCTCTTTCATATCAAATATCTTACACAAGATGCATGCATTTGTTATTTTTTGTTGATAATATCCTAAATGATATAATAGATCTAATGTATTTGACATTGACTCTTAATTCTAATCTAGTCAAAATTTAGACCAATAATAAGACATTTTGATCAATTTGAGTAATTTGTGCACATAGTTCTTAATCATTCTTAAGAGATAATTAATATAAGTTAGAGTTTTAATTAATAATTCCATGGACACTTGTTGAATAATTTTTTTTAGAAATGAATATTTAATATCTACATCATTGGGTGGCCTCATTTCTTGGGAAGACATCCCTAGGCCATAAATGCCACAAATATCAGGATTCATGACTTCCTTGAAGCCCTCCATGCCTCTTAATTTCTCCTCTATCCCAAATATTGATGAGCCTATTTATCAAATTTAATTTCATAATTGGATTAATCCTTAGCCACACATCTTCATCTCAGGATGGATAGTTCAGGTTGATTCTGATCATTTTCGAAAATCTATAAATAGGAGGCCTTACCATATCATTTCTAAACTATTTTGGTGCAAAGTTATAATGAAAAAATATCTTCAATAATCCATTGAAATTAGTGTTACCATGCCAAATTAATTCCAATCCAAGCTAAGCCAAAGCCACAAGGTGCCAAGGAGAAGAAGAGATAGCCAAGCCTCCTTTGATGAAGACTTCATGAGCACAAGCCGAGCAAGCCACTACAACAAGCATTTTGGAGCATTCAAAGAAGGTAAAAGAAGGTTGATTTTTCATTTTAGTTGTGTGTTTTATTCATGTTTCTTAACTAAGATCTCCCTAGTGTCTAGGCCTAGAGATGTTATATTAGTTAGTGTGTTTCTTTCATTTTGTTTTCATTTTGAAACTAACACCATACTAACCATCCTCTCTTGAGTCAAATTCTTAGATCACATATGGCATGCTCGATGGGATAAAATTCATCCCACACATGAAGAAGATCATTTTGTAGCTTTAAAATCTTCATTTGGATCATTAAAACTCTTGCAAATTGATTTTCTAACTTTGTTTTGCCATTTTCCTTTGTCACAGGTTTACATGGTAACTAACGTCAATTAGTAAAACTAACATCAGTTGGATAGTTATCATCAGTCACTATTGGTATAACTAATTTTTTAGATAATCATCATTAGTTATCTAGTGTAACCATCATCGGTTATATAACCAATGTCGGTCACTATGTTTTTCTTAAAACACAAACTTGAGAGATCTTTTTTTAAAGTTCATTATTTCAAACCTAAAAGAGATTCAAAGCTAAAGGACATGCTAACATTTTTGTTGCAAGACCAACCTTGACATTTTCTAAAAACATGTTTAGATCACCTTTTTCATGCTTAAAATGAATTAGGAATGTTATTTTGGGTGCTTAAAGTAATATTTAGGTGCTTAAGTGAGTTTTTAGCATTAGTTTTCAAAGTTATAACTAAGACCAAGGGGTCAAATGAACACCACCTCATTTTCCATTTGGGCTTAAAAATAAACTCACCTTTCCATGTTATTGTATTTACTTAGTTATTTAAGTTAAATCTTTATTTGGCAAAAAGAGGGGTGTTGTATGTATGCTCTTCCATTTGTCCCATTTAGGGAACCCTTGGAATCAAAAGTGCCATTCCTATTGAAAGTAGCCTAGTCAAAGGCTTAGAAATAAATTCATCTAAATCACTCTCCAAAAAATTGTCAAAGTTTGGGTGACCTTGAAAATGACCCTAAAGTCTTTCTACTTTCATTCTTTCTTTATTTTTATACAAACTTGGCTTGTGAGGGGAACTTCATCACCTCCTACAAGTTCTTTAGGGAAGATTTTACCTAGAGTTTCACCTCCTAGAATTGAGTTCATTTGGATCCTAATTGGAGTTGCACATGGGACGTAGTGGCACTTTGGACATCACACTACACTGAGTGAACAACATGATGTAGTGGTTGCAAAAAATACTAGACCTTTTTGCAACAAGCCAAGTGATATGGACCTAAAATTTGTGATTTTCTTTTGTATTATTTGGCATGAAATTCATTGTGCAATTGATTCCCCTAGAACATTTGGAAACTTGTCAGATCTTAGACAAATCCCCACTTGCCACAGAAGTATTATTGGTGTAAGGTGCACCTCAAGGTCCTTGTCACAGTACTATCATTTGAGAGAAGGGGGGTGTAAAAACCCTACTATATAATGCATATTTACTTTTGGATGAACACTTAAAATCCTCTCAAATGATGTATATTGATGGATTCTAACAATACCAAGTAACCTTATCAATTTAAGATTTAAGAGTGATTCATAAATTGAGTTTTGTCCTAAATTAAAGTATTGTTTGAAGTCAAAACTTGGTGTAATCAAAAAATTCAAACCAAACACATATTCCTAATTTTCCTTTGAATAAAGAGGTGTTATGTTGCCCACTTGAAAACATCAATTTTCCTTGTTCAAAGTTCATCAAAATCTAAGGAGTCATATCATCCACTTTGGCATAGTTATGATGCCCAATTGAGTCTAGACCTTTACCAAAGTTGTTTAAGTCCTTCAATTATAACCTAAATTCAAAATTGCACCTTTATAAGTTCATAGGGTTGATGTGTTAAATGGGTTCACAATTTGCACTAAAATTGAGGGAACTTAGGTTCAATTTCCAAATTGGGTTGAAGGTCATTTTAGACTCAAGATCATTATCACCACTTGATAAACTTAAGCCATTTTGTGCTAAACATTTGCACTTTTAGTCTATGCACCACAACATTTTGAGTCAAGAAAAGTAGTATTATGCTATCAAAATTGTGGAAAACTATCTTTGCCTTAGAGAGTTTTTGAAACAATTTTTTTGTCACACCTTTTGAGTAGTTTAGCATCATTATGCTGCCCAAAACATTTCAAATATTGTTTCATATACCCTCTTGCATAGAATTCATATTTGTTCCTACATTTTCAAACCAATTCGAGTGAATTTTTGTGATCTTTTATCTATCATATTTATACTGTTCACTTTTATCTAGCTTATTTGTCAAAAGAACCAATTTTTATACAATTATTTATGAGAAAATAAACTATCTCTAAAGTGCCTTTTGTTTCATACCTTATACCTCGTTGATCAAGTTCATGTCCAAGAATTAAAAACCTAGTTTTTGTTAGAAGTGTTTCAAATCCATTAGATTAAAACATTCATTTATTTCAAAGTATACCTTTTGACGTCATTTGGCCAAGAGTCCTAGTGCATGCCTTATTTGAGCCTAGCTTTTGATGCCACATTTAGCCAAAAGACCTACCAAATTTTAAATTCCTAGATTAGATTGATTTGAAACACTTCAACCTTAGAGTTTGGAATTTTTATTTTTGGTCCATTTACTTGCTTATCTTTATGTGAACAATGAAATATTATATACTTCATGCTAGCTTGTTTCCTCAAAAATCTTTGCATAAACCTTTTGATCTTTTTGACGAATCTAGACCAAGTTGGAACATCATCTGTTTTAGATTTTGTCCTTTTTAGAGTTTATAGAACTCTTTGACCTTTTATCACAAATCATTGACTATAGATCCCAACATGTATTCCTACACTTGTAGTGGACTCATGTACAATCCAAACATTAGTAATGTGGTGGCACAAGAGGAAATAGTGCAAGACCCCTATGTAGATAATATTGCTTATGAGATGGATTCTTATCCCTCTTATAATGCTCAATTAGGGGGATAAAACCAAGATCCATTGGATAAATATTTGGTTAACACACCACCTTATTCAAAACAAGATCAAGAACAAAGCACACAATAGCTAGCTATAATACCCATAATAGACGAGCTAGTTCTTCAACAACCATATTCTACTAATATGACTTCCATGTATGATCCAATTTTGTTTGAGTAACACTTGTTATAGAACAAAAATGAGATTTTGGTTAGAGATATAGAGCTAGGGGCCAAATTTCCAGTAGACTTCCCCCATGAAAATTTACCAAGTCTAGTAAGAGTGCCCCATAATATCATTTACGATCAAGAGGCTTCTTCTAACGATCCTATGGCTCTAGTTCAAAAAAATGTATCAAGACTATAAGGTATCTAATCAAGGAAAAAACATCTTGGAAAATCATTTTAACCAAATGCAGATAGAATATCAAACCTACCTGAATCTAGCACATAATTTCAATCAAATGAACATGGTGAGTAAGCCTCTTATTGACCTAGTTCCTTCAACAAGAGTATTGATAGAATTAACTAGACAAGAGAATTTGAGTTCTGACCCATTTGTATAAATTGCTTCAAAAGATAAATTTATGCATATGCCCATTATTGAAGAAGTGTCTTTGGCCTCTACATAGAATAGTAAGCCAAACATAGTGGATAATGTGAAAACAACATCTAATTCTAATCAAAGTGGTACTAATGCACAAACAACTAGCCAACAACATGTGCCCATAGTTAATCCCGTGAGGAGATCATCATACCAAGGAATAGGATTTTCTACATCCCAAATTTAATTAGCTACTTCCTCAAGTTTACAACTTATAGGATTAGGTAATCATATAATGGCCAATGTCACGCCTCAATGATAGAATGCAATGAATCCTACTCCTCCTCAACAAGTAACGAGTAGTATTATATAATAGTAGGCATAATCTAGTGTATCAACGCAACAAAGGACAAATACATTACCACTTCAATTAGTGACAATTAATGTTCTACCTCACCAGTTTATGACAAACATGCCTCTTTAGTCACAGGCTAATATGCTAATCCAAAACCAAGCAATGATTGCTTAAAAATGTGAAAATATTGGTCAGCAATAGATGATAAATATACAACCTATTCTTAATTACCCATAAGGATTAATGCAATAAGGAGGTCCCCATGTTTTTCAAGTACCTACTAGATAGCTATTGATTCAAAATGTGCCACAAATTTAGAGATAGGGTCTTGGTCTACAAGTTCCCACTCAACAACAAGGTTCGATTAGTTAGTAGCCTATCCCTTTTTAACCATAATAGGCATAGTATAGTTATATCCCTCTATCCAAACCACAAAATCCTCCAAGTCAAACCTTTATCACTAACCCAAACTAGAATATTGTGCAACCAAATGTACAATTTTAAGTACATCCTAATCCATATATGCATATTCCTAGTCCATTCCCCAACCAAACCAATATACCCTAATAGGTATTTACATCATACCCTAGCTAAAGTGTCCTACTTTTTACCTCCCAACCATCCACCCAAACCAATATTCTCCCTCAAACCAATGTTCCTTCTAGTTTTTTATCCCAAGAATTACAACAGATGAAGGATGCAATTGCTACCATGAAAGGTTGAGAAATAGACTAAAGAGTTTAAATTGGATGACATGTGTTCCTATCCATTCAACAAAGAGTATTTACAGATACCATTTCCTCTAGGACATGAACCACCAAAATTTGACAAATATAAAGGGAAAGGTGACCCTAAGGCCCATTGAACTGAATTCATTGTCGCATGTCAACTAGTGGCATATAGTGACACATACCTTTTTTTGTTGTTTCCAAGGAGCTTGGTTGGACAAGCCTTGGAGTAGTTTTTAAAGTTGCCCAAAAATTTAGTAATAGATTTTGATGTTTTTTTTGATAAATTTTTACAACACTTTTCCTATAATCTTGAGCATGAGATTTCATTACTGGACTTAATGCAAGCAAAGCAAAAAGCTAGTGAGAGTTTTTTAAGTTATCTAAAATGATGGAGAGCCCTTGCAAGTAATTTCACCCATAGTTTACTAGATAAACAATTAGCTACTATGTTTACCAAAAATTTGTATAGTGAGATAGCATATCATCTGGAGCTACAATGTGCAAATACTTTCAAAGAGATCATTGATAAAGGTTTGTTGATCAAGTGAGCACTCATAAATAAAGCAGTCATCAAATTTAATTCAACTAATCAAAATCAAGGTACCAATCAAAGAAATGGCCAACAACAACATCCCATTTAGGGCAAGCATCACAACTGGCACATGCCAATAACCAAAACAGATTGAAGCAATTCAACTGCAATAGAAATGTTATGGGAAATGGATTAACCAAATATTATTATGTCTAAATGGTGAAAACATCATCTACACCACCTTTTCATCTTACTCCTACCTAGCAATCTCTCCAACCAATGTTGCAAGCATAAAAAATAAGACCTACATAACAAATACAATAGCCTTTACCATTACAAACTCCTATTCTTAGGAGAATTGTGCCTACACGTCGTGTCTTTAGTGACCTAGGAGAACCTATTGAGTTTATATTTCATAATATTTTTGTCTCTAATTTTATTACTTGGCCTATACCAAAGCATTATGCAAAAGGCATTCCTTATCTTGACTGGTATCATGAAAACAAATTCTATGACTATCATTGGGTCAATGGGCATAATCTACAAAGATGTGTCTAAATCAAGTATTTAAGTAAGAATATATTGGGGAATGGGGAGATAACATAGGATAATGGTGATTACAATTCCAATAAAACTCTTAAGATTAATCAAAACCCCTTTCCTTGACATAACAATCAACAACAGTAAAATAATCAACAATAACAATGACCAGTGCAACAACAAAATCAATAGTATCAAAATCAAAAGCCAAACCAGTAGAATCAATAAAATTAGCAACAAAAACCACAATGATAGAATAATAAATAAATCTAAGGTCAGAATGGTAACAACCAACAAACCTACCATGTAGTTTCACATGACTTCAATAGGGTTGTAGGTCATATTTTAGGGGGTAGGGTTAATACCATCTTCATTAATCCTAGACCAAGCACTAATCAGCCTAGATCATTACTAAACAATAGCATTCAACCAAATTATATGGATAGTCCTTCTTTGACTTGGGAGTGCATACATGCAAACTAACAAACTATGACTTCCCCCTTTGGACCTTATATCAATAACTCATCCTTGTCACATGACCACATATGAGTGCACTAACAATTAAGACTTGTCTTGTCTGGTCACACACCATTCCCAACATTGGTTGGAAATAATGGTCTAATATTTGATCTTAATTATGTAATCAAAACTTGAAGGTCAAAGATTACTATCCCAAGCCCACAACCACCTACCACTTTGCCTGTCATCTAACCAATCATTCAGCCTCGAAATAACCATTCACTACTAACCAAGACAAGAAGTTTGATATTGTGAAACAGTTACAAAAGACACCACCAAAAATTTCTATTTTAGATTTTCTATGAATGCCAATAATCTACAAGATCATCTTGAATGAGTTTTTGACTCAATCTACTATTTCTAGTGACATATCCCTTCATAAATTTCAAGCTTTGTTTAGACACCTAGCTCTAGCCCAATAAGTCACATTCAACCAAAGAAATATGTCTTCCCTTGGCTCACTCCATAATAACCCATTATACATAGAAGTTTATATAAAAAGACATAAAGTGAAACATGTCCTTATAGAAAATGGATCAGGCCTCAACATAGTGTCTCTAAAGCTCATCAAGCTTCTTGGATACACAATGGTAGATCTCTAACAAGAAATGATAACCATCAAAGCCTGTGAAAATTAGGAAAGAGAATCACAAGGCACCATTAGTTTTCCAATTATCATTGGGCCTTTGACCCATGATACACTTTTCCATGTGTTTGATCTTGAGTTGTCATATAATATGCTTCTAGGTAGGCCTTGGTTGCATAAGATTCATGCAGTCCCATCAACGCTATACCAATGTATCAAGTTTTCCCACTCAGGGATGGAAGTGAATCTAGGAGATTTACACCCATATGAACACTACAAACATCTTGTGGCCAAATTTCAAAGCTATAATTATCAGTACAACATGAATCCAAGTTCCAAGTAGGATAAAGGAAATGTTATACTTATTGATCCTTTACCAGATAATTACATAAATCCTAATACCTTGGATTCTCTTTGCCACATGTCACCTCCTAAAGCTTCTAATCATTTCACCATTTTAGATACTAAATCAGGAGAGTATGTGACCCATGATACATTTCATATTTCTAATCTTCCTCAAAATCTAAAAACCTTAGGTGACCTAAAGTCACTCCACATATGCATTGGAAATAAAATAACAAGGATAAGGGACTTGTCACATTTGTACCAAAATCTAGCTTAGAACCTGACCCTCTTGAAGGGGATGAATCATGGTTATACAATGGAAACTAAGATGATTTTTATAAAAGTATAAAGTATCCTATTCCCAATCGGATCATGGAGTGTCACAATTATGAAGGAAGAGGCCTCAGACCAAATCAAAAAGGAACCATTGAGCCAATTTTTATGACTAAGTATGAAAGACCTTATGAAATTATATTTAAACTACTTGGGGGTGACCCCACATATCTTATTCAAACTCCATCACCAGTGACTAGTGATGATGATGTTGATAGTGAAGTAGAGTCTGATCATAGCCTCACCTTTGATGACCTATCTGAAACCATCCTATTTGATAACAATGCCATTTGTACCCTTACTCTAGCCATTAATTGTAACCCATTGCCATTATATTATCCCCAACTAATAGATTGGGACCAATAAGAATCTAGTCTACTGATTGATGAGTTCTAAAATGATGAGGAATTATTTGACTTCTTAGGCTTTAGAGACAACATTTTGTTGGGAGATCACAAGTCAGGATTCTCAATTACATTATATCTTGTAGCCTATTTTGGAGAGCGAGTGAACACCCTTAGCCAAAAAAAATAAATTAGAACATTGAGGTCCCAAAGTGAAAACCTCTTTGAGGTGATTTTTGACTAGGGAAAAAATAAAGATAAAGGCTAGTCTAGTGGTGAAAACCTATTTTAGGTGCCATTAGATGGGGGTGTTCATTTTTATTTGAATTTAGACTAGGAGACCATCAAAGATAAACTTGACTATGGATTTGGTTTTAGCTTTTGGAAACAACAAGTATTTGATCAAATTCTTTAATAATTTCTAACTATTTTTGTCACATGGCTAGATCTCCCATTAGGGGACTCAAATTCATCATGCCTAAGAGAAGTTGAAGAGCAAGTCCTAATGAAAAACACTGACATAATCCAATAGTTCAAGTCATTTCCCACTATCCTATAAGATGTTTTGACCCTTCTAGTCAAGGATATAACAAAGGTAAATATTGAGACTCCATCAGACCTAAAATTGATAAAACTAGGCACGTCCCTCATTGAGGAGGAACATGACATATTTACAACTCTATTGAGAGAATTTGTAGATATCTTTTCATGGGCCTATTCTTACATGATAGGTTTAGACCCCACCTTATTTATACACCACCTTATGGTTAATCTTGATGCCAAACTAGTAAAACAAAAGCTATGTAAGATGCATCTTCTTATTGTTGTATTGGTAAAGAAAGAGTTGGAAAAACTCTTAGATCTCTAATGTGGTACCTATTAGTAAAAAGCTTGAAGGGATCATAATCTATACTAATTTTTGAGACATCAGCAAATTTTGTCCTAAAGATGATTTTCCATTGCCTAATATCAACATGATCATCGACTGCATGGTAGGTTATGAAATGATTTCACTCATGGATGGATTTTCAAGATAGAACCAGATCAGAATAACACCAAAAGACCAATATAAAACAATGTTCACCACTCCATAGGGAAAATTTTGTTATTAGGTAATGCCATTTGGCCTTAAGAATGCTAGAGTTACATATCAAAGAGCCATGACTATCATATTTCATGATATGATGCATGATATTATTGAAGACTATGTCAATGACATATTAGGAAAATCCAAAACTAGGGCTAACCATCCAATAGTGTTGTGTAAGATATTTGAAAGATTATGAGAGTACAAAGTTAGATTCAATCCAAAGAAATGTGTGTTAAATGTAACTTCAGGCAAATTACTTGGCTTTATCATGTCTCATAGAGGTATTAAAGTCAACTTAGTTAAAGTCCATGCTATAATCAAGATGCCACCACCAACTAATTTAAAGCAACTCCATAGTTTTTAGGGTAAGATCTAGTCAATATGATGCTTCATATCTTAGTTAGAAGACAAGTTACATGCATTTACACACCTTTTGAAGGAGTTGTATTTATTGGGATGATCACTGCCAAATAAATTTTTAACAACTCAAAGACTATCTTGTTAATCTACCTATTTTATTACCTCCTATGCCAGGAAAGCCATTCTTTTTATACCTATCTGCTATTGAATATGATCTAGGGGCACTCTTGGATCAACATGATGACAATGGAAAAGAGAATTCCATATACTAGCTAAGCTATACCTTGGTTATATATGAACATAATTATGAACCTATTAAAAAATCTTGTCTGGCCATGGTCTTCACAACTCAAAAATTGTTCCACTACATGTTTAATAAGACCATGGTCATTTAAAAAGTAGATCCACTCAAATATATACTATCTAAAATAGCTTTCAAGGTAGAATGGATAAATAGATCATGCTTCTCAGTTATTTTGACATAGAGTATGTCAATCAGAAGGCAATCAAGGGACAAGTTCTAATAGATCAACTTGTGAAAGCACCTCTCACAAACACACAACCACTCATATTTAAATTTCCTGATGAATCTATAATGACTGTCATTGACACACCCCTTGAGAGAAACCCTGGAAGATGTACTTTGATGGTTCATTTACTACACTTGGATCAGGGGTAGGCCTATTATTTATTACACCACAGGGGGATTTAATCCCTAAATCATTCAAAATCAACTTTTATTATACAAACAACATGGACAAGTATGAAGCACTTGTTGTAGGACTTTGATAGATAGTGCATTAGAACATATCTCATCTCCAAGTTTAAGGTAATTCTTAGTTAATCATCAATCAGGTCACAAATCATTTTCAGACCAAAGATGACAAGCTGGTTCCATATAAAGCCATGGTCGACACTCTTAAGCAAAAAATTAATAACATTAAGTTTGATCACATACCAAGGGCTAGTAATAGAACTATAAATTCCATGACTACTATTGGCTCTCTAGTTTGACAAATAGATAAAGCTAGAGAGTATCAGTTCCTCATCAGGAGTTTGTCAGTACTAGCTCATGAACCTTCAACCTTTGCAATGATTAGTGATATTATTGGTCCTAATTATATTTTGTATTCAGACCTTTAAAAATACCTTCATGACCAATTTATACCACCTAACCTATCTCATAAATAAACCAAAGCCTTCATTCATCATTCCACTCACTATACTCTACTTGCAGCCACCCTTTACCATCAAAGTTTTGATGGAACTCTGATTTGTTGTTTAACTTTGATAGAGTCTAAACTAACATTAAAATAAGTTCATGAAGGAGTATGTGAAGCTCATTATAGTGTGTCATTCTTATCAAAAAAGATCTTGCATACTGGTTATTATTAGTCCATAATGGATGTAAATGCTATTACATATGTAAAAAAGTGTGACAAATGTCAATGGCATGCTAATTTAATTCATGCCCTAGCAAAAACTTTGAAACCAATGTTGACACCATGGCCATTTTCTACATGGGGGCTTGACCTCATTGGAAAGATCAACCCCACTTCATCTGACAACCATAAACATATTCTTACTTCCACCGAATATTTCACTAAGTGGGTTGAAGCTATACCCCTCACTTACGTGACTGGAAAGCAAATTTCCAAATTCATCTTCAACCATCTCATTTTCTGCAAAAGTATCCCCTCTATCATTATATTTGATAATGGAGGATCATTTAATAATAAGGATGTAGATTAGCTATGTATTAAATATAACATCACACAACATTTTTTCATAGCATATTACCCTCAAGGTAATGGCCAAGCTGAGGCATCCAACAAAGCCATTGTCAATATTCTCAAAAATACTATCAATGATGCTAATCATGATTAGCACCTATAGATATTCCTTTCCCTTTGGGCATACTATACCAATCATCATACCCTCATAGGAGCCACTCCATACTCACTTGTTTATGGTACTGAAGCCATCCTTCCCATTGAGGTCGAATTGCCTTCACTGTGCATCTCTTTCAAGCATGTCCTAGATGATCATAGATTGCCTACAAGAGATAGACCTATTTGATGAGAAATGCATAGCTATGCTCAATAATCTTCAAGCATATCAAAAATGACTCAAAGGCCACTATAATCAGTGTGTTAAGTATTGAACATTTGAACTTGGTGATCTTGTTCTTAAATAAAACCAAAAACATACCATGGTTGAGAAGAATAATAAAGAGAAATTCAAACCAAATTGAATAGGGCCTTTCATCCTTACTGTAGATTATGGATCAGGAGCATACAGGCTTGCCACATTAGATAGAGATGAACTTCCTAAGCTGATGAATATTATTCATCTCAAGTGGTACTATGCTTGAGCGCTAAGGTGTATTGTAAATAAGGACCATTTTAGTTATGCCATTTTATCACTATTCTTCTTTGTACAAATATCATACTTATTTGTCCTCTTATCCATATCAACTTTCTACTTTTGACCTATCAACCTAGTGTGTTCTAAAGCCTAGCTCATTTGACCTTGGTTTTTAACATTTCTTATGCATTTTTAACATCAAGGTATCTGATTAGCTTCATTAGTTGGTACAAGTACTTTAGATAGAGATCATATTTTAGAATAATGTGATAGAAGTTTTGATAGTTGCATCCTTCATTTATTATTCCTTTCTTACCACCAGTCTTGCTACTAATTATAACTGCCTTTGGGTAAATTAGTACCATTGATCTATGCTATTGTGTCTTGGTTATAACCACCTATGGTCAAACTAGGGGAAACATTAAGCCTTGATATACCAACTTTCCACTTCTTATGTTATACTATGCCTTTTTACCAAATGTGCCTATTTTGTTTGAATTGATTACTACACTAGTCAAATTCTTCTGCTGTTACGGTGGAACTACAGTGACTTGAAGTCTTACTCTAGGACTATGTGGGTAGTACTCGATACTTGTTGAGGTTAGCTCAGTAACCTAAGCCATAATCTCACCATTTTTTAAGTAACCTAAGCCACACTCTCACCATTTTGAGAGCAACCTAAGCCATACTTTCACCATTTTGTGAGATTGAACCATTTAGTGTCTCATCATTCTCGATTGAGTTGAGACACTCCAAAACAATTCCAAAAGCATTTGAAAAATTGTTAGAAAAGAATAAAAACATTGACCACTTCTTTGCCTTAAGGATTCTGGGAACCCTTACTAAGTTACAAGCAAATAATTTGTCATTTAGTTTTCCCATCCTTTTTGGCCTTTTTCTCTCATGCACTTGCCATTTTGTAAGACCATTCCTCTTCTTCTCTCACATCCATTCTATTTATTTTCATCAGTTATCACAATCTTCCCATTCCTTGAGAGAACTACATTTGGCCTAAAGTTTTTATTGGATATTACATCCATGAAACTATGTAGGCAATGTCCACTTACCTAGTGCATATGGAGACAACTCAATCACCCCCTTCCATTTATTCTATTCCCCCATTTTGTTCATTTGTTTAGTTTTCACCTATTTTTTAGGGGCACTATTCATATGGTTTATTTTAAGTGTTTCTTTGTTGTTTTATTTGTGTGCCTATTTATTTGCTTTCAACACTATTGCCTTGATTCAGTTTATGTGTGTTCATTGGGTGATTCCTTTCCCACACTTATACTTGAATCTATCCATATTCATATGATTACATTGTCATCATGGTTTCTATCATTGGTGCATTAGTTTATATTAAGTATTGGATTATGGGAGTCAATCTTTATGTATATTTCAGACAAGTCCTCATGGTGTTATACCATGATGTCTACTGACATGTGCTACAACAAATCTCAGCTTCAATAAGTCTATTTAGTAATGGAAACATCTCTTCAGTACTAACATCCTGATTCAATCCCAATCATATCCCAAACATAGTAATTAACCATAAAATAATTTCAACCATTATTAGATCAGACGAGCATCTCCCTACTAGTAGGTTGTTTCAATTCATTAATACTGTCTATGTTAAGTTATCATCATCTTCGATCAAGTTTACCACATTGCCACTATCGGGGTACAATGTTTATAACCACCTTTTGGAAAATCATTGTGCACTATCCCACTTACAATCTCAATGACTTTGAATAATTTTTTAATATCATTATGTTTTCACCCCATCATCTTTCCTTTCTTTGGTCCCCTTGTTTCACTTCTTTCTTTTTGAGGGACCATTTACTGACCTACTTGTGCCAAATGTTCCCTTAAGGGGGCATCATACAATTAGCCTATCATCATTACAGTTGTAGGCATATAGGACCCTTTAATTATTTGAGAATATGTTACTATTACTATAGCTTGCAATGCCTTCCCAAATAGGGGCAAACTATAGACACCTAAATCTGGCCACCGATAACATCCAACCAAGATTTTGACCAATTTCTATCCAAAATGCAAAATTTAGCCTAAAAACACTAAAACATGCTAAATGATGTTAAAATGACATAGTCAAGTGCTGATTTTGGCCAGGGTATCCCTAAATGGGGCAATGCAATTTGTGGGCTAGCTAACTTTGATCAGATCATTTCGAGCCAAAATGCCAATTTTGCACCTAGATGCTTTGGATTGCTCTTTCCTATCAAATCTCTTACATAAGATGTATGCCTTTGTTATTTTCTATTGATAATATCTTAAATGGGATAATGGATCTAATGTATCTGGCATTGACTCTCAATTCTATTCTAGTCAAATTTTAGACCAATAACAGGCATTTTGATCAATTTGAGTAATTTGTGCACAAAGTGCTTAATCATGCTTAAGAGATAATTAATCCAAGCTAGAGCCTAATTAATGATTCCATAAAAACTTATTGAATAATTTATTTTGGAAATGAATATGAATATTTGTATCATCAAGTGACCTCATTTCTTGGGAAGACATCCTTAGGCCATAAATGCCACAAATATCAGGATTCATGCCTCCCATGCCTCATCAATACCTTCTTTGAATCCCTCCATGCCTCTTCATTGCTCCTCTATCCCAAATATTGATGAACCTATTTATCGATTTTAATTTCATAATCAGATTAATCCTTAGCCACACATCTTCATCTCAAGATGGATGGTTCAAGTTGATTCTGATCAATTCCAAAAATTTATAAATAGGAGGCCTTACCACATCATTTCTAAGCTATTTTGGTGCAAAGTTATAATACACAAATATCTTCAAGAAGCCATTGAAATTAGTGCTACCATGCCAACTTGATTCCAATCCAAGCTAAGCCAAAGCCACAAGGTGCCAAGGAGAAGAAGAGATAGCCAAGCCTCCTTTGATGAAGACTTCATGAGCACAAGCCGAGCAAGCCACTACAACAAGCATTTTGGAGCATCCAAGGAAGGTAAAATAAGGTTTATTTTTCATTTTAGTTGTGTTTTTTATTTATGTTTGTTAACTAAGCTCTCCTTAGTGTTTAGGCCTAGAGATGTTATGCTAGTTAGTGTGTTTCTTTCATTTTATTTTGATTTTGAAACTAACACCATACTAACCATCCTCTCTTGAGTCAAACTATTAGATCACAATTGACACATCCCAAGGGGGGAATCAGCCATAACATGATGATGATAGGATTTAAAAGGCCACAATATTTCAATGTATCCCAAATAAGGACACATGCAAGGGATAAATGCTGATGAGGATAAGACCAAGATTTGATAAGATGAATGATGAGTGTAGCTCAAAGCTAAGGTTAAATGATAAGATGATGGAGATGAGAGAGAATAGACAATATGATTGAGTGATGATAAGACAAAGGGGAAGAATTGGACACAATACATCGAATCAATGAGCCATAATATGATTAGCAGTGACGGTGCCGCTATCAAGGATACATGCAAGGTGTCAAGATGCGAAACACCGGAAGCATACAATTGATTACCAAATACCAAGCAACTATAATATGCAGAAATAACCAGATTCACCAAGTAACTAGAATTCAGAATAACATAGATATGAGAGACAATACACAACTTGTATTAACACTTTATACAAAAAAGAATACAATAAAGAAGATGCCACTTCTCCACCACCTATTCAGAGGCTCGCCACACCTCAAGTGAACAGTAATTCTTCTCCCCAAAGCTCTCCCTCTCAGGTCCCAAAACCCAACTCAAATACAGAGTTGGTGTTCACCTCTCGTGCTCCACGCACACCACAAGTGCTCCACGCACTCCACAAGTACTCCACGTACTCAACAAGTACTCAAGGTACTTTAAGTAGATCTCCCATGAATCTGCAACAACCTACAATTCAACAGACCATACTTATGGAAGGAACTCCCTTGCCTTCCTCTTTGCTCTATCCGAGTACACACCTGTACTCCAAGTAGATCCTGCCTGATACTGCTCCCTGTTGTGTTGCTGTCTATATGATCTTGCACACCTGCAAATCAAACACGGTTCTGCTTACCTGTGAACCTTGACCTTGCACACACATACACCTGCAGATCAACGATCTTACTTACCATGTAGATCTCCTATATAGGCCATGCAATTGTGACCAAGATCCTACACTCTTGAAGAATCCAGCTGACTCTCCAAAACCAGCACCTACACCTGGTACTGTGGAACTAGGAGGAACACCCTTGCTCACCTCACACACAGAAGGAACACACTTTGCTCAACTCAAACTAGAACACTTTTCCAATACAACCATGAGTCTATTATATAGATCTCATCCAAACAATAATTAGACATCTAATTACAATAATTAGATCCACAGCTATGAGTCTAAAATTAGCACTCATCATGTAAACACTTGGTTCATCAACCAACTGCCCGTAATTAACTCGCAGTCAAACCACACAAGCGACCGACGTCGGTCCCTGTCTGCCTGGAGGTGACCGACATCGACCGATATATGACTGACGTTGGTTGCTTCTCTCTGCTATCCTACCAACATCGGCTGATCAGACTGACCCCAGCTTCTCTGTAACTCAGCAACCTTCAGCAACCTCCTCTCCTGTTTGCATCAGTGAAGCTTTTAGCTCCACAACCTAACAATCTCCCACTTGGAGATAAACAGTTGCACTGTACCTGTACCTGTACTCCATCTAATCTGTTTCCTAGTTTGTATCCCTCTTCAAGCTCAATTCTGAAGACAACCCACCACACATCTCGTGGTGTACCACCTATCATCCGAGTACCCTACCACATCCAAACCTACAACACCTGTAGTGAAGTCCTGACCCTGCATAGCAACACCTGCTGCCGGTCCCTCTCAAAAACCTGAGAACCCACTTCCCCGAATTGGCTCCTAACTCTGATAGCTCCCACTGCATGGGAATACTCAGGTCTATACCAGATCTCATGTGATTTTGGACACTGAACCTGTCCAGCCCTTAGTGTGCTCCGGCTCTGCATCCTGAACCTCGCCAACACCTGATTCACATCAGCTCCCACTGGAGACAAAATCTACCTGTGATCTCCATGTCTCCCATGTCAAAGAATTCTGCTGCTCCAAACTCCTCATGACATGCCACTGAAACTAATCTTACCCTTAGCTCAGCAAAACCCTGTATGTACAAACCTGCTATAGCAAAACATATCATCCACATACAGTAATAGAATGATGTTGCAATCATCATCCCCTTGGTAAGTCAAACCACAGTAGTTACCCTGACACTAACTAGAGTCATGCTCTGTCCTCCACCTGTCAAAACCTATACCACTATCCTGCAGCTCCTCAAGACCATATGACCTGGTCTTCTATCTCACATATCCATTCTCTCTATTCTTCTACTAAGGCATCCATTCGTCTCTATGCTTTCATCCAACTGGCAAACCTACCAAAACACCCATCTGGTTTTGCATCATAATCCTACCATGCTCCCACCTGTTTCCTGGATCCTTCCTGCTCTACAATCAGCAACAAGTATAAAGAAGAGGAACATGAATTTGAGGGCCTACTTACACCTTCAGTCCTCTGTATGGGTGTTTGAGACTCCTTGACAACATGTTGTCCACCCAAAATTCGTTATAGTGACCGACCTCGACCACCCCACAGTCTGCATCCAACCGACGTTGGTTCTCATGCGTCTGTCCCTGACTACCAACCTGCCAGCGCTGGTGTCCCTGCTGTCGATGTCGGTCCTCTTGATCGACATCGGTCTTACCTACTGTCGACGTTGGTCCCCTGACCGACGTCGGTCTTACTCTGCCCAACACTGCCAGCTTCAGTCTGCACATGACCGACATTAGCACCTGTCTGTTCGATGCCAGCTCCTCCTGATCGACATCAGTATATGTGTTCACCTGTGAGTGATGACTTTTTACCCGCGAGCTCCTTTAAATCAATCCCCATGTCCAAACTGCCTTGCTTAGATGTATCCAGCCTCATCCACTGAACTCTGTCTGCCATCTCCTTTAAGAACACCAAGGCTTTCCAGTTCTTAAGCCTATCAAATATATCTGTCTTCCGCTTAAGAACATGCATCTCCTTCCTGCTCATGTGACCAAGCCTACGAAGCCACGTCTCCACAACAGAAGAAGAATCAGTAATATAAACAAGTAGATAAAGTATACTTGTTTTCTTACCACCAGCTAATTCAAGTGCTACCATTGTGAGAGTTCTTGTGCATCTCTCATCACCCAATCTTTCTGAAGAAATTAGCCATATCTCCAGACCTGGGACCTGCATGACCATCATCAACACCTGTGTGTTGGCCGCCTGCAATTTCATCTTCACTTCCCCTTTGCCAATCCTTTGGCAAGGCTCACCAGCTCCTCTACCTGGGGCTGCATGGAAAGAGGCAACCGAATCTTTTATCCAAGATTCAACTTTATCCAAGAAACCTCCCAGAGCATCCTGTGCAACAACACCTGCAACATCTGCTTCTTCAGTTTCTTCATGCTAATCTGCTACCAACCAACAATGTTCTTTTACCTGCTCTTTCTTTCCATTGGACCGTGAGTGACCGTCTGTGCTTTTCAACTCCTCCATCCTTAGTTTACTTTGATCTACCGTTGCTCTACTCCCACTCGATCAAAAACCCCTGAGAGTGCCCTGTAACCAAACACAACCCTGCTTCCTGCAACCTTAGCTCTGATACCACTTATCAGGATGCGAAACACCAAAAGCATACAATTGATTACCAAATACCAAGCAACTATAATATACGGAAATAACCAGATTCACCAAGTAACTAGAATTCAGAATAACACAGATATGAGAGACAATACACAACTTGTATTAACACTTTATACAGAAAAGAATACAATAAAGAAGATGCCACTTCTTCTCCACCACCTCTTCAGAGGCTCGCCACACCTCAAGTGAACAATAATTCTTCTCCCCAAATCTCTCCCTCTTAGGTCCCAACACCCAACTCAAATACAGAGTTGGTGTTCACCTCTCGTGCTCCATGCACACCACAAGTGCTCCACGCACTCCACAAGTACTCCACGTACTCAACAAGTACTCAAGGTACTTCAAGTAGATCTCCCATGAATCTGCAACAACCTGTAATTCAACAGACCATACTTATGGAAGGAACTCCCTTGCCTTCCTCTTTGCTCTATCCGAGTACACACCTGTACTCCAAGTAGATCCTGCCTGATACTGCTCCCTGTTGTGTTGCTGTTTATATGATCTTGCACACCTACAAATCAAACACGATTCTGCTTACCTATGAACCTTGACCTTGCACACACATACACCTACAGATCAATGATCTTACTTACCATGTAGATCTCCTATATAGGCCATGCAACTGTGACCAAGATCCTACACTCTTGAAGAATCCAGCTGACTCTCCAAAACCAGCACCTACACCTGGTACTGTGGAACTAGGAGGAACACCCTTGCTCACCTCACACACAGAAGGAACACACTTTGCTCAACTCAAACTAGAACACTTTTCCAATACAACCATGAGTCTATTATATAGATCTCATTCAAACAATAATTAGACATCTAATTACAATAATTAGATCCACAGCTATGAGTCTAAAATTAGCACTCATCATGCAAACACTTGGTTCGTCAACCAACTGCCCGTAATTAACTCGCAGTCGAACTACACAGGCGACCGACATCAGTCCCTGTCTGCCTAGAGGTGACCCACGTCGGCCGATATATGGCCGACGTCGGTTGCTTCTCTCTGCTATCTTGCCGATGTCGGCTGATCAGACCGACCCAAGCTTCTTTGCAACTCAGCAACCTTCAGCAACCTCCTCTCCTGTTTGCATTAGTGAAGCTTTTAGCTCCACAACCTAACACAAGGGAGATAGAAATGATGAAAAAGTTATGGTTCTGGTCATGCCCCAATTAAGGGAGAAAATTGTAAACTTTAAATAAATGATTGATGGGAGAAAATATGGATATTGTGAGTTATCAGGCCCAATTTACAAGTGTAGGTGATTGATGAAAAGATGAAGGCAATGATTGTGATGATGGATCAATAGAGTGATTGATTAATGATTGATATTATAGCTCAAGGATTTTATTGATACAAGACTAAAGAATGGAAAGATAGATGATGGAGAAAGAGATATGTGATGACAAATTATTAGGAAAGAAGAGGGAGTGGTCTAGCTAACCTTAGGCATAATAGATGACTAAGTGCTACCTACATAGTCTAACAAAACCTCATGATGATGTAGTTCAAATTAAATGATAAACAATGAGAGATACAAGAGGATGATGATGATGATGATGATGATGATGATGATGATGATGATGATGATATGTTATACATGTTAGCAGTTAGATATAGGAGGTGAATTAGATGAATATAAATGATTTTGGAGATGAGATGTTAGATTTTGATGACTAGAGATAAGATAGATAAAGGATTCTTTGGATATTAAATGAATGGGCTAGGATGATAGAATTCATGATGGGAAAGGATGATGAGTAGATGATCAAGACATCATTATTTTAATAATGCCAAAAATATTCTAATCAATCCAATAAATATTACACTTGAAAATATTCCCCATGTTATAAGTATGACCAAGAGAACATTATTCCAAAGTGTGTAGGTAAATAGAAAAATTTGCATCATCGAGGGATCCTAAAGCATCATTGTAACTTTTGGTGTCATCATAACATACTCATTCATTTCCAAATATAAAAAAAGAGACATGATGTAAGATTATAGTAAAACAAATAAAAACCTAAGATAATAATATACATGACAAAAGATGTGCAAATAAGTCAAACAATAAAGAGCAGATAAGTAACACACATAAGTATCTACATGTAGTGTCATAATTTCTTGTCTAATGATGGGATGAGTCCTTGGGTGATGGGATGGACTAGGATGATCATGATGAGAATATGGAATTAGGATACTTTTAGATTTAGAATAGATTTGGATTTGTATAAGATGATCATGATTAGGATTATGACTTCGGTAAGGCTATGGATGTGGATATGGATTTTGGACTAGGTGAGGGATTTGGATATGTGGACTTGGATTATGATTAGGATAAGGATGTGGAAATTTATATGAGAGACATAAGACTAATCAAGTGAAATTGAGACTAGGTCAATGCTAGCTCTATATAGACTAGATTTTCCCTTGGTTCATAATAAGAGGATGGATGATGTGATTGTGAAAGATGAAAGGCATGGAGATGTATGAAACAAGGGTATTAGCCATTAGATTAGACACCATGGACTATTTTTCTCATTTTAAAATTTTATGATTTTAGGGTTTTTGGAATATTTCAAATTTTAAGACTTTTTGGAATATGTATGCACACTATACAAATAAGGTTACTAGTAAAGGGAATATCAAGCCTAGCAACCAGGATAAGGATGAATGGATGAAATAATGGATGGGATGATAAAAAGGATGAGGATTATGTTAAAAAGGGATAGATGACATCATCATGCATGAACCAGATATCTATTGACTTGGGTGTTCATTGGAGGATATGCCAAGATGATTCTAGAACATTTTTAAAGACATCTTCCTCTCTATTACAAAGGTTAAAATGCAAAGGATTGATTGACATAATGAGATGCAAGATAGGATGGTGGATGATGGGTAGGAATAATATATATAGAGATATGAAATGGATGGATTTGACCCCAAGTGTTGAGATACAATGTGGACAACATATTATTTTACCATGATGCTGGAAATTAGTTTTCATCATGGTACTTACCCAAGGTGCTAGAAGACTAGTTTTCACCATTGGACGAATGATTTTTTATGTATTTTATTTTATTATTATTATTTTTAACTTTTAAATTTTAACTTTTTGATTTTTTGATTTTTTGGGGCATCTTGATTTATTGGATAAGGGCGAGAAGCAAGAATGCTAATACTATTTGGATCTTCAAATGACACCTATTCTGGAGATGTGTGATGCTAGGACCATATTCTCAATACTAGATTCTTAGATATCCTAGTGGCCTTTATTGAATCTTGATTTAACATCCTCTAGATGTCTCAACTAGGTATATTTATAACCCTTATGAGGGACAATGATTCCCAGGGATTTGAGATATGGTGTGGATGGGAGTATGTCATGATTGTGATGATGGGATATAGGATGTGAGTTAGGGATATGATCATGATGGATGATATAATGGTATGGGGAGAAGAAATGGGGTTTGACATTTACATACACCATTGGATATGGTGAAGAGGATTCTTTAGATTGGTGCCATAAGATTAAGGGATCCAAGATTTTTTGTTTTTTTAATTATTTTATCCAAACATTAAGAGGATGGTCAGACATATAATTATTATTTTTTAAAATATTTTGATAGGATGATTTTTTATTTTAATATTTATTTTGGTTGCCTCCTAGTGCCTGATTGTGGGTTTCACCAAAGGGAAGTGACTTTTGACTAGATAAATGATTTTGAATTAGATAGACCCCTAGCTATTTAAGGATATTTATACAAGAGGATGCTTATTTACAACTTGGATGATTATAAAACTCATCTTTACTTTTATTAATTAAGTTTGGATCAAAGTGGTCTTGATTTTTTGATAGGATTAACTAATTACGAGCTTGGATTCATGTATATTCGATATAGGATAGTGCATGTGGAGGGGAATCCAATGATGCATATACCTATTCATCCAATTTATGGAGTGGGATGTAGGGATTATAGAGGATGGGTATATGATTAAGAATGTTTTGTGGATTAAGGGGATAATGGGTAGCGTAGTCCTCATAAAGTTCACTAGGATCCCTAGCCTCAAAATTAGAGAAAGTGTCCTAAAGGATCTCAAAAGGATCACTAAGACTCTTGGTAAAATTCACATTTAAAATTTATTCATATATATATTGATGATCTTAAACTGATAGATCATCTAAGAATTGTTATTTAATTTCATCATTTTGGATGGATCAAGATCTATGCCTTCTGACAGGTCAATAATAAAGACATCTTTGAAGAGATAGGTGTTGGCATGACCTTCATAATTTATAAGGGATGATGATTCTAACATGATTTCTGATTCAAATGCTATTAGTGAAAATGATCCTAACCATTTTGATGTGGACTCTAATGAGGTGATGTATCCCATAGATTATTTTTTGGTAAGAACCATATGATTGTCTGCAAGTATCTCTTTCACCTTAGGTATATGAAGGGATGATTTAGGCTTAATGGATTGATGTGTATGAAATATGTGATGTGAATAGATCATAGGGATGGATTGATCGGGGATGTGTGTAGGATGAAAGGGAATACATTCATGACCTTGGTTAGGGAGTGAAGAAACATGATTATATTCAGGAATTTCTTGGCATACCCCTTATTTCACACTCTTAAGCATGGATTTATTAGATTCAGCCTCAATTTTAATGTCACCATTATCAATTATATTTTTTATATAGTCTCTAGATAGGTGACATATATTGATATAATTCCTGGGGACTTTAGGATATATACAAAATCATTCAGATTGATACCATGAGGGTATGTGCTTAGACAAATCTAGAGGTCTTATGTTTAGGTGGACAATCATGCCTATAGACCTCAATTTCCAAAATAAGGTTTCCATGGATATTGGGAGAGGAGTATATTACTTGTCTATGGCATGGGATTTAGGAGTGAAAACATGTGATGGCGATGTCATAATATGCAAAGATGATGAGGTTAATAAACTATTCTTCCATTTACTAGTAAGATGGGGGATTGATGATGGATTATGAATGGTAGATGGAGGATTTGAATATGGATGGGTATGAATTGAGGTAAGGTTAACATAATGGATTTAAGGTATTTGGGAAGTTGGGCATCCATCTCAAGGATTCACAAGAGGGTTGATTCTTATTTTAAGCAATATACTTATTAAACAAGGAAATTTTTGGACTGGGAAGGTCATGATTATGAATAAGACTAGTGGATGGTGTACTGGAATAAGATGGGGATGAGGGTTGATGAGAGAATTTATTTAGAGGTGAATTTAGGCTTAAGGGATCAAAATCATTGGTAATGCATGCACCCATCTCCAATATTCATAAAATGACCTCATCCTTATTACCCAAGACGTATTGATCAAATAGGGTGACCTTATCACTTATATATGGAGGAATGAAAGGAATATAATTATGATGAATGGATAATGGTTTTTACCATGGTGAGCTAGGGGATTATGGATAGGGAAAGACATGGGACATTAGTTTGGGTTTTATGAGATTGAGGTTTGAAGGTAGGCAAACACCCATCTCTAGATCTCATAAAAGTACCTCATCCTTGTTGGCAAATAGATATTAGTCCATGAAAATTGGGTCCAAATCCATGTGGGTGGATGATTAATAGGTGGTGCATAAATGGAAAAAGGGGGTTGGTGTGAAGTTAGATTAAGGATTGGATAGATATGGTCTTTGAACAAAGTAAATCTAAATGATCGAGCTAGTATGGTAGGTGATGATGACATGATAGACTAAATATATTATGATATAAGACTAGGATCAAATCTTAGAATGATAGTATGATCTATCGATAATGCCTAATTTTCAAGATAGTAAGAGGATTATGATTCAATAGTGCCTAAATTCAAACTAGAAAGATGATTGGATTAGAGATGACTAGATTGATGATTGATTGAAACTAACAAATTGACAAGATGCTAGTAGGACATCGACAAGGTATGAGATCTAACCAAGTGATGAGTGATAGTGGACTAGAGTGATATGATGATATAAAAGGACAAAAGGACTAACTCCAACCTTAGATTAATTTGCTCAAGGTGGGATGGGATAGGATTATGTGATGAAGGATAAATGGAGAGATCGAGGATGATGGGATTTAATTTTGATGATGAGGGTGGTGATTTAATGATAGTGAGTATGATTTGGACAAGTGTGTGACCTAAAGAGCCAACTAGATGTGTTGTGGGATAAGATAGGATGTGGTTAAATTAGATGGTGATGATAAGGTTTGATAAAATAAGGATGGGATGATAAAAAAGTAGGGGGGATGTCAAAAAAAATTTAGATTAGGATATGTAAAATATTAAGGATGATAAAATGCCTAAGATAATCAAGATTATACAAGATATGATGACTTGTAAAGGAGATGAGGATATACAAGAAGACTATGAATGTACAAGATAAATAATAAGGATATACAAGATGATGATATAGAATGCCTATATAGTTGTGTATGGGTTTGGGTGAAAGACTAACTCAACTCATAAACAACACTGGTATAGTATGACACACACCAAATTAAGCAAACCACAAACCTAAGACTAGTAAACTGATTTATAGGTGTGTAACCCAATAACTACACCATCTAATAGTTTCATGGGTGAGGCTATAGGATTATGACCTATTACAAAATATACTAAATCTTCTTAATCAATTATGCATATGATGGTCATTTGGCAATTGATTCTAAATTCGATAAAAAGTTTCATGTTTCAACTGAAAGGTCTTAACCTAGGCTAAATGGGGTCTTTAGGGGCATCCTAGATATATGCGAAGTATGATAGGGCCCAATTCCATGTAGGGTGATGTCTAATACCTAATTTAAAAGAATTAAATCTTCTCTTTCATAGATGACCTATATTAGGTGAAATGCTTAGCCTAACAATAAATCTCCCAAATATTTATACTCCACCAAAACATGGAGTTTGTATTAGTGCATGGTGGTGAAATCCATGGTCAATATCCCCCTAAGACTATGGTAAGTGTAGGGGTGTCAATTCCACATCACGTTTCCCATAGAAAATAAAATGGGAGGGTTTATGGGTGGTTTTTGATCCTCTAGGAATCCATACAAAGATGCAAGGAGGAAAACATACACCACCATATCTATTAGATGATAAACAAGTAGGCCAAAAAGAGATTAATTAACTAATTAATTAGATGTGAAATATATACAAGATGTAATAATGTACAAGAATATACAACACGATTAAAATAATTAATAGTCTTAAACAAAATGATTTTTTAAGATGCTAAAATGTCTTTGATGGGCAACCTGGAAGAAAATGATTAGTAGTTTGATTGGCCCTCTTGAGAGGGAAACCTACAAGACAAGTGATTAGTAATTTCAATTGAAAATATTGAGGGGTAACCTACCAGATAAGATGTTAGACCAAAATAGGACCTATAAAATAATATGTTAGCAAGTCAAAATAACCACTAGGTTCACCCCTCTAAGAAACAAAATGTTAGTCCAATAAGCCTTAATAAAAACAACTTAAACAATCATAATTTGGATCTATAACTTCTTTGGGTGAGGGGGTCACGATATAGGGGTCTGGGGTTGGCAACCCCTCGTAGGGTTAAGGGGTAGCATCCCTTGTGGTTTTAAGGGGTATAGCTCCTTACAAGGTTCAAGGGTAGTGCCCCAAGTGCATTCCCTTTCATGGTATAGGGCAGGGTCGAGGGGCAACACCCCCAATGCCAATAGTAATGTAGGACTTGTGGGATGCTTGGAATGGCTCAAAATTCACCAAATTTTATCAAAAAAGGAACACACATAGAAAGAAGAATTTGAAGGCAAACAAAAATTTAATATCTCTAAATATGATGTTAGTAGACAAGTGATTTCAACATTAATAATTTTGATTCTTTTAATGAATTAGATTGTAGACTTTGAGAGGCAACCTGCAAAGAGAATGCTAGTACTTTTGATAATTTTACCTTGGACTGATGAGACCTGTAGGTACACATCAATTTAGTGTATAATAAAAAATAGATGAATGATTGAAAATGATGTTTTATCTAAGATTAATCAAGCTACAAAATTTATGATTAGTATTTGGACCAATGTGAACCTTCGACCAATCATTCCATGGAGCATACAAGGCAATTTGTAAGGAATTTTTTTTTATTAGTTTGAACAAGTTTATTTATTTTGATGTCTATGAATACCTAGATATTGAAAGTTACATGAAAACTTAAAAGTCTTTGATTACACATAAATAATTTTTAAATTTAATTTTTTAACATGGATAATGATGGATTATGATAGATATTGATATTGTAAAAAAGATTGATTCCCATTTAATCCATACTCACATGCTCACTAAGACAAAAGATTTTATATGGATTTTATTAAACCTTTGATACATATAAATACAAAATTTATTGCATACCACATATAACCCATTAGCAAATATAAGACATTTTATACAAAATTTAGTCAATTAAATATGAAATATTCCATAAAAAAACTATTATTAAATGAAGATCCTAATTCAAGCTGAGAAATGTGATGGTTTGATGGTTTGGCAGTTTGGCATGTTCAATAAGTTTTAAGGCTAGAAATAAGTTACAATAAGTGTTGTCATGCATAGATAAAGGGGAATCACAGTTTTCATGGACCATAATTATTGTTGCATATGACCCATTTGACAAAACATCTCCCAAAAAAAGGTATTCTAACAAGTTCATAGATCCAAAGTAAAGACAACCAAGACTGATTTGAACATTGATGTTTGCTAGACATTACAAAGTCTGAGGTAGTCTTCATAAAACATTGATATTTCTTGATAAATAAAATCAATAGGTGTTCATCTTTGTCTTATCCATCATATGTATGCCATGGTGGTTTAGGTGACAAGTGTTAGAAAACTTGAAATTATAGTCAGCCACAAATCAGTTTTGTCTTTTACTTAATCATAGGGTGCATTAAATAAAACACTCAAGACAAAATGTAAAACTAGATAGAAGATTGCAAACCTACTTGACCCAAAAGGTATGTCACTCAACTTAAAGAGTATGGTACTTGACTCAAAAATCACAAATTTAGAATAGGGTTAAAAACTAAAAAAAAGGACCCAAGTACTATGTAAGATCAAAAAATGAATTAAAATTTTAGAATTTTGTTGAGAAAATGAAGGAATAATTCCACTGTATCTAATTACCATGACAATAAATCCTATTTGAGTCCCCCATCCACTAATCTGAGTCTTAGTCATGACCCTCCTAGTCCGAGGATCACCTTATTTAATGAGTATATTATTTCAAATGAGGGGGTAGTCCTCTCATGGCTCCTTGAAATGGGTGCCAAAATTCTCGAAGGTCTTGACCCCATCTAACTCACCTTTCCCCTAGTTCATACCCATCCACAGTCAGATTCTCCATTTATCCATTATAATCTAAGCCCCTGCCCTATTAGTAAAGGGAATCTTAGCTTTTTAACCTTATCCCACTCCTATTCACCTCCTAAACACCCACACTCCACCATCACACTACTCCAAAACTCAATATAATACTTCCACATCTAAATCCATGCACAAGTTGTATACCAAATGGTTTTATATATACCATAAAGTCCCATCATGTTCACCAAATATGTGACTGTAATTTTGAGCAATTATCTAAATATGACAAATAAAACCCAAAATGCACAATACGCTTAAACATGAGAGATTATAGAAGTAAATAAAAATGGATGAAGAAACTCTTACCAATTCCCTAATTTAACTAGCCTCCCTCCAAGATCTTCAAACTAAATTATTGGATTGTTGATTGTACTTAGACTCAAAATAGTGATGGCATGATCAATGGCTTCATGGATTCTTGATATGATTCTTGTAGTTGTTCTTGATTCCTTTCAATAGAGGATTGGAGTTATTTATATAGAAGAGAGAGGGAGGATCAATGGCTAGATTTCAAAGTTAGGTTGTTGGGATTTATGATGGAGGATTATCCAAGGATTTAAACTTTCTTTGGAGGATTCTAGAGGAGAGAAGGTTCTAGAGGTAGAAACCTATAGAATCTCTTTGGTAGGTTTAATCATGATTAGGGATGGATTAGATAGGTGATTAGGGTATTATAGAGAATCTAGGGTTTAGGATTGTAGAAAAGCCTAGGAGTAGGCTTAGTAGGTGGGTAGGTGGGCCATGAGAATTTTAAATTCCCAAATAATGGATAATTGGGGTTAGGATAAGATAATGGGGATTTAGGAGAATTAATAGATTGGTGAGGTAGGAATAATGTTAGTGAATGAATAAATGTTGAGGGATATATTAAATAAATGAATAGGATTAGGATAAAGGGGATAAATTAGTGAGATTATTTAGAATAATTAAGATGATCAGATTTTAGTGTATACACAAGGGTTTATAGTACCATAGTAATTATTGGAATTATAGAAGAACTAGGGATATTAGGTTGTTTAATGTCATTCAAATGGTTTGAGAATACTTGTTATTTTTCCCTTTATCTTTGGAAAACTTCAAAATCACTATACAACTCAATGAGATCAAAATCCTCATGTTGGGATATATTATGCACATGACACTAGTTTGGTAAGGCTAACTCATAGATGTTGATCTTAAAAAAATTATTAGGTGAGGGATCTAGTTTGTTGTTGGAATGGTGATAGGGGTGATTATATCTCTAATAGATAAAGTTCTAGTTGTAATTTTAACCACCATTGTTTCCAACCTATCTTTGGAGCCCCAAGAAATCATTATTGAGTTTGTACACCATGTGATGTATAACATCCAACTCATTTTTAGTGGATTGTTAAATTATGATTTAGACATTGTTTACTACAAGGATCAACTCTTGGATATGATATTAAGGTTCTACTTCACCATTTATTGGGATAATGAGACATAAGTGTTGATTAGGTGTAACATGTTTCATCAGGAGCTAGTTGGTCACTAGTACAAGCTATGGCATCGATGTGATTTGGTTCCCACTAAAGATAGGGCTCAATGGGGGTAAATTAATAAGTACATTCAAGATAGTTGGGGTCATTTGGCCTTGAAGATTCAATTTCCTATCTACTTTGATATTTTTTGAATATGATAGAGGTAATTCTACAATGAGGGGATATTTGTGAAGGAACATTGCAGTCCAAGTATCCAAGGCATTCTTGTACATTTACAACACTAGTTGGGCATCTGGTCTATATAATACAGTGACCATGATATACATCTTCTAGAATCTAACATTGAATGTCATAATGGGTGTAGACACCAAAATTATGTCACATATACGTGTGTAATTCCCTGTGTTGAAACCCCTTTTAACCCATTTTTCAATAATAACAATTAACCTCCCTAACCCATACTTTTACCCCTCACACATTTAATTAATTCAAAATACTTAATTAAGGTAATTAAAAACCCTTATTTCCACCTTACCTGGCCACCTCACCCTATGACTAATTCTTACCTGATGAGTCACCTCAAAACCTATTCCCCTCATCCTAACTACCCAAGACTTATTCCCACTTCCAAAATAAATTCCTAATCAAGTACCTCCTTCTTAACCCCTTATTTTTACTATTTTATAATGGGTGTCACACTTGGCATGAATAAAAATAGAAAATAGGCCAAAAATAGAAAATAGTCCAAAAATAGTAAGGTTTCCCTATTCTAGGGCCACTGATGTTGGTCAACCCATGGCTGATGTCAGTAGGATCACCGATGTCAGTAATATAAGACAAACTCCAACCTAAATTTTAGATTAACAAAAATCAAGAAAATTCATTCTTACTTACATTCAAGCTCTCAACATTCTATTTTTGACATACTAACTTACTGTCATCTTTCATAAGTCAATTATGGTCAGGAACTAAGCTCTTGAGTACCAAAAACACTCGCTTGTTCTCTCTATTCAGGGATTCAGGTTTAGACTCCCTACTAGGGATCATCAATCTAGCACTTATCATTCAGTGACCATTGCAGCTAAGTACATCACTTATTATATAGGTCTTTTAAATATTTATTTTGTTATCACTTTATATCTATTGTGCATTGCTTTACACACTTATGATCGAACCCCTATGAGGGAGTTACAAAGCTTCCTCACTTGTTTCCCCTTAATCTGACACACCAAACCTATGACCAAATTTACCCAAACCATACTCTCTCTCTCTCTCTCTCTCTCATAACTCTCCCCAACCTCCTAGACCTGATCCAAACCATTTCTTAGACCCATAAAAGCCTTTTGAAAGCTCCCAAACAATTAATTCCCCTACTAACCTTGGTAGCCTAACCAACATCGATCACCTTCACCATCGACCTCAGTAGCATAACTGATATCAGTCACTCCCCTACCAATGTCAGCAACTATGGATTTCTTAACCTCTTCAAAACCTACCCAAATAACTTATAAAATACAAACAAAGTACACCACCTACACTCTGACACTCTCTGTTGCACTCAGGTTACAAATAATGGTAATATTATCTCGCTTTCACTCTATCTTTACCTCTCTTTTATTTATTTACTATTATTTTGTCTCTCAAAATTGGACTATCATCTCTAAATAAGTTTCACACTTCTTAGAACAAGTGCGTAGCTTGGCAGCCCACTCATTTAACTACTAACAAACATCTTGTGGTAGTTCTTTATTACTTATAAATAGTCTTCCCCAACCAAAGAGGAGTGATCACAATGTCTAGATATGCTGTGCAAACCAATTTGGGTTCTTTCTAATCACTTATCCCCACCTTTCTTTTCTATTTTCCTTTAGACTTGAAATACACAAAATTTAGCAAAACATTTCTAGACATAGTTTTGTTTGGGTTCATTTTCTCATTTTAAACATTCATATAGGTGCATTATAGTGAAATTTTTATTTCTTACACTTCCTCCTCTTTTCCCTTAAAATGAAAATTTCTATATTTTATATTCTATTTAAAAGCATTGAACTAAAATTTTCTTTCTTTTCTCTTTGCCTCTATAAGAAATTTATTATTTTATTTTACAAGTTAAAAAAAAAATCTTTTCTTTACTTCTTCTTGCATGCACATTATGATAGTGAGATTCATACTCTATTCCTATTTTCACATTTATTTTCATTTGAATCTAAATATTTCAGTTTTTGTTTTAAAATTACTGCATTTCATTATTTGTTTGCTGCATATTAGCTCACTTAGTTAATTATAAGCATTTTGAATAAATTATAGTGTACCTATGTTACACAACCAAATCACATTCACATAAAAGAACATATAAACTCACTTGAGAAAAGGCCCATTGAGATTTCATCACCTAGTGGATCACCTTACCCTACCTGACTATCCTACTTAGATTTCACCACCAAGGGGAGAGCCCACTCCATTATTTGGCAGAGTATAGACTCTAAACATAAGGTATATTTTGGCCAAGTGGCCTAACTCAGCTCTAGGTTCATGAAGTGCAGAGAGTAAGCTCCTATAACAAGCCACATACCTGGTTTAACATATATTTCCTCTTGATCATTAAAACTAACTTAAAAACAACTCTAGATTGCTTTCTCATACCTTCAATAACTAAATTCTCTTCTTGCTATCTGATTAAGGCATAAGCCAACACGAGACTAAAAATTAATCTCTAAGACTTAATAATTGTTGGCTATATGTTTTTTTTCTAATTTTCTATTACCTTCATTATTTTAGAGTTGGTAAGGACATTTTCCTATTGATTCACGAAATTAGCACTATTTCTAATACTTAGTTTATATAACCTATTATCTCAATTTTTTTGAGTGTTCTTCCTTCTTACATAGACCTCTTACATCCATTATTTTACCTAGTTTCAAATTTTGGTTTCTTAAAACATTAAAGTTTCCATCTCCTAGGATATTACAATGATCGACATCAGTTAAACCTACTGGCATCATCATATTTTACCTATCGACATTGATTAATCCACCAACATTGACAAACTTTTTCTACTGACATTAGTTAAGCAACCAATGTCGGTGACTATGTAATTTCATCTATTCAAAACATCAAGCTAAAATAGCCCACTTACCCACACTCAAACTTGGTTTTTCCTTATTCTATTTCTAATATAGGTAGTAAGACTATTTATACTTCCTCTTTCATGGTATTAACATGAGCTCAAGCCAAAATTCTTGCTGATTACGCAAGTTGACAACCACTTCAACCTTCTCCTCTCACTTTCAATTCTATTATAGAGCATACTCCCAACTCCAACCAAATTCCCATTGTTTCTGAGGGAGATCAAGATTTTGTTAAATTTCTTGATCGCAATGTGGTATCCCTTCAGTATTACCTTGCTATGAGCTGAACCCATAATTATTCGAGTGACCTAATCTATGGTATGCCAACCTCTCTAATGGAGACAACCTTAGTTTCAATTTCCTCCACTATTTTCCCCATGGTTACCCAGACCACCACTTCAATGAGTAACCCAACTATAAATAATGTCCAAAGTGTAGCATCTCCAATTGACCAATCCCACCTAAACCCTGATGTGACTTCTTTACTTTCATAATCATAACTAGTTTTGTCAAGTCACACCCCATTCTAGGATTTAGTGGTACCTATTCCATCTACCCTCACACCTATAATTAATTGAGTTATGACTCACCCTTCATCCAGTCTAACCATGCCAATAATTCAACCTACAATAACACTAACCAACCAAAGCATAATCTCCAACCCAATGGGACAAGCCCCTTTTCTTTCCACACCCTAACTTATGACTCACTATCCTTATGTTGCTCCAACACAACCTTAGAAAGATATGCCATATGCTTCCTCTACTTCTTATCAGGCTCTTTATAATTTAGGAGGTATTCTAGAAACTAATCCCCCTCTAGATCTCATTAAGATGCTGATGGACAAGATGTCTAATCTAGAGACATCTATTTTTGGTTCAAAGAATGTGTTATCTTATGATCAGATATGCAATGAGCCAATCCATCCTTCTGTGCCTATTCACCCTTATCCAAGCCAATGGGAACACCCTAAATTTACTCATTTCTAGAGTAAAGAGGACCCACAACAACACTTGTGAGAATTTAGACATGCTTGTTATTTAATAGGGCATGATGATGCATTATTACTTTGCACTTTCCCTATGTCTCTTTCAGGTGCTACCTTGGATTGGTATAACTCTATCCCTTAGCACTCCCTTTTATCATTCACCCAACTCACACAAATATTCCTAGACCATTTCTCTATTAAAATTTCTAAAAAGGTTTCTATGATAGACCTTTATCCTATCAGATAATTTGATGATGAGTCTATTGTAGATTTTGTCACTCATTAGAGAAGTTTGATCAATCAACTCTCCTCCTTACCCCAACCTGAGATTATTGAGTTCTTCTCAAGGGCATGTGCTAAGCACATCTCATCCACACTCTAGGTACAAAATTTCTACACATTTGATGAGGCACCTTTACAATGGCATGAAAACTTGAGGTTTATGCTATAGATGAAGGTAAAGTCAAGTTGCATAGTAAGAACCCTAATTCCAAATAAATGACTCCTCCTCTAAAACTTCTCCCTCTAACCAAAAATATAAAGGCCCCACCAATGTGATGGTCGTTAAGTCAGCCTCTTCCACAACCACAAACCAATTGAATTCCTCAACTTCCCAAAATTTGACCAAGCAGTTCCAACAACAATATGAACAAAGACAATACACTTCCATTATGGAGTCATATACATCCATCTTGGAGACAATGTTTCAAGAAGGTGTCATAACCCTTCCTTAGATCAAACCTCCTATATAATTTGATCATTCCCATCTTATCCCAAGCTGGTATAAGGAAGATGAGTTTTATGGTTACCATCGAGTTAAAGGCCATAATTCTAATAATTGTGATACACTCAAGAACAATGTTCATGATATGCTAGATAGAGGTGATCTCATCTTAGATAATCCTAGTCTACCCCTAATCAAAGTATGGATGTGTTCAAACACCCTTTTCCTAACCATTCACTGAATCAAAATATTATTCAAACCATAACTAACTCAGGTGATCATAATATCCATATGGTTAATATGGTCTTTCCTTTAACCTTCCCATCAATAGGAGACATCCATTTCATCAACTCCTCCCCCACATTTAGTGGCATCTATTTCAACCATTCCACTCCCTTGAGAGGAAGAGCCTCCTTTACCACTTCTTTTACCACTTGAGGAGCCTATAATGCCAATTTTGTTTGCACCAATATTACCTATCCTCTTACCACTAGAAGACCACACCCTACCTGTTCCTCAACCACATGTTGAAGGGAACATCATTCCTGCATTATACCCTCTTGCAAAAACTTCTTCACCTACCTCTCCTCCACCTATAGAGAGAAGTACCCCACCCACTCCAACTTTGCACTTAGAGGAGTCAGTATTATCTACTTCCATAATAGACAGGATACCTATTGTGCCTACTCTAATTGTCCCACTCTTACTCCTTCTTTTACCTATGGAGGATCATACTTTACCCATGCCTTGCCCACATGTTGAGGGAGCCATAATAACTATGCTTTACCCTCTTGAGGAAATTTCTTCACCACCTCCCCTCCACCCATGGAAGACCATGTATCTTCTCCTATCTTTGTTGAAGAGGGACCCGTTGTGGTTCTTTCTTGTCTTTGGCCTGAAGTAGCAAAAACCAATAATTTCCCTCTCTCCCAAACATCTCAGACTTTTAAAGACACAACCATAAGGCCTGCATCAAATTCATCTAAACCATTCTCATGTTTGGTGAAAAGTCTAGAATTTATTGACTCCATGAAGCTAGATCATGTGGCATTTTGGGACCATCTGAAAACTCCTTATCCAACACAATTAATGTCAACCTTTACCACCAACCCTCTCACTACCTTTTACCCCAAGGTTTTCGACAAAGCTAGAGCTTCTTCACCAAAATCACCTGAAGTGCAACCATATATGTCATAACCCTCACCCTCATAGGAATCTACCACATTAAAGTAGATCAAACCCTTAGGTGTATGGCCCATTTCTAATTTAATTCATCCAAAGGTGAAATTAGATTTAACTACTAAACCATAAGTTGGAGTTTCATGGCCTAAATTATATAAAAATGTTAAGCCCCCTAGATGTCACTGATCCCTTCTTTAACCCTCAAATTTATGATCCATTTTGGGGCCACACCCCTCTACTTTAGTTAGAATATTGCCTAACCAAGAAAAATAAAAGGTTAAGCTACCTCTACTCCTACCTTTGCCATCTAGTAAAACTCTCACATCTAACACTAAGAAAGTGCTAGAAAAACATTTAACTCCATCATCACTAAACAAATCACCACGTAAAATTACCTTTCCAACATCAAAATAAAAGGTGTCCACTCCTATTAGCACAATAAGTGCAAGCCCACTTACAGTCTCTCAAATCTTTTTTCTATGTCAATTATTGAAATATTTCATAATAAATATTCCTCCCATTAAGCCTTATAGTCCTCTTAAAATGAATCCATCTTGGTTTAATGATATACAAGTGTGTTTATATCATAATTCACCTGGACACAATAGTGAGAGTTGTAAATCCCTCACAACAATCATTCGATAACACTTCGATGTCAACACTCTCTTCGATGATACTTTCATTAACCTTCATGTTATTCCATATTTGGAATCCATAGTTCCTCCTAGTATTCCACCTAAATTCAAACCTAAATATGTCATCATAACCCCTTTACCTGCTCCATTGACATTTCATGTGATGTCCCTTACTTAGGGGCTCTTTTTCTCCCTACAAAAGCTCTAAACAACTGTAATATCCCCTTCAAATAGGGAATATATAAACTCATAAAGCTCTGATCACAGATACAAACTTGTAGAATAGATTCAAAATAAGCATACACAAATCACAGTATAATCTCTCAATAGCAAATAAAGATCTCATTACTTGTTCTTTTGGATGATTACACAATTGAGTCTTTGTTAGACAAAATAAAGAATATTAAAATACAGTCTTAAAAACCCTGGCTTATCAAAACTGGAAGTGAAAATTGAATTCTGGAAGGTCACGGCCCTTCTGTGTCGACACACAGTCGCCGTCGTCGGTCTATATCTCGCCGACGTCGGTCTCTGTCAGTCGGCTTTCTACCGACGTTGGTCTTCAGTAGACCGATGTCAGTCACTGAAAACCCTCTGTCTGTCGAGGTCGGTTCCTGAGCTGATCTGTACGGACCTGTACGGACCTTGTACAGCCGCCAATTAAGCACAACTTCCCTATTTTCAACCCCTGATCTGAAAATATACTTTTCTAACATAGAAGATCTCTAGCTGTATAATTTATTGAATCAAAACTAAATAAAGAAATACCTGGAATATCTGTAATAACTTTTGTGTGAAGTTATCTCTCAAACCTAAAATTCTGTGATAACTTTTGGGTGAAGCTATCTCTCAGATCTGTATCTCTGTGATAACTTCTGGATGAAGCTATCTCTCAATTTGGCAATAAATCAGCTGATATCTCACAGCCTCTAAATCACACACAATGAAGAGGGAATGTTCTTCACTGCAATGGAATCCTGGAACCCTTGGCTCAGTCTTCACAGAAGAATTTCTTCAATTTTCAATAATCAATAATCTATGCATAATCAATAATGGCCTCCATGTGAAACCCTTATACCCTCAAAAGATATGCTTGCCCTAATTAGGGTTTTCTTAAATTAGCATTAGGGTTTCTAATTTAAAATTAGAGCAAATAATTAATAATTAATAATTAATTATTAATGAGACCAAATAATTAATATTTGATTAAATCAATCAAATATTAATATCTCCCTCAATATACGTCGGATCCTCAAACCGATCGAAGCAGGTGAATCAGGGAGTGATTTCGCATATGACCATACCAAAATAAAGGTGCTCCGCTGCATGTCAAATATCCCTAAATAATAGGAGCATCAATCAAACATGTCTGAAAGACCCTGAATGAAAACCAAATGTAGAAATTCTGCGAATCAAAGTCAAGCCAAGCTCCATTATGACCCTCTATCCATCATATTAGCCTACGAAGGTCGCATAATAAGCTAATCATCAAGCCTGTCAATGTCCACGAAAAAGGGGACATGACAATCCGCCCCTCCTAAAATTGCTTGTCCCCAAGCAATCTCAGAACAATGAACTACTCGATCCACCTGGATCCCAAATGTAGTTATGCTCTGCACTGCTGTGAATCAATGCAAGTACCTGTAACATCAACATAAGTAGAACAAAGAGGAACCCATAATCAAATTGGTGAACACAACTCAACCAATCTCTGAAATCACAACTGCCTTGGATGTGTCGATACTGTAGACTGTGTACTTGGCAACTGCAAATTCCATCTACAAAAGATGGTGCCAATCCATCCCATAACTGATCTCTCTGTAAAGGCGGCACAACCAACTGTACCACACTATCATCTGTATGAGAATAATCAATATGGAGATTCAACTCCACTGGTATTCGAAACTCCTCAGAATCAGGTACTCCCAAATCCTGAATATGAGTGTGAGCCTCAACCACATGGTCCTCATCATTAGCTACAAAAACATACTCATCAGCAATACTCAATGTACTAACCTCTGAGTATACCTCCACACTCTGAATGCAAGCATCAGGCTCATCCTCACTGTCTAACACCTGTGCTGAACTCACCTAAAGACAAAGCTCATCCACAACATCCTCAACTACCCCTACCGGTGAAGATAATGCAGATAAATCATTACTTGAAGATGTGTTAATATCACCCTGTACTGGATCAGCATAACTGTCAAACTCATCATGCAAGTGGCTGCATGTCATAGGGAAAGCACTACGATCCTTGGGTCTATTAATTAAATTCTTTAACCACATACAAGCTCTAGGTGAGACATTTTTCCCTTTTGTCCAGACATACCATAAATCTTCTGCCAAAAGTTTAGAGATTTTATCCTCCTCCTCAAACAAGATTGTGAACATGATAGAGTGCATGGATGCTAATACATCACTGGAATGAAACTCATCTAAAATATTCCAAAATATTTTAAACATAGTGCGAATGCCACCAATACATCCTACTAACATCATAATGTTTTCAAATCCATACCTTGCAAAAGTGTCAAGTAATCTCGCCCTCTTTGAGAAATGAGAGTCTCTAATGTCATCCAACTTTTCGAAGCTTTTCACCATGGCATGAAGTACCTCTCTCATAATCTGATCATCATAAAAATTAAAGCCAGATATTATTCTCATGATTTCACTAATACAAGAGAGAGTTGCAAGTCTTACCACCTCATCATGATGTCTTAATAATCGGTGCTTCACCAAAGAATCAAACACTGGAGATAACACTGTTTGTATCTCATAAGAATTTGACTGCTCAACCTTGCTTAAATAAATTTCTAACTCCTCCAGAGTTTGTAGAAGGTCATATGCTTGCTGTAATGGATTTTCTAACTTCTCCTTTGCATTGTGCACTCTTTCTTCCAAATCTTTGACACCTGTTAGCGCCATGCTGATACCCAAACTACCCAACAGGATGGCAAGACATTAGCTCTGATACCACTGTGATGTCCCTTACTTAGGGGCTCTTTTTCTCCTTACAAAAGCTCTGAACAACTATAATATCCCCTTCAAATAGGGAATATATAAACTCATAAAGCTCTGATCACAGATACAAACTTACAGAATAGATTCAAAATAAGCATACACAAATCACAGTATAATCTCTCAATAGCAAATAAAGATCTCATTACTTGTTCTTCTGGACGATTACACAATTGAGTCTTTGTTAGACAAAATAAAGAATATTAAAATACAGTCTTAAAAACCCTGGCTTATCAAAACTGGAAGTGAAAATTGAATTCTGGAAGGTCACGGCCCTTCTGTGTCGACACACAGTCGCAGTCGTCGGTCTATATCTCGCCGACGTCGGTCTCTGTCAGTTGGCTTTCTGCCGACATCGGTCTTCAGTAGACCGATGTCGGTCACTGAAAAACCCTCTGTTTGTCGAGGTCGGTGCCTGAGCTGATCTGTATGGACCTGTACGGACCTTGTACGGCCGCCAATTAAGCACAACTTCCCTGTTTTCAACCCCTGATCTGAAAATATACTTTTCTAGCACAGAAGATCTCTAGCTGTATAACTTATTAGATCAAAACTAAATAAAGAAATACCTGGAATATCTGTAATAACTTCTGTGTGAAGTTATCTCTCAAACCTAAAATTCTGTGATAACTTCTGGGTGAAGCTATCTCTCAGATCTGTATCTCTGTGATAACTTCTGGATGAAGCTATCTCTCAATTTGGCAATAAATCAGCTGATATCTCACAGCCTCTAAATCACACACAATGAAGAGGGAACGTTCTTCACTACAATGGAATCCTGGAACCCTTGGCTCAGTCTTCACAGAAGAATTTCTTCAATTTTCAATAATCAATAATCTATGCATAATCAATAATGGCCTCCATGTGAAACCCTTATACCCTCAAAAGATATGCTTGCCCTAATTAGGGTTTTCTTAAATTAGCATTAGGGTTTCTAATTTAAAATTAGAGCAAATAATTAATAATTAATAATTAATTATTAATGAGACCAAATAATTAATATTTGATTAAATCAATCAAATATTAATATCTCCCTCAATATACGTCGGATCCTCAAACCGATCGAAGCAGATGAATCAGGGAGTGATTTCGCATATGACCATACCAAAATAAAGGTGCTCCGCTGCATGTCAAATATCCCTAAATAATAGGAGCATCAATCAAACATGTATGAAAGACCCTGAATGAAAACCAAATGTAGAAATTCTGTGAATCAAAGTCAAGCCAAGCTCCATTATGACCCTCTATCCATCATATTAGCCTACGAAGGTCGCATAATAAGCTAATCATCAAGCCTGTCAATGTCCATGAAAAAGGGGACATGACATTTCAAATCAACATAGTTAATGTGGCCACACGGTCATAAAACCAAAAAGATAAAGCTAAGAAAAAGGTTGCTACTCCTTGGGCTCATGATTTTTCTAAAGATACTTCTCCTCATAATCCTAATATTTCCATCTTGGGTGTTCCTAAAACAACATCTTTGGATGTTATTCAAAGCTCAATGGTGAAACAACTTCACCAAACTCCTATGAAAATGTCTTTGTATGAGTTAATCCAAAACTCATCCCAAAACTATCAAGATTTTATTATTACTTTGCAAGTGATTGAGGTATAATCGGATGATCCCAAACCTATTACAAATTTGGTTGGCTCCCTTAATTTTGTCTCCCTAATTTCTTTCAGTGATTCAGAAATTCCACTTCAACACCCTGAAGATCAGGATTCTACCATTTTTATTACCTCATATATTGATCAAACTCATGTCAAATGAGTCATGATAGATGGGGGAGATAATATTAATATTATTTCCACCCATGCCTACAAATATCTCGCCCTTCCCAACAATTTCATGTCTCAAACCGATTCAGTACTCCGCTCCTTTAACGATATTATAGCTACTACGATGGAAACTATTGTCTTACATATCCTTGTAGGTCCCCACACTATTCTTGAGCTCTTATATGTTTTATAAGGAGACTTTCAATATAAAATATTGCTTGGATGACCTTGGATACGTGCTATGGCATGTCCACCCTAGAATTTGCACTGTTGTGTCAAGTTTGAACATGATGGACAAGTACATGTCATACCTACTGACCCACCTCCATTTAAATCATACAACATGACCTATAGTCCCAATGATGTTCTCATTCCATTTAAAACATCATATTTTCCTCATGATACTTTTGAAGCTTCTACAAGATCAACTCCCATGGTTACTCAAATACTGACAACATAAATTCCTGATGAGGATCCCATGGAAGAGACCTTTCAATATTTGGCACTTAGTGAATATCATTTATTGATGCTTGACATGTTCTATAATAAAAAAGAGTATGGAAGGCTTCACATGCACCCAAATTATGATCCCCATATTGGGATGGTCATCCCTTATGGGCCCCCTAACCTTCGAACCAATTTTATATATTAGGGAATTGATCAAGCTCCCACTGTTAGTAATGCATCTTCTTTGCCACAACCATTTACCTGTGACTTCTCTTTCCATAGTAACCCTAGATTCACTCACAACTATCTCTATAGGTGTGCCTAGAAAGGATTTGGTTTGGGTTGTTATGAGCAAGGTCTCCATATACCTATTGAATATCTTACTATCAACACCATTGAAAATGCCAAAAAGAGGCATAGAGTGGGATATGAAAAACCAACTAAACTCATTAAGACTTTCCATATACCAATTATCAAAGAACCAGTCTCTCCTTCTCCACCTTCTTCTCCACCATCACCTATCGAATCGAAGGTATCTATAACTCCTAATTTTTTTTCAATAAATACCATCCATTTGGGGCCTCTCACCTATCGTCAGGGTAAGGAAATAAGGTCCCTTCCTCTTGTTTATCCTAAAATAATTTATGAAGACTCTCCCACTATTAACACTATCCAATGTCAAGATGATGACACAATTCTCACATATATAGGTATGGATGATTCCTATATCTAATAATTTCTCCCATATGAAACACAAGCTATGTTAAATGAATTAATCATTGACATCAACCTACCCTCTCACAATAACCCTCACATCCTGAAGATTGGTCAATCTTTAGATTCCTCTGAGCAAGCTAATTATGCCACATTTCTTAATGACCATAACAAATCCTTTGCTTTGTCTTACAATAACATGCCTAGTATTGACCCCTCTATCATCACCCATAACATTGCCACCAATCGAGATGCTAAACCTATTAAGAAGAAGCTTTGCAAGATGCATCCTTTTATTGCTCTCCTTGTCAAAAAAGAACTCCAATGCCTCCTTTCTATTAACTTTATCCAACCCATTGACAACCTGTAATGGATTTCTAATATTGTTCCTATCACAAAAGTGACTGAGGGAATCTACATTTGCACTGACTATCATGATTTAAACCTCGCTTGTCCAAAAGACGATTTCCCATTGCCAAGTATCAACCAACTTATTGATCTAATAGCCAGCCATGAGATGTTATTACTTATGTATGGGTTCTCTAGATATAATCAAATCCTGGTCACTCTTGAGGATCAACATAAGACAACCTTTATTACCCCATGGGGGAATTTATATTATCGAGTCATGTCATGAAGAATGCTGGTGTAACTTACCAACGTGCTATGACCTACATTTTTCATGATCTCCTACACAAAATTATGGAAGATTATGTGAATGATTTACTCAAAAAGTCTAAACTTCATCGAGACCACTTGATAATTTTCAAAACCATATTTACCCATCTCCTCCAATATAACGTTCGACTGAACCCAAAGAAATGTGTCTTTGGTGTTATTTACAGTAAACTCTTAGGTTTTATCATTTCTCTCTATGCTATCGAGGTCGATATTGCTAAGGTTGAGTAATCCTAGAGATGCCTCCACCTACTAATATCAAACAACTCTGCAGCCTACAGGGCAAACTTTAGTCAATTCACCACTTCATCTCCCAATTGTCAGATCATTACCAACCCTTTCACCATCTCTTCAAAACGGATGTATCCTTCAATTTGAATATAGATTACCAGGAAGATCTTGACACACTTAAATAATACCTCCTTTCCCCATTGGTTCTTATTCCACCTAAGGAAAATCAACCTTTCTACCTATACATCTCCATAATAGACCATTATCTAGGTGCTATGATTGCATATCAAGATGACCAACATCAAGAGCATGTGGTTTACTACATAATCCACACACTTATTGATTATGAGACTCGATATACCCATACTAAAAAACTTTGACTTACGTTAGTCTTTTCTACCTCTAAGCTTCACCATTATCGCCTAAATAAAAAATACTGACCCCCTTAAATACATGCATTCTAAACAATATCACAACCAACTGTAGCTCAGTGGCTTATGTTTCTAGCTAAATTCAATTTAGAATTCATTTAGAAAAAGTCTTTTAAGGGGCAAACAATCATTGACCAGTTATTTGCTGCCTCTTTACCTAACAATAAACCTTCAAACCTTGAATTCCTTGATAAATCCATTGCAACACTCTCCACCAATGACATCTCCTATAAAATGATGATGTTATTTGATGGATATAAATTTCAACATGGTGGGGGTGCGGGGATCATTCTTATTCCTCTAGATGGTGAGCCTATGCCTTTATCATTTAAACTAGATTTTTAATATACTAACAATATGGCTGAATATGAGGCTTTGATTCTAGGACTTCAAACAACTCTCTTCTGGGTATCAAATCCATCACCATTTTTGGTGATTCACAACTAGTGGTTAACTAGGTTAATGGTTCTTACCTATGCAAAAATGAAATTTTGTAGTGGTATAAACATGATGTAGGTACACTAATGGGATCATTTGAATCTTATCTCTTAAAACTTATTCCTTGATTTACAAACAAGTTTGCTAACATGATGGCTTCACTTTCTTCACACATACCCTCTTCATCCTCTTCCTTGAGAATCTATGTGACCGTGTATCACTTAACATTACCCTTCTATGTCTCAGCTAACATCCTCTTTGTCAGTAATGTAACAACCAAACCACATGACTTATGGTACAAATAACTTATATATTATCTTTCCTTCTCTATTACACCTTCTGATCTCTCCAATAATGAGAAATGAGCCTTCATAAAATGTGCCACTTGCTACACTATACTAGGGGGACTTCTCTACAAGCAAGGTTTTGATGTTCTTCTCCTTAGATGCCTCACTAGTACTAAGACTCCCTTCACTATTAAGGAAGTCTATGATGGGATTTATGGTGGGTATTTTAGTGGTCATGCAGTTTCCAAGCATATCCTTCGACCTAGCTATTATTGGCCTATGCTCCATCAAGACTATGCTAATTACGTTTGATGTTGCGTCAAGTGTCAACAATATGCTAACCTACTTCACATTCCTTGTTTATCCCTCCATCATCATTTTATCATTACTACAACTGAATACTTCACCAAGTCAGTCAAGGCCATCCCTCTCATCTCCACTAAAGTTGACAAAATTATTGACTTTATCAACCATCACATCATCTATCATTTTGGTGTCCCTCATAAAATTATAATAGATAATGACAAATCTTTCAAAAATAATACTATTCAAAGTCTTTGTGATACATTTGGAATCAAATTAAGCTTCTCATCATCGTACTATCCACAATCTAATGGATAGGTAAAATCTTCTAACAAAACATTGACCAAAATTCTAATGAAGGTAGTCAACGATACAGGCAAAGATTGGCACACACACATTCTTTTTGATTTATGGGCTTACCATACTAGCATTCAAACCCCTATGGGTGCTACACCTTTTTCATTGGTATATAGATGGACACTATTTTGCCTCTTGAGGTCCAGATTCCTTCTCTTCACATTTCTCTAAAAGACATACTAACGATGATTTTTGATAAGAACATTTGGCTCAACTTGAATTTATTGATGAGTGTCATCTCATAACCCTGAACCACCTCCAAATCTATCAAGAGCGTATCAAACATGATTATAACAAAAAACTCAAAGAGTGAGATTTCAATATAGGAGATCTCATCTTAAAAGAAAATAAACATGTGACGAATATGGAGAAAAGCAAATGGGGTAAGCTTGCTCCTAATTGGCTTGGACCTTATATCATAACTCAAAATTATGACTCAGGAACTTATCTCTTATCTTCTCTTGAAAGAAGGCCAAAACTTGAGCCTTTAAATGCCTTACACCTATGACCATTCTTTTGTTAAACAAGCATCACTTTACCTTGTGTTTAACTTGAGCTCATCCCTTGAGCATCCCTAATACATTCATTTCCCTTCATCTTCACCCTTATTCCTATGCACTTATTTAATTTACATAGTGGTATGGTTTTTCCCTCAAAGTGGAAAACTCCTAAGCCTCTATAGTCATGTCTATGACTAAAAGCAAAAAAAAAACAATGGGATCATTAGATTCTCTCTTAATGCTAGAAAACTACTGGTATAAGATATTGAGATCAATGATTTGTATAAATTGAGTCATGAAGGTATTAATAAACTCCTCTCATCCTATGATGAGTTCTTGGGTAGGTTTAAGAACTAATCATAGGCAATGCCAATCAAAGTGAATGGGAAGATCCTAGAAGCCACATATTCAGGTTTGATATTAAGGAGTATGAGGGTAGTGCTATAAGAAGTTATGTGTTCTTCTGAAGTACATCTTCCATTAGGTGTGAATCATATAAGGTACCTCTATGGGTTTCTAGGTAGGTCAATAAAAACTATAAGAACATCGATAGTAGACCCAACTAATCATTCCATGAGTGGAACCATAAGTATGGGTCTATTTAAAGTGGTATGGGTAGATGAACTAGATGAGATAACTGGGGGTCTTGGTCTTCCTTTTCTAGACATAGTACTTCTCTAAAACTATAGGGGTGAGATTAATAATTTACTAGGGCCAATCCTAGATCTAGTTATCCATGTAGGGGACTCCAAGTTATTTCTGGGTCAGCTAGCAATTTGAGTATTTCATGTAGTGTGACTAGGTTCCCTCCTTCTAGCACAAGTTCTTTTTGTTATCCTTCCAATTAGGACTCCTAATTCACATATCAAATTAGATGCACTGAGTGACCCTAGAGGAAACTCAAGGGAATTTCATCTTCTCCTTTTAGGATTATTTATGGGATAATATAGGGCATGAGTTGTAGGTATTGGGATCCATCAGATAACTTGGTGTAAATATATCCTTAGGAGATGCACTACTACCACAAAAGGCTCACTTCTTGTTTCCACTCACATAAAATTATCTATACTACTTGATCTAATTCAATTGGTTCTCTACTTAAAAAACTTAGTTCACAAATTTTAAATAAAGGGGCTGGTCAAAGATATCAAAGAAATAAAAAATGAAGAAAAGGTGAGTCAAGAAAGAGTGATTCCTGGGCAAACAAGGAAATATTAATACTAAAGACCTAAATATGTGCCCAACTATAATTTTACAATTAATTACTGAGTTTCACATGAGTTTGGACTTCAACCACATAGGGAATTAAGTCTAGGGAAAATAACAAATGTTGGATTCCAATAACCCTTTCTATAAATAAACACATATAGGATTGTTGTTAAACACACACAGGCTCATAGTGATCTAAATGAAAGGGAAAGAGTATAGAAACTAGTTAAGATAACTTGTAACCCATCCTAACCATTTTATGTTTTGGAAAAAATACATATATTAAAACTTCTAATATTAATATCATTAATCTTTCCATAGGAAATTGGAAGACATTAATAATATAAAACACAATGCGATTAAAAATAGAACTTGTACTAATCTTCTAATGTTTTACTATGAAATTGTTGACCTTCATAATGAGTTGTAAAATAACATATATAGAGGTAAGATGAGATATACCTCAAAATATCATGGAATCCCACTCTTGGCCATAATGGTAAAATTTTTTAAAAACCCAATCCTCACCATGTTGCTCCCAAAAAAGACAAAGAAGAGAGAAGGGACCCAAAGTCTTGACAACACATACCTTGGTTGAGATCATGATGATCTTTGATTTGATCTCAGAGGGATATGACTTCTTAACTAATTTATGGCATCCTAATGAGCTACCAATGCTTGGTCTACCAAGTTATCTTCTTAATAAAACTTCAAAAGGTTGATAGGTGGTTCCCAAAAATTTATCTCTACCTGATTCAACAACCTATTGTGAGCCTTGAGAGGGGATTCCAATGAGACATTTACCTCATTGAGTTGGATAATTCTCATGGTTAATTGTGTGGAAAGATCTAAGATGGATTGGGATCTATCTCTATTGGCCTTTTCCACCTTATTCTTCATTTCCACTTTTAAGTGTTCTAGGTGGACCCCAAATTCATCAAGGTTGAGCAAGGTGTCATCTGGGTGAAAGAAGATTGTGATATTAACTTCTTTGAAGTAGGAAAGGATTTGATGCTTGATTATCTCCAAGAGATCAATGGTAGCTTGTATATATCTAAGCCAATATTTTAGTGTGGTCTTCATGCACCCTTGAAAATTTTTGGTACAAGTTTAGGTCCATGAGAGGCATTAACTTAAGGTCAAGGAACATCCCTTTATTGATGATTACTAGCATTTATTATCCACCTTGAGAATGTCTTCAAAATATTTTTTTGCTCTTTGGAAAAGCACATTACTCTTTGAAATATCTCTATCACATCTCTAAGAGATAAAAATAATTACACAAGGGCAACTGCAACCTTGCTAGCTAAACCAATGAGGAATGAGCTCCTCACCTAGGACTCCAGGGTCTTGACTTAGTCCTTGAAGTCCTCCATCAATTTCTCTATGTTCTCATTGGTCCCTTATATTATAGATACCAATTCCTATGAAATATTTTATCTCATATGGTAGTCTTATTCTTTGTGAGAGATAAGATATCATGTTTTATTTTATAAGTAATAGGGTCCCCATACTAATTGAAGGTCTGAGTAAGTAATACCTTCATCCTTATTGAGTCTAGATCAAACTATAGTTAAATATCAGGGTCCCCCTAGTAAACTATATTGAGCCTATATGCACCTAAATATTCCATGGGGCCCAATCATCCTTGCCTTACCATTATAATCAAGGTGGTGGAACCTAAGATACTTGGGGTGGTGGCCGCTAAATTGAAAGGTGGGGGAATGGGTGGAGGAGGAAAGAATTAATGTGAGGGTTTTAATGGAATGGATGATGGAGGTGGATGCATGTGTGCAAAGGGGGTAGGAGGGAAAAAATAAAGGTGAGGGTTGTAATAGAATGTATGATGGAGGTAGAAGCATAGGTGAAAAGGGGGGAGATACCAAATGGGAATCCCAAGAGAATAATTGAGACCTTAAATTTCCTTGGTTATAAAGACATGAGAGCCAATTATGCCTAGGAGTTGTTGATCCAAGAGGATCCACATACACTCTGAGACAAAAGTTGTCAAATTGAAGATTGATCATTGGCACAACATAGAGCTCATTGAGAGATTTTTGATGCAATTTGAATGGGTCAATTTTGAGCCCGTATGTGCAAGATATTGTGTGTTGAAATTTCCAGATCAATAGGGAAAAAGGTGACACAAGGTGATATGGCATAATCCTAGCTCACCAAATGAACATATTGTGTTGTAACACATGGTAATGAGTTTATGTGAGAAAAAATATTAGTCTCTATACTTCATCTTTGTCAAGTGTATATAGATGATGTAAAATAAAAGGTTAGCTACGAGACCATAGCCGATGGAGTCCACTTTTGTTTTTGAAGGAGACACTGCCACTGAAATAGCTATGGAGCATCCAACTAGTTGGATGTTAACAAGTGTCAAATTATGATTGGTCTACATGGTGGGTCCTTAAGCCACCACATGACTTGCCACAAATTCATTTTTCCATAGTAGAAAAATTTATTTACTGCTCAATGTCAACTTGAGCCTGAGTTGGGATGCTGCCCTGAGTTAGAGTGTCAAGCCTGAGCTAGCCACCCTAGATTGGAACCCAACTTAACTTGAATGAAATGAGCCTAAGTGGGATACAAGTATCATAAAACATGATTTGGGTTCCATATTTTAACTTGAATGGGTCGAATGGAACACAATGATCCAAGTTTTATATTTAACACAGATGGGTTTCGAATTTAACATGAACCTAAGCTCCATCATGTTACCATGGTTCCAAACCAAATGCCATGATGGTATGGGATCAAGTTTAGCATGATTTGAGAATATTTTATGCTCAATTAACATGATGAGGATTAACATGTCATTCAAAGGTTCCATCAATAGATCCACAACAACATGCCAAGTTTGGCATGTCGACCATGCCACATCCAAACAAAACTTATCAAATTTGCCATGGAAAGGCCAAAATGGTCCGAAGACCATGTAACAATGGTAATAGAAGTCTATTTAAAGAATTTATATGATGTTCCATGGGAAATGTGGGATTAAACTAAATCCCAATATATAATTTCCAAGTTGGGTTTTGAACCCCTGACCTATCCATTAAAAGGATAGAGACTTGACTGGTGGATTCAAGGGTCTAAACAACTATATAAAGTCAAGACTTGGTAATTGAAAGGCATCAAATTTAGCCAAAGAGCTAAGGCAAACAAGACTAGTTTATGTTCTTCCTCATTTTAAAGGATTTTGGAGGCATTATTAGCTCTTGATGTAAATTAGGGAAATGCCCTAGACTCTGAGATGATTTCAAGGGTATGTTGAAGAACCTATTTTGGATTTATTAAATCCATTGTATAAGTATATTTTTTAGACTTTTGGTATAAAATCTATAGGACTGCGAGATTGCATTGATGATAGTAAGGTGGAAGGTCTGTCTATGGGTTTTGAGACCTTTTGAAGGTCTATTACAGATTTGTATGCAATCTTATAGTATCCATTTGACAATTTTGATGGTTGGTCGTGTACTCACTTTTCAAGGAAATGGATTGGTTTGTACTATAAGTGAACCTAGAGACATAGGCATTGTCAAACTCCATTATCATGTGCATGTCATGATTTGATTTTATTTGTGCATTATTTTCCCACATTTTGATTAATTTTATATATTAATAATTATTAAATGCATAATTAGTCAAATATGACATATTAACAAAAAATTGAGACTTTGAGGTTTGAGATAAATATGTATTAAAAGGTCAAATTCCATTTTTGTTTCTTTGAGTATTTTAAGATATTATGTAATTTGATGAAAGTATCCAAGGTCAAATTTATATGCACTGAATCAATGTAGATTTTATGGATCAATTTTGGTATCAGAGTGGTTTTTGTCTATCATTCACATCTTTTTTGCAGTGTGTGTGGCTATTTGAGACCTACTTGAAGCAATGGATTTGTACCCATGGATGCAGTTTCCCATGATACTTTTGATATTAGGAATGATGATATAAATGATTGTGTCACATTGAAGAGAGAAAATATAATGGTGGTGAATGTGAGTGCACATTAGCACACATAGGATCAATGGATCATTAAACTTTAATAGAAAGTGGATTTTATTTTTGATCAATTAGTAAAAGAGTCAAGATGGAAAAAATGCCATCGAGATGATCCCAGTACTTCATCCAATCCAATATGTAGTCATTTCTTGAGACATGGACATATGGTAGAACATTGTTGGTTGTAACATTTTGATCATGCACCATAGTGGTTCCAACAAAGGAATGTGGGCAAAGGAAAGACTCCTACAATCCAAAGTACCAATCATCATTCATAATCCCCAGTTTGATAGAAGACACCATCTAGACCTCTAGATATTATCTTATGATCTACAAGAGCCTCCAAATAGAGTATTCTAGTCATTTCAGAGGGATGTGTCATTAGACTTATTTTTGATGGAGACATCAGAATAGGTTATGTGACTATTGGTGTAATATGTAGATTAGGCTTGCCAACATTGCCACTACCACATGCTAAATATTTGAGGTATGGAAACATGTTGTTGCACCTTATAATTTGAAGTTGGGAGATAGTTCTTAGACATGGTGACTCTTGATATCATTTTATTAGATATGGATGAGATGGTTCTAGGAAATTTATATCTCTTTACTTGGAAAGCATCTTTTAGAGATGATCACATAGAGCTTCATTGAGATCACACTTGGATCATATATTTTGAGACAAGTCAAGTCTCTATACCCAGTCACGATGATTCTAGTCAAACATTGGACTTGTATGTACCAGGTGACCATCAGGAACATAAAGGTGAGCCACATGATGATTCATAAAGTGAATACTAAAGGAGCTAGACCCACACCAAGATTATATAGCTGGTAAATAATATTAGGTGTATTTTTGTATATCCATTTGTATATACTTATAAAACCAACATAAATAAAGTGCTAGTTAGGATGTATGAATAAGACCCATATGGGAAATATTATGACATACATCATGCATAGTTGTTAAAAAACCCAAGGGGCACTATTTGTATATTTATATACATGCATTATAAAAATTGTAGTTTATTTTGTTATGGATTCACTTGTAGAGAATAATTGAGTGATAGGTTTGTCATACTCAAGTTATCTTCTCACATTTTGGTAGACATTTTCCATTAACAACAATATATGCAAATTGGGGTATGCTTGTTTTTGTTAAGTATTATTCTATAGAAAATAGTTTTGTAGACCCAAGAAGCACTAGGTCCACACATGTACTTTTGTATAGAGGCCATTAAGGCTATGCAGTAAAAGAGTATGTTGATAGATGTGGTATTATCCACATGTAAAGGCCATTGTATTCATGTAGTAGAAGAAGACTTAGATACACATACAAAATCATAATTCTATGTAGAGGCTCGTTACAGCCATACAGTAGTAGAGGGTTTGTGGAGGGTTTTATCAATTTATTATTTCAATCATTGTAGGCATAATTATGGAACCTGAATAGATCGATAAAGACCCATCATAATTCTTAAGAACCAACTGGCATTTCATAGGATCAAGTTGGGTACCAGATTTTGGTCGACCAAAAGCCGTCTTAGTAGGGAAGATTGATCCAAGAGGATCCATAGATACTCTAAGATATAAGTTATCAAATTGTAGATTGATCATTGCATGATGTAAAGCTTGTTGAGAGCTTTTCGATGCAATTTGAATGGGTCAACTTTGAGCCTATATGTGTAAGATATTATGCATTGAAGTTTCTAGATCAATAGGGAAAAAAGTGACACAAGGTGATGTGGCATAATCTTAGCTCACAAAATGAACCAATTATGTTGCAACACGTGGAAATGAGTTTATGTAAGAAAAAATATTGGTCTCTATACTTCATCTTTGTTAGGCGTATATAGATGGTGTAAAACAAATAGGTCAGCTATGGGACCATAGTCGATGGAGTCCACTTTTGTTTCAGAAAGAGACCCTACTACCAAAATAGCTATGGAGCATCCAACCAGTTAGACATCGATAAGTGTTGAATTACGAGTGGTCCACATGGTGGGTCCTCAATCCAACACATGGCTTGCCACCACTTCATTTCTCCATAGTCAAAAAATTTATTTAATGCTCAATGTCAACTCAAGATCGAGTTGGGATGCTGACTTGAATTAGATTTCCAAGTTTGAGCTAGCCAACCTAGATGGGAACCCAACTTAACTCAAACAAAATGAGCCCGAGTGGGATACATGTGTCATATAACATGATTTAGTTTCATATTTTAACCCGAATGGGTCTAATGGAGTATGATGATCTGGGTTTTATATTTAACGCTGATGGGTTTCTAATTTAACACAAACCCAAGCTCCATCATGTTATCATAGTTCCAAACCAAATGCCATGATGGTTTGGGATCAAGTTTACCATGGTTTTAGAACATTCTAAGCTCAATTAACATGATGAGGATTAACATGCCAGTCGAAGGTTCCATCATTGGATCCATAATAACATACCTGGTTTGGAATTTTGACCATGCCACATCCAAGCCAAGCTTATAAAAATTACCATAGAGAGGTAAAATTAGTCCAAAGACCATGTAAATGGAAATAGAAGTCTATTTAAATACTTTCTACAATGTTCTGTGGGAAATGTGGGATTAAACCAAATCCTAACGTATAATTGCCAAGTCAAGTTTCAAACCCCCAACCTATCTATTAAAGTGATAGAGACCCAATTGATGGATTCGAGGGTCTAAATAGATATATAAAGTCAAGAATTGGTAATTGAAAGGCATCGAACTCAACCAAAGAGCTAAGGCAAAGAAGACTAGTTTGCACTCTCCCTTATTTTTGAGGCTTTTGGAGGCATTATTGGCTCTTGGTGTAAACTAGGGAAATGTCCTAGACTTAGAGAAAACTTCAAGGGTATGCCAAAGAACATATTTTGGATTTGTTAAGGCCATTTTATAAGTCCATTTTTGAGACTTCTAGTATAAAATCCATAAAATTACGAGATTGCATTGACAACAGTAAGGTGGAAGGTCAGTCCGTGGGTTCCAAGACTTTTTAAAGGTATATTGCCAATTTGTATGTAATCTTAGAGTATCCATTTGATAATTTTGAGGGTTTTATATTTACTCAATTTTCAAGGAAATGGATCGGTTCATATTATAAGTGAACCTAGAGATAGGCATTACCAAACTCTGTTATCACATGCGTGTTGTGAGTTAATTTTATTTGTGCATTCTTTTTTTGCATTTTGATTAATTTTGTTTATTAATCATTATTGAATGCATAATTAGTTAAATATGACATATTAACAAAAAATTAAGACTTTAGGTTTGAGATAAATATGTATTAAAAAGTTAAATTTCATTTTCATTTCCTTGATTATTTTGAGAAATTATGTAATTTGACAAAAGTATCCAAGGTAAAATTTTTGTGCACTGAATCAATGTAGATTTTATATATCAGTTATGTATTCAATTTGAAAGAGGAAATTTGATGATTAAATTATAATTCTTGAGGATCTTGATATTAGGTATAGGGGATCTTAAGATGGGGATGCTAGTGTAACTAGAGGTTGCAGGGTGACTGAGATGCAATTATTCTTGGCCACTTAGCAATCTTTTACTTGGGGCTCACCTGTGGTGTTGAAATTGAATGGGTTGTCCTATATGGAGCTTGTGGAGGCATTATGATCACCATTAGACTTATTAAAGCAATATAATTTACAAGAGAAGAGGATACCAAGGTGATCATAGTAATAGATGTTATTAGGGTAATTGTGACATGGGAGTGATCCATAAACTGGCACTAATTTCCATGTAAATTTTTTACCTTGGATCCTTATAGGAAATTTATTAAATATACCAAAATTAATCCACAAAATAATCAAATTAAATAAAATAAATGCAATAATACCAACCACATTGCACAAGAGTTGATTACAAATTTTGGCAATGCCCACATCTTTGGGTTTGTAAATTAGCTGAACCAATTCATTATTAAATGTCTACAAGTATAAGGAAACCCTTATACAACAATAATGAATTCACATGTTTTAGAATTGTGAATAATCTCAAAACTCTTAGATAGATTCTTCACCTTCCTAAGACACTTCCAAATGTGTATGTTCGGCCCTTCGAAGAATCTCAAAACTCTCAAATAGATTATCCACTTTCTTGAAGCACACTTCTAAGCCTGCATAAAACTCAACAATAGACCTTCAAAAATTCATAAAACTCATGGACAAAACTTCCACCTTCCTGTTGTGAAAGCAATCTTTCATTCCTAAATTTCTCCTCCAAAAGTCTCACTTTAAGGCTTAAAAAAGTGGCTCAAACAAACTCAGATTAGGTCTCTCAGCACAAGACTGGATTCATCTCTTGCTCTTCAGCTCTTAGCTCTACCATGAGAGATTTGAAACCTTGTAATGAATTCACTGAATTCCAATGATTTCCAAATAACCCCTCACCCATTTATATACTTGTTAGAGGTGCACAAATAGTTGGATTATTCATTATCCCCACCTTTTCTAATGGGATTGGATAATATCCAATTTCACCATTTTTTATGGGATTTATATTATCCCATGTATTAAAAATATGGGGTGATAATTATTACCCAATATGAGATGGTTTATATTTTAACCATATTAAAATGGCTTTTCATTTGCCACATAACTCTATTACCATGTGATTTTATGGCCACATCATCACTTTGATTAATCATAACTTGCACATATGGATTCCAATTTTCAAACCCTAAAACATGTTGAAAATATCTCAACAAGATTTACACCATGGAACTAACTCATAAACATTATAAGATCATCATTTTTTCTAGTTTGATGAGTGTTGACTGCATGTTGACCTACTTTGACCAAAACTTGGACTGGCTGCACAAGGAGCAAATGAGCTCTATTTTTGGAGTTCTATATACCATTGAAAAGATAATGATGATTATTATGCAAAGGTATAAGTCTTAGTCTAATTTGAGAACTTTTAAAAAATGATATCTACATCATACCTCCCCACTAAGAAGGCTTTTGGTCCACCAAAAGCTAGTTTCCATTGAAATACCTATCAGTTCCAAAGATACTTTGATGGGTGTTATCGATCGGCTCAAGTTCCACAACTACACCTACAATGATTGTAAAAACTGACTGATCACATCTTCCATAATCCCTCTACATAGAACTAAGGTTCAAAATGTGATGACTTACTCTATTGCACGGCTTCACAAGAGCCTCTACATAGATAATTTTGGTAATATTTTTTGCTGTACAGCTATAATGAACCTCTACATAGAAAAGTCTGGTGATATTTTCTATTACACAGCTATAATGAGCCTCTACATAGGTAAGCCTAGTGATCTCCTCTGTTACATGGCTATAATGAGCCTCTACATATAAGTTTAGTGATCTCTTTTGCATAGCTATAATGAGCCTTTACATAGAAGTTTAGTGATCTCCTCTACTGTACAACTGTAATGAGCCTCTACATATAAGTCTAGTGATATCCTCTATTACATGGATAAAAATGGGCCTCTATATAGAAGACAAGTGATCTCTTCTATTGCATGATTGCAATGAGCCTCTATATAGAATTCTAGTGATTTCTTTTGTTGCATGACTGTAATGAGCCTTTACACAAAATTCTAGTAATATCTTCTACTACATGATTGTAATGAGCCTCTACATAGATTTGAGATTCTATATGTGCATCCACATCCTCTTCTACTACATGTCTTCAATGACCTATACACAAAAGTACATGTGGATAATAACACGTCCATCAATATCCTCTTCTATTGCACAACCATCCAAGGGCCTTTACACAAAATTGTATGCAGATTTAGTGCTTCTTAGGTCTTGCTAAATTGTTTTCTATAGAAGAACACTTGATAGAAACAAGAATATAACGTACCCTAATCTGCATATACCATTGTTAATGGAAACTATCTACCAAAATGTGAGAAGATAACCTGAGTATGATAAACCTATCACTCAATTATTCTCTACAGGTGACTCCACAACAAAATAAATCGCAATTTTTACAATGCATGTTTATATAGATACAAATAATGCCTCTTGGGTCTTTAAAAATTATGCATGGTGTATGTCACAATATTTCTCATATGGGTCTTATTTATACATCCTAACTAGCACATTATTTATGTTAGTTTTATGAGCATATACAAATGGATAAACCAAAATGATCGAAAGCCTTTAACTAACACCTAAGATTCCTTACTAGCCATTGAATCTTGGTATGGGCCTAACTCTTTCAATAGTCACCTTATAAATCATTATGCATCTCACCTTTAGGTTTCTAAGGGTCACCTGGTACATATGAGTCTGATGTCTGACTGGAATCATTGTGACTAGGTTTAGAGACCTGCCTTGTCTCAAACTACATGATCCAAGTGTGATCTAGGCAAAGCTCTATGCCATATTCTATAAAAGATGCTTGCTGAGTGAAGAGATACAAATTTCCTAGAACAATCTCATTCATATCCAGTGGAATGATATTGAGAGTCACCATGTCTGAGAACTATCTTTTAGCTGTAAGTCACAAGGTGCAATAACATGTTGCCATACCTTGGACAACACCATTCTATGTGCCAACTATTTTAGATTATGATAGTGGTAACATTGGTAAGCCCAATCAACATACTATGTTAGTGATTACATAACCCATTCCAATGTCCCCATCAAATACAAGTCTAATGACACATCCCTCTAAAATAACTAGAACAATATACCTAAGTGCTCTCATAGATCATAAGATAATGTCTAGAGGTCTAGATGGTGTCCTCTATCAAATGAAATATTCTAAATATTGACTAGTACTTGAAATAATATGAGATTTTTTACTATCTACATTCCTCTATTGGAACCACTATGGTGCATATCCATTACAAATCTAGTCCCAAAGACTTGATTTTAACCTGCTCTGATACTAAACGTTATCCATAAACTAGCACTAGTTTCCATGAATTTTTTTTACCTTGGATCTTTGTAGGAAATTTATTAAATATACAAAACTTAATTCATAAAATAGTCAACTTAAATAAAGGCAATGTGAGAATACCAACCACACTGCACAAGAATTGATTATAGAGTTTGACAATGCCTATGTCTCTGAGTTCATAAACTAGCTAAACCAATTCATTATTAAATGTCTATAAGTACAAGGTAAACCTTATAAAATAATAATGAATTCATGTGTTTTAGACCTTTGAATAGTCTTGAAACTCTCAGATAGATTATTCACCTTCCTAAAACACTTCCAAATGTGTATGTTTGACTCTTCGAAGAATCTTAGAACTCTCAAATAGATTCTCCACTTTCCTGAGGCACACCTCTAAAACTACATAAAACTCAACATCAAACCTTTGAAAAGTCTCAAAACTCATGGATAGACCTTCCACCTTCCTATCATTAAAGAAATATCACATTCCTGAAGTTCTCTACTAAAAGTCTCACTATGAGGATTTAAAAAGTGGCTCAAATGAACTCAAATTAGGGCTCTCAACATACGGTTAGATTTGTCTCTTGCTCTTTGGCTCTCGATTCCCAGCTCTTCAATTCTCTACTTTGCCATGAAAGCCTTGAAATCATGGAGTGAATTTACTAAATTCTCATTCCAATGATTTCCAAATAACCCTAAACCCCTTTATATACTTGTTAGAGGTGCACAAATAGTGGGATTATTCATTATCCCCATCTTTTTTGATGGGATTGGATAATATCACATTTCACCATTTTTTATGGGATTTATATTATCCCTTTATAATTTAATATGGGAATTTTAATAATATATCATGTATTAAAAATATGGGGTGATAATTATTCCCCAATAGATGATGGTTTATATTTTAACCATATTAAAATGGCTTTTCATTTGTTATGTAACTCTATTACCATGTCATCACTTTGACTGGTCATAACTTACACATATAGACTCCATTTTTTGAGCCATAAAATGTGCCAAAAAGATATTGATGAGATATATACCATGGAAATAGTTAATAAATATTCTAAGTTCATCAATTTTTCTATTTTGACCAATGTTGACCACCTATTGACCTGGTTTGACTGGAACTTGGATTGGCTGCACAAAGAGTAAACAAGTTCTATTTATAGAGTTATACATATTGTTGGAAAACCCTTAATGAGTCCTATGTGAATGTATAGGTCTTAGTATGATTTGGACACTTTTCTAAAATGATTTATAGATTAGGAAGGGTTCAAGGTCAAAGGGCTACTATTACTATAAGATAAACATGAATTGGGATATTTATGGGAATGTGTCATCATTTAGGGATAGATTATGAGTAATTGATGGGGTTGACTGAGCCAATGAAGTGGGACAAAGCATGGAAATATATTAAAATGGTGTAGTTTGAAATTTTGGATCACCAAATATTGTAGAAGTTAACAGACCAAGGAGAACTTGGGTACATATAAGGGAAGGCATAAGAGGAGTCACAACATAAGGAGGTTGTAGCTAAGTTGGGAAGCAGGAACACCAAATGTGGCCAAATTTAGTGGAGTAGGGGAAGATAGGGAAATTTACAAGAATGTTTTTAAAGTAATAACTATAAAATTAGGTCACACTTTGGCTAGAAATCTAGGAGGATCTACAAGGGGTTACTTGGAAATTTCAAAATCTAGAATGCAAACCTCTGGGGGTGTTGTAGACTAGTCCTAAGGTGGGCTCTCCTATGACTCTAAGCTTATTGAGATATGAATTTCATAGGTAACCTATGGTTGGATTACATGGGAGGTTACCGTAATTGAGGTGGATGCTGAGGCTAATGGAGTAGTAGCAGTGGAGACACCTTTCAATATTAACTAGGAGAGCCTTTTTTGTTGTTGGGGAGATGATTATGGGGGAACTAGTTTTTATTCTAATATTATATCAATTTATGTTTGTTCTTTCTGGTGATGTGTTTATTTTATCTTTGTGATCAAATCCACATCATTGGAAAGGTTGAGGTGGATCATATCTTTAGAGTGGATCTCATGGTGGTACTTAGTATTAAGCCACACTTGATACTTATCCACATGGGTGTGTAATGTGCCCTCAGGAGACTATTATCTATCATCAACCTTGGAAAGGTTGAATGAGTCTATATTAAGGGACACATCTTATAACATAACCAAATTTTTGTATTCATGGCACCCAATCATGGGGAATGATGGGCAAGCCTTCTACCTTTTGGAATGGTAGAGACCTATAATGCCATTGGCTAGTTGCCAAATGATTTAATGATTAGATAGGTAGTCTAAGAACATATAGAGAAACTGAAGAGGATCCCCCTATATGATTTCCACCTTGATCACAATATAGTCCTTGTATTACTAGTAGGCATCAATGGGAAGAATTATGACCCACATCTCCTCAGAAAGCATGAACATCTACTTTTCATTGATGACAAAATACACTTGGGGGTAAAAATGGTCATAAATATCCTAGACATGGTATATGTAGTGATGAATGTAGATATTGGAAAATAATACATGCACCACATATCCTATTGTCACCTATGGAGGAAAGGCTATGATTTAGAAATCTAAGGTGGTGCAAGTGGTATCGACCACATAAGGCATCATGTATTAGTTTCCCCTAGCTTGTACCCTTTTGACTTATTGCATGATGTTGAAGGTGTTGATGTCCCTAAGTGTAGGGGCCTACTCCATTTTAAGTATGATACTAAGTAAAGGGACCCAAATTTTACTTACATACATAATGTTTCTTGTACCATATGGGTGGTTGAGTAACAACATGATAGTTTGCACTCCTTCATAGAATGTTTTGATGGTGTAGGAGTTGAGGTCATTCTTGTTTACTGAGTGGTCAATGTCTTTAGCCCAATCATTAAGGACCTTGAAAATATCATGGGTGATCAACCATCTAGTGGCAAACTCTATGTCATATATGATTTCAAAGTTTGGGATATTTTAATACTACTTGAATGTAACCCCAAACATGTTCACAATCTTGAATCTTGTAGTTAGGGAATACACAATGTCCTTAATTCACTTGGAGGTGTGTAGCAAGTCATCACATAGATTGTTGGATGTGAAGAATTATTTTTTGGAAACAACCTTATACATACCTAAGGATTTAATAGATATGAGAACATCAATGAACTTTATATCATCATATTGGGGTTTATCATCACTACTCGACCTCTATATTTCTTCAAACATATTAAATATTTCATTGTAATGCTCAAATTTTGCAACACCCTACAAGAAGGTAGCATCCCAAAATTCTTTCTTCGATTTTTGATTTAAAAGTGAGACAACTATTTTTAAGTTAATCTATTTTTCATAGAAGGCTTTATTTGGGATGTACTTTTGGTTCTGGAGGGAATTCAAGATAGAAGGATATGAATAATTTGAGTTCAAGATAGATAAAGGTGAGCCCAATTAGGATGGGACCTTATAGGGCTTTGTGATATTTTATAAAATAATGGATTTGGAGACTCACATCCCATGAATTAAAATTTGAGTTTATGGGATCAATCCTAATTTAACCATTTTGGGCTTAGATGCGATCTTGGTGAATAATCCTTGATTGGATTGGCTAGGGGAAATGGGACCTATCCATATGTCTAATCATGAACTACCCAAGTGAAATAATAAATTTAGAGAGTGTAATGGGAACTTTAAAAAATTCATCCTACTTGGTATCTGAGATGTGTCCATGTCATCCATGTTTCATTTGTACATTAGAGGAATCAATGGGTACCATGATGACCAAGTGTAATGGGGAATTCCCCAACTTAACATATCTAACTATCTATATGGTTGCTTATGCATATGAAAGTACATATGGTAGTTGATTAATGGATTGGGCTTCTTGGGGATCTGACATCTCTAGGTGTGTATAGAGGAATGTGGTATTCACTCATTGGATCAGGCCTTTTATGGATCTAATAGCTTTGATGCCTTTGGGTGTATAAATATACATGGCACTCTGCCATTAGATTATGCCTCATAGGGCTCTAATTGATTTAACACCCCTTGATGTATAGATACACATATCACTCTCCCATTATATCATTCCTCTTAGGCTCTAACATATCTAACACCTTTGGGTGTATGGATACACGTTGAACTCTCCCATTAGATTATGCCTCCCAAGGATATGATAGCTATGACACTATATATGAATACATGTGGTAATCTACCATTTGATTAGGCCTCCTAGGGCTTTGATAACTTTGACACCTATGGTTATAGGGATATACATGGCACTTTCCCATTGGATCAGGGCTTTAGAAGCTCTGATAACTCTGAAACCTTTGGGACCTAAAAAAAGTAAAAAATGGTCAAGTTATTTTTAAAATCACCTTATAAGGAAAATAAAATTTTAACCTATCATAAAAGAGGCTATAAGAGCTGCTCGTTTCACTCTAAGTCTAAGGATTTGGGACTAAGACATTGAGAGATTCATGTTTTAAATATTTCCTATAGGGAATGTAGCTAGTGCCTAAAAAGGCTAAGTATGAAAAACATTTAGAAAGAAAAATGAGATTAATCCCTTTTAAAATAAATGGCCTAACAAAGATATTCAACATAAATTAATGGGTCATTATCAAAATTACAAGAAATATCAAGGAATGGTAATCTAATAGGTGCCTGATATTTGGAAAGAATGAGGATCAAATTAGGTTCAATACAGGTGTTAAGAATGGTAAAAACATTCCAAGGATCCAAGATCTGAAGAGTTATAAAAAAACATCACAAAATAAGTTGCAGATATGATATGTAAAAATAAGGTAGATCATATATTATTCAATATAAGACATGCTAGTGGAATAGGAAGTCCTTGCATAAATAAGCAAGGCAAAACTAGAAATGAGCCTAACTAAATAATGTTGGATAAATCCTCACTTAAGATAAACTAGGAAAAATATGAAATACCTAGCTAATAGTCTAGTAAACATGAGAAATACGTACTCTAACACCCCCTAGAGTGAATTTAGGGGCTAAAAATAGCCCAAAAATAACAATGGCATATCCATAGTATGATTTTTGACAACTAGGCATGATAAGGTACTCATGTACAATATGTATCCATGAAATAAATAAGGGATATGTCCTCACAAAACCCCCCCAAAGACAAATTCTAAAACCTCAAGCATGCCATACAACTCAAGGAAATGAGGTGGTGCAAAAGGCTTTGTGAATATGTTTATAACTTGTTGTTGAGTTAAAATATACTCCAAGATAAGAACTCCATCTTGAATGTGATGATAAATGAAGTGCATATGTACCTCAATGTGCTTGGTCTATTGGTGTTCAACTAGGTTTCAAGATATCTGAATTTTACTTTGGTTGTCACACTAAAGTATAGTAGGTGAATCCTATGTGAAGCCAAACTCTATCAATAATTGACAAATACAAAGTACATGCTAACTCATTGTAACTACTTCCCTACACTTAGCCTCTATATATGGAAGTGCAATATCCTGTTGCTTCTTAAATAACCAAGTAATAGGTGAAGAACCAAGACACAATATGTAGCTAGAAGTGGAACGCCTATCATCAAGAGAACCTACCCAATATAAATCACTGTACTCAACCAATTGAGTAGAACCCCTAGTTTAGTGTAATCCAAAATGAGTAGTGCCTCATAGATATCATGAAATCCTCTTCGTAGCCTACCAATTACTTTCATAAGGGTCATGTGTAAAAATAGAGACAAGCTCAACTACAAATGAAATTTTGGGGTGAGTATGGTTCAAAGACATAAAAATATTAGCCATATGCCTATATAATTTAAGATCATAAAGTAGAGTAGTACAAGTGGCAGTGAGAGTCACTCTAGAATAAAAAGGAGAAGGACTTGGATTAAATCAACCATGTCAAAATTTTGAAGAATTTTAGGGTGTACTTTTGTTGACTTAAATAAATCCCTATATTTGACTGTGAAATCTATAAACCAAGGAAGAAGTGTAAAAGACCAAGATATGTCATATCAAACTATGTTAAAAGTGCTTACTAAATATCCTAAGTTTGAGAAAAGGAGTTGCCTATGAGAAGTAGATCATCATCATACAATACTATTATAACAATTTCCTCTCTAATATGTTGAATATACAATATGGAATTTGAGTAGCAACAAACAAATCTAATGGATAGAATAAATGAATCCATCTTCTCATACCAATCCTGAGGGACCTATTTGAGACTATAAAGAGACATCCTAAGTCAACAAAAAAGATAAGAATCATGAACAAACCCAGTAAGTTGCTCAATATAGATTTACTCCTTAAAATATCTATATAAGAAGGCACTCTTAATGTCCATCTGATACACTAGCCAACCATGTGATGTAAAAGAGAAAGTACAAGGTGAACAGATTCCATCTTATAAAAAGGTATAAAAGCATTATATTAATTAATACTTTTAACCAATGATAACCATTTTACAATAAGACATGCCTTATACTTATCAATGGACCCATCGACTGCATACTTGAAGTGGTTAATCCACTTGCACCTAACCAAATTTCTTCCCTTAGGAAGAGATACCAAATCCTAGGTATGATTCTTCATCAAAGAAGAATAATCATCTATCATCACATCATCCCACTCATATATCTCATGAGCTTATGAAAAAGACTATGAATCCGTAAAAAATGCCTGACACAAAAGTCTAGTACTTGTAGAATGTGTTTGCTAATGTCAAGTGGGTGGAATATCTTGTATCAAAGGTGTTACCTCAAATAAATTATAGTGTGTTCCCACTTAGGCATAGTGGAGAGATTAGTGTGAGTAGGATCCTCAACCTCTACAACCTCATCAATTATCTCTTAAAATGGATCCTCAAATAATGAATCCTCAAGAAGAGGTGATGAATCATCAAAAGAAGAAGGCATGGAAGAAGATGAGAAATCATGAGATGTGAAGTGCTCATCAAAATGTGCATGTGTTAAAAAATGAAAATCTTGAGTATCAGGATCTAAAAGATGATAAAATCTCATGTACTTACAATAGCCTACAAAAATCAAATGGTTTCTCTTCTTATCTAATGCTTTCCTTTTATTCTTTGGGACAAATGCCCAAGAATGGATCAAAAAGATTAAGAAAAATGAGACATTAGTATTAGTTCCAGACCAAGCCTCCTCTAGAGTCAAATGCTCAAGTGCTTCATGTGGTGTGTGGTTCTGAATGTAGTTCACATAATTAACTACCTTTTCCCAATAAATAAGAGGTAAATCCCATGAATTCATCATGTAGTTATCCATCTGCTTAAAATTTTGGTTCTTTCATTCTACCAAGACATTCTATTGTGGAGTATGTGCAATGAAACGCTGGTGAACAATATCATGAGCTACCAAAAAATTAGAGAAATCTTGACTAAAGTATTCCCCCCCCCATTATTTGTACAAAGTTTCTTGATACAACTAGAAGACTATTTCTCATCCAAAGCTATAAAGAATTTAAAGTGAGAAATTACTCTTGTACTTGAGAAAATAAACCCAAGTACACCTTGATAAATTATCAATGAAAGTAAGTGCATACTTAGCTCTGTTGAAAGGAGTATGAAATACCATCAAATCACTATACACAAGCTCAAGTGGTGAAGAACCTCTCATGGACATACCCTTAGGAAAAAATTCCCGGTGTTGTTTCCCTACTACACAACAAGGGTAAAAGCCATCAAGACATGAAATTGTAGGAAGACACTCTACCATACTGTGAGTTCTCAAATCCTTCAAATATTTGTAATTGAGATGTCCAAATATTTTATGCCAAAGTCTACTCTTAGAATCTACATGAGAAACTAAACATGTCCCTAGAGGAGGAGTATCATAAAAACCCTCAAAGTAATAGAGTCAATAACTATGATCAACAATAATATGTGCAATAAATGTGTGAGGCTCTAAAAAATCTCAAACGTCAGCACCCTATGGTGTGAAAATCATTATCTTGCCCTGACTAAAATGCAAAATATGATAAAATAAAAGTAGATTGGTGGTGATGTTTGGAACATATAATGCATCATTAATGTAGCCACCATCAAGTTGTATGTCACCCTTTATTTTAATAGAAATAAAGGAATAATTTCTAACCTCAATGTTGGAAGTAAAACTCAAACCAAGAGATACAAATGACTCTTTAGAAGAAGTCATGTGGTGTGAAGCATCATAATATAGAACCCAACTATCTGAAATAGATGATTGTGATCTCTTAACAATATTAAGTGCCTTCCCCTGATCATGAGATGGAGGAGTGGAGATAAAAATATTGTGTTTCTTGATGGCATCCTCTAGGGTTTGCATTCTCTTAAAACACATATACTATTCATGATTAGTCCCCACACAATAAGAGTATGATATGTTAGACTTATTATTAGATTTGGAAGATGATGTGGATTTAGAGGTGTTAGTGGTGGGCTTATGTGCATTTTGAGATGGATGAGGAGTGTTCTTCATATTATTCTTTGTTTTTCCCTTTTTTTAGGATGTGATGCTACCAATGATTTTTTAGAGGTAGAAGATTCAAGGTGAGATAATTTATATTCCTCTATAGTAAGTCTCTCATAAAAAAAATCTAAATTTGGTAGTTTAAATGTAGCACCTAAGGCATTCAAGCTAGATAAAAAGTTAGAAGCAAATATTTAGAATGGACCAATCAACTTGGACAAAATCAAGTACACACACTCTTCATCTTTCTTATCTTGTCCAATCCCCTTAAACTATGTCAAAAAATTCTTAAACTTGGTGAGGTGGTATATAATAGAGAGAAATTCATTGAGATTGAGTGAAGGAAGCTCCACTTCAAGCATCATGGATCTCATGTGATCTACTTCCCCAAATAAACCCTTTAGCTTAGAAAACATATTGGACCCCTTTTTGGCTAAGTATGGATCCATGCCAACTCTATAGATATCTCAACATGAGGTAATCATTTGGATTTATTTATATTTTAACACCTTTTACATCATTTGGATAAATCTTTGCATATCTCGCATCAGTTGGCAGGTAGTTACTTGGTACTCAAGTTTTGTAATGCATATTCATAAGTGGTTGCACATGGTAATTGGAGCACAAAGGTTGCAAGGTGAAGGATCCAGTGGAATGATCAACCAAGGATCCATCTCAACACCTGACATGCACATACCACCCTAGCATGAAGATGCTTCTATTTATATAAATCTAAGCTTGAACTAGTATGCAAGAGGCAACTTAGAGATAGTGAAGCTATATAAAATTGGTTCCAAACATAGTGAAAAAATCACCATTAAAACTTAGGACTAGCATGGATTCATTGAGGCTCCCCATTATAGTGCCCAAGCTCTCATGTGAGCCTTTAGTATCTTTAGATGAGCATTTTCTCTAGTATAATTATCATGTTCTCTATTTATCCAAACCATGTTTAATGAAGAATGGTATTGCACTCAACTGATTATTGATCTAGTGTATATGGTTATGGTGGTGTTCATTGATTATGCAATTTTTGTAATAGTGGTAATGCTTAGATTTAATAGATGATTTCTAAGTTCTAGAAAGCTTTCGGTCTAACTTATTAATGGCATATTTGTGTAAGTGATGATATTAGCATATTATATAGAAATACTCTAAGTGTAGGAAGGATCCCACACCAAGCTATGATATATGTGCCTAAATCACTAAGCCTAAGCATGAACCCTTGAAATAAAGTAATTCCATTAACCCATCTTAGCACTAAGTGGTGCTAAGACTAGTAAGATAAAATATTATGTCCTTGAGATCCTAGAACCAACCTAATATAGGTTTGCATTTCTATGACCAGAATAAGTTCCTTGAATAGGATTTGCACCTACAGACATTTAGACTCCACCCAAAATGGCTTACACTAATGAACCAACCAATGCCACTATTTTAATGACCAATTCCCTTGAAGAATGATTTATGCCATAGCATGACTAGATTGATGCGAGCCCCAGTTATTTCTATGCTATACTTTGGGTGAGCACATAAAGCTTGCACCTTATGTGAATTGATGTTGACACAATCAAGAGATAAATGTTGAGAGATACATGATTAGTCTGAGTTTGTGTCTAGTTGTAACAAGTCTATAATTGATTTAGAAAACTAGATAAGTGTATAACAAAGTAAATGACTAAGACAACTGACCCTTTTTATAATATTTTGGTTCTATTGTTGAGATTTATATTGAAATTTTTTTTCTACAATGATGCAAAAGAATAATTCTTTAACACTCCCTTAATAACATTTAGTGCTAGCTAAAATAGGTGAAAGATAAATTTGCACTGAAGCATCCATCTTGTAAAGAATAAAAGCTGAGGAAGTGGATCCAAAATAACCTGTACGATGCTCTATATGAGGTCTTCTTTTGTAAACTATATGAGAAAATGTATTGATGGTTGGATACCTATGCAACCCATAAAAAAAAAGCTATAGGCAATGCCTTGAGTAGATGAAATAACACCTAGATAAGCTTGATCAGCTTGATGCCACTTAGACTAAAGATATAGATAGATTTTGACAAGTAGCACTGAATAGTTACATACTTGATTTCATAGTATCAACATACTCCTACCTTGAAGAAGCAGAGTATAAATTATTTCATGAGCCCAAAATCAAGTTTGTGAAAGCATTTAACATAGATATTAAGAAGTGGATGGTGGATTATGGCTTTAAAACTGTAATAATGGAAGGTTAAAGTCCTTTCATGTATGAGTAGTGCAACGGGGAATAATGGGATGTGTAGGTGAAACATAATGGAAAGGGATGAGTATATTGACACCCAAGAGCTTAGGTGATAGACTTATAACAAGAGAAAGTATAGGTCAATAGAATATTTAAAACCTAAAAGTTTTGAGAACCCTTAGCAAGTGGGAAGGGCATGGGGAAGGATCTTTTGAATTGTAGCAGTATGAGGAAAGGAACAATAAAATCATAGATCAATCTTAATTATTGATAGGTAAAGAATGCACTGGTTCTTATAGAATTAGACCATTAAATATGCACCAGAAGTGCCTACCCCCTTTGAACTAGTAGTGCATGCTCATACACTAGATCCGCCTTAGGAATAAAGAAGAGTGATAACTGATCCTATTATCCACATTGATTTTGACCATTTTGCAAACTTGGACTATAAATTTTTGATTGAATAAGTTGTTCCTTATGAAGAGATAAGTGAGGATAACCTTATAACCTTGGGAAATAGCTTGATAACATAAGATGTGAGCATAAACATTCCAATTTAGTAAATGTTAGCTATGCAAATTAGGCAATAGCCCATAGGAAGTGGCCTGGTGCCATACATGAGTAACATTGTACTGCCAAATTTAATAGTGCCAAACATAAGAACAAGGTTAACACCCAATCCAGTGACCAGAGGCCTTGGAGGACCACTGGTAGGAAAATTACTAGGAGGGTAAGCACCTCAGATGCGAGTGGCCCACCAACAACAAATATATTATGAGATGGCAATTCACTTACCATAATATTATGGTATGGAAAATCTCATAGAGTATGTGTTAAAATGTGAGATTCAATAGCGTGCTCAAGGTATAACCTAATTGGAATGTAGTGGAACATAGTTCATGATAAATATACTTTATTGTGCTCATACCTCATATAGGAAATTTGATCCTAATTAGGCTATGATTGATTATGACACCTTTAAGGAAGCATTTTTGAAGGAATTTGACATACCCAAGTTTGAACAGTAGAGTATCACCACACTCAAAAAAATTATCCAAGGGCTATCAGAGAGCATGTGCCTATATGATGCAAGGTTCAAAACTCTTTTTGACATTCACTCCTTATGACATTCACTCCTTTTAACATGTGTAATGGTTCATTAGAGGATTGCTAGTACCATTTAGAAGAGATATCTCTATGAAGACATTTACAGATCCTTCAAAAATGCTTTAATCTATGCTTATATCTGAGGTTATTAGAAGCACTAATACTAGGATTATCCCATTCTTAGAAGCATAGATTGCATCTATGGCCAATCAACTCCAAAAACCAATTGCTAGTTCATTGCAAAATGCTCAAAGAATATTATGGTGCATCGAATGTGAGATAAAAGGCCATAATAGGAATAGCTCCCCTTGAAGGAATGAACACACATTGCTTTAAAGTTGTGAGGTTTGACATAAGGTACATGATGTTCAAAATTACCCTTTGTTGTAATTTATCAGTTAGGTTAACATAACCATATATTTCCAGTTGTGCAACACCTATTCTCATACCATAGTTGATTGCCACGTAATCAATGAGATGCACAAACATATGGAGAGAGGCACATAAAAAACAACTATAGTAGTTGGAGGGCAGTCAATCCAAGGATATGAGGGCTATGGTTCGTAAAATGTAGGATATGAGATGACAAGAGGCATCAAAGGGTGGGTTGGAGGATGCAATGGAAGAAGATTCTCACTGTGATCATGTTACAATTATGGTTCAACTAAGCACTATCATCATGGATGTCATACACATCCAAAATATGGGTATTATCAAGGAACATAAGGTCGAGGAATGCCCCAACTTGTATAAAAAGTTGACCCAAGGTTGGCCCGATGTAGGAATGATCGATCACAAGAAAAAAGTAGAGAAATGGGCTCTAAACACACAACTGACCAACACTAAGAAAGCCAAGGTACATGTGACTACTCATAGTGGGTTCAATAATTAACCACCAGTTGTGCCAGTATCAGAGTTATGCCTAGAGTATGAGGAATTGAGTCACACTGAGTGTATCATGTAGTTGGAACCCAAAGTTGTGCCTTACCTAGACCTTATATGTTAGAAAGATGTATTGTAGTAGGCTATGAGTGTGATTCAAAACCTTCAAGGAGAGCTCCAATTGGTGTAAGATATAGAGGCATAAGATGTTACCTCTCGTAAGAAACAAGATAGCTATGAGGTTGAGGTACAAGAGATAACAAAGATATTATGCCTCCTATAGATAGAAGGGATGATGCCCCTATTAAGGAATTTGATTTATAGAACATGTCAAGTAAAAAATAGTTGAAATTACTACACCATGCATGAAAATTACATGAGAGGTTAGCCATACACAAAATGTAGAGTATGATCAATAACTCTTGGTAAATGCCACCATTGATGGATGGTTTGTATGCAAGGTCCTTGTGGACACAAGCACTGAGGCCAATATCTTGACAAGAAACATATGAGAGAAGATGAGTAGGCCAACCTTGAGGCCTTCCCCTCATGTGATTTTCATGGCCAAAAAATCTAGGATACAACCAATTATAATTATAAAAGGCACCACAATAGATATTATGGGTATAGAGTTATATGTTGACTTTGAAGTGTTCAAGTTAACTGAACAAGATAATTATCCAGCACTCCTGGGTAGACCATGGTGTTATGAAAATAATTCTAACATGTGATTTAAGAAGAGCTATATGACCTTTGAAAATGGCAAAGGAGAGGGTCATGATCCCCCTCTCAAGTGACCAAGGACCCCCTTATGTAGAAAGTGTTGATCTTGGAGATGAGAGAAACCATATACATAATATCATAGTGAAAGGTGCTAAAACCATCAACCCTAATGACCAAGGAGTGATTTCTTGGGATGATGGATAGATTATGACTGATGGTTTGAAGAAGCTTATGAAACCACTGGTCAGAGGTGTCATGTAGTAAACATCAAGGCAATAAAACCTATGAGGGTTTTTTGGGTCCAGATTAATTGCACTTTGTAAAGAGGGGTCCCTTATAATAAGATGAAGGGAAATAAAGTGTTTCCACTAAGAAAAGGTAAACTTTCAACACTCCCATGATATGAAGAGAACAATCCTATAGAAGAATATGTCCATAACATAGAGTCTTGCATCTCGAAGGAAATAGATAGGATGGGTGCACTAGTGTATACTTTGAGAAGTAATGTTACTCGTTGGTGAAAAATAAAGAGGTCTAGATTGCCAACTTGTCAAGATGTAACTGTATCCATCTACACTAGATTCAAAAAAATTAATGAGGACGTAGACATTTTTTCATACTTTGGTGATTCAAATCCAATAGTACACATATGCTTATGAAAATAAACATGGGTTGTCTATGGTGTAAATACCCTGAAGAAACTATGGTGTACACCTTATACATAACCTTGAAGATGTGGGTGTGAGACTGGTATGTGGTCAATAAAACATGCCACAATATAACTAGTTTATATGTCTTGAAGGAGAATTTTGTGCCTACCTTTTCCTTTTCCTCACATAACTTGGAATTGATTGAGCCATTACAAGTCATTCAAAGGGTAGTGTTTGAGGACACTGCAATCTTAGAAGAGTGCCTAAAATATATGTCTAAGGATAAAGGATTAGTTCTTCAAAATTTATTTTAGGAGAAAGAAATCAATAATGACTCAAGTGATGAAGATACAGATGTTTAGAAAGTACAAAATTGGACATCCTTGATAGGAAAGAGGAAGATCATGTGTCAAGTGTGTTGTCTCCCAAAAATATCACTCATTTTTGGGATAGCATTTGAACAATTTTAGTCTTAAACACCAAAATTGTCTCTTCCCTTTTTGAAATTTGTCTTGGGCATTCAAATTCCTCATTTTTCAAGCTTCTCAAAAATCTATAGACTCTGAAGGTTTGAATCTACAGACTCTGCAGGCTTGAATCTACGGACTCTACAAGAAAAGAAAATCTATGGACTCTACAAGCCAATTTCAATGGGCTTCATAGGTTGATTTCTATGGACTCTTTAAAGGTTAGAGAAAACTATGGACTTGGTTTATACAGACTCTACAAGGAGGTTAATTTCTACAGGTTCAAAGCCTTCTGTAGGTGGGTTCAATCAAAAGAATCAGTTTCCAATACTTAGTCATTTTTGAGATTGGTTCAGTGCCTTGGTTCAATCAAAAATCTCCATCAACAAGCATCTAAGCAAGGATCTAACCAATGAACCATTGAATTGTTGAATCTTGAACCATTTTGGTTCAACGGGTTCAACAAGTTCAAAGGTTCAACATCATCGGCAAGAGTTAAGCACTTCATCAAGGTTCAATAGCTTCAAAACACTTATCAAAGAGAAGAAGGATTGAACCATTGAACTATTGAAACATTGAACCACTTTGGTTCAAAGTTTCAACGGGTTCAAGGTTTAATAGGTTCAATGCATTTGGTTCAATGAGGATCAAAAGGACTTAGCCAAATCAAAGGGAATGAACCATTGAACTGTTGAACTAAAGCTTGGTTCAATGCTTTGGATCATTCAGTCGATTCATCAAATAGTTCATCTGCTTAGTTCAAATCTTGGTTCATCATCTTGGTTCAATCAAAGAGATCATTGGCTTGGTTCAAAGCTTGGTTCAACGGTTGGTTCAAAGGAGTGGTTCAATGCAAAAGTTCAAAATATCCTCCCGAAGGACAAGTACCCTTGCGAAGGGCACTTGGTCGACAAAATCACCCTTTAGAAGGGTATTTTTCAAGGAAACCTCAAAGGTAAATTCATTCAGATTTTTATTTAAGGCAGTTGAAAAAGACTAAGGAATTCCTTCGAACAAAAAGTCTGAAGGAATTCGAAAAGACTGCGGGAGGAAAGCCCGAAGGAGTTTCTCAAAGCCAAAGCAATAATTTTTGTGGACTTTTTGTCTGTGGGAAATATCCATGGACTTTTTGTTTGTGGGAAATGTTTGCGGACTTTTTGTCTACGGGAATTGTCCGAAAGACTCTAAAGAAGAGGCCACTGAAGGACCCCAAAAGGCAGGTGCCCTTACGGGGGACTCTTGGCTACCAACTTAAAGGACACTTCCCAAAGATGAAGGGTCACCTTCCCTTTGGGAGGATGAAAAATATGAAAGCTGAAGAAGGACCTAGGGGTGAGGCACCCAAATACGTCAAATTCAAGAACAACGAACTAGCCATTGAAAGCATATTGACGGGTGCGTGAATGTCAATTTCAAAGCTCATAAAATAGCCGTTGATCCTTATAGATTTAAATCTATAGTCCCAAATGCATTTAAAGGCTTTAAGGCTGAGATTAGTAGGAAGCGATTAAGCAATAGAGTATCATATTGAATCAAGGACCTGATTTAATTAACCAAAAAAGGAGGAACGATGAAGAAGGATCAGATCACCAGGTGGACATTGAAAGTTGCAAACTTTCAATAGCGTGACTTGTTTCTCTACATTGAGAAAAATAAATGGGTAGATGCCCCTAAATTCCACCGTCTCCTTAACAAATTTTAATGTAAAATGATGTGTTATTGTTCTCGAGTCCTTCTTAAAGAGGCTATATAAGGGACTCTCTTTTATTTTAAATGGATCTCTCTTTGACAATCAGAAATGAAACTTTGCCCAAATTGAAAGGCATTACTGAGACTTTGAGCTCAAATTGCTGATCATATTTTGTTATTGGAATAAGAAAGCAAGTGATTTTTTAGACTTTGTGTTGTGATATCTTTATTGTTGGGGAAACTGTTCTTATGTCTTTTTCCTTAATATATTTTTTGTTTCTTTAATTTAACAAGTAGGATTAGTGAAAATAGTCAGGAAGGTGTCCTGAATTCAACTGTAGAGAGACTTTGTGCTTTATTCTCATTTCTGTGTAAAGGACCTTGGGATGACTTTGTGCCCTCATTGTCCTTCGTATCTCACTCTTGGGCAATTCAAGTGGAGACTTTGTGCTACATTTCAATTTTTTGGTTATTACGTCCTTTGTTACATTTTGTAATTACTACCAAGAGTATTCTTGTGGTTTGCTGAATAACACTTTTGAAAGAAGAGGAGTGCTTTCTGTCAGTTTCCTTGAGATTTTTCCTTTGATTTGCATGCATCATCTCTAAAGAAAGAGAGATGGCTGGTTTTTCCTACCCTTGAGTATTATTTTCTATATATATATATATATATATATATATATATATAACATATCTATAGGGAACCTCCCCTTGATGAGAGGAGAGATCAATCCCCTTTTGATGTGGTGAACCTACACATTTGGATGACTAATCTTCCTACTTTGGCTGATCAAACCTATTTTGTTTATCAATACGCTAATCGACAAAATATTCAACCAATAGTTTTTGGTGACTCTACTGGGGATATAACCCATTATCCATTTATAGCTTTACCATTCACCTCCACACTAACCAGGAAAGAATGCACCATTTAAAGCCTTAAGATTTAGACTGAAGCAAGGTCAATCCTTTTCCATTTTTGTTTCACAATCTGGTAGATTCAAGGTATACAAGAAGCCAAAGGGCTAAAGGTATTATTGACCATGTATTCAAGTTGGTATAGCAAAGTGATTTTAATCTATTTCCTTCTCCATCTCATCTCCAACGAACCAAGAGCTTTCCTCCTACTAAAGTCAGATCTCCATTACCAGACGAAGTATTCACTTCTACTATTGATAAAGCTTTGCCAATAATTACCCCTCTGAGATTTATTATTCCTCCTTTTCATAATCCTATAATGGCAGTTCAAGGCCCCTGGGGTAATTATTTTGGTCCTCTCAATCTTACTCCACCTCTACATGAGCTTCCATGTAGTTCAAGGAAGAATTTCCCCAAATTTTATGGTAATGGGAAAGTTCATCCTGATGAACACATTACAGCCTTCAGCATAGCCTGTGGCATAATTGGAGTAGAATTTGAAGATGTAGTAGTCAGGCTATTTATAGAAACATTACAAGGTGCTGCTACAGATTGATTTTATCATCTACAGGCTTAGTCAGTGACTAATTGGAATACTCTCAAAGATAAGTTTGAAGAGATTCAAACCTGCAGAAGATGCACATGCACTCCTGGCTCAACTTACACAGATGAAGAAAGAACCTCATGAACCAATGAGGGACTTCATAGCCAAGTTTAACAAACTGAGGAATAGAATTCTTGTAATTGCTTGACCTACAGTTGAGAATCTAAAATGCTTCTTCATTAATTCTCAGTTATCTAAAGTAAGTTTTCTTTTGAGATGTGCTGGTCAAATAGATCTTGTTGCAGCTCAACTTTTGGCCACTGATTTAGAAGATGATCTCATCTTAGTAGGGAAGATAAGAAGAGATCCAAATAGAAATAGACCCTCATCATCTTTTGAATATTCATCTATAGAAACCAATGATCCAATGGTGCAGAAATTGGCAAATGAGTTGCTTGCTCTTAAAAAGCAAATGGCGCAAGGAATGTCTTCTGCTCCTTCATACAGAGATATGCCAAGAAGGACATTCCCAAATTAGTCATATCAAGGCCATGCTGCCAAGAATTAAGGGAATTCAGATCATCTTCCTCCCCCACAAGGGAAAGTTACCCTTGAAGCTCCTCTAACCAACTCAACAATTGGATATTTGGAAACAGAACATGCTTTCTCTTTCCAACCAAAGTTTGAGCAAGAAAATGACGCTAACCTCTTCATGGAGGATCAAGAAGAATTAGCTAGTGATTCCCACATTGGTTTCCTAAATTACCAAGATGAACCTAGAAGCAAAGGAGAAACTATTGATGGATCATATGCAGTGTTTACCAAGTCTAAGAACCAATCAGTCTAGCAAGCTGATAAAAAGAAGATAGAGGAGCAACCTCAACCAGAAATTACAATTGCTAAGAGTGGAACCACTCTGCCTTTCCAGTCAAAAGATCCAGTGATCACCCAAAAGGTAAGTACATCAATTTCACCTTCACCTTCACCTTCTACTTCAATTTTGCAAACCAGCCCTCCTCCCATCCCTCCTAAAACCCAAAAGTTTGAAATGCTTTCCTTTGTTCCTAGTCCAATTCAGCCATTTGACATAATTGATCATGTCAAGAAAACCAAAATACAAATGTCTAAATTTGAATATTTACAGTCCAATCCTGATCAATTGGATAAATTGGTCCAATGTGTCAAGAACCAAACTGTCCCTGCAAGACAACAAGTTAAGAAAATAATTCTTGATTCCCCAAAGAACATGCCCATTCCAACTAATCTTGTCATTACTCCTCCAATTGCCCCTAGGAAAATAGAACCTTTCTATGTTTCCTTATTGATAAATAGTTATTAGCTCAACAATTGCATCATTGCTTCTAGGGCATTTGATAATGTCATGCCTACTAAAGTAGCTGAGTCTCTAGGTCTCACACTGACCAAGACATTTGGGATATGGAGAACAAGCAAGTACCACTACTAGGGCAAATCAAAGATGCCTAATTTGCATTTGCAGCCTTTCTAGACAAGAGAATCAAGATGCCTGTCTTGGTGGCTGACGTCCCAACATCCTATGGCATTTTGCTGGGATGAAATTTTTGCAAGGACATGGGAGGAGAATTAAGCATGGACTTGACCGAGGCAAGAATCCCTATCAAAGGTGTAATGAAGAGATTGTTCCCTGAAAAGGAGGCAAAATATGTGTTCACCCAATTGTCGACCCCTACAGTACAAATTATATTTGAGTCTTCAGGTAGGGGTAATTATTTCTTGACCATAGAGAATGTTCATGTTTTTATAGATGAAAGCCCTGTAGCTAAAAATCTAGGAATTGATCCAAACAAGACTTCAAGATAATTGGTAGAGTGCAGTACAAATAAGGAAAGATCTTCCATATCTAATGAAGAGAAATCTGATAGGAGATCATATTCTGATGATGCTTGGATCCTGGAATCCAATGGCAGCAATTCTTTCACCAACGATGGAGTTGAAATTGTGTTGATATCTCCTCAAGGAGATATTCTTCCTTCATGAAATTTGCAATTCAACAACACCAACAACACAGCTAGATGCGAATCTCTATTGCTTGGATTGAAGATTGCTCAAAATGAAGAGATCAAAATCCTTCATATCAAAGGAGATTCTAAGCTGATAGTTTGTCAAGAGTTTGATGTGGAAAATCTAATCATGTGTTGGACTGAACCAGAAGAACAACCAATTATGGTAATGGACCATGTTGTTGCAAATCAAAATCAGGCAAAGCAACCCTTCACCAAGAAAGCAAGGAGTTATGGCTTTCAAATTGAAGACCACATCCTGTCATAGGGCAAAAAGAAGAAAAAGCCAAGAGAAAGATGCAAAAAATTAGTTTCCTGGTGGAGAGTTCCATTCACTCGTCACCGTTTCTGGGGACAAAATGCCTTTTTGCTAGTTTATCAAGATAGAGTGCTATTTTCACTACCTCTCAAGAAGCAGCATCTGAAACACTTTAAATCTTAAAGTATCAGATCATTTTATTTGTACATATGTATATTTGTATAGTTTTTATTTCTATTTTTTTGTTTGTTTCCTTTTTGATGCCTTCCATTTTTGGGTAGCATGACTCCATAGCCCAATGGTACACATGAAGACACTGGAGATTCTAGATTCTACTCCCTTCAATTCTTTTTACAATTGATAGAAGTTCCCCAACTGGAGCCAACTATTGTCCCCTAAAAATATCACTCATTTTTGGGACAACATTTGAACTATTTTGGTCCTACAGACCAAAATTGTCTCTTCCCTTTTCAAAATTTGTCTTGGGCATTCAAATTCTTCATTTTTCAAGCTTCTCAAAAATCTACAGACTCTGTAGGTTTGAATCTATGGACTTTGCAAGCTTGAATCTACAGACTCTATAGGGAAAGAAAATCTACGGACTCTACAGGTCAAGTTCAATGAGCTTCATAGGTTGATTTCTATGAACTCTTTCAAGGTTAGAGAAAACTACAGACTTGGTTTCTATGGACTCTATAGGTAGGTTCATTTATATAGGTTCAAAGCCTTCTACAGGTGGGCTCAATCAAAAGAATCAATTTCCAACACTTAGTCATTTTTGAGATTGGTTCAGTGCCTTGGTTCAATCAAAAATCTCCATCGGCAAGCATCTAAGCAAGGATCCAACCATTGAACTATTGAACCGTTGAACCTTGAAACATTATGGTTCAATGGGTTCAACAAGTTCAAAGGTTCAATGTCATCGACAAGAGTTAAGCGCTTCATCAAGGTTCAACGACTTTAAAACACTTATCAAAGAGAAGAAGGCTTGAACCATTGAACCATTGAACCACTTTGGTTCAAAGGTTCAATGGGTTCAAGGTTCAATAGGTTCAACGCATTTGGTTCAACGAGGATCAAAAGGACTTAGCCAAATCAAAGGTAATGAACCATTAAATTGTTGAACCAAAGCTTGGTTCAATGCTTTAGTTCATTTAGTCGGTTCATCAAACAGTTCATCCACTTAGTTCAAATCTTGGTTCATCGACTTAGTTCAATCAAAGGGATCATTGGCTTGGTTCAAAGCTTGGTTTAAAGCATGGTTCAAAGTTTGGTTCAACGGTTGGTTCAGAGGAGCAATTCAATGTAAAAGTTCAAAAGAGACTCCCGAAGGACAAGTACCCTTGTGAAGGGCACTTGGTCGACAAAATCACCCTTTGAAAGGGTCTTTTCAAGGAAACCTCAAAGGTAAATTCTTTTAGATTTTTATTTAAGGCAGTCAAAAAAGATTAAGTAATTCCTTTAGATAAAAAGTCTGAAGGAATTTAGAAAGACTGCGGGAGGAAAGCCTGAAGGAGTTTCTCAAATCTAAAGCAATAATTTCTATGGACTTTTTATCCATGGGAAAATATCTACGGAATTTTTGTCTATGGTAAATGTCCACAGTCCCATTTGAAAGACTCCAAAGAAGAGGCCGCTGAAGGACCCCAAAGGGCAGGTGCCCTTGTGGGAGACTCTTGGCTACCAACTTAAAGGAAACTTCCCAAAGCCGAAGGGTCACCTTCCCTTCGGGAGAATGCAAAATAGGAAAGCTGAAGAAGGACCAAGGGGTGATGCACCTGAAGATGTCAAATTCAAGAACAACAAACTAGCCATTGAAAGCATATTGACGGGTGCATGAACGTTAATTTCAAAGCTCATAAAATAGCCGTTGATCCTTGTAGATTTAAATCTATATCCCCAAATGCATTTAAAGGCTTTAAGACTGAGATCAGTAGGAAGCGATTAAGGAATAGAGTATCAGATTGAATCAAGGACCTGATTCAATTAACCAAAAAAGAAGGAATGATGAAGAAGGATCAGATTACCAGGTGGACATTGAATGTTGCAAACTTTCAATAGCGTGACTTGTTTCTCTACATTGAGAAAAACAAATGGGTAGATGCCCCTAAATTCTAGCCTGTCTCCTTAACAAATTTCAATATAACATGATGTGTTATTGTTCTCGAGTCCTTCTTGAAGAGGCTATATAAGGGACTCTCTTTTATTTTAAATGGATCTCTCTCTGACAATCAAAAATGAAACTCTGCCCAAATTGAAAGGCATTACTGAGACTTTGAGCTCAAATTATTGATCATATTTTGTTATTGGAATAAGAAAGCAAGTGATTTTTTAGACTTTGTGCTGTGATATCTTTGTTGTTGGGGAAACTGTATTTATGTCTTTTTCCTTAATATATTTTTTGTTTCTTTAATTCAACAAGCAGAATTAGTGAAAATAGTCAGGAAAGTGTCCTGAAGTCAACTTTGGAGAGAATTTGTGCCCCCATAATTGCTGTTTTCTTTTCATTTATGTGTAAAGGACCTTGGGACAACTTTGTGCCCTCATTGTCCTTCATATCTCACTCTTGGGAAATTCAGGTGGAGACTTTGTGCTACATCTCAATTTGCTAGTTATTACATCCTTTGTTACATTTTGCAATTACTACCAAGAGTATTCTTGTGGTTTGCTGAATAGTATTTTTGAAAGAAGAGGAGTGCTTTCTGTCAGTTACCTTGAGATTTTTCCTTTGATTTGCACACATCATCTCTGAAGAAAGAGAGATGGATGGTTTGTCATACCCTTGAGTATTATTTTTTGTTTATATATATATATACATATATATATATATACATATATATATATATATACATATATATATATATACATATATATATATACATATATATATATACATATATATATATACACACATATACACACACACACACACACACACACACACATATATATATATACATACATATATATATATACATACATACATATATATATATATACATACATACATATATATATACATACATACATACATACATATATATATAGCATATCTATAGGGAACCTCCCCTTGATGAGAGGAGAGATCAGTCCCCTTTTGATGTGGTGAACCTACACATTTGGATGACTAATCTTCCTACTTGGCTGATCAGACCTATTTTGTTTATCAGTACACTGATCGACAAAATATTCAACTAACAAAGTGAATGATAGTTCCCCTAATGAGGAAGACCCTACTCATCTCCACATCAAAATAACTGAGGGGAGTAGGTAAGTTGAGGACACACATCAAGAGAGAAATGATCCCTATCATGTGTCACTAAAGGCCACCCATATTGATATCAGTGTGGAAGGAGAACCAAAGATAGCTACTCTAGATGCATATTGTTCCAACATAGAGATGGTGTGAATTATGGATCTCTTGAATGAGTTTCAATATTTGTTTCTACACAATTACCAGGACATGAAGGGTAACCACCCATACCTTTTAAAATGAGTATAAATCTAGTGGATGGTGTGTGACCTATCAAAAATTTCCCCTATAGAATGAACCCCAACCTTCACATTAAGGTCAAAATGAAGATTGGTGGTGTGTTATCCACATGAGTAATCTACCTGGTGCAAGAGTCAGAATGGGTGAGCCCCATGGTTATTAACATTAATAAGGATGGGTGCATCTACATTTGTGTTGATTACCAACTATTAAAAATTACTTATGTCATTGACCCCTTCCTGACTCCATTCATTGACGAAGTCTCAGATGGAGTTACAGGTTGCAAAAATTGATACTTTCATTGATGATTTCTTTGGATACCATCAAGTCCTAATTGAAGAGGAGGACATGCCTAAGACAATATTTTAAATATAATGGGGTTATTTTTCCTATAATGTGATGCCATTTGGTCTTAATAATGTGCCAATCATATTCTTCAAAGTAGTCATCACTACATTTAAGGATTTTATCCATAAGTTCCTCTAGGTGTACCTTGATGATTTGCTATGTACCTAGGGATATGATATATTAATGTATATGGGTTGATGGAGAGGCCGACATGTGGCACACATCCCCTTAGTTAGTTATATGGGTAAAATATATTAGGATAATGGAGTAACTTATGGAATTAGTACATTGGGTAATGATCAGTCAACATTGGGATTAGGAGGTTACCCATCCATGGGTTAGATAGATGTCTATATATAGGAGATGATTATCATGGTAAAGAGATCAAGGAAGTATTGAGTCTTCTATTGTAAGAGGATATTGAAGGTTGTCCCCTCAAAGAGACATTGTGGAGTTATTCTTTATTAAAGGAGTATTATATGGTATTTCCATACCTTAAGGGTATTTTTGCATATATTGAATATCAAGATCTTATCAAGTGATATCAGAGCTTTGATTTGGGTAATTTGTGTGGAGTGAAACCCTAGTTTTTTTAAAATCATCAATATATTTTGATTGGTTGCAAATTTTTCCACAAGTTACTCCATTATCCTAATATATTTTACCCATATAACTAACTTAGGGGATGTTTTCCACATGTCGGCATCTCTATCAACCCATATAACTTGCACCTCATACATATTGTACCCATTGGACTATGTATGGGATCATGAATGACCATTATGATAACTTGCACCTCATGTATAAGAGGTGTTGACATCTACATATATCCTTGAAACTTAATAAGCACATCTTCATGACACCATTTCAAACCTTGCTCAGTAAAATCATCTACAAAGATGGTTTATTCTTCGACCTCGCAAAGATTGCTATTATTCTACAGCTCTAAACCCCTTCCATATAGAAAGATGTTTACACCTTTCTTGTCCATTTTAGCTATTATAAAAAGTTTATAAGGAGATATACAAGGATTGAAACATCATTAGAAGATATTTTATACAAGGATGTCCCATTTCACTAGGGCATAATGTAAGAGGATACCTTTGAAATTTTGAATCTCAAGTTGGCTAGCATGCATATCCTTTAGTTTCTTGATTAGATGACTCCATTTCATATCCATATTGATGCATTAGGATTTATAATTGGTGCCATTCTGGTGTAACCTAGAAAAGGTAAGATGGATCATCCTATCTACTTCATAAGTCACAAATTTACCCCAATAGATAAAAATTACATAACTATCAAGCGTGAGTTACTAGCCATAGTCTATGCCCTCCAAAAATTCAAGAAATACTTGTTGGTGACCCCATTCATCTTTTTCATCGATCATGAGACACTTAAGTTCCTTGTGAATAATCTCATTCTCCATGGGCACATTTTTAGATGAATAGTTCTATTTCAAGAATTCTAATTCTTAGTTATGATGAAACTTGGCAAGTAAAACTCAAGACTAAACCATTTATCCTGCATCAACTCTGGTGATGTGGAAGTACCCATTAAATATGACATGCCTGACATGAAACTCTACAAATTATAGCATATTCTTGAATATTTTTCAAAGATAGCCACATTTCTAATGTTTGGGTTTGTACCCTAGACCATGACAACCTAAGAAAAGCAACTTGTCATTCATGCCACCCCTTTTCAGCTCATTAGTGGGGAGCTATATAAATTAAGTGAAGATGAGGTTTTGTGATGATGTGTTTTGGAATATGAAAGGGAATCTATTTTATGTGAGGTACATGAGAGGATTCTAGGAGGCCTATGCATTGGAGATGCAATGACACATAAATTATTTTAATCAAGATTATGGTAGCCAAGCCCATTCCAGGATTCAAAGGATTTTTCTAAGGCATGTGATATAATCTAGGATACAAGGAAGCCAAACTGATGGGATGAGATGCCTCTCATCCCCATTCTTGCCTACATGCCATTTGAAAAATGGGCCATTGATTTTGTTGGGCCAATCACTCTTGTAACAATGCACATAGGCATAGGATATATTTTGGTGGCCACTAATTATTTCACAAAGTGGGTTGAGGCAGCCCATACTAAAAATTTCACTACCACCACTACCACACAATTCATATGGGAAGACATCATAAGTTGCTATGGGTGCCCACTCAGTTTAACTAATGATAGAGGAACACACTTCCTCAATGAAACTGTGAAAATCCTGCTAGCCAAGTACATGGTGGCACACCATAAGACCACCCCATATCATCCCCAATAAAATGTCATAGATGAATTATTCAAAAAGATATTAGGAATGTGCCTCATCAAAATATGTGACATTGGTCACAAATATTGGGATGATGAAGTGTTGAAAGTTCTATGGGCATACCACACAAACTATAAGCACCTAAACAAGGCTACACCATTTCAATTGGTGTTTGGTATAGAGGTTATTATATTGATGGATTTTTTGGTGCCATCATTACATATTATAGAAATTATTTGTTTGTATGACCAAGAATCATTGAGTATGAGGCTGGAGGACTTAAAGTGCTTGGATAAAGTGCACACCCAAGTAAGGTGCAACTTGTAAATAGAGAAGGTGTACAAAAATTTATGGCATGATAGACATATTAAATGTAAGGTACTAACCAAAAGAACATTGGTCTTGCTCTATGACTCTAAGTACCTCAAGAACCTGAGAAAGCTATAAATTAGGTGGTTGGGTCCATATGTTATCCAAAACATGTTGGAAATTGGTGCATGCAAGTTACACATGTTATTACGTGAAATGCTCCCTAGGAATTTCAATGGAAACAAATTGAATCCATATAGGCAATAAGATGGTGTTTTCACCATCGAACACTGACTTCTCAATAATAAGTTGGTTGTGTTGTGCTGACCTGAATGATGTTTGGCCCAAAGATGAACATTTCCTTGTATTTTGTGATTTTTATTTTTGTAGAGTGAATAAGTAGTGATTTTAGACCTAATGATGAAATATTTTGGCACTTCTATACATAAATTTAGTTGGGTGAGTCGAGCACAAATGCTTTCTAAAGTTCCTAAGGCTAGACACTGAAGTTTTTGGGTGTATGGAATTTGCCAGACTTTGAAAATATGAGTATCAATTAACAAAGAGATGCACACAAGATGCGAATTCACAAAAGGTAGAAAGAAGATGCATACTATGATCATGTGCAAGAGATCAAAAATAGAGAGTGAAGTGCTAGAGGGCCAACACAAATTATATGTATGGGGTAGGACAGGCAAAGGCAAAGAGATGAAAGTGCATAGAAATCAACCAAGATAGGAAAGTGCACTTGAAATGAAAGTGTAGTAGGAAAATAAGATGGAACCATGAAGGTTAGATCATGTGCATTTGAGGTGTTGTGCTTAGGTTCCCATGAGGAAGGCAAAAGGTCATTTCAAGTGAACAAAGCACATGAGAAAGATCATCAGGACAAGCTGACATCCACCTAAAGTGAGGTAGGAAGTAGCCATTTGAAATACATGTCACTTCACCAAAAATACTATTAGGAGAATTTATTAAGGTGATGGTGGAGGCATAATGATTTTGTAAGTTTTAGTGGATTCCAATAAATCAAGGAGCCACCACACCATTAATCACTTGAAATTAATAAGGTAGTGAACAGGTTTAAGTTACAAACCTCAAGATAATTTACACCCAAAAATGTAGAATAGTGAACCACAGCCAAACCAGATCTAAAGAAAGAAAATGCTACTATAGTGAAACCTTAAGTACCCATAGATGCCAAAACTTAATGATTAAAAAGAGAGAGGAATTGCATTCCCTTTAATATTAGAATAGAGAAGTGTGGGGCATGAATTGTGCAATAACTAGGAATCATAAAACTGGAGTGACACCAAGGTTGCCATTACTGGCAAGAGAAGCTTGAGAACCAAAGTTGTAGTCATAGATCTCATGATTGTAAGAAGCACAAACAAAAATTATAGGCTTTGAAAAAGTAAATAAACCATGATTCAACACCAATCAATTTAGAATGGGGAATAAATTCATGAGTTATGACCCACCATAAGTGTAGAAGGATACTAAGAGGGCACAAATGATAGAAGCGATCATAGCAAAGAAAAAAGTGCAACTGGTAGAGGGAGTTAGCATCATTGAGGTTGACCTAAAGGTGATTATAAAAATTTCCTATCAGGAGATGTAGTTTCCTAAGGAGGTCTTGATAGGATAAAGCTCAACATATTTCATGCACACCTATTGACTCAAAGAATACAACCACTACACCTCAAGCAATGTGCAATACATAGTGTAAGACTGGGTGGTTGATATGGGGGCCAAGATTGAAGCATGCATGACATTATTTGATGTCTCTATTTGAGACAAACTTGCCACCACTAACACAACTAAAATTAATGAGTTACCATGTTTTAGTAAGATGGAAAAAATCATGTAGTTCTTCCTCTCACACATCCATGATGACCACTTCTAGTTTGTGGGGAAGCACATGTAGTTATTAGTGAGCCTCATTGTTAGAATCATTGGGCTCTAAGCCTCTAGTGTAGACATCCATTGGATGATTGTGGATGATGATAAAGTTGAAAGGGCCAAGAAAATTCTAGGATACTACAAGGGAGGTTTCACATTCCCAATAAAAGACATCAAGGACCCTAAAATAAGGACAATTATGTGCCTTATGAGTTATAAAATTTTCCCCAATGGTCTTTGGAAAAACATAACCAAGACCTACCTATGCATTTCCTACCACAAGGTATTGGGGGTAAAATTTAATATATCAAGTTCATTGCAGAGGAGATGGTGAAGAATGTGCTTGAGTGTCATATAACATGAGACACCTAGTGGGGGGTTATGTTAATTCTAATTATGATGGAAGAGATTGACATGCTTGATGGTGATGAAGATAACCTTTGGGTATTCCAAATGCACTAAGAATCCCTGGTACAAAAATATCAAAACTTCAACTACCCCCCTACTTTCTCCCAAAAATATAAGACTAAAGTAATGGGGTGGTGTACCCAGTATATCAAAACATTCAGGGAAGAATGGCACATCCTAGATGAGCTCCCTCAAAATATGTTTAGAATGGAAACCTTAACCATTATGAATCACTTATGTGTAGTGCACTTAACACTCATAGATGACAATTGATCTGGCTAGCTAAAGTTCCCCTATGATTTTTCAGCCAAATACTTTAGAGATGCACTTAGAAGAAATCTTAATGCACAGTAGCTAGACATCTTGGTGAAAACCATGGATTTAGAATGAAGAAAGTTACAAAATCAATACATGTGACTAGGAGGGAAAGTGACCATGGATGAGGAGGATGGATCAAATCACATTGACATCCATCCCCTTCAAAAGGAAGTCATACTCAAGTACATCCATGTGTTAAACTATGATATGAAGCTGAGAAATAAGTGCATGAACATCGAGAAGGACAATGACCTCCCCCTCTAGGTTGAAAATTAAAGGGAAGATGACACCAGTAGTAGAGAAGAACTTTTCCCAAAATAAAAAGTGGGAGCTACTTGAGGAGATGTAGGAGTGCATTAGATTGAAGATCACCTCTAGCAATGAAGCCACCCCATCTACACCAAAGAAGAAGTACATGGCCTTCACACTAGGGATTAATTCACAAAAGAAAAGAGATAAGAAAAAGAAGTTTAAGGGTCCAATTTCAATTCCCATAATAAACTTGGTAGAGATGGAGGTGCAAGAGGCACATGAAGAGATGGAGGAAGGAGGGACAAAATTTTACATCATCTAAGAAGAAGCAGTAGAAGAAGAGTCTAGTGCTAAAGAAGTTTAGGAGGCTCTCCAAGGTGGCACTATCACCATACTTAGAGAGGTAAAAATGACACCCAACACCTCATCTAAAGATACCTCCACACAACCTCTACTAACTAAGGAGAAAAAGAGAAGCTGGTGGAATAAAATAGGCCTCAACAAGGAATAAATAGAGATGGCATTGGAGCTAGAGAAAAAAGAGTGGTCATGAGGGCATCTAGCATGACCTAGGAAGAGATTGGCAAGGTTAAGGCTAAGAAAATAATGGCTGAGGAAGAAAAGACAATAGAAATAATAAAGAGGAGGAATGTAAATAAAAAGAAGGCCCAAGAGGAAAGGGATAAGAAATAAAAGGAAGAGAAGAAGGTTAACATAAGAACAAAACTAATGGAGGAGAAAATAACAAATGTGCCTAGTGCCCCTACTAGCACAATAGAATAAGATACACCATAGGTATGTCTAAGTAGTAAAGGGGTACCTGGAGACAAGGAAGGAAATACTAGTTCCTTGAAAGATCAAATAGAGAGTACTGAAGAAACCCAACAAAAAGAAAGATCAAATGGATAACACTGAAGAAACCTAGCATAAACAGGAGGGTGAAGCTAGTGCCAAGGTAGAAGAAGAAATAGACCAAGGGGAAAAGTCTGAGGAAGAAACCCTATTGGAATAAGAGGAAAGAACCTTAGAGGGAAGTGTTTAAGAGAGTGCTAGCACCGATGAAGAGGAAGGAGAATAGATGTATTTTGACATCACCAAGGAAGAGGGCACTGAGCCAAGTCTAATAGAAAAGGTTATAAAAGGGGTAGATCAATGAATATTACTATATGTTTGAGTACATGCCCCTTGGAGCTATCAAAACAAGGATTTGCCAACATCTATCATTTACCTTTAATAGTTATATGGATGAGCCTCATTTTGAGGTACCACAAAAGGTTATACTAGGCATAGAGAAACTAGAAGGGCATGTTTCCCTTCTTATAATCCCTCACATAATGAACCCAATCATGTCGGGCAACACACTCACCTAGATGGCCTCCAAAGTAGTGTGGAAGAACATCATCAATGATAGTATAGATTCAATATGGAAGAAAATCATGTTGGAAGCAGAAGAGGAAGTAAAGGCCATGAAATTCAAATTACAATAATTAGTTGAGTGTGTACAGGAAGTCAAACCATCCCTCTTAGATGGCATTGATACTTAAAACTTCTTAGAGGTGGACAAGGTGTGTGTACTATTGGAGTAAATGGTCCTAAGTTTAGAGGAAAATCTATCACCAGAAGAAGATGAGGACCCATGCACCATAATAAATCAAGAGCTAGTTTTAAAGATTGAAGAGGTGGAAGACCTCTTTGTACAACTTCAAGAGGGCATAAATGATGTTGATTCCATATTCGACATCTTCTTCAACTAGACATTGGTCATATATGCATGCCTCAAAAAGGAAAAGGGAGAGAAGGAGGAGTTGATGGCACATGTATACACTATGATCAGATCAGAGCATAGCCAAATAATGGGAAAGGTCAATGCCTTGAGCACTCAAATCAAAAACTAAGAAAAAATCTTGGAATCACTCTTTTGTGCCTTACAAAATAAGGCCTATAAACAAGGAGAAATATTAGATGGAGTGGTAAAATCTAAGGCAAACCTTGAAGCCTTCTAGAAGGAGTTGGAGAATATGGATGTGTTCACACTTAGGACCACCTCAATAGAAATAGGTAGAATTATTGAATAACTCAGGCTCACCATTAATGGCTTGAGGACTTCAATGCTAAACTAAAGGAGAGTGCATCAGAGTTCTGCATACTAAAAGCATTGAAAGACTAGTTTGAGGGTGGACTAGTAATTTTGTATGGGGTAAATGTTGGTCCCCTTTTCAGCTAAGCATGGATCTATGTCAACTCAACAGATATTTCGATGTGAGACAATCATTTATAATGATTATTGTTTTAGTACCTTTTAGGCCATCTAGATAAATCTTCATAGATCTTGTGCCAGCTAGCAGGTAGTTACTTAAGGCCCAAGTTTTGTAAGGCATATTTATAAGTGGTTGCATATGGTAACTAGAGTGTAAAGTGCACAAGGTAATGGATCTAGTAGAATGATCAACCGAGGCTCCAACTTAGTACCCAATGTATGCCCACCACCCTACCATGAAGATGTTTCTAATTTCTATAAAGCTAAGCTTGAACTAGTATGCAAAAGGCAACTTAGAGATAGTGAAACTCTATAGAATTAGTTTTAGACATAGTGAAGCAACCACTATTGAAACTTAAGACTAGCATGGATGCCCTTGAGGTACCCCATTCTAGTGCCCAAGATTGCATATGAGCCTTTGGGCCTTTAGTGGCTTTAGATAAGCATTTTATCTATTTTAATTATCATGTACTTTATTTATCCAAATAATATTTAATGAAGAATGGCATTACATGTAACTTAGTATTGATCTAGTGTATATGGTTATGGTAGCATTCATTGATTACACAATGTTTTTAATAGTGGTAATTCTTATATTTAATAAATGAATTCTAAGTTCTAACAAGATTTTGGTCTAGCTTGTTAGTGGCATCTCTATGTAAGTGATGACGTCAACATTTTATATAAAAATACTTTAAGTTTAGGAAGGATCCCATGCCAAGCGATGATATCCATGCCTAAAATGATAATCTTAAGTATGAAATCTTGACATAAAGTAATTACCTTTACCCATCTTAGCACCAAATAGCGCTAAGACTAGTGAGATAAAAGCTTGTGCCCTTGAGATCCTAGAACCAACCTAATATAGGTTTGCATTCTTATGAATAGAATACATTCCCTGAATAGGCTTTGTGCCTATAGATAGTTGGAATCCACCCATAATTACTTGCACCAATGAACCAACCAATGATGTTGTTTCAATGACCAAGTCCCTTGAAGAATGAGTTATGCCATGGCATAACTAGCCCAATGCAGGATCCCATTTCTTTCTCGAATGTGCTTCAGGAGAGTGCATAAGGCTTTGACCTTATGTGAATTGATGTTGGCATAGTTTAGTGATAAATTTTGAGTGATAATTTTTTTTTTGAGTTTGTGTCTATTTTTAACAAGTCTAGAACTAATTTGGATAGCCAAATAAGTGCCTGATAAAGTAAATGACTTAGACAACCAACCCTTTTCTACAACAACACATTTTGAATAGAGTATCACACCCATCTAAATGAAATCAAAAACTATCAAACATGTAAGTCCATATTAAACCCATGCACTCATCAAACTTACATAGGTGCTAAAAATTTTCATACTCTCTTGTGAACTGTAGTTGAATTTCATTCATTGGGGACCATAATCCTTTGCATTTTATGATTGTTTCCATTTTAGGTCTCCATGTATGGTAATTGTGTGTAGTCAAAGGCTCACAATGATGAATATAAAAAGTGGAAGCCATGATAGTGAATCACCAAAGAGAAGAAAGAATACAAAAGGGTGCACAAATTAGCACTGAGACAACCCCCCAAATGATTGTATTAAGGACTCCACCCACAAACCCCCCCCCTCCCCCCACCACCCCACCCACAAATTTGGTACTTTATAAAAGTAGTAAGTTTTTATAAAGTAGTGACACCAATGGATAGATAATTGAAAACCATACCCTTTTGAAAAAACAAAACTCAATTTTGAGTTATATTTCAAAAGTCATAGCTTACATTAAAAACTGATTTTAGTGACCAAAATAGAATTTAAGGTAGGCTTCCAACCACTCGTTGGAATGAAAATTAAACTAATGATGTTCTCAAGAAATCCAAAGTGAAAATTAACATTTATAATTACCTCAATGTGCATGCAAGTGAATGACACTTCTTTTAAGAAAAAATATCTTGCAAAAGAAAATAATGAAATAGCAGTTGTGATAAGAGGAAAGAAAGGTGGGTTACATTTATTTTTGACTGAGAAGGGTGATTCCAAGGAACCCAACATTGGGTAAAAGTATTTTTTGAGGATCTATGAAGGAAAATAAAGGTGATATAGGCCACTCAAATATAGATTCAAATGCACTTCCACAACAAAAACTCAAGCACCAGTTGATATTAAAAGTTCCAACACCTGTCCATGCTAGAAAAATATCTAATGCATAGTAATTTTATGTCAAAAAACTCCATGCAAACGAACTCACTCAGATCCCTATAAGAAATAACCAACTTAGATAAATTCCCCTCCCAATAGAACAAATCAAAATGTAGTCTAAAAGTGAATTTTCCATCACATAAGATAAAAGAGAAAATGATGCATTAGTCTAATGAGAAAAAACTCCATGTAATCTGCACACCTTCCAACATCAACCACACCACATATAAAATTAAGAAAAATAATGAAATCCTCTACAAGTGCTTCCTTCTAATGCCAAGTTCCAATGCAACTATCTCTTCTTCCAAGAAAAATGTAGTCTCTCTCAGTTGGTTGCAATGTAGATTTGGAACAACACCACAAAGCATATAGAAGACTCCAAAAGAACTCCAACAGTTTTCTCCTAGAGTGCTCTAACAAAAAAATCTTCCCTTTCAAGTGTCACTCTATCATACATAGATATAAAAAGGTGCCACACACAAACACCTTAGACCTTCCAACATAAATATCTAATGCTCTAGGCTATGTGAACCCACCTCCAATGCCTTCTCCTAGAAAATAACACAAAAATTTTTAGAAACAAACTTTCAATGTCTCTCTAAAATCTCCAATGTCGTTGAAGATCCAAAAAAGGAATAAAATGCTAAGGATGACTTAGAAATGGTAGAACAAGGAGAAAGAATCTTTCAAACTAATGGATGGCTGAAACTCTCCAAGGCTCTAGTACCATGTTAAGAATGGTTAAACCATTCAAATCCAAGATATAAAGAGTTATAATAAACAACATCACAAAATAATCTACAAATATGATATGCAAAAATAAGGGATATCATATGTTATCCAAAATAAGACATACTAGTATAATAGGAAGTCCTTGCATAAATAGGCAAGACAAAACTAAAAACTAGCCTAACTAAGAAATGTGGGATAAATCCTCACATAAGACAAACTAGGAAAAAGATGAAATACCTAGCTAATAGTCTATCAAACATGAGAAATACATACTCTAACAATGAGTGCTAATTTTTTTTGAAATTTTACATACTACAGAGATCTCATTTTTTTATGTGAAAAGGGACTATTGGAAAAAACAATGAATTCACCCCTTAAGCCAGTCATGAGGATATAAATTTTAAATGTTGTTGCAATATAAATTCATTATAGGGATGTTTCATGCTAAGTGCTCCACTTATACAATATTTTATGAAATCTATTATGACTTAGGCATACTAGGTACTACACATTGCACAATATATCAAAGGTGAATATCTGATACCCATGCACAATCTAGTCAATAATTTCAAATTTATAGATACACAAAATTCTATCACATTAAAATTTTCTAGCATATGATATAAACCGTGTATTCTTATATAGATGTTTGTTGATAACTTTTTTATTATGCTACCTTCCACTCAACATAGAGTTTTGGGTTAGTTATCTCATCAACATGGGAAGTCATTTTATAGTTTTCATAGAGTAACTAGGCAAACATAAACTATGAATAATTACAACAAAAGATTTAGAATTTTAAGGATGAAGGCATAATCATGATAATATATGTACAAAAAAAATAACCACTAACAATTTATAATAAGACTTAACATAGGAACAAACCACATCAAAAGTACAAGCTCCCACAGAAGGACCCACTGACTATTCAAGTATACATTTATGGTATTTAATGGATGGATTTTTAAATGAATCAAGAAGTAGAGCATGGGAAGGGGAAGAGGAGGAGGGGGAACAAGAAACATTCCATTTTTATAATTTTTGAGTCACTAGATAGATGAATTAAAATAAATTATACATTTTAATGGATCTATAGGTCATCTTAAATTACTAATTACTTGTAGGCCAAAGGTTCTAGATACATTGATAGTTGTGATGTGTACTAGAGGGAAACTACATGATAAACTTGGATAGTAATGGATATAATAGATTAATATGCAATTTAAATTATAAATAATTATATTACTTTCATGTTTGACATTAATAAAATCAAGATTCACCATGATGGGAAAATGAGCACCAAAAATTAAAGACTCAAGGATGAGTGAACATGAGCCCTTGTATACAATTAGATAAAATGAAATATCTATGTATAAGATCCTTGAAAAAGAAAAAGAAAATAATAATATGATAGACATATAAAATAATGATGACTCTAACAATGATGACATGTGGACATTTAATAAAATTTTATGCCCAGAGATGACAATCTATTAATAGATTATCCATATGAATTTAGGCATCCTTTGGAAGCAATCTTACAACTATGATATTCACATAGTTCATAAAAAAATTCATATATAATAATAATAATAATAATAATAATAATAATAATAATAATAATAATAATAATAATAATAATAATGCATGATGTGCCTTTTAATTTACTTGATTGATTGATATTATTTATTAAATACATGATGGATTACATATATATTTTATATGAACATAATTTTGGTGGTATACATGAGTAGGATGTAGAAAATATAGGTTACATATGAAATATGGACATTTAAATGTGTGACATTTCTCACACTCAGGGGAAACTTTTCTACAATGAGGGCATGCCTACATTGGGGGCATCTTGATATACTTTACATGTCATATCATTCTATTACTATTCAATTGATCATATTACATTGCTTATACTATTTATATATCTATTTATCTTTTGTATACTCTTTAGGGTGCTATTCCATATGGATATTATGCTTTAATATATTTGATGATGATAGTGATTGATTATGTAGACTAACATTTCTTTTCCTGTGTGTGTTCCATGTTGTTGATTATTACATTGTGTGATGATTGATGTGTATTATCTTTCATGTTTATCAGAGTGAATTGATTATATTTTTTAAAATCATGAATTAGTTATGCATGGCCATGTTATGTCCATGTCATGTTATATTCAATTCATATTTGATTCGTTTCTTAAGTGTTTGTGTGTTTCACGATCATGGAATTTTATGCATAGGTTTGGATACATTTATGATATTTTTAGCTTACTTTCATGATTTTTATCATGAATTATTATATTTATATGTGATGCCATTATTTCTATAATGCATTTTTAGTGTGGCTTATTAGTGTGTTGCTTATTATTGTGTGCCTAGTTTATATATATTTTTTGACATGACACTTGCATGCCCATTTATTTGGATTAAATATTTCAATATGAATTTTACTGATAAAAAATTTATATGATTACATATATTATCATCATAGTATAAATGCTTTATATGAATACATTTTTATTTAATGTTTGATTCATATGAATTTTTATTTTGAGTTGATTCAATTGTAGCTTTTATCTCTCACGTCAAAAGGGGGCATACCATGGGCTTGTGTAATACCCCATATTATGGACCTCCTTCCCTTACCAATTGAGATTTTTGTCAATGTAATCACATGGTCACATATAATTTGTATTATAGTTTCCTCCTTGCATATTAATATATTAATGATTATTAAAAGTTTAATAAATATTAATTAATTTTAAACTCCACATATTTATCATATAATTTTTTAAATCCCAAAATAGCCTCTATTATTTTAAAGAGGGTCATATGCCTCTTCGAGAGGATATGAGACTTATCCCATAGGTCTTATAGAAAACCTACACCCTTGGATCCTAACCTAGTTGTAGGCATGACACACTTAATGGAGTGTTTTAGAAGTAGGTTATTTCAAAATTAATTAGTTGTAAGGAACCCATGTGGGTTTATAAAATAATTTATTATGTGTAAGACCTTTCTTGAAAGAAACATCATATGCAAGAAAATTATGGGTCCTTTATGACATGAGTTTACCATGTCAGAGAGGATAATCTCTTAATCTAAAGGGTTGGTCGCTACCTTAGAAAAAATGGTTTTTACTTTCTTTTATAGAAAATCCTTGGCCATTGTTGGTTGTGTTATCAACCAAATTTGTACTATTGGAAGGTATTTCAAGCCTTCCAATTTTGGAATAACATGGAGACAATCTTAGGCTATGGGTGGCCTAATGTTGGATTGAAAATCTAGGTTAAAGGGCTAGCTCCCATTGATGAATCACTTAGGCTCAAAAACTACTCTACTAACTTACTAAGAAAAGAGAGATAAACCTACTCTAATGGAGTGATTCACAAAAGATACTTGACCACTACCAAATAGATGAATTTTCACTTCAACCATAAGAATAACCTATAATAAACGCTATTCCTAATCTACCTCTCTACATCACCACTTCAAATGAAGGTTGTGAAATATGCTTGGGCTAGGAGGACTAGTCAAGATGTCATATAGTGACACTAGTGAATAAAAAACTCACTAAACCTTCCACACTTCACTTTAACACTTCACAATACCAAAAAAGAAGTTTCAAATTGAATATGAATGCTAGAAAAAGATAACATACCAAGGAAGTAAATATAATCACTTGATAAGATCAAACTAGTCATGCACACACATTGAAGCTAGTCAAAAGAGGAGGTAAAACTAGAATTTTCTCATTGATCAAAGAATTGTAAATGGGTAGGGATTAGCCATACTTAGGTGGAGAAATAAACATAACATATCAAGACTGAATATATAGATAAAGTGAGAGAAGGAGAGAAGGGTGTAGGAGAGAGAGGTTGAAAAGTATCCAAAAGGGAGTTACAATCAAGAAGGATTTAGAAAATATCTCAGTAGGTCTTCAATGGACAATTATTCCTCTCAAGGTTTTTTTAGTGATGAATATTAGTTAATTTATGAATGTTCCATTTTTAGGATTTTGGTTTTGGCAAATTTTTAGTGTCGATAGATGGGATTAGATTACCAAAATTTTAGGGATATAGTTTTTTGAGGTCAGCTCACAAACCCTTTCTAGTAATATATAAGATTACACTTAAATTCACTAGATATATATAGTAGATCCCTTGAGATACCAGTTAAAATAACAAGTAGAACCAAAACTAGAGGAACATAGAACTAAAGACAATAATGAATGATAGTGCCGAATAACAAGCTAGATGGGGAATGCATCATCAAATGATAGAGTCAAATGACAACACTAGATGGCATAATCAAATGATAAATCCAAATGATAGAGTCTAATGACTTAGCCAAATGATATAGCTGAATGATTGAGCCAAATGACATAATTGAATGACATAACCAAATGACATAGTTGAATGACATAACTAAATGGTAGAGCTGAATGATAGAGTTGAACATAAGTGCTAGGTGATAGGGCTAAATGTTAGGTCCAAAATCCATTGGTGAGTAGCAAGCTAGGTAGGAGAATTGGTAAACTAGAGCCAAAACCCTTCTATCAGATGACAGTACCAAATGGGTTATGGGAATATCAACTGATAGAGATAAAAATCATAGGCCATGATGGCATCTAGTGGGAATGGTAAAAAAATAGGCCAATCATTAGGGAAATCATCCATATTATCTTGTTTTAAAGAGGCAACCAAAAATTCCACACAATCACAATGCACTCAAAATCCAAGTATTTTTTTTAGTTTGTCATAAATTTGAATTCAACTATTCAATAATATTAAAATAATTTACATGCAAAAATCCCCACTATTATCTCACAAGAAAGAATCAACCAGAATAACACATCACCCCCTAAAGAGTTTTTAATGATGACATGCCATAACTCGAAGATGCTCCTTTGGGTTTTGATGAAAATGATAATGACACTCAAGTGGTAGAAGAGATTGGTGGTTCTCACCAAACACAAAGTTTAGGTGAAAGCTCTACTTAGAAATATTCTCGAAGGAAGAGAAGTATATGGACAATTAGAAGGTCTTTTAAGGTGGACTGGGCAACAAAATTTCCATTTATAGAACTTGTAGAGATGATGATAATCCAAAATAATGAAGTGTATAATGTGTAGCTAGTAAATAGGAAAAGGACATAGATTGTATTTGAAATTGGACACAATTGAGAAACATTGTGAAAAAGTATATGAGATAGTGAAGCACCCAGATGGAGTGATAGCAATAAAACAAAAGTGGAAAACTATAGAAGAATGCATGCATATAAGATATGCATGGGAGTATGAAAATAATAAGAAACATTAAAAACATCTTGTGGAGAAAGGGGGAACAATTGAAGCAAATTTTGGAAAATTCAAGAAGTCTCATCTAAAGGAAAAATACATACAGTTGTCTACTATATACCAAATTCTAAAAAAAGGTAGACTTATTTCTAATTTTTTAGATTATAAGATTTTTTTTCAACATAATGGATTTCTAGATATTTGACAATCACATTAGTCGGATAGCAGTGCTTAGGAAATGGCAAAATGTCTAGCAATGGTTGTAATTGAAGATTTGAAATAAAGTGTTCAGAGATCACTATTTATCTCACTATCCATATATGAGGTCACATCAATTGACAATATAGCTTAGGGTTTCATTCATGTGTATACTTTGTTAGAATATAAAAACATATAAAAACACAAAAAATAAAACACACAGATTGCTACAGAAATTATGGAACAAGATTTTTATTAATCTTCTTGAATCTTTCAGATCATTTTGATCTTGATTATCTTGTTCAAATTACAATACTGCCCCATGGGTCTATTAAATAGATTTGAAAACATACAATAATTAGAAAAGCAAACCAAAGACTAATTTTAGTCTTTATATGCAAACTACTTGAACTAACTGTTTGTTAACTAACTGATAGTCAACTGCTGTGCATGCATGAGGAGTGGAGAAATTATCTCCTGTTAACTTTAGTTTCTAACACTCCCCCTTAATTTCTACCACTAACTACGTCAGCATTTACAATGCCTAAATTTTTTCAATACACTGCACCTCATGCGGAATACACTGCCTTGCAAAATACATCGCCTTATATGTGGAATACACCACCTTGAAAAATACATCGCCTCATATGTGGAATACACCACCTTGAAAAATACATCACCTTATATGTGGAATACACCACCTGATATAGCCTAGATTGAGGCTACAAACAAATACAATTGCTCAATGAGCATTCACTCAACGTTTAAGACTGAGGAGTAGCCTATTGAAAGGTTATCAATGGACATGCTTATGTCCAACCCCGCAAGCTTCATGCTTGCTTACCTTTATTTCACTTAATGCTTAACTATTTAGGTTTCCTCCAAGAACTTTGCTGAGTTCTTTCCATGTTGGTCTAGATTTACCAATGATCGGCCTGATCTTTAGACACTTTGACAGCTTCACTCGTTGTTCAACACACACACTTTCACAACTTCACTCACTACATAACACAAGCTCTACGGAGCTCATCTTTTCAAACACGGCATTGTGGCCATTAATGCTATAATATGAAGATAATGAATGATTGCATTGCTTGCATAACATGAAAAACATACGCCTTATAAAACTAAATATAGACAACAGACAAGAACAAATAAAAACTTTTGACGCCTCTTATCTTTGGCATTCAAAGCAGGCTCTTTAGAGAAATATTCTTTGTAATATGCCTCTAGCTTGGGTGCTTCCTTTCCTCCTTTGACTTCAATGATCACACTATCTGATCACTGATTGAAATTTGCTCAATCCCTTGTCCTTTAGGCTGCCGACCATCTCTACCAAACACTCCTTAATGGGTGTAAATGACACACCCAGCTCCATCAGCTTTTGGTTGCTGAATTTGTATTCCAATTTCTTTGGATTTCACTAGTCTGAACACCTGGTAGGAAGTGGTTAATGTGGCAAGAGCTGGGCCAACATCTCCACCAGCTCTCCTCTGTGCAGGCTAATCTCTGTGCACAAATATTGACCGCTGGTAGAAGGTGTTTCATAGGCTAAAATATGAGCTCTCACCACATCTCGTATGTCCACGTATACCTGAGTTGCATTTGCATATGTCTTGGCTGACCCTATTAAATATTTGAAAATATGCACTATACTGGTGTTTAAGGTAGGCTATAGCAGAGGACCTAATACGAGACTAGGATTAATCACAACCAACTCCATCTTCACCTCCTCGGCATACTTCCACGCTATTTTCTCTGCCACAGTCTTTGCATAATAGTACCAGTTCTTAGTTTGTATGTAGCAATTGAGGTCACTCTAGTAGTTATCATCTACATCTTGGGGATTTCTATTGGGATATAGATATACCGTTCTAATGGTGGAGGCAAGTACCACTCACTTCACTCCCAATTCTTTGCATGCCTTCAACACATTCTTGCTTCCCTTTACAACTGGATCTATCACTTGTTTGAGGTCCTCTGTCATGACACAAGCCGTGTGGAAGACTCCCTTACACCCTGTGCTCTTTTCCCATGGTCTACTTGGGATTTACTCCTTCGGCTCTACTGTGCATCGCCCTGTTACACTTGACTACGCGCTTCTCCTAACTAGGCTCCTGCTGCTATTCCTTTCTTATCCATGGATCTTCTCTCCAAGGCTCTAATACCAATTTGTTATAAAATAAAAACATATAAAAATATAGAAAATAGAACACACAGATTGCTACAACAATTATGGAACAATATTTTTATTAATCTTCTTGAATCTTGTAGATCTTCTTGATCTTGCTTATCTTGCTCAAATTACAATACTGCCCCATGGGTCTATTAAATAGATTTGAAAACATACAATAGTTAGAAAAGCAAACCAAAGACTAATTTTAGTCTTTACATGCAAACTGCTTAAACTAACTGTTTGTTAACTAACTGATAGTTAACTACTGTGCATGCATGAGGAGTGGAGAAATTATCTCCTGTTAACTTTAGTTTCTAACATACTTTTGAGAACTATTCAAGGCAACCTCATCTACTAACAGTTCATAAAATGGTAGAAAATTACAATGTAGAAAATCTTCACAAATTGGTTGTATCAAATTTGAAAGATAAAGCTAAAATGTATGATTATGCAATAGTTATGAAGCTAGTGCATGTTGGGGTTGATGGTGCACTATTTATGTAGGGGCATAGAAATGGTTTGTGTGTTCATCTACAAAATATAGTTGCCCCATATATGATTCCAATATACTACATGGCTTATAGGATAAATCTTTCATACAAAATGGTTATCAAATTTTATAATGTGGCCAAAGTGGAGGAGCTCATTCATGACCTACATGTTTATATGTCAAGTAGTCCAAAAAGAATTTTAGAGTTACAAAAATTTTCAATAGGATTGACTGATAGTAAGAAACTGTTGAAAGATGTTGATACAAGGTGGATTTCTTTGTATGAACCTATATGCCAATTTTTTAAAGAATATCCATCATTAGTAGGTTTTATGTATAAATATCACAGAGAAATTGACAAGACAAAAGATTTATTGTACCATTTAATGGATTTGGAAACACTACTAACTTTATGTGTAATTATTCCAATGCTAAAATAAATGAATTGTATAAAGAAACATGTTTAGGATAGGTCCATTTATATTGTGGACTTCATACAACTGAGAAAATGAGTATGTTAATCTCTAGACATACTATACACTTCGAATGAAATGTTTCCAGTCCTTGTTTTTAGTAGTTTGAAATGTTTGACTGATTTAAAGAAACCTAACATTTATTTGAATTTGAATATTAATGATCATATTTGTATCATTATTAATTGAAATGATATTCCAAAGCACACTTCTTACAAAAGACCTAATCTTGTGGGAGCTGAATCTGAAGAACTACCCATAACATGTATTTTATATGACACTATTCTATCTAAATCTTGGATGAAACTAAGTAGAGTTTCCTAAAACTTATCTATAGAGATAAGAGACCATTTTCAAAGGGATGATTTTTTGGAGGCCATGGCAGTTGTGAATCCTATTTTCTAGAATAGTAATAATAGTCAAAAGATGTTTAGCAATTTATTTCAAAAATACATGCACTATCTTGTAATGCATTTCAGTAAATATGTAGAGGTGAATGGAGTAAAAATTAAAGGTGTTTTTGGAAAGGATTTTTTGACATCCCAGTCGACCCATTTTTGAATTACAATGTTTGAAAAATATTGTGTTCTAAGCAAACCAATAGAGAATGGGGTAATTACAAGACTATGGAAAGACTTTATCCTAGTAGTATACTGTAGAAAAGTCTAAGTGAATGTTTCCAATTATATGATATATATCAAACAATTATTCTAGGCTTAGTGGAAGATGAAGAGTATTCAATGCATTATCATTCATAAAGTTAAAACTTTGAAACATATTGGATAGAAATTTAGAAACCTGTTTGAGAATATATGTTTCACGTTATGTAGTGGATATGTTTCCTTATGAAAGAGCTATGGCAACATGGAGTTATCTAACTGAAAGAATAGGCGTTAGTAATAAAATGATAAATAAAGAGTTTGTAAATAATGACACTGAATGTAACGTTGACATGGTAGATGAAAATATCACTACTGATGATCAAGTTTGTGTAGGATTATTTCAATTACTAGAATATTAGTTTTTAGTTTCTAAATTTCAATTTCAATTTTATGTAATTTTATAATTTGTTTATAGAGACTACTAGTCAATGTATTCATGTTTTAATTTACCTAATTGTTTAAGTACTTGTCAAGTTGTCACATGTTTATCATAAGATGCAATAATTATTATACGTTTTCTAAAAATCATTTCCTTGTTTGTTACTAAGTGTTGGATTAAAAAAGATTAATATATTGTGATTGTATTAGGGGGGAAACTCTAGGTTAACATGGTTCTTTTATATTTATGTATTTGATACATATTTTTTATAGATCTATTTTTTTCTTACATATGTGATGTATTTATTGTGTCTTTAGAGTACATCACATGTGTTTGCAATGTGTGTAGACATCGAAATCGTGTCTACTCCCTTGGTCATTCTCCTCGTCCTCGCCCGCTTGGTCCCCTTCATCCACTTAACCACTCCTAACCCATGTCTTATTAATTTGAAGTAATTATCTTATTTTAAGTTAATAATTCTCTCTCCTTTGTCACCTCCCCACCCTAGGATGCCCTTCTTTGGATTCCCTTCATCCCCCCATGACCCATTTATGACCCCCATTTCATTCTCCCACACCTATTTAGACCCTCTTGACCATTTTCCCATGGCCCTTTGACCTAGTGGCGTGAAAGAATGCGTAGAAGGCTAAAATTAGCCTCTATCCCCATTCTATAGCCACCGACGTCGGTCATTATTCGGCTGACATTGGCATTTCTGTCGGTGTCGACAGCCTTCAAGACTGCATTCCACCTCCAAAATGTGGATCTGCTGATCCGACCTCTGATCATTCGACCTTCAACCATCCATTCCTTCACTCCGCCACTCTGTGAATCTTCAAACTAGGGCTCTCACTCTCTCTCTCATAGGGCTTTTGCACCAGCTACAGCAACAGCAGGGACTCTGCATCAGCAAGCTACATCAACAATAGGTACAAATAGTCTGCAACATTCCTTTTCCAACAGATATGAGGTAAGTATTTTCTATTGTTTTCCTTTTTGTATTTCTTTTAATTCATCTGTCATTCAGCCTTCTACCCATTTGCAACCTCTGTTAGCCCAGACCCAACCTGCTCTTCCCGAATACGCTGAAAGGCCTCTTCTGCCCCTCTATCCCTTTTCAACACTTTGTGCATTATCCCAAACCTCTGCAAAGACTCTCAGAGCCTTATTCAAACCCATCCACACCCCTTTTCAGACCCGTCCATAGACCAAAAACTCATCCATACCTCATCCACAGACTACTGCCCTGACTGACGCTGGCCGCAGAGACCACTGCCTCCACCGACGTCGGCAGACCTTTACAACCGACGCCAGTAGGACAACTGACGTCGGCAACTGTGACCAGGCTGACAGCAGCATCCAGGTAAGCATTTGCTTCCATTTCCTTTTCAGTCTTCAATCATTTCAGTCTTTTATCATTCTACCTTTTATCAGACATTACTTTTATTAATCAGTGGGTTGACATCCCTCAAGCTTTTGCTTGGCAACCCACCATCTCCTCATCTAACGCCTTCTTTGTCTTAGTCTCTTTCTTTTGCAGGTGTCATCCTCCACAACCAAAGAGGAGTTCTCACAATGTCTGGATAATGGTGCGCATGACTTCATCCAGGTACACACAAGCCTCAGACTATTCTTCTTAGTTTCTTATTTCTCTCTTTGACTGTAGAAAGCGAAAATAACATAGAAACATTCTGGCATGCCCGCTGGGACCTTAGGGTCTTCCTTGGGTTCCTTTTCTTTCTATTCATATAGGTGCATTAGGTTTCTCCCTTTTCACCTCTTTCTTCTCTTCTAAACGACATCATAAGCAGGATTAAAAAGAACCTTTCTTTCTTTTCTTGCATTTCAAACTAGTCAAAAGTCATATTCTTCAACCCTTTCTCAACTTGTTTTCATTCAAACTCACATTTCGACTTGGGCTTAAAAAACACATTGCATGTTATTTCTGCTTGCTTGCATTTCTTAGTCCACACCTAGTAATTAATAAACCGCATCATGAATTAATCATAGATCACTTTATGTTACACAACCAAACCACTTGCACCAAACTAAACATCAAAACTCACCTGAGACAAGGCCCGACTGGGATTTCATCACCCAGCGGATACCTTACCCATCCCGACGATCCTACTTGGATTTCATCACCAAGGGGAAAGCCCACTTTGTTCTCTGGCAGAGTCTAATCTCTAGGGAAAGTATATTTTGGCTAAGCGAGACTAGGTTATCACTGGGCTCGTGAAGTGAGGGGATCTTGCTCCTTAGCACCAGGCCATGTATGGAACCTAACCCAGACTCTTGAGTGCCTAAACAAACCTGAAACCATCCATAGACTACCTCTTCTAGGACCCATTCTAACAACCAACCTCCCAAACATCACTTTAAGGCATAAGCCATAGGATTCTAAAAGTTGATTCTTAAGATTTAATGCTTAGGACGTGCTTGTGTTCTTCTATTTTTCTGTTCCCATCTGCTTGTTTGAGCTAGTGAGGACGTTCTTCTTCCTTTTTTTTCCAATAATCTTCAAATTTTTTGAGTTTCTGGAAACCACAGTCACCGATATCAGCTTTACCACCGACGTCGGCAACCTTTCCTCACCGTCATCGGTTATCCGACCGACGTCAGCCATATTTCCCCACTGACATCAGTTTTTAAACCGATGTCGGTCACTGTCACAATCCTTTTTCAAAATAGTAGCCTAAAACCTGACCCTTTTTCTACCAAAAACCACATTATGAGTTTATGAAACTGAAAAAACATAGTTTCTGAAACCTGACCCTTCTTGCCTTGAATGGTTTTGACACGCAATCAAACCAAGGCTCTTCTTGACCACGCTAGCCATCAATCGCTTTCGTCTACCCCATCCATAACCAGTCCCATAATGGAGTTCCACTCACAGATCGAAAGAACTCCTACTCAATCGACCCCGACTCAAACCCCCATTATCCCTGAAGGGGACCAAAATTTTGAAAGATTCTTAGACCTCAATGTCATAGCCCTCCAAAACTATCTCGCAAGAAACCCAACGCAAGACCTTTCGAGTGAAGTGGCGATGACATCAACACCGCCTGCTACCCAACCTTTTACCTCAACCATTAACCCGACCATGGCCAATACGCAAAGTTTGGCCTCCCCATCTATTTTTAGACTGACCTCCATCGGGGTTCCATTACCCCCTCAACCACACGCAATTCAACCAAGTTCTACATCATACCAGAACTTGATTATCTCTACCCCTCACACTCTTGTGCCCATAAATGTAGGAGTGTCTACCTCTCCTTTTGCCAATGCCATCATGCAACCACCTTTGGGGATATCTAGTCAACTTATGCCTTCTAATTCCATAACCCAACCACCTTTGGCCTCCACTTCTATCCCTGTGACTAGTTACACATATGTTGTGCCCCTACAAGCGCAACTGACTACGTCGTATGCCCCTTCTAGCACTTTTCAAGCACCCTACAACCTAGGGGGTGCCCCATCCGCCAATCCATCAGTAGATATAATCAAGATGCTGATGGATAAAATGTCCAGTCTCGAGACCTCCATTTTTGGTTCATGTAATGCTCTCTCATATGAGAAAAATTTGCAATGAACCCATCCATCCTTCTGTCCCGATCCGACCATACCCCAACTAGTGGGATATTCCTAAATTTACTTGCTTCCAGAGTAAGGAAGACCTGCAATAACATCTACAGGCATTTAGACATGCCTACTATCTTATAGCGCATGATGATGCGTTGTTGTTATGCACGTTCCCCATGTCGCTTTTTGGCCCCACCCTTGACTGGTATAGCTCTCTTACCAAACATTCTATCTTTTCATTCATTCAACTTGCCCAATTATTTCTCGACCATTTTTCTATCAATATCACCAAAAAAGTCTCAATCACAGATCTCTACTCTATCAGGCAATTTGACGATGAATCAATAGTCAATTTTGTCGCCCGTTAGAGAGGCTTGATTAACCAGCTCTCGTTCTCCTTGCCTCAACCTAAGCTCATCGAGCTCTTTTCTCGAGCATGTGCTAGGCACATCTCTTCTACCTTGTGGGTTCAAACATTTTGCACTTTTGACGAAGCTTTCACCATGGCCTGAAAGCTCAAACTCCGCGCCATTGAAGAGGATAAGGTCAAATTGCATAATACTAACGCAAGAACCAATGACCCTTCTTCTTCCAGACCTTCTTCTTCCCACTCCAAACCCAAAGGAGTGGCTAACTCTGTGGTCATTAGATCACCATCCTCAACAACAACTAATTACTCTCAACCTTCTACATCTTTAAGCATCACCAAACAATTCCAACAACGGTACATCCAGCATTCCTACACTCCACTTAGAGAATCATACGCTTCCATTTTGTAAAAACTAGTCAAGTAGGGGGTCCTCAATCTCCCTCCAATCCAACCAACTCAATTCAACCCTTCAAAAGCCCTCCCTACATGGTATAGGGAGGCTGACTTCTGTCACTTTCACCGCATCCAAGGCCATGGCATCGACAATTGCCAAACCTTCAAAAACATAGTCCAAGACATGATCGACAAGGGGGATCTTGTTTTAGACAACCCGAACACCCCAACCAACCAACACATTGACATCTTCAAATAACCATTCCCAAACCATCCTCTTAATCAAAATAATGTCCAGACCATGGCTGATAGCTCCTACGAGCATGACATACGCACAATCAACACGATCTCACCTCTTGTCCCTGACCAACCTCCTTCACAGGTGGAAGACCCTTCTTCCTCTACTTCTCTTCCACAGGTAGAAGAATCCTCTTCTCTTATTAGTCCTCCATTGACCTCTCTTATATTGGAGGATGCCTTGACCACACCTATATCATTAAGCCCACCTTCGTCCTTCTTCCTACCAATGGAGGACCCTACCTTGCCTACTCCTCAACCACAAATAGAAGGCACCATCATCCCTGCCCTCTACCCTCTTGAGGAGCCACACTCTCCTATTTCTTCTCGACCAAGAGAAGACCCAGTCTCTTCACCCATTTTGATCGAGGAAGACCCAGTCACGGTTTCCTCTTGCCTTTTGCCTGAGATTGCTACATCTCACTCACCTTCGTCCACATCTGAATCTAAACTCGTATCTAACCTTGCCTCGCACAATGGTGGTCCTCAACCCAAACCAAACAAGGCCACTAAACCACACTGGAGGATTCCTCCCCCACCTTCATCATTACCTTCAATTTTGGGCCCACATCCATCCACCCTAATAGGAGTGCTCCCTACTCTCATACTTCACAGAGGTAAGTCACCTCCATTACTCTCTCAACCCATCAGACATATATCTCCTCCAATCCATTGACCAACACCTCCTAAACCAAAGTCATCAACCCCCACTGCAATAAAACATCTAGACCCATTAGCAGGTTCTTATGCCTTGCTGTTACGGCAATTGTTTTAGTCTTCTCGCATCAATCTCCCACCTCTTAAACCATATCAATCTCTTAGACCAAAACCATCCTGGTTCGACGACACTCAGATTTGTGTGTATCATCGCATGCCTGGGCACGACACTGAGCATTGTTGTGCCCTCAAGGTTGTCATTGGCCAATGTCTAGGGAATGACACCTTTCTTCTCAACCATGTTAGCAATAAGCCTTCAACATCGCCCCACTCATCGACTCTCGGATCAAGACCATCTTGGTTTGATAACTCTCAATTTTGCCACTATCATCACACTCCGGGACATGACATTGATCATTTTTGCACTCTTAAAGCTATCACTCGTCAACATCAGAAAAAGGATACCCTTCTCATCAAGGATCCTCTTAACCACCCCTTTGACAAATCATCAACACCGACCCATGCTTCTCATACCTCATCACTTAAATCGAGATCTCCACACAAGACTATGGTCCTTTTGCCACCTTTAACCCCCTTATTCGACATCAACACAGTCAATCTGACCACCAAGCCTCAACTGACCTTGACTAATCTGTCAAACATTCTCCTTAGCTACTGGGGGAATTTAACTTTCATCCAAGCCTCGACCAACCTTTCAACCCAGTCTCGACCAAATATTAATCACTCTTTTAATCCCAAACCTTGACTACGCATTCAACCCAGCCTCGACCAGTCTCAATCAAATCAATCGACTAGCCTTTTCACCCAATCAATCAACCAAGCTTTGACCCAGTCTCAACTAAATTCGACCCATCATCGACCTAATACCAATTTCAACCCAACCATCAACCAAATATCAACAAACAGCAAACCAGACATCGACCAATCATCAATCCAGATCTCAACCAGACCTTGATCATGACATTGCTCAACCAAATTTTGACCAAGACATTGACCAGACATTCACCTAGATATTGACCATGACCAGACATTGACCATGCCATTGACCAGACCATCAACTAGACACTGACCAATCATCAATCATGACCTCGATCAATCTTCAACCAACCTTTTTATCAAAACATTCAACCAGTCTCGATCAATCAACGACCATATCAATCAATCGACGTCCATCAATCAACACGTGACCAATCTTAAAGAGGCAAATGGGGCAAAGTTTGCTCCTAATTGACTTAGACCTTATCATAACGCACAAGCATGGCCCAGGGACTTATCAAAACTTGACCCCCTTTTTTTGCCTTGCATCTTCGACCATTCTACTGTTAGTCGAGTACTCAATCACTTGACGTTTAACTTAAGCTCATCCCTTGAGCAACCCCCTGTCATCGTCATTCTTATTCCTTTCAACCCTATTTCCCAACATTTGTCAAACCTTTTTGTCAAGCAGTAATGCTTTGTCCTAATAAAAGGGAACCCTTAAACCTCTAGAGGCTCGTCCATGGCTCAAAGCTTTAGTCAACAAAAACATATCAAAAATGGGATACCTATCATATCAAAGGTCATAAAACTCTAAATGTAGACTGCTCCCTTGAAGGACAACTACATAATTGTTTTATTTACTAGACTGCTCCCTTGAAGGATAGCTAGGCCAAAGACATATCAAAAGCATTTAAAGAAAAGTATAGACCACTCCCTCAAAGGATGGCTATGACTAAATATTGCTACAGATAGCACTATTTTTGAAGCTTCCCGCATTGATCAGCTTCACATATATGACCACGAAGCAAAACAACATCCCTACATGGACTTCCCGCATCAATCAGTCCACCACCAAAAAAAAAAAAATGACTGACAAGCTATCAAGTCATGGACATGCCTATAGTCGTTCTTGGGTCACTTATAAAAGGGGCAAGGTTCTTCCTACCACAAAAGGGGTTACCCCTTCCTCTCATATCACATAATCCTACTTATCACCCTAGCATATTCAAGGGATTTTGAGCTCACTTAACGTCATTAATTCGATCACCGCTCTAGCACAACCCTGGTCAACGACGTAATGCATGAATGGGGCTTTTGTTCTAACAACCCCTATCCATGCCATCATTTTGGTCCTTGTCAATGAAAGAGTGATTCACCTTTCCCTTATCTTTCACACTTTGGTCACATTCAACCAAACCTTTTTCTACCCAACCAAGCCAACCCAAACATTTTCAGACCAACAACATGACATCATGACATCATACATCATACATCATACATCATCCTAGTCCTTTTCACATAGTTTCTATGGACACCAATACACATGGAAACTATCGACCAGACACAATTTAAGTTAAGCATAAACCAATACTTACTGAAGCATAAATAGACCTCAATTCATTTTTAGCATACATCCATCATGAGGATGGAAAATTGCTAGGGATGAAAGACCCCTCAACCAATGTTACAGAATACACCATTTGGAAAAGGCTGTAACATCTTCTTTCTCCTCATCATTTCGACACATGACCAAACCAACCTATCGACCTCTTTGATTCCTTGTTCAAACTACATTGGTCTGAGGCCCTATGACTGGGGCTATGTAGGCAGCACTCAGATCACACGATGTTTTCTGGGGTTAGCTTGGCCATCCCGTTTGTTCGTCTCTCAGATGGACAAACCCCTTTTTTTCTTCATCACTTGACCTTGACCTTGACCAAGACCAGTCTATCGACCACTTTGACCACCTGTCTACCACTCAAACCCTTTGTTTGAACTACATTGGTCTGAGGCCCTATGACCGGGGCTATGTAGGTAGCACTCAAATGACACGACGTCTTTTGAGGTTAGCTTGACCACCTCTATTTATTCATCTCTCTGATGGACAAACCCTTTTCCTTTGACCATGACCATGACCTTGACCTCATCCAAAACCAATCCACGACCTTGACCTCGACCAAGACCAATCCATACCTTTGACCATTCCTCCCTTTTAGGGAGAACTACATTGGCTTGAGGCCCTTCACACAAGGGCTATGTAGGTAGCACTCAGATGACATGACATCTTCTGAGGTTAGCTCAGCCACATCCTTTCATCCATCCATCCACCTCGACCAATGACCATTGGAGATCATGCCTATCTCCTTTGACTCTGACCACTTCCAAGACAAACATTGCCTTGGTTATTTTTGCATATATGCTACCTCACGACTGGTTAGTAAAATTGTGCGCAGACTATTTTGACCTTCACAAGTATAGGATCGCAAGCCGGTTGATCCCTACTACTTGTGACATTTTCATGTTTTTAGGAGCACTTCCTGAGCCCAAGATACCTGGAACACGATGACCATTAGAGCTTCAGCTTAGATTGAATAACCCGATCAGCTACGACCAAATGCTGGGGCTTAGTTATTTCAATTTTGGCACTCCTTGACCCTCGAACTGTGAGAATTTGACCTGACCATCTTGTGAAGTGGTATACGTGCAATCACGACTTTTTCAACGTTCACACTTCATCTTCACCATCTTCATCCACTCTTTGTCAAATCAGCACCTGATTCTAGGTTCCCTTCCCTCGACTCCTGCTTTGAGGGGGAATACCTCATCCATAATCGAGGCAACCAACCCTCCTATTTTTGTCTTGCAGTTCACTTGAACAACCAACAAGATGAAATCTACCTTATCCGACACCTGGGGCAACCAAATCCTATTTTTGTCTTGCAGTTCATCCAGAACAACCAACAAGACAAAAAGGGGCAAATGTAGACACCAAAATCGTGTCTACTCCCTTGGGCATCCTCCTCATCCTCTCCCCCCTTGGTCCCCTTCGTCCTATTTCACTTAACCACTCCTAACCCCCTACACACTTATTAATTTAAAATAATTATCTATTTTAAATTAATAAAATCCTTTTTCTCTCTCCCCATGCCACCTCACTCATGCCACCTCACACCCACCCTAGGATCCCTTTCCTTAGATTCTCTTCACTCCTCCCATGCCTTAGTGACCTAAACCCCATTTATGACCCCCATTTCATTCTCCCATGCCTATTTAGACCCTCTCGACCATTTTCCCACGGCCCTTTGACCTGGCGGTGTGCAAGAATGGGAAGAAGGCTAAAATTAGCCTCTATCCCCATTCTACATCTATCAACGTTAGTCATTATTTGGCTGACGTCAGCGGTTCTACCAGCGTCGACAACCTTCAAGACTGCATTCCACCTCTGGAATGTAGATCTGCTCTTTCGACCTTTAATCACCTGACCTCTTATCATTAGCTCCTTCAATCTTCAGTCTTCGACCATCTACCACTCTGCCAATCAATCTGCCAATCTTCAAACTAGACCTCTCACTCTCCCGCTCACAGGGCTTCTACACCAGCAACAACATCAGTCTTCTACACCAACAACAGGTCCTCCACATAGGCTACATCAACAACAGGAATATGTATCAGCAACATTCCTTCTCCAGCAGATATGAGGTAAGTATTTGCTACTATTTTCATTTCAATTTTTCTTTTAATTCATCTATCATTCAGCCTTCTGCCCATTTGCAACCTCTGTTAGCCCAGACCCAACCTGCTCTTCCCAAATACACTGAAAGGCCTCCTCTACCCCTCTATCCCTTTTCAACACTCTATCCATTATCCCAGACCTCTACAAAGACTCTCAGAGCCTTATTCAAACCCATAGCCTTTCTTAGACCCATCCACAGACCAAAAGCTCGTCCAGACCTCGTCCACAGACTGCTGCCTCGACCGACGTCGGCATACTAACCAACATCGGCAGACCTTGACAACCGACGTCGATAGAACCACCAATGTCGGCGACTGTGACCAGGCCGATAGCAACATTCAGGTAAGCATTTGCTTCCATTTCCTTTTTACTCTTCAATCATTTCAATTTTTTATCATTCTACCTTTTATCAGACATTACTTTTATCAATCAGTGGGTTAACATCCCTCAAGCTTTTGCTTCTGGGATCAAGCTTTTGCTTGGCAACCCACCATCTCCTCATCTAATGCCTTCTTTGTCTTAGTCTCTTTCTTTTGTAGGTGTCATCCTCCACAACCAAAGAGGAGTTCTCACGATGTCTGGATAACGGTGTGCACAACTTCATCTAGGTACACACAAGCCTTAGACCATTCTTCTTAGTTTTTTATTTCTCTCTTTGAATGTAGAAAGTGAATATAGCATAGAAACATTCTCGTGTTCCTAGGATCACAAGTATAGGATCGCAAGCCAGTTGATCCCCACTACTTGTGACATTTTCGTGTTCCCAGGAGCACTTCCTGAGCCTGAGATACCTGGAACATGATGACCATTTGGAGCTTTAGCTTAGATTGAATTACCTGATCAGCTACGACCAAATGCTGGGGCCTAATTATTTCAATTTTAGCACTCCTTGACCCTCGACCTGCGACAATTTGACCCGACCATCTCCTGAAGTGGTATGCACACAATCACGACTATTGTAGCGTTCTCTCTCCATCTTCACCTTTTTCATCCACTCTTTGTCAAATCAGCACCTGATTCTAGGTTTCCTTCCCTCGACTCCTATTTTGAGGGGGAATACCTCATCCATAATCGGGGCAACCAACCCTCCTATTTTTGTCTTGCAATTCACTTAAACAACCAACAAGACGGAATCTACCTTATCCCACACTTGGGGTAATCATCTCCTATTTTTGTCTTGCAGTTCATCCAAAACAACCAACAAGACAAAAAGGGGCAAATGTAAACATCAAAATCGTGTCTACTCCCTTGGTCATTCTCCTCGTCCTCGTCCGCTTGGTCCCCTTCATCCACTTAACCACTCCTAACCCATGTCTTATTAATTTGAAATAATTATCTTATTTTAAGTTAATAATTCTCTCTCCCTTGCCACCTCACCACCCTAGGATGCCCTTCTTTGGATTCCCTTCATCCCCCCATGACCCATTTATGACCCCCATTTCATTCTCCCATGCCTATTTAGACCCTCTCGATCATTTTCCCATGACCCTTTGACCCGGTGGCATGCAAGAATGGGCAGAAGGCTAAAATTAGCCTCTGTCCCCATTTTGTAGCCACTGACATCGGTCATTATTTAGCTGATGTCGATGTTTTTGCTGACATCGGCAGCCTTTAAGACTACATTCCACCTCTAGAACACGAATCCGCTCATTCGACCTCTGATCATCCAACCTTTAACCATCTGTTCCTTCACTCCACCACTCTGCGAATCTTCAAACTAGGGCTCTCACTCTCTCTCTCTCACAGGGCTTCTACACCAGCTACAGCAACAGTAAGGACTCTGCATCAGTAAGCTACATCAACAACAGGTATAAATAGTCTATAACATTCCTTCTCCAGTAGATATGAGGTAAGTATTTGCTACTATTTTCCTTTCAGTATTTCTTTTAATTCATCTATCATTCAGCCTTCTGCCCATTTGCAACCTCTGTTAGCCCAGACCCAACCTGCTCTTCCCAAATACACTGAAAGGCCTCTTCTGCCCCTCTGTCCCTTTTCAACAGTCTGTGCATTATCCCAGACCTCTGTAAAGACTCTCAGAGCCTTATTCAAACCCATCTAGACCCCTTTTTAGACCCATCCACAGACTAAAAACTCATCCAGACCTCGTCCACAGACTACTGCCCCGATCGATGCCAACTGCAGAGACCACTGCCTCCACCGATGTCAGCAGACTAACTGACATCGACAGACCTTTACAACTGACACTGATAGGACAATCGATGTCGATGACTGTGACCAGGCCGATACAGCATCCAGGTAAGCATTTGCTTCCATTTCCTTTTCAATCTTTAATCATTTTAGTCTTTTATCATTCTACCTTTTATCAGACATTACTTTTATTAATCAGTGGGTTGACATCCCTCAAGCTTTTGCTTCTGGGATCAAGCTTTTGCTTGGCAACCCACCATCTCCTCATCTAACGCCTTCTTTGTCTTAGTCTCTTTCTTTTGTAGGTGTCATCCTCCACAACCAAAGAGTAGTTCTCACGATGTTTGGATAACGCTGTGCATGACTTCATCCAGGTACACACAAGCCTCAGACCATTCTTCTTAGTTTCTTATTTCTCTCTTTGAATGTAGAAAGTGAAAATAACATAGAAACAATGTGTTTGATGTTCTTATTATGTGTTTAATTTGTACTACTTGTAGTCTATTATGTGCCTTCAATGTACTCATGTTTTAATTTATTTAATTGTTTGTAATTAATTTTAACATGTTTATCATAAGAAGCAAATATTATTATACCATTTTTAGTTGTTCAAAAACTATAATAACTATGTCAATGCCAAAACATTTTTGTGAGGATATTCAAAAACATGTCTAATTGTTTAGAGTTCTTAAAACTGATTCTTCTCAGAATAAATGTGATCAAATAAAATATAACCTTTGAATCACATATCAATGATTATGACTGAAACTCATGCCATATAAGATACCTGTTCATAGATTTGTAAAGACCTTAATTCTTATTTATACCAATTTTGATATGAATAAAACTGATTTCATGAGTCCTTATCTATCTAAACATCCTCATAACATTAAAAAGTCCATAAACCTATTCTATAGTTCATGATTGCAATCAATCATGCATATTTTCAACTTTGTTGAATCCTCATTATTACTGACTATCACAAATAACACTACTATCTTTAACACAAACCTCTACCAAAAATGAATGTGATTTTATAATGGCCTTAAACACATCTCAAATCATGATTTATGCAAGAAACAATCCAAATATAATAAAGAAGAGATATTCCACACAAGACAACTCACTCTTTTATCATAACATGCAATAACTATTATACATCTTCTAAAATGCATTTTTGTGTTTCTTGCTAAGTTATGATTGCAAAAGATTAATATATTATGATTGTGTTAGGGGGAACACTGTATAAAGGAATATTTTGACATTAATCCATTTATATTGAGATATGAGTTTCACAAATGCATCACAAATATCAAAAAGGGGCCTAACACCATACAAGTTTATAACATCATAAAATTAAAATTACAATTGTAATCTATGTGGCTTATCCAGTACTTAAAACTCAATAAATTGATCAATGCATCTACAAACTTGAAATTGTCATTCATAATATATATTTTAAAAGAAAACATTGTTTGCAAATATATATAATAGATTGTCAACTACTCAACTCATTTCTCAACCACTTTCTTAGCTTCTTTCTCAACCACTTTCTCAGCTATTTTCTCAACCACAACATCTTATGTGCCATTATTTTCCTTTAATATCCCTATATTTTCAAGATCCAAACCCGCAACATTAAGATGATCAAGAGTTTCTCTATCTTCTTTTCCAACATCTCCTACAAAAAGCAGACTTGGATCAGCAATTATATTCTACTTAAATAAGGCATCAAGATCTTGTCCTTGCTCCTTAATGATTTTTCATAGTGTGTTATTCTATTTATTCAACATAACAAGATTCTCATTGAATTGAATGATAGATTGTAAAATTTTCCATGCATTTTTTAGATTCACATTGAGACTTGGCTTCTTTTTTCAAGTTCTCATATTTTTCCTGCATTTTAAAATGCAATGTAATTAGATGTGAACAAAAATAATAATGACATGAAATTTAATTAAAATGAATATACATTACCAAATATTTTTCCTTCTCTAAATTCACAATCACAACAAGGTTGGTGTCTTTCTCCCATTTATTATAATATGCTTGGGCTTTTGCATTCAAATTCTCCAACCTATTAAGCATGTTAGTCAACATATTATCATTATAATTATTAGCAATAGTAACTGACCCAAATTTAGTTTTAACAAACAAAGAATCAATATTTATGGGTTTCTGTTGCACCAATGTAAACAAAGTCTTTTGCTTAGAGTGGTTGTGATAATGAGCATTTATTTATTTTACCAATGCCTTCACCCAAATCTCCCACACACATAATTTTTTTAATTCATCAATTACTCCCTCTTTAAGATTAGTATTAATACTGTCTATGACCAAATTATTTAGTGGAAATATGTAGTGGCATCATCAGACAGGAAAACATTCTCTATTGGGGTCAGATTGTCAAATGAACTGTGTGAAACTTCTTGTTGAGTAGTCACATGATCATGTGCTACTTCTCCCTAGATAAAATCATGTGGATTGAAAGTAGTTCCAACATCAACAAATCCTAGATATTCCTCATCAAGTTCAATTTCTAGTAAAGAAGTCAATCCCTGCACACTTGATAAACCTCCAATAGAGAAAGAGGGGAATTGAGAACCTGATAATTATAGTGTTGTGGTCCATTGTGGGGGTTGTAATGGAAGAGCCTTCCCCCTTCCAAAAAATGTGTTTAGGGGGAGAGGTGGTGGTATAATGTTCCTCACAGATAGAGGATGGCCTAAAAAATGTAAGTTACTTTAGAAAATAAATAAATTGGAAAATAAATTTATATGCTAGTTTGAAATTAAAAGTTTAGTACTTGTATTTGGAGATAATATGTCCTCAAATCTATGAGGTGTGTTTTGAGTGATAAGGGTTTTTTGATTTGGTACATTATGCAAAATTTTAGTGTAAAAAATTATAATAAAAAACCAACAAACAAAAAACAAAATATGTAATGTAAAATACTTTCCATAGAGGGTCGAGAAGGCACATGAGATGTTACTATTTATTGTGGTGGTGGTTGTTCCACCATATAAATTATTGCCAAGTCAAATAAAAGAATTAAAAAAATACCTAAAATAATTCACTTGAGTCTTGAAAATTAAAATATCACTTGAAATTTTTAATAGCAAACCTGCATGTGGAGATGACACCGAAGAAACTCATGGATGTTTCATAAGATGATAAGATTATAAGGATGATTCTAAAAACTTTGAATCTATATATTCTTCAATTGCACACTATCCTTTTGAGGCAGATTGTTTTTGTAAGGCACATATTCTTACCTATAAATTGAAACAAACAAAGTTTAAACATTTATTAATATTTACCTTGGTAACCATTTAACAAACAAACAAATATTAAACCTTAGATCAAAAAATGAACAAATAAACTAACCTTTTGCTCATCTACAGACAAAGAGTTTTGTTATTATTTTTAGATCAAGAACAGTTGGACCCTATGATTTTTGGAGGTCAAATTAGGTCCCATAGTATAATGCCAAAATCAAATTTGAAGAAGAAATAGTAAAACTGGGATTAGTATAAGCACAATTTAATTCAAGTCTTATTCTAGTAGAAATAAAAGAGCACCAGTCAAATTTATAATTGGAAAAAGTATGGACAATGTAAAATAATGCCCAATAAGGAATATCTATTGGTCTTACCTATAATACTATTATGGCTTGGAAAAATTGAACCATTGCTTTAAATAATGGTGAGTAATGGCTTTGATGTAGAGGCCCCTCTTTTGACTATCTGAAATGAAAGACAAAACAAGGATTTTAGATCACAAAAGTTAAATTTTGAAAATACAAACAAATTTATAAGTACATTAACATACCAATTTGGTCAATGTGAAAATCAAAATTTATCGATAAATAATTCTTGTCTTCATCTGTCAATATTGATTTGGAACTCACTGGGGTTACATTGTGAAATAGAAGACCTATTAGATGGTGAATATCCTTTGGCAAAGTACCAAAGGTAAACATTCTAGAATCCACTTTCACTGTGAGGATCTTCTAGTTAGGGTCATAAGAATACATGAGTATTTTCAATAGAGCTATGTCTATGTCATATTGGGGCATGTAGAGTAGTCTAGTAAAGTTGCATTCTTGAATCTAATCATTGTACACATCTGGTTGTTGCATGATCCTCTTAATGTATAGGCATAGTAGGTTTTTGAAAATGAATTTTCTCTCTATGGCTGCAAAGGGGGATAAAAAATCAATTTATAAAAATGTTAAAAATGAGGGTAGGTATGAGTATTTATAGAGAAGGGGAGGTGATCAAGAAACCAAATAGTAGACTAGCTACATAGGCCACCAACTAGCATGTCCTAGCCATCTGAAACTATCATTTGTCTTTATCATTCAGTCTAGCCATTTGATTCTACCATTTAGCTGTGGCATTTGGATACACCATTTGGCTCAGGCACTCAGCTAGGCTATTTGAATGTGTCATTTGGATGCATCATTTGACTGTACCATTTGGCTCTACCATTCATCTATGCCATTTGGTTATGTCTTTTGGTTGCATCATATGTTTGTGTCATTTAGCTAGGTTATTTGGATTTTTCATTTGGCTTTGTCATTCATCTCTATCATTTGGCTAGGTCATTTGGTTGCGTCATTCAACTAGATTTTTAGGCTATGTCTTTTATCTATGTTGTTCAATTGTGTCATTCATGGTTCAACTGTATTGTTTATATTTATCATTCATCCATTCCATTCGAGCTATGTTCTCCATCTATGTCAATCAACTCTATCATTCAACTATGTCATTTAGCTTAGATGTTCAACTCCATCATTTTGGTTTGGTTATTCAAATCTATTAGTCATCTTAGGGACTATATCAGGTAAAACACTGACATAAAAATATACCATCACCCATAGATGATTCACCGTACCAATGAATAAAATTTCCATAGATTCACCAAATATTTCCAATAGGTTTTCCAATAGGGCCTCTTAAAATGAACCATGGTTCTTCTCTAAAGATGTCTTTCATGATGTGGCAAGATATTCTTCTTATATTCAATGGTCCATGTTCTTAGAGGAGTTAGAACCTTTCCTTGACACCTAATGGGAGTCTTCCTAATTTTTCAACACTTGGGAATTCTTTGATTTGATTGAAATATTTGTAACTAACTTACACATATTCTTTGACACCTTGCACTACTCTCTGAAGGATCCCTTAGACACATCACTTTATTCTCTTTTTAGGTGTTTTGAAGTCCATCTTGTATTACTATGCCAATCTTGTAAAAATAGCTCAAAACTTGATTTTTCCTTCATAAATTCCATTATTATCCATAAGAGGTATCTTCACATCATATCAGACCTATAACAACTCATTTGGAGGTCTCAAACTACCCCAAGATCTCATTTGGCACCAAAAACTCTCATTAGCACCCAATTCCTTATAGCCCTAAAATCATGAAAAAATCATTGTGTATAATAATTTATGTATGGTAATGGGAAAATAAATATATTTTTGAGGACTCATTATCCCCTTAAAACACCATGTCAAATTTTAGGACTTGAAACCAAGTGGAAATACACTTTTTATGCTATTCTCTCTCTTGAAATAGACCTATAGGCCTAAAAGGCCAAGTTTTTGATCTAGAATTATCCCTCACATTTTAAACAAAAAATAAGTGTTTTTTTTAGTTTACCCATGCTAAGACTATGTTCCATGTCAATTTCTAGCTCTTGAGACCCTATACAGATGGGTAAAACATGAAATGGTAAAAAGCACTGGCCTAGGTACTTGAACATGCTTGAGAGATAGTTGGAGGGTTTGGAAAGAAAATTTCAAGATATGAAGCTTTTAATTGGTTTTTTTTAGGTCTGAAACATCATTAGGAAACTCAACATGCTAAAAGGAGGTCTCTTGAAGTGTTTTATAGGCATGCATATAGGCTTCTTGACTTGTAAAATAGTACATTCTCACGTTCTTGGCCAATTTATTGATTTGAAGAGCTTATGAATCTTATTAGGAGACTTAAAATGGTATTTATATGGTTTTATAACCCTTTTAGAGACCTTTAAATCCTTTGAACTTAGTTTAGAAGCCAATTTATTCCCTATTTTTTCACAAACACACCTATAATCATGATTTTTGAGCAATTCAATAGTTTTATACAATGCACAAGCCAAATAATGTCTTGAAATGGTGTTAAGAATAGTTTTTAATGTAATAAAGGTGATTATATTGTCTAACTAATTCATTTTAATGCATTTTAGATGTGTTTTCTTCCATTGGGTCAAAACTAGTCTTTTAGGCAGCCTGTGAGCATTTTAGAGTCTTAAGGATGATTCATACAATACATGACTTGGATGTAAAAATTAATGACATTAATTTTTAATATATAGACCCATATATATTACCGTAATATATTTTTTCACCATTCACCTTATCATGAAATATATGAATAAGTTTAGGAGACCTTTAGGCTAGCAGATTATGCATTCATGATGTTTAGAGAGAATATAAGCCTGAAGGTGGTGTTTTAAGTTTGATTTTGAGTTGATAATGACCTAAATATTTTTTTATAATCCATAATTTCCATTATCGACATTTATATTCATCATTTTCTTGATCAAAATTTATTCAACCTCTCTTAGATCATGCCTAGGGTTTATAGTTATACTAGTGCAATTGACCCTAGGACTGTATTTCCTCCTTTTCTTACTAGCTACTTCTAGTTTTAAAGATTATTGGAGTATTTTAAAAATTTATATACACATTCATAGTATTTTTCATAGATCAAAATTTTCATCTTCAAGTCAAAACATACACCAACCATCCAAACCATGAGTAGGCCTACATAGTCCATTAGGTATGTAGGTCTCAATGGGTTGAGAACTCCCTTTTTCTTCACTACTGAAGGATTTCGGAAATTAATATAATGTAAAAATTAAGTATATATCACCTCCTTATTGTATTTTAATGTTTTAATCTTAACTTAAATACCATTCTCTTCATAAATTAACCATACAGACTTGTGTGTATGAATTTAGGCTTACAGGCCTAAACAATGCCTATCAACATTATTACCTTTTGTTATTAATTTTTATGATCATATAGGTTTATGATATCACTATTAAATAAATTTAAAGTTATTTTATTTATCTTATAATTATTCTCTTCACATTAAACAACAACCTTCTTCACTTGATTAAGTAAGCAAGGCTATAGATGGCATGTTGACTGTGTGTATAGTGTTGAAGTGAATTTTGTTTGATCATTATTTCTACCCTTTCTAGTTAGGTATATTTGTCCTCAAATTAATTATTTTATTTTTATCTCTATGTCTAAGATCCAACCTCACAATACATATTGCATCCTTTCTCAAGTTTGAAAACCACTTGAGCTGCCTACCCAAGCTCTTATCCCATTGGTGGAGAGTCTTTTGAACTTTAAATCTCATAATTTTAAATTAGACTATTGGTAATTAAATGTAAATAAACTTTATGAAGTATATAACTTGTCCTCTTTCATACCTATTATCACTTTCCTTTGTTTGATTAGACATTCATGTATGCCTTCTTTCTCAAATTTTGCCTGTAGGTGGTTATTATGTATCTTGGCCTTGAGCCATAAGACCACACTTTATACATAGAATTTGGGCCTTTTTAAATCATAAGGCACTGAATTTTCCTCATTATTAGGTATTTAATCTAATAACTTGATGTACCTTTCAACAATTTCAAAAAATGTAGACCTATAGGTCTGCATTCCTATGTTTTAGGCCTTGAATTGGTGCAAACATGATCTCTTTATCTTAATATCAACATTACTCGGCTCTTTACATTCAAATTATGAGATTAGGACTCTCAATCTCCTATGACAATTCAATACAAAACCTTTACAATCATTCTTATGCAATCAACCATCACACACAGTCTCAAACCAAGGCATTGCATACTACTTGAAGAGGTATGGTTGGAGTGAAGAGATAGAGAATAAATTTTAGAGCTATAATTGAATTGAAAATAGTGAAAACTTTTTTAGAAACACTTATTATATTCCTTCTACTATTGAATACCTTGAAACTAAAAAGAAACTATGATAGTCAACTTTGTAAGCTATGTGTAATGGAAGTTTCTTGCCGAATTGAGGTCACATGTTGCAAATGTGGCTTAGATAAGCATGGAATATGTCTTCATAGGTTCCTTATATTCTCTTTAAATCATCTCATATAGCCAAATCATCTGAAACTATCATTTCAAGAAGAATATTTTAGCCTATGGGGTTTGAAAGTAGTTTTAGACCACCCCAAAGTCTTAGTGATTATTCATAAAGGAGAGGGGATGGATCTAGAAACCAATGCCACAAATTTGAAGTTTACTAGGATCCCCTCCTCTAATGAAAATATTAGAACATGATTCTCTCTCCTAGATGTACCATCCACTTGAAAACTACCTTTACAAGCTTGATAATGCAAAGATGGAGAGAAAGAAACATTTTTTGCACTTTAGGATGTATATACAATATAAACATGGTTTTTACCTATATAATCCCAAGATACACCTATGCAATATTTTCACTTAGAAGTGGATATTCTAAGTTCGTACAAGTGAGTGAAACTCCCTTTTTTGGCATTGAAATGCAAGAATCTGACCACTTTCTGACATCCTAACATATAGGCAAGTTATATAACTACTTCAAGAATTTGGAAAAATGTATTTTTATGATTAATTCACTTTGGAATCTTTGACACACATTGGATTTAGTTAAAATCACCTTTCTCCTTCATAAAATGCACCTTAAAGTTCACAAAAGAACTTTGATATTTCCAAACACATGTGAAATGTTTATAAAAGATGATGAAGACAAGAATATGAATTTGAAGGGCCCATAATAACCTATGATATTTTTTTACCAACCCTTTCTCTCACCATGACATGACTAATCTAGTACAAGACCAATATACAACAATACCTTAACTTTTTCAAATTAACATTAAAATTTGATAATAAAGTTTTAGAAAGGTTGTTTGATGATCTCATAGGGAATGACAAAGCTATGAATAGGGATAAGAAGATATGAAAATAAATTTTTTACTTATAGGGGTTGAAATTTTGACCTTCAGGTCAAAATTGGTGATTCATGGGGTGGCATGCATGCAATGATTACTAGACTAGTAGCCTTGTCCTTACATTGGGTAATGGAGTCACTTACACTTAATCTCAGACCTGATCAAATCTTAACCATGACAATATAAACTAATTGACCTTAAAACACACATAAAATAAGGATAACATACACAAAGCAAAGGAAACAAGACACACACATGTGCTAGCTAATCACTTAGGGAACACAAAACACAACAAAAAAACTAAAATATACAATTGACCTAATTTTTTTTCTTCCTCATAGATAAAATGGGAAGATTATGAGATCTTTTTTCCATGAGGTGAAGAATAACATGAGGCAAGATGCCTCTTGGACCTTTCTCTTATTGTATTTATCCTCTTCTTGCTTGTCAATCCTCTTGACATGCTCTCAAGTGAAGTAAAAAGAAAAAACTAGTCACCTATGAAGATGAACTCATATTATGTTTCTTAATATTTGAAGTCAAATTAAGTATGATTACTTTTTGGATCATAGGTGCAGCCTCAAACTTGGTACCTTGTATACACCAACAATATTTTCAAACTTTATCAATTATTAATGCTTTCTATATTTTAGGAACCCACCGAGTCTCAATATGTATGAGGACATGCCTTAAGGGGTGTATCAGAAAAGGGTTGGGCAGACCATTGATACTTTTTAGGATTATTATCCCTTTTTTCCACTTGATATCAATCCAACTAGCTCCTAAAACCATTCCCCTGAGCATTACCTCCTATTTTTCACCTTCCTCTAGTGATTTTCCACCTTTATTAGCCCTTTCCCTAACCTAAATCTCTTTTTGGAAGATTACATAACTATGTCGACAACATTGATCTTTTATTTTTATTTATAAAAGCTTACTAAGAACTAAGTCGACTATGGCCAACATAGTTCATAAACTACTTAGTTTTTGACAATTTCAATATTAGGTCGACCAGGTCGACCTTATCGGTGTAACTTTTTAAAAAGGTTTAGGGTTAGATCCACCTATATAAACACATTAATTTTTCTATATATAAATGAAGAGAAGAAGAAGTAAGATATATTATGCATCTACTTATCCACCATTCTACTTGAGGAGCAAGCTTAGGGTTTTATAATTTATTTAGAGATAAGGATCTTCTCTTATGGAGAAGTCCTTTGGATGCATTGATAGTTTGTGTAGCCTAGAGCTGATTTATATTTATCATACTTACATACCACAACCTCTTGTGAAGTATTATTCCCAAGGGAGAGATTGAGGCTCAATGGGTTCAACTTTAAAGGTAAGTATTCCTGACTTTGTTCCTCCTTTGTAAGAGTAGATAGATATGCATTTGTTCTTCTCTTCCATGAATTAGAATTCATTATACATTGATCTATGCATGTTTAATTTTAGTTTTTATTACCCCCACTTTGTGACACAAGCTTTGGTGAGCACTATATTAGATTTTTCTTTACTTGTTATTAGTATAGTGAATATGAAAACATAGGACCTAGTTAGGGTTATTACATAGTTTTACTTGATTAGAGGATTTAGAACCCTCCCCAATGATAGTATTATGGTAAAATATACCTTGAATAGGTCTAGTGGATCCATATCAGTCATGACCCTGATTATCTAATGTATCCCCCATCAAAAGTGTAAGTAGGATCTATCTTCTTTGAGCTAGGATTGATTTTTAGATCTATTACATTTCCCATTGCATACATTCTATTAAACCCAATAGGAATCTAACCCTTATGGGTTTTATTTCATGATTTCATGCTTTCATTTCTATCATTTTATTATTTTTCTATATTTATTATACTATGTCAACTAGGATGGTATAGTTTTAACTTTTATGCATATGTTTAACATAGTCATATAGAAATCACTTTGTTCTTTTTGTGAAGGTCTTAATTAGATACAAGTTACTGGGTTGACACAATACTCTTCTTTAGTCCTAGATAATAAACTATGTCAAACATGTTGGAGCACAACTATCTAATGAGAGGGGGGTGAATCAATAGATTGAATAAATTAGTCTTTTTTTCTTTTAATTCAGATTAAAACATATATGCAGAGATTAAATAAGATAGTCATTTTTTAAATTTTAATGCAGATTAAAACATACATGCAGAGATCACACACACAAATATTTATAACACTCGATGTAATGTGGAAAACCTAATATGAGAAAAACCACCATGATAATAGTTGTTAGAATCTACTATTCTAATTCAACCTCATAATTAAAACCTCATTGGTTACAACATTTAAAGACACCAATCCCCTAGTTTAAGAGCATTTACTCTAAGGAAGCACCAAATCCCTAATTGAGCACCAACTCGGCTCTTTTGATTGCACCTACTAATCAAATCTATATTATGGAGCTACAAATCTACATTACAATATTGATTCATGAATGAATCCAATTCCAATTTTGGTTATAGGTTTGTGTTGACCAAATTTGAATTTTAAGTCAAATTGGGGCACTTATAGGTAAAAACTAGATTTTATAGGTCTATAGGGGGTGTAATATAAGTGTCATGGGGTGTATTATAGTTCAATTGATGTCAATTAATGTTTTATTGGCCTTGGTCAATTAGTTTTTGTGTTTATTTATCATTTTGGGTCATTTTTGGGGTCAAAAAGGTGCATTTAATGAGTTGTACAAGTTTCTTGGGAAATTTGAAGGTGTCAAAGGGTGATTTCATGTGACATGTGTCTTAGTCAGTCTTAATTAACTACCACAACTGAAAATTGGTGGGTTGTTAAAAAAAAAGTGCAATTTTCTAGTGAAAGGTGAAGAAAATGACACTTGTATAACCTCTTTGGGAAGTGTGCCACTTGGAAAAGGTTTAAATGTGACTCTTCAACTTACCCATACTCATTCCCATGATGTTTTGATCTAGAAGTGCCATTTTGAATCCAAAACCATTATGCTCATTTCTTGGCTTTCTAGACACACAGAAGTAACCTTCAGGGTTTTGCTCAATACGGATAACTCATAAAGTTTTAGCTCAAATTCCTTGAGGAGGTTGTTTTAAACTTAAATAAATTAATTTTAATATAAATATTTTGAATATTGATTAAATATGCTTTATGAACCATTGCTAACACGCTGATTATGAAAATCTACCTACTAATCTATGCACCTTATAGGTTTTGCCTTGGTTTGAGAGATTTCATATAATTTAGCTACGGATTTTAATTTCAAATGATGTTTAATTTTTATTCAAATGGTCCCCATGCTTGGTTTCATTTTTTATGGTGTTTGAATGAGCAATATAACTCACTTTGCAAGAGGGTGTCACCATGAGTAGTTTCAATCAATTCCAGACTTGTATAGGTTTGAATCACATACAAATGGTTTAATAAGAATGGGAAATAGTGTCTTCCATGTTTAATTACATGGGGTTCACATCCTTATAGGTTTTTGTCTCATAACCCCACAGTCTCATCAAACACCCATGTCTTCACCATGCTACCTCAGTCATCAAATGCCTCTGTCTGCTTTATTCCATGTATATACAAGTGATTTTCATATTAAGATATATATTGGATCTGGTTTCAAGGTTTTCTTGATTAAATCCATGTACTTGAGAGTTGGAAGTGAATTTGAGGTGTTTTTAAGCCTTGCACAAACATGTTTTGCTCTAATTCCATACCCTGCCTATATGATATACCCAATGCACACCTATAGGGCCTTTTGATGATGTCATTTTGGAAATGGTAGAAGTGTTAATGTGTGTCCCAACCTCTTAGTTTTTTTATAAGGGAATTATGATGTTGGATGAAAGCATCAAAGTTAATATTCATGAAAGGTTTTCATATTGCTCATGTTCAACTCACTGTTTGTGCAGCAAATACTCACCTATAGGTGGTTAAATAGGGGACCAAAATGTTTGTATGGAGATATTAAAATAGATTCACACCTCCTTTAAGTCTTGGTATGCTAAAAAAGACATGAAAATATCACATAAGATGTCAAAATAGAAATAAGAAGTGTGAAACCAAGTTGGGAAGGTAGAAGAGTGAGTTTAGGGAAGTTTTCCCTAAAAGGCCAAAACAAAGGTCAAGAGGATTTTTGTGATTATCCTAAAACATGAAGGTAAAGGTCTTAAAGAATATAACTTGGATAATTTTGTAGCCCCTAGAATAGAGAGGAACCATGAAAAATATGAGGGTCTAAAGGTATGAAGAGGATGAAGTTTTGGAGTCTCAACTTGCTAATTCGTGACTGATTTCTTTCAGTGACATCTATCAGACTGAGTCCTAAATGGCCTTTATCCATCCAAGAGTTAAAAACTTATAAAAAACACCATAAATATTTTTTCAAGGATTAAATCAAATATTAATGACACCAAAATCATCAAAGGAGAGGATGATATACTATTGTTTTACCTCACTTGCACATTCGCAATCCATACACTGTGGAAATAGGCACCTACAATAGGGTAGGTTGACAGTGAACTATTGAATGATACATAGGTGGTGATTTAAGGAATGAAAGGTGAATAATAAACATGAAATAGATGATACTATGATCTCATTCTTAAGTAAAATCCTTCAAACACCATGACCAGGTCTTAATGAGATAGAGGACACCTACAGGCAGGGTGTCTAAGCCTAATAGGGGTCAAACTCATACACAACCCAAACATGATATAAAGGGAGTCCAAAAAATTTACAACCTATAAATATGTTAATATGTCTAATGTATGTTCCAAAATTAAATTCAAGCTAATGAACAACTATAAATCCCTTTTCATCATTAGGTATGCCCCTACAAGTTAGCTATAGGTTCATCTTGAAAGGTAAACTTACAAATTTGGGAAATGGACTTCATTCCAAGTATGAAAGGTAATTTAAAGTATAATATGGTTTGGGGAACTTAAATTAGGGTGATTTTCTTTGATTTCAAAGCTCAGAGCATACGGAAAACACTTATAAGACCCCTCACAGTCAACTGTAGTTGACTATGACGGGCAAAGAGCAAAGTAAGATAGAGTTATTGAGATGTTTGTAACATGGAGATGAAGTAAATGGGTTAAAATAGTATTATATTAACCTAGGAAACTATAAAAATATTTCAAATACTATGTCTAAGATAAATCATGTATAAATTACCTATAAGCATAGTTAAAAGAAGACACAATCAGGCATGAGTCATAAATAGTCAATTGAGGAATGTATCTAAGGGGTTGTTCAAGTTGAGTATAAACATGAATTCAAGTCCAAAACATGGTGATATTTACATAACGTAATATATATAGTTTTAAAAAAATTATTATAATCTTGACTCATAGAATACATCCTATAGGTATCACCTCTAAAGATAGAACACAGTTAAAAGGACACTCAGTCCTGACTAGATAATTGTAGGGGAAGTAATGGAAGGTTGAAGTAATGAATGGGTATTGATAATTATAAATAAAGACCATGACAGTGTTTAAAATATCTTGATATTGGAAAATAATTATAGATGAGTCTCCCAATGATGCAATACACAATCTACACTAACAAACCCTGCACAATCCAACTCCCATATAGTTTGCCTTAATGTTTGAAGGACTGGAGGGGCCTTATGACATGTTAAAGGGATGGAAACTTGTGGATAAGTACTTTAAAACCTGAAGAAGCTTCTCATATGGTTATTTGGTCTAAAAAATAGGGGAAGTACACTTTGTTTTATTTTAGATAGAGGTTACTTTCCCCATGCATGAAACCTAAAAATCCTGAGAGATGGGTAAGAAGATGAAGCCATAATATACTTGGAAATTGAAGAGAGACTTTGGAGTTTGAATAAAACATTAACATACATGTAATACACCTCATAGAGGAAGTAATCTCAATAGGATGGGTTAAACATTCAATGATGTAGGCAGACCTAGTAAGCAAGGATAAGACCTATAAGCCAACTAGTATATCACTTTTACTTATAGATATTATTAAGAATTATAAATCATTTGGACATGCTTATTGGATGTATATATAGGTTATAGGTTTTTTTAATGTAGAGAAAGCATCAAAAGGTCTAGTTTGGGCTTAAGTTGCAGTCAAACCTCCACAGCGTGACTAGGACTAGTTTCAAATTATGAGTCTCTTTCAAATATAACATTTGAAAATAATTATAATGAATTTGAACATGTCCATGGGTTCTCAATATATGTGTTAAATATTCCAACATGCAAAAATAAACCTTGGAGAAGCCATTTTTGGCTCAAAAACCCTTCAGGCCTATTGGAATAAAGGAAACAAGCTCAATAGCTTAAGTTTGAGCACTCATATATTTCATGAGGCACTTAATGGATGAGAAAGGAGTTATGGGATGTTAATAAGGTCACTAAAGGCCACATTTTTAATTTTTTTTTACAACTCCAATGTTAGGTTTTTATAAAACAACTTTAAGAAGTCAAACTGCCTAGAAACCCTCCAAAACCCTTGTAAAGACCTTGTGAAAATGGAGTTGGAAAGCTAATATGATGGAAAATTATACTATTAAACCTATTAGAACTTGTAAATGACTCCATTTGGATTATTCACATGTAAACTAGCTGTATGAACCTATATGGACATGGTAGAAATAGGCTATTTTTGACCATTTTTTTGTGTTGTGCAGGCTACAAGAGGAGTTTTAAGGTGAAACCAAGTTTGGATGGAAGATATAGAATTATTATAACTCATTATGGTAAGTTTATTATAAGTGTCCAAACCAAGTGCTTCAATGTAGTTAATCAAAATTGGCCTAATGGATAAGCTAGGGAGAAGTGGGAAAAATTGAAGTGGATATATTTTTAAGGTGTCCTTGATGATTATAAGGCCATTAAGTGCCTTGAAACATGTAATTAGCTACATTTTATGGATTTTCATGAGAAACTAATCTATTTTAGGAATCCAAGTGTGAAAGGTGTATGAAAAGAGTGTTTTTTGGATTGTAGATGATTATTACTCCTTTCCAAGTGATTTTAGATGACCAAGCCTATAACCAATGCATGGATATGAATGTTTGATGTATTTAAAATTCATTCCAATCATAATACCTGGTACCAATCAGTTATAATTCATTCAAACATAGCTAATCATATACGCAATTTTTCTAAACCAGAATGAGGAGTTTCTTGCCACTTTTCATTAAGTTTGTGACTTGGATTGACACTTGTAGATCCAAAACTTGCATGGTTCATCCCAAATCCTATTTACATGAAAAATTAAATATTTTTATCATCTTTAAAAGCATCCTTATGACCCTTGGAATTCTCTCTTCTTCTCTCTCACACAAGTTCTATAAGAACTAGCCATTTTGGCATTGTATTGGATGCTCCACCTAATTATGGTGAAACCCTACTTATTTTTATACCTTTTGATCAGTAAGACAACTGATTGTTACCTCTTCCATGATTTTTCTTAGTTTTTTCATTTGGAATGTTTGATTTGCATAAGTGAAGACTATGGATTACTTAGCATGTTTTATCATTCTTTAATCATATTTATAGTTGGAAAGATTCTTCTTGTAGGGAATGTGAAGTGTTTTAGGAAGTATTTAATATTAATGGAAGGTTTTGAAATTTATCATGTTTAACTCATTGTTTGTGCACCAAATACTCACCTACAGGTGGTTGAGTAGAGGACCAAAATGTTTGTATGGATATATTGAAATAACTTGACACCTCTTTAAAGTGTTGGTATGCTAATCAAGCCATGAAAAACTCACATAAGATGTAAAAAATAGAAAGAAGGAGTGTGAAACCAAGTTGGGAAGATATAAGAATGAGTTTAGGGAAGTTTTCCCTAAAAGTCCAAAATAGAAGTCAAGAGTTTTTTGTGATTATCCTAAAACATGAAGATAAAGGTCTTAAATCATATAAATTGGCTAATTTTGTATCCCATAGCATAGAGAAGAACCATGCCAAAGACTAGGGTCTGAAGGTATGAAGAGGATTAAGTTTTGGAGTATTAAACTTGTCAATTCATGACTGATTTCTTTTAGTGACATCTACAAGACTGAGTCCTAAATGGCCTTTATCTATCCAAGAGTTACAAACTTAAACCATGCACCATGAAGATGTTTCCAATGATTCAAGTGAAAATTCATGGCACTAATATCATCAAACGAGAGGATGATATAATATTTGTTTTCCTCACTTGCACATTCCTAGTTTGTACACTATGGAAATAGGTACCTACAACATGGTAGGTTAACAATGAGTTATTAAATGATACATAGGTAGTAACTTAAGGCATGAAAGGTGAATAATAAACATGAAATAGATGATATGATGATCTCATGCTTAAGGAAAATCCTTAAAACACCATGACCAGGTCTCAATGCGATATAGGACACCTACAAGTAGGTCAATAGGTAGGGTGTCTAAGTCTAACAGGAGTCAAAATCATACACAACCCAAACATGATATAAAGGGAGTATAAACACTTGAAAATGACTTAGAAATATGGTAATATGTCTAATTTATGTTTAAAATTTAAATTCAAGCTAATGAACAAATACAAATCCATTTTCATCATTAGGTATGCCCCTACAAGTTGTTTGTAGGTTCATCTTGAAAGGTAAGCTTACAACTTTGGAAAATAGACTTCATTTTAGGCATGAAAGGTAAGTTAAAGAAAAATATGATTTGGGGAGATTAAAGGAGGTTTATTTTATTTGATTTCAAATCTTATATAATATGGAAAATACCTGCAAGACCCCTCACAGTCAACTGTAGTTGACTATGAGGGGTAGAGAGCAAAGTAAACTAGGATTCTTGAGATGTTTATAACATGGAGATGAAGTAAATGGGTTCAATTAGTATGAGATGAACCTAGTAAAATATAAAAATATTTAAAATACTATGTCCAAGATAAATCATTCATAACTTACCTACAAGCATAGTCAAAAGAGGATGTAGTTAGGCGAGAGTCATAAACAGTCAATTGAGGAATGTATCTGAGGGGTGGTTCAAGTTGAGTTTAAACATGGATTCAAGTAAAAACATGAATTAAAGTATAAAAAATAGTGATATTGACCTAATTTAATATATATATGTTGAAAACATTTATTCTAAAATTGACTCCTAGAAGACATCCTACAGGTATCACCTCTAAAGGTAGAATGCAATCAAAAAGACACTCAGTCCTGACTAAACAATTATAGGGGAAGTAATGGAAGGTTGAAGTAATGAATGGGTATTTTGTATTATCCATCAAGACCATGGTAGTGTTTAAAATCTCTTGAGATTGTAAAATAAGCAGAGATGAGGCTCCCAATGATGTAATACATAGTCTACACTAACAAACCCTGCACAGTCCAACTCTCATACAGTCTGCCTTAAGGTTTGAAGGATTTGAGGGGATTTTTGACATGATTAAGGGATATAAACTTGTGGAGAATTAATTTACCACTTGAATAAGCTTATCATATGGTTATTTGGTTTGAACAAATAGGGGAAGTACCCTTTATTTTGTCTCAAAAAGAGGGTACTTTACCCATGCATGAAACCTACAAATCTTGAAAGATGGGTAAGAAGATGAAGCCATAAGCTACTTGTAACTTAAAAATAGGTTTGGGAGGTTGAATAACACCTTAATATACATGTAATACAACTCAAAAATGAATTAATCTTAACAAAATGGCTTAAACATTCAATGATGTAGGCAAACCTAGTAAGTAATGATAAGGCCTAAAAGCCAAATAGTAGAACACTTATAATTATAATTCTTAGTAAGAATTATAAATAATTTGGAAATTATTTTTGGATGCATAAAGAGGTTTTATATATATATTTAATGGAGATAAAACATCAAAAAGTCTAGTTTGGGCTTAAGTTGCAGTTAGACCTTCACAAGCATGACAAGGCCTAGTTTCAAATGATGAGTCTATTTCAATTATAACATATAGAAATAATTATAATTAATTTTAACATGCCCATGGGGTCTCAAAATATGTGTTCAATATTCCAACCTGCAAAAATAAACCTTGAAGAAGCCATTTTTGGCTCAGAAACCATTCAAGCCTATTGGAATAAAGGAAACAAGTTTGATAGGCTAAGTTTGACCACTCATATATTTCATGAGGCATTGCATGGATTATAAAGGAGATAAGGGATGTTAAAAGGGTCCCTAAAGGACACATTTTTGAAAAATAATTCAACTCCAATGTTAGGTTTCTATGAAACAACTTTAAGAAGTCAAACTACTCAGAAACCCTCTAAAACCCTTGTAAAGACCAGTTTGTGAAAATGGAGTGGAAGTATAATTTGATGGAATATTTGGACCAAGAAACATATTGGACCTTGTAAAGTAATCCCTAAAATATTCTTCACATGTCAATTAGTTGTACAGACCTATACGAACATGGTAGAAACATGTTATTTTGACATTTTTTTTATGTTGTACGGGCTATAAGAGGAGTTTGAAGGTGTAACAAAGTTTGAAGGTAGGATATAGAATTTTTATAACTCCATATTGCCATTTAATTCCAAGGAGAATCTTATAATTGTCCAAACTAGGTGCTTCAACTTAGCCAGTCAAAACTAGCCTAGTGGACAAGCTAGGGAGAAGTGGGAAAATTCAAATGGATGGATTTTTAAGATATCCTTGATGATTATAAGGCCATGGAGGGATGTGAAACATGTAATTACATATATTTTATGGATTTTCATGAGAAATTTATCTCTTTTTAGAATCCAAGTGTGCAAGGTGCATGAAAAGAGTGTTTTTTGGACTATAAATGATGATTGCTCCTTTCTAAGTGATTCCAGATGACTAGGCCTAAAGCCAATTCATGGAAAATCACGTCTGATATATTTAAAATTAATTATAATCATTATAAATGGTCCCAATTAGTTATAAAGTTTTCAAACAAGGCTAATCATGTAGGCAAGTTTTCTAAGCTAGAATGAGGAGTTTCTTGCCACTTTTCATGAAGTTTGTAATTTAGATTGACACTTGTATCTATTAAAATTGTATGGTTCATAACACATAATATTAACATGCACATATAACTCCTTGGAAAAGATTAAAAAGTGTCCTTTTGACCCTTGTACTTCTCTCTTCTTCTCTCTCTCACAAGTTCTATAAGAACTAGCCATTTTGGCATTGTATTGGATGGTCCACATGAGTATGGTGAAGCCATAATCATTTGTATACCTTTTTATCAATAATAAAAATTATTATTACATCTTTGATGACTGTTCTTAGTGTGTTCATTTAGAATATTTTATTTTTCATAAGTGAAGACTATGGATTCCTTAGCATGTTTTGTCATTCTATCATCCTAATAACAGTTGGAAAGCTTCTTATTGCATGGCATGTGAAGTATTTTAGGATATGTCAAGGATTGAGTGAGTTATTATTTTCATTATTTACCTCATAGGCCTTTTGTCTAGTTATCTTAACTTTTCACATTCATCCATAACCTCACAATGTAACATTGATGTGAGAAGATGAAGATATGAGAAGTATATGCTCATTTTGTCTCTTGATTTCAAGTGTAATATGCATATGGTTGGATGTAATCATGTTATTTGGTGTATCACCTCCCTTATATTAGTTTTTTTTAGTAATACTTCTCCCTTTTCACTTCCCAATTTTATTAGTATTTGCAATCCAAAGTGGTACATCAAGGGAGCTAGCCCTATCTAGAGATTCACCTCATTCCCTGGGCTGCCCACAAGCCTAGAGGTGATTCCATTGTGCCACTTGAATGAGGAGAGATTTTTATCTCCTCAAAGGGTGCAAATCCAAGTGACAACAATTTATTCTGTAAATACTCATAATCTACACATCTTTCTCTTCTCTTCCACTCTAACCCTTTCATTATATGTCTCTATATTTCTCTTTTTGACATAATTTAACACCTCATCAGCTCTGCCTCTCTCTCTCTCTCTCAACTTGACTCTATTCAATAGTAAAAACTCAAACAACATTTACTATATCCTAGATGACATATATATAAGCTTTGTATCTAGGTTTTCACATATTCTCTATGTTCACACTTGTTTTGATAACACATCACGCTAGTTTTAGAATCACTTCATATTTATTAAACAATAAGTTTCCCATGTCTTGAAATCATGCTCCACCACCATGATTATATGTCTAATTACTATTTCTAGCATATACTAGACTCTAGTTTTGATGCACATTCCATATTACATAAATTTGATCAAACACCACAATCAATTTTGTTATCTATGTGATATGTTATGGTTTAATGCATGTTCCTCTGCTTGACCATTGTGATGAACAAACCTTTGAATATTGACCATTGATATTATGTTTCATGCCATGATCTGATGATCCTCTTTCAATTTTCTCAAATTTAAAATATATCTAGTAGATCAAGTTCTGACAGGCTCATATGCTCCATTGGATCCTTGTATACTTCCAAGATTTAATGTTCCAAATTTAAAACACATCCATTAGATATTTTGATCTGAGCTCCTATGTGTCATTAGATCTTCATAATTTCATGAAATTTACTTCTATCTAATGTTAAACCTTGAGCACTTGGTCTAATATTATTTCTTCTTAAGTCTTTGAAATGAATATGCTCCATTGATCTCATCAAACTAGTCCAATCTTGAACTCACATCTATCTCATTAAACATCAAGCACTTGATCTCATTGAGTCCACTTGATCTATTAGATCTTCATTATATGATCACAAACTCACTGTGTGATCTTATGAAAATCTCAAACTTTATCTCTAACAAGCTCCTTGAATATGACACTTGGCACCCTCACGTGCCTTCTATACATTTGTTGTTAGTTCTCACATTTGTGACACTTGGCACCCTCATGTGCATTATGTGCATTATTGTCAATGAATTTGCTTGACACTTGGCATCCTCACATTAATCCTTAACTTATTAACTTTAATTTGATTAGTATATTTCCTATGCAAGCTCTATGATTGTGACTCTGAACCGTAAACTCCATTGATAAACTCTAAGTGAAAATTTAAAAGTACAGATTCTAAATTTCTCAACTTATAAGATGTTGGAATGATTAAATATAATTAAAATCTGATCCAAATCAAGTTTCAAAACTAAAATAAAGGTGAGTTAATAAATCACATCAATTTTCCATTGAAACCGTCAAATTATTCAAATTCTCAATTTTATCTAATTTCCCGTAAATTATCAATTCATTAAATTTTGCATTCTGAATAAAAATCTAAATTTAAAATCTGAATAATAAATGAAACTAAAATGCAAAAATGAATTTAAAGATCAAAACACAAAAATTGTTTACGGGGTTCAGAATTCCTACGTCACCGGGTTCTTATCGAACCGATCCATTAACATTCCTAAAATTTGCAAGCTAAAATAATACTTAAAAAAAACAAAAGATCATATCCCCCTGCAATAATAGTGATCAAACCTTCGAAAGACCTTGTCTAACTCAACACATCCTTCACCTTCCTGAATCACATGCAGAGGCTTCTCCAAATCAAAATTGGCAACTTCTATAGCTCAAAATGGCATCACTAATTCTCAAAAATGGGCAAATGAATATATTGCATAGATATTATCAGAATTATAAACAACTTTTTAGTTTAATCTAAGCTCTGGTTTAGCCCCTAAGGGCTCCAAAATGAGCAAATACTATAAGTGGGTCTATATTCTCCAATACACAGTCGGCCAGAAGCTTCCCTTTTAATACAAATTCATGCCTTAAATAACACTTCAACCCCCGCAGCACAACCAGTCAAAGCCTATCCCTTTTGGACAGTAGGTCATGAGTTCAAAACCATCGGCCCTTTCTTTTAGGCACTTATGCATGAGTTTGAAATCTTCTCCCTTCTTTTTTGGCGCTTAGACTTATTCATATCCCACATGGGCTACGTGGAAGACAGTTTTATTCTTTAAATAGTTTAGCGCCTCTTTGGTGTGTTGACGTCCCATTTTTTAGGAGAATTAGGCACTAAGTGTAGGCATCATTGAAGATTTCCACCATGGGTTTATCCCACATGCCTTGCTTCATGCTAGAACAAGGCTTTAAATAGCCTTCAACCATTCACATATCACGTGGCTTCTACCACAACGCTCCTTTTACTCGGGCTCACCACTTTACTCAAAGAGCTTATCTCAGGCTTAACTCCATGTGGCATGTTGATGATGTGGCATGTCATCAAACCACACTTTTGAAAACCTTTCATTTTGCCAAGTGTCAACCTCTGATAGGTCTAAATGTCGAAACAACCTCGAAACACATGCCACATGTCACAAGAGATATTTTTCAACCAATCTTCAAATGGCCATAATAGGAGCTCTCAAACTCAGATTTACATTCTAAAAAATGTGTCAGAAATCTCTCAAAAAGATTTACAATGTGCCACTACTAAAACTCTAAATTAGAACCATTATCAGAACCAAATTTTGATCTTTGACTTGGCATGTCTATTATCACGTTTATCATATTCTGGGATGTGGCAAATGGATCACGAGCTATGTGGCTCGGTAAAATGGCTGGTTTCTCCCATGTGGCTGGGGCACGATATCACCAAAAAATTATCCCTATTCATGTGGTATTTTTATGGACTTGCAATTTCAAATCTACAGACTTGTAATTCCAAATTTACGGACTTGTGATTTCAAATCTATGGACTCCCAATTTCTAATTAGACACTTTTAACTAGCACATTTAGTCAGAGGTACCTTTGACAAATTGAATTTGATACACTTTATTAGATCTTTAACATATGATTAAGCATCAACCATTGATCAAGATGGGACAAATCTTAATTCAAGGACTTAGGAAATATAAAGTCTTAGAACATTGCTCAAGCTAGTAATTGTTAGGTTGAAGGGGTTGATTGCATAATGATGAGGAAGTTTAAAGTTATAACTTAGGGAACCAGTTCCCATCTATAGCCAATAAACATAATAACATGCTTATGAATGCCATGGATTAAACCCTTAGGTTTTAACTGAGAAACCCTATAATGTTTGAGATCAAAGATAAATCAATTCTAAGATAATTTCTTCTCAACTAAGCCTATGGACCATATATTTAAGATTATCTTAAAAAACCCATAGCATATCTTCTATTAATTGATCTTCAAGTGGTCCAAAAATAATCTCTATAAAAGCATGATAACTTTTCATTGAGCAACTTTAAAACATGCTCTTCTCTCCATTAATCTTGCCAAAAACTTTAACATCAATGACATCCACAATGCCCATTTTGACATTAATGATAATCATATGGCCAATAATCTCTCCCTTTAGCATTGATGGAAAACTAAGTGATCTGATTAACACTCTACTCCTTCTCTAACATTGCTTGCATTAGATTTTGATGAACTTGAGTTGAAATTATTCATACCAATTTTTTTCCCTCTTAGGAAATGTAACATTTGCCTAAACTCAACTTGGACACATTCTCTATTATTTTTAAATTTTATATAAAGCATTTGCACTTGTTTTCCCCCTTTAACATCAATGGCAAAGGGAATCCAAATTTATCATAGTTTGTCCAAAATTTTCACTCCCTTTATTAGATAAAGGAGTTTATCCAAGAATATGCAAACATAAACTCATTATAAATTTGAAAAAATATGCATACCTAAGTTACCTTTTGTCTCTTCTTCCAGGAATTAATAAGACTTATGCGATACTCCCCTTGGACTCATGCCCTATCACTAGGATCTAGTGATTTGATGTAGGAGCCACCACTCCCAAGTTCTGTCTTCAATACTCAAATTGTTCCTTGGGAAGAGGTTTTGTGAATATGTCTTCAACATGATCCTAAGTTGGCACAAATTCCATGGTGACCTCTTGATATGCAACCTTTTCTCTTAAAAATTGATACTTGATTGATATGTGATTGGTTATGTAATGCATCACTAGACTCTTTGATATATTAATAACACTTGAATTATCATAAAGAATAGAGATAGGTGATGTGTACTCTACCTTAATGTCTTTGAGTGTTTGATTCATCCATAAGAATTGAGTGTAACATGCCACTATTGCCACATACTTTGCTTCTATTGTTGAAAGAGTGACTAACTCTTGCTTTTTGCTCAGCCATAAAACAAGTTTGTTTCCAAGGAAAAATGTACCACCAATAGTGATTTTTATATCATTCACACTTCCTTCCTAATCAACATCTGTATATGATGTCAAAGTGAAATCTTTAGTTTTAGGATACCATATGACAGAGTCAAGTGTGCTCTTGATATATCTAAATATCCTTTTCACTACATTGACATGTGACTCTTTAGGAGCAAATTGAAATCTTACAACCATGCAAACTGGTTGCATGATATCAAGTCTTAATTTAGTTAGGTATAACAATCTACCTATCATTAATCTATACATATTTTGATTTGCATCAAGGGACTCATTCTCTTTGCTCAACTTGCATCCAATTATCATGGGAGTACTTACCAGTTTACTATATTCCATCCTAAACTTCTTGAGAATTTCCTTAGCCTAATTGGTTTGAGATATAAATATACCTTCATTAATTTGTGCTATCTATAGACCTAGGAAGAAATAAATTTATCCAAGCATAGACATATCAAACTCATTTTGCATGTGTAGAAATGTTTTTGGACATTTTGTTGTTGCTACCATCAAAGATGATGCCATCTACCTAGACAACAATAATTAACATATGCTCACCCTCTAATTTGAAGTATATATTGTTGTCTACACATCATTTATTTAATTCTTGTTGTTATAGGTACTGGTATAATCTTTAATACCATGCTTTAGGTGCCTATTTTAGACCATATAGATATTTCTTCAATTTGCATACATAATCTTCTTATTCTGACAACTAAAAACCTTCAGGTTATTCTATGTAGACTTCCTCATCTAGGTTCTCATTCAAGAAAGTAGATTAACATCCATTTAATATAATTTAAACTTCTTATAAATAGAGAATTTTAGAAACATTCTTATGGATTCCAATCTAAAAATTGGAGCAAATTTTTCCTCAAAATCTATGCCCTCAACTTGTACATATCCTTTACATACCAATCTTGCCTTATTCCTTATAACAGTTCCATCCTCATTGAGCTTGTTTCTAAAGACCCATTTTATACCTATTACATTCTTGTTTTAAGGTCTTGGAACTAATTCCAAAGTTTTATTCTTTTCAATTTGGCTCAGTTCTTCTTCCATAGCCTTTAGCTAATTCTCATCCTTTCTAACTTCAACATAGGTCTCAAGCTCAATTACAGACATTAGAGCAAAACTCACTTACTCCTTGTTCATTTCAACTCTTTTCCTTATCTGATATCTTTCATTTTTATTTCCAATGCTATGATTTATAAGATGATCCTTTTGAACGAATATTCTAGGTGCCTTTTCATTTACTTTCTCATGCTCTTCATTAGCTGCTTCTTATTCATAATTTGATTCTTCATTATAGATTTCTTTTTCAAGTTTTATTTTATTTCAAGCCTTATTAAACCTTGACATTGATGCTTTCTACAATCTTGTGTAGCCTTTTGTTGTAACATATGTAGGCTTTGCTTTGGGTGGAATAACCAATAAATATTCCTTCATCACATCTTGATTCAAAGCTTCCCAAGTTGTCTTCTTTTCTCCTAATGTAGCATTTACTACCAAACACTCTGAAATACTTCACAAAGGCAGGTTTTCCATACCATAATTCATAGGGAGTTTTATCACTATTTACCCTCAATTAAACTCTATCCAAGATATATACTATTGTTTGGATTTCTTCTCTGCAGTATCCATTAGGTAACTTGGCCTCTTTTAATAGTGTTCTGGCCATCTCCTTGACTATCTTATTCTTTCTTTCAACAAATCCATTTTGTTGTGGAGTCCTTGATATAGATTAATTCCTTTTGATTCCATACTTTTTATAGTACTCTATGAATTCATTTGAGGTGAATTATTAACCTCTATTAGATCTTAAGCATTTGATTTTTTGACCAATCTCATTCTCTACGATGGCCCTAAAGATATTGAATCTTTCAAATTCCTCAGACTTATCATCCAAATAGGTTACCCATGTCATTATTGAGTAATCATCTATAAATAACATGAAGTAACTCTCTCCTTTAGATCTTCTTGTCTTAGTAGGACCATAAAGATCAATATGAACTAATTTTATAGGATTTATAGTTGTATACTTTGTTTGAAATCTGACCCTTATTTTCTTGCCTTGTCGACATTCCTTGAAAGTAGTGTCTATAAGTTTAATTATCTTAGGCATGTGTCTAACACACTTATTTGATCTCACCTTTACCAAGTTTTCAAAATTGACATGGCCAATTATTCTATGTTATAACCAAATCTCATCAATCTTTCTTATTAGGCAGTTATTTCCATTCACTTCACTAAGATTATAAATGTTTCTTTCAGTTCTTTTCCCTTTCATAACTACTCTTCCAGATATCCTTAACTTCAAAAAATTTGCATTAAATGTAACCTTATATCCATCATCACACATTTGGTTGACACTTAGCAGATTATGTTTTAATACTTCAACATAAAGGACATCATGTGTAGGTAGTTTTCCATCTATGTTCAAGTTTTATTTACCTTGTATCTTTATTGTAGTGTTGTCTCCCAAGATGACAGATCCTTCCTTACATTTGCTTAGTTTGATGAACTTGATCTTGTTACCAATCACGTGTTTTGATCAACCACTATTTATTACCCAAAAATTATGTTCCTTGGCATGGAGTGTAGTTTGAGATATCATAGATTGATCTTTCACTTTCCACACATTCTTGGGTTTATTATTTGGCTTGGTTTCCCCTTTTGAGATACTCATGAAACTTTGTTCACACTGGGAGGCATGCCTTTCTTTTCACTTTGTATTTTTGATCCTAAAAAGTTTGTTCTACATTGTTTAGCTATGTGACCAAAATTATTGCAATTATAGCATATTATATTTGTATCTAATAAGGGATCAAATAAATTTATGCTTACAATTTTTTTTCTTCTTTTAGGTATAACTCTATAATCAATAGACCTATGAACAAATTGATTATAGGTATAGAAATAACCATAAAAATATTAGTAAATCTTGGTCATAGCATTTATTTTTGTAGGATGAGGAGCTCTTCTAAACTCTGTCTTATTCAAGTGTCTCATTCTTGTATAACCATCTGCATCCACTACTTTTGTGTTTTTCATCTTCTTTGAGTTTATAGAGATTTTCTCATTGCTCTTCTTCCCTTTTTCAAGCTTATTTTATCCTTCATATTTCTTCACATCAACAATTCTTATGTATGTCTTTGTATCCTTGCAAGATTTCTCTTTCTTTTCTCTTGATTCTCCTTCTGTTTTGAAGTTGTCATATAGGTTAACATATGTACAATTTATGGAAATTTTTCCTTTTACATAACCAAGACCAGATCTTTCTTTTGAAGGTTTTTGAGAGTTGATCAAATCATCTAGAATGTCTTATCCTTATTTTAGATTTAGATCTTCATCTATTTGGTCTTTAGCTTTCTCAAGTTCTTTTTTCAAAGCCACTATCTCTATTTCTAACTTCATGCACTCATCATATTTAGATTGTAGTTCAAGTTTAACTACATCTTCTATTATTTTGGCCTCTTAAACTTGTGTTTTTAGGATAACCACCATATGATCAAAATTTTAAAGACTTTTGGACGCTTTTTCAATCTCCTTTTGTCCAAGATTCTTTTATTTTGAGTTCTCTTTCTCAGCTTGTTAATTTCATCTAGAGCACAAATGAGTTCACACTCTAGATCCACTTTTACTTCTTGTTATTCATCTAATTCTTTAACTTCTTCTATTTCTTGATCCATAGAGGCTGATTCTAATGTCATGAATAGAGACTCATTTCCCTCAGCCACAAATGCACAATCATGGTCATCATCTAAGCTATCACACTCATCCAATGAATCACTATCTTTTTGTATGTACAACCTTTTCTTATTTTGGAAGAAGTTATTCTTCATGGAGTAGTGGGGTTTCACCATTTTATTAACTTCTTGTTCATTGTTATCCTTTTTATTATAAGGGAATTTAGCGTCAAAATTTCCTACCTTATCGTAGTTAAAGAACTTAAAGGGTAACTTATCTTTGTACTTTTCAGATCCTCTTTTTAATTTTCTTAAAAAGTTGGTTTCTTCTTCATCAGTCTCCTTAGATCTAAATGTAGGTGATTCTACTTGTACTTATTTAGATGCTTTGAATGCATCTTCTCTCTAAAAAGTATCTACTTTTCCCATTCTCATCTCATAAGCAGTGAAGGTTCCATGTACTCATCAATAGTTAGTTTATCATGATCTCTTGCTTCCTCTATTATATATATTTTAGAATTATACTTTGATGGTAGAGATCTTAGGAACTTTTTGATAATGACCAGATATTTTATCTCTTCTCCAAGGCCTCTGATTTTATTGACTATTGCATCTACTCTGAGGAGGTAGTCTACAATTTTCTCTTCTTCATTCATTTTAAGGTTTTAAAACTTACCTTTGTATGTTTATAGCTTGGCCTGCTTTACCTTGTCATCACCTTCATAGATGCTATTTAATTTGTTATAGATATCTTGTATATTTTGATAATTCATCACTTTGATACATTTTGAATTAGATAATCTACATGGAATCACATTGTTTGCCTTAACATTTCTCTCATATGCCTTCTTTGAAGCCTAATCAGTAGGAGTTGTAGTAGGGGTTGTTTATCCATTTACAATAGACATCCATACATCAAACCCTAATGAAGATAAATATGATTCAATTATAATAATACAAAATACATATTTTGATCCATCAAAGAGATGTGCTTTGTTTAAGTAAGAGCCTTATTGACTAGCCATTTATGTTCACCTGTTTCTATAAATTTTCACTTTTTTTTTAGTTTTTTATGAGAAAAATGTTTCTCTAAATTTTTAGTAATTGCATTCAAAAGAAAGAAACTAAAGTTAAGAAGGTCTGGGTTTGATGTTACCTAGATTTAGTGCGCACCATATCCAAGCTTTGTGGGAGATCCTCTTTGGCTTTGGAGGAAACACCTGCAGTAAGAAAGAAACTTAAACAAGAAAAATGTTAGAGGAGGTATAGTGGACTGCCAAGCTACGTGTTTGGTCCCAGAAGCGTGAAGCTCCATAAGGGATGACCGTCCACTATTTAAAGAAAAGAGTGTTGTATAAAAAGAAATGATAAAAATACTAAAGAAATGGAAAGGTAGAATGTGTGTACCTATTCCCTGATTGCATTCTGTGTGTCTCTAAATGTTATAGAAAGTTGGCAAAAGGTTTTGTCTAGTCTATGGGCTATTTGGATAGGTTTTCTAGTTTACACAGTCACTGACATTGATTGGTCTACCGAGGTTGGTCTAGAATGGTGCCGACGTCAGTTAGGTTGTCGATGTCGAGCGGGGTAGTGGGCCTTGGATGGCTTTTAGAATATTTTTGTGATGGACAGAAGAGTTTCTAGGAATTTAGAGGTTGGTGCAGGGTTGCGAGAAGGTGAAATGAGGTTTGAGGAAGGGTAAAGGTAGAGGATAGGTGTGAAAAGAGGGTAAGAATAAGGGGAAGACCTTTCAACCCCTCCTTAGAAGAAGTTAGACCTCTCAACAGTATTTAGAAATATTAAATGGAAACTAATTAACAATGTATTCTAAAATACTGAAATGAGAACTAGAATACTTAGCTCTATTAGGTGAGGAACAATAGGTGTCAAAATGCTTATTCCCATTATGGCCGATGTTGAGGTCCTCTTACAATGTTTCAATCCTGTCTCTGGAGTGACTTGTGTAGAGATTCGATAGCTAGGAGAATGATAGTCGAGTTCTGGTGCTTGAGGTCTTAGAGCGTGCATGTCAATGTGTAAAAAGGTCGGGGGGGCTCAATGTTTAGAGCTTGGATTATATAACCAATGTCGGCAATCCCATCGGCATTGGCCATGGGTTGACCAACATCGGTTGATGGTTGACTGATGTCGGCAGAGAGAGAATAGGTAAAAGGGCTATTTTTATCCCTTTGCCCATTTCTCCACCTACCAAGTGCCTTTTCCATTTGAGAATGGTCAAAACAATGGCTTATGAGGTGTGGAAGTTAGTTAAGGAGTTAAGAGGTGGTGAGAATAGGTCATGGGTAGTTAGGATTTGGAGGACCTAGTCTCAGGCTGACTCATAGGCTAAGAAATGGTCTTAGGGTGAGGTGTCCAAGGTGAGGTAATTAATTTAAAATAATAAGTTTTAAATTAATAAGGTGTGCAAGTGTGGGTTAGGAGTGTTAATGTTTAGAAAGGGACCAAGGGGGGGTTGACACAATATTGGTGTTTAAAAAAAGATAGAAACACAAGATGAAGGGTGTGTATCTGGTAAACGTGTACTAATTAATGAATATAAGAAGATATAACTCCTTTTTGTATTGTAATGAATACCTAAAATTAGATAATACTACCACAAGCTTGTTGGTTAGACAAAGATCCAGGGTGGACCGCCTAGCATATGCTAGATCCAAGAAACTAAAGCTTCATTAGATGGCTATCAATCCACTCCCTTAATAAAAAATGAAGGTGGTAAAATAAAATAAAGGTAATTTAATTTAAATTAATGATAAATTAAATTCTAAGTACAAAAATAAATGAAATAATTATTCAAAGGAAAATGACTAAATCTAGCACATGCTAAAACTAGCCAAGGCAAGGCCGTAGTTTTGGGGTCTGGGTAAAATGGTAAGGGTCAAAAGGATTATTTTTTTGGGTTGGATAAATGATCAAGGCTGAAAATAGACAAAAGGGTAAATGGATGGATGATTAAAAGAAGATAATATGTCAAGTGTGGCAAAGAGGTGAAAGAGGTCAATTGAGGAATATGGCAAAGAGGCAAAATGGGGTAAAGGGGTAAAAGGTAAATGGTAAGATGAGGAACGGATGAAGACAAGAATGGTGAATGGAGTGAAAAGGTTAAGGGAAGGGAGGCCAAGAGGAAATAAATAAATAAATAAATAAATTGAAATAATAAAATAAAAGATTACCTCAATGTTTGTAGATGCTTATTGATGAAGATGGTTTGTTGAAGATTGTTAATGAAGATGTCTTGAGGTAATTTTGATAGAGATTCATTAATTTTAATTCCTTTCCTCAAATATGTGGAAGATTAATGACCTCATTGAAATGGATGAACACCTCCAATAAAATTTGGGTAGCAATACTCTCACTTTTCAACCTCCTCCTTGGGTGAAGGAGAGGGGGGGTATTTGTAGTTTTTTGTGAGGATTCCATGCCAAAAGAGGGAATCTTGGAAGTATGGTGAATTTTTCCCCAAGGTAAAGGATGGGGTTGGTGGAAGATTAATATGGGGGTTATCGAGTCTCCCTACCTTGCATGCAAGTCCAAGTTTAAAAGGAATTGTGCACATGGTTTGAAAATGGGACCAAAGACTTTTTTACACCCTTATTTGTCCTCATTTATGACTTTTAAGAGTTCTCCCACCAAATATAGAACCATTTTTCAAGAGGGCATGGGTGATTCAAGGTGAGGTGGGTGAAGACTCCAGTTTGGGCTACTAAGTCTCTTATTAGGGCTAAAAAGTCCAAAATGAGGGCTCTTTGTTCTCCCAAGGTGTGAAAGGGGTAGGTAAGTCAATTTTGAAGGCTATTTTCATGTGAAAATGCAAAACCAAGTTAAATGACTTACCCTTGAGGATAAATTTGACCCATTTCAAGTTGGGACCCTTGTGATGCTAAAATGAGGTCATTAATCATCTTGGGAAAAGGGCCTAAAGGTGTGGTACCAAGCCATGTCACTTTGAAACATCATTTTGCCATGTCACATGCCATGTCATTTATCATGTCATATACCATGTCACATGTCATGTCATTTTCCATGTCACTTTTTATGTCAAATGCCATGTCATCATGAATATGAAAGTGGGTCTCATAGTGAATAGTGATTTCAAAAACAACTTTTGAATGGTGTTTTCAAATAATACTTTTTGAATAGAAATGGGTGTTTCTATAAATTTTTACTTTTTTTCTTCTTAGTTTTTTATGAGAAAAGATAGAAACACAAGATGAAGGGTGTGTACCTGGTAAACGTGTACTTGTTGATGACTAGACGAAGAGAGAACTCCTTTTTGTCTTGGAAGGAATACTTGTAATAAGACAACACTCAATGTTCATAGATGCTTATTAATGAAGATGGTTTGTTGAAGATTGTTGATGAAGATGTCTTGAGGCAATTTTGGCAGAGCTTCACTACTTTGAATAAATTTCCTCCAAGATGTGGAAGAGTAATGACCTCCTTGAAATGGATGAACACTTGCAATAAAATTTGGGCAGCAATACTCTCACTTTTCAACCTCTTCCTTGGGTGAAGGAGATGGGGGTATTTGTAGTTTTTTAATGAGGAAACATGCCAAAAATGGGCATCTTGGAAGTATGACACATTTTCCCCCAAGGTCAAGGATGGGGTTGGTGTAAAATTCCTATGGGGGTTTTCAAGTCTCCCTAATTTGAACTCAAGTCCAAGTTTAAAAGGAATTATGCACATGGTTTATAAATGGGACCAAAGACTTTGTTACACCCTTATTTGTCCTCATTTATGACTTTTAAGAGTTCTCCCACCAAATATGGTTTGATTTTTCAAGGGGGCATGGGTGAGTCAAGGTGAGGTGGGTGAATATTCCAATTTGGGCTGATAAGTCTATTATTGGGTCTAAAAAGTCCAAAATGGGGGCTCTTTGTCTCTCCCAAGGTGTGAAAGGGGCAGGTAAGTCAATTTTGAAGGCTATTTTCATGTGAAAATGCAAAACCAAGTCAAATGACTTACCCTTGAGGATAAATTCAACCCATTTCAAGTGGGGACCCTTTTGATGCTCAAATGAGGTTATTAAGAATCTTGGAAAAAGGGGTTAAAGGTGGGGTACCAAGCCATGTCACTTTGCCACATCATTTTTCCATGTCACATGCCATGTCATTTATCATGTCATATGTCATGTCACATGCTATATCACATGCCATGTCACATGATATGTCACATTCCATGTCATTTTCCATGTCATATTCCATGTCATCATGAATAGTGAAAGTGGGTCCCACAGTGAATAGTGATAGTGACAGTGAATAGTGTTTTGTGAATAGTAATTTTAAAAAATATTTTTGAATGGTGTTTTCAAATAATAATTTTTGAATAGAAATGGGTAGAATAGGGACTTTGGTTAATTTAGGAGGGTGGAAGATGGGGTTAGGAAGGTTTTAGGAGGATTTAAGGTTTTCCCAAGGCATTCAGATAACTAGAACTGCAAGTGTGCAGTTTTCTAGTGTCTACATTTTGTCCTTTTTGTTATGTGGCTTTGAATTAACAAGTTACAAAACAAATATATATTATTTGGTCAAAGATCAAGGTGCCCCAAGTATGGGAGGAGGTGTTCCCCCTCAAACTAAGATTTGATGAGGAGAGGCTGAATCAGGTGTAGGTTTGATAAGCAGTTGGTGGGGAAGCACTAGGTGGTGTCACAAGGTAGTGGGGCATGTGAGATGCCAATAGGTGCATGAAATGTGACTAATCATGGTAGTCAATATTGTGCAAAGACAAAATCTACCAATGTTGGTAAAATAAGTTTAGTGCTAAAGATAAGTGACTAATAGGCCATGTGACCATTATTGTGATGGATGGGCACACTTGTTAGCCTTCATAACAAAAAGGGTGGTGTCTGTGTGGGTATCTAAATTTAGGAGTGATCCCATGTGTGGGTAACTAAAATTGGATGTGATCTCATGTAAAACACCAATGGTTGAGGCATGTACTAGGTGGTGAAAAATATTAAATGTTTAAATGTTCAACATGGAAAAATTAGTTAGCACAGTCAAAAATACTATGGTGAGGGCATCATAAAACATGTAAATAGGTCAGGTCAAAAATAGCCAACATTGGGGTAGACGTGGGCAATGTGGTTGGGTTTTTGGAATGGGATGGTCAAACAGATGCCATATGTACTGGGCAAGTGGACATTGCCTACATAGCTCCATAGACATAATGTCCAAAATGAACTTCAAGCCAATGTAGTTTGATTAAAAGGATGGCCGATGGCTTGTAAATTCGATGTCTCAATTTGAAAGACCACAAATTTTAGTTCAGGTTGGTTGGATGCAAAATTGGCAAGAGGTCAAAACTAGTTAAGGTTGGTTTTATTTTGCTCGTGGTTGATGGTGAAGGGAAGGAAAGGGAAATGTTAGTGGACGAGATGCTTGTAAGTGGTGCCTACATAGCCTGTTGACATCAAACCAATGTAGTTTAAAATAGGGGTTGGGTTAGTGGTGTCTAAGTGGGTTTCCCCAATTTGATGAACCACATGGGTTGGTTTGGGCTAATATGAGAGGGTTTTGGTGAAAAAATAGAGGTGCTAGGTTATGGTGAAGGTAATGGTGAAAGTTTCTGGGGTAAATTGGTGAATAGTTACCATAATGATCCCACATGTCATAGGATAAGAGGCATGGATGGGTAAGGTAGGGTAAATAAGAAGGGAATACCAAGCCTAGCAACAAAATGACCTTCAATGAAACTAATCTAAATAAGAGGTGTCTTTGTTAGGAGGTTACACCTTATAAAATTATGTGAGGGTAGGAGTTTGGAGATAGTGTTTACCACTATGAGCCAGGTTTTAGGAGGTGGGGATCTATCTAGATCTATAGAGTTGTTGTGGTCAAGGTTCATCACTACTACGAACTGAGTATTAAGGGAATTAGTGAAGTGATGATCTACATATAATTTCTTTGAATATTAAGTAGTTATACAAGTAAAGATGTTATCAGCGTCGTGAGTGAAAGAGGATGAACCTTGCTTGATCCAAGAGCTACATGGGTAGGCTAGAAAAATGGTGGCTATGTCTGCATCCTCTATCCAAACTCTATGGAACCAATGACTTATTAGTTTTGCTTGGGCCTTTCCAACTAGAGGCTGCATGGTTGGGATAATATGGTGGTTCTATTATTATGAATGAACATTCAACTGGCACAAAATAAAAGATCACCATGTTTGAGTAGACACTACCAATGGTTGGGGTCTAAAGCTTAGAGCATGTGGTGGTGGGTTGGTAGGAATAGGAGGGGAAAAGGGGAAAGAAGTTTAATGTATCATTGTAAAATACCTAGAGTAGAGTATGATTCTCACTCTATGGGGATGAATGTGGGAGAGGAGAATTGATTATACCTTTAGCGGTTGTTTAGACAAAGAATACTATGGATTAAGTAGAAGGATGGTTGAACACAAATCTAGAGTCACCAGATAATTGGACTAATTCATAGGTAGGAAAATAATGTATGCCTATGTGTTAGGAAATGCATGTGTAATCTAATAAAATATTTCATGTGTCATGTGACTCCTCACACCCTAAATAAAATATTGCATAGTTTGATGTAAACATGTATAAAATGTGTTGGATGTTGTTGGTTGAATGTTATGGTTATGGTTATGAATGGTATGGTGATGGTTGTTGTATTATCACTCAATGTAAAAGGAATGAATATTGTTTTTGCAATGTTAGATGGTAAAAGTTGCGATTAAAACATAAACCAAGTACATTAAGATGAGAATATGGCATGATGCTTTATTTTTGACAAGGACTGAAAATAGACCTGAAGTGGGATCAATTTAATGAATATAATCCCTTCAAAAATTATGCATGAATGGTTTTTAGTTGATAAAAAAAGTTTCTTGATCACAGGGTATCAAGTAATCTCTTAATCCTTTGATTTACAGATAGTCAGAAGGGGAAATGGGTGATAGGTTATGTGAAGGGTAATGGGTGATATGTATGATAACCTTATGTGAATTAGTTTGCCCCTTTTATAGGTGACCTAAGAATGGTATTAGACAAGTCCATGTCATATGTTAGATGTAGATTGATCAATGTGGGAAGTCTACATGGGAAAGCCGATTGCAACTTCCAACTTATTATGTTACTTGAGATCTGATTGTAGCTTTAGAATTGGTTTTGAAAGTGGGCCTTTTTATTTATTATTGTATATGGGAAATTGATTAATGCGAGAAGATTCCATGAAATTGCTATACTTTTGACAAAGTTGACTCAACCATCCTTCAAGGGATTGGTCTAAGCTTATTGGCTTTATTTTAATGTTCTTGATAGCTATCTTTCAAGGGAGAAGTCTACCTTACATGTGGAAATTTTTATTTTTGTTTTGGGATAACTATCCTTTGAGGGAGTAGTCTTCAATGCTTAAGATATTGAACCAATTAATTGTTGCAAGATGAAATGTGTTTAGACATGGATCAGTCTAATTAGGTTTAGAGGTTTACCTTTATGAGGGAAAAACCTTACACAAGAAGGTTAATGATATGTGAAAGGATGTGGTTTTGAGAGAGAATGAGCATGGGATTCCATCTTGTTAGAGATGAAAATATCCATGAGAACCATGTTATGGGTAGAGATATGGTACCCATATTTAGGATTAGGCCATGACTATCATGGTTAATCACATGGTTCTATGTTGTAATTAATTATCCTCAAAATGTGAGGAGGAAGGTGGGTTAAGGTTAAACTATTATAATCAACGGATGAGCTTAAGTTAGACAAATAGGTGAGCTTGATCCTTCTTTAACAAAAAAATGAATGCAGATGTGAAGTATTGAGAGGCTAAGGTTCTAGTTTGCCTTTGAGATAGGACAAATGATAAGCTCCTGATCCATACTTATGGGTGATGATGTAAGGTCCAATCCAATTGAAAGCAAACTTGCCTCATTTACTCTTCTCCATATTGGTCACATTTGGTTTTCCTTTAGGATGAGATCTTCGATATTGAAGTCTTGAGGTTTGAGGTAAGGTTGGTTAGGTTTGATGGAGGTTGGTAATCTCCAATGGTTTAATGGGAGAATTTGTATCCCAAATAGGTCAAGTGGTGTCCAAATGGGTTCTCCCAATTTGATATACCACTTGGTTCAAGTTGGGTTGACGGATAGGTTTGTTTGATAGGTTAAGGCAAAAATCCAAGGGTTAGTTCAGTTAATGGTTAAGGTATGGTTGAAGTTAATAAATGGTTAAGGCTTTATGGAAAGAAAATTTCCCCAGTTTAATCTTTGCATGGGTGGGAAAAATATCCCAAAGTGAAGGTCTTTGTGGTTGGGTTTGGTTATAATGTTGAGGTTTTGAAGGGTATGTCTATGTAATGGACATTTTAACCTTTCCTTAATCCTTTTGTTGGACCTAAGAGTGGGTAACTCTACAGATGGTGTGGATAAAAGGAAGTGTTGGTTTAGCTTGTTGCTTCAGTTCCTCCTTACTCTTAGGTGAGAATGGGGTTATAGGCAAGTGTTAGGTAGGCTTGGTTAATGGTTGGGTTGTTAATGGGCTCAATGAAGGTTCATTTGATAACATATTATCCTTGTCATAATGCTGGTGGATAATAATTTTAAGAGCTTTGTAATGTTTTATATCATGGCCAAGTATCCTATGGTAAGAGCACACATGGTGGTCATTGTACTATGATAGTTTTAGATGTGAGGGGTTGAAAGTTTTGATAGGGTCAAAAGGTTTGATAGGCAGTAAGGTTAAGGAAGAGGTTTAAAATAACCTTTGTAAAATGGTTGAATAGGATTCATGCAAAGGTGTTAGAGGTGATAGGTTTTTAGTTTTGGGAGCCTTCCTAAAATTAGTTTTTACTATGAAAGTTATGGGTGGTGGGGTAGTTTTGATTTGTCAGTTAGGTTGGTCTGGATTGGTTAAGGGAGGTACATCTGATAGCATATTATACTCATATAAGTTATGGATTAGTTTTTGGAGATATTTTCAAAGCTATGTGTCATGTCTAAGTGTCCTATGGTATGCACAGACTAAGCTGGAATTAAACCATTTTGGGTGAGGATGTGAAGGGTCAAAAGTTTTGATAGGGTGGAAATGTTTGAGAGGTGGTAAGGTTAAGGAGGATGTTTTCAATAACCTTTAGAGAATAGTTGAGTATGACTCCACTAAAGGTGGTAGGGGTTTGGTGGTTTTTGGTTTGGGTGTCGAGATAGAAGATTTTTTATCGATAAGTGATTTTAAGTTGGTATGTTTACTCAATGGCTTTGGTTTAGGTAATATGATTAATGATCTAGAAGGATAGGATGGTAAGGTAGGTAGCTTAGGTATTACCAGTGTTGGTAGGAGAGATGTTTTAGAAAGGAAGTGTGACGGTGTAACTAGTAGAGGTGGTAGGGTTTTGGTATAAATAATGGGCTGCATGCTCTGGGTAGAGTAATGAGGACTCAAGATGGAGGGCAAGGTTGAAGAATGGAAAATTTGGGATTTTGGGTTATTTTGTGTTTTACCACCTTGGTTGTATTTGTTGGTTTTGAAGGAGGTTTAGATACTTTATTTGTTTCAAGAAGTTGAGGGTTGGATAGTTTAAAAAAGGTTTTAGATGGTTGGGTGGAGGTTTTAGAAGTGCTAGGCTGGTTCACCAAAGAAGGGGTTGGGGGTTCTAGTTTGGTTTTCTTACCCTTGTCTTGGCTTGTGATAGAAGGTTCCATAATTAGAGGTTTGGTGGATGAGGCTATCTATTCTTGTGAGATAGCCTTCAAAGAGGGAACATATGGTTCTATAATAGGGGATATATGTGTGGAAGCTTATATTGAAGGTTTGGGTATCGTTACTTCTTTTATTTGGGTGTTCAAAGGGGTAGAAAGTAACTCTACTTCTTTCATAGGCAGAGGGGAATTGGTGGGTTGATGAGTAAGTTCTTTATCATCAAGGGTATCATGAACTATGATGATGTTATGGGTGTTGGGAGATCATTAAATGTTATGGATCTCATTTTTGATGGGAAAATGGTTCGGAAAAGGCTATCTAGATATGTTGAGAGCTTGATTTGGTGGAGAATTGGGGTTATATAATCTAAGATCCCCCTTGTTAATGAGGGATTAGATAAGATTATTAAAGGTGTTACATATGTTAATATCATGCCCTATAAACTAATGAAATATACATCGGTCATTCTCATTATACCATCCTAGCACAGGGTGAGAAGGATCAAACTGTTGAGGTGGTTTAATCAGTGGAAGTTGAATGATGTTGGGTTTTAATATTTTTTTCAAAATAGAAGCATATGGTTATCTAAGTGGATTTAATTTATTTTGATTATTCCACATTTAGTTTCTTTGGTTTGAAGGATTTAAGGAGTTATAAGTTTGGTTCCTCGAGTTTAGTTGGTTGGTAGATGGTAGAGGTGTGGCTTTGAGGATAATAGCATTGGTGGTCACTTTGTTCTTGGTATTTATATTAGTTAGGTTGTTTGGTTTGGATGAAGAGGGTTTGTTGGGTTTTTAAGTTAAGTTTTTATTTTTCAACTTTAACTTCCCTTCTTCAATGGCTCTATTTTCTAGTTTATGAGCCATGATAAAGACTTCATCAAATGTCTAAAAACTTTGGATACAGAACATGGAAGAAATGTGTTTTACACATGCTCAAGCAAAAAAATATATGAGTTCTAGTTGAGGTAAGGGGAAGGAAAGTTGGTTTGTTAAGCTTCTCCAATGAGCGACAAAGTTAGCAACAGACTCATCTTCATATTACTAGATAGAGTAGAGGTTGGTAATGGAGACTTTCTTGGAGATATTGATTGAAAAGTGTTCCAAAAAAGTTTGGGCCAATTGAGCGAAGGAGATGATAGAATGCTTAGACAAGGCACTATACCAATCTAAGGTAGATCTTGCTAGAGACATGGGGAATGTGTGGAGAAGTAAAGAGTCATTATGGTAAATTAGGTAACACGAGTGCCAAAATTTCTTAAGATACTATTGGGGGTCCACCTTATTTTAGAACTTAGTAAATTTTATGAGTTCCCATTGGGGAGGGTAGGCATGGATTGGGATGGATGGATGGATGGGCTCGTTACATATTTTTTCATAGAAAAGGAGGTTGTTGGATCCTGAAAATGAAGATTCAAGATTGTTAACTTTGTTGATTAACATCTTAACCAAGTCAGTTTGGGGTTGGGTTGGGGGAATAGTAGATTTGATAAACTGATAGGATGGTTGAGAAGAGGGAATGTGGTGGTAAGAGGTTGATTCTTGTTGAGGGGGTACCCCATAAAAACTTTTGGGTATGAATGAAGAGGTACGGAGAGATCTATGGCTTTGTGGGTTATCCACATATTGATAAGAGGTGGAAGTTGTTCGTTGGGGAACAATTGTGGTTGGGGGAATGGATGTATGAGAGGATTGGGTTTGAGAGGTTACCTGAGTTTGGATGGGAGGAAGTGTTTGGGTTATCAAAAGTACTAGGTTTTAAGGATGGGTGTTGGTTTGTTGGATAGCGATAAGAGGGGAAGAGGAATGAATGGTGGAAGTTTGACCCATGGTTGGTAGGGTATCGGTGGGAAGGGGCATACTCACCTCTGTGTGAGATGAATCTGTCAGGGTTGAGGGTGCTTGAGTAGTATTTGGGACATTTGATTGGGTTTGATCTATTATAGGGCCATGAGTTGAGGAAGAAGCATGAGAAATAGAAGGTCAGGTAGAGGTGACACCCACCATGAGGTGGTGCAGCATGTTGTAAGGTGGATTCAAGAGAGGGATGGAAGAGGTTAGGGAGTGAAGGACAAAGGCAGCAAGGTAATGTTGTAAGGCCATTGGGTTATTATCCAAATAGGTGATGAAGTCAACATCCCTTTTGGGGACCATTGAGGGTCTATTAGGTGAATGAGGCATATGAGGAGAATCATGGGGTGTCATCTCGACATCTAAGACATACTCCATGGGTAAAGATGAGGAAGGAGGTCAGGGTAGGTTGGTTTTATTTCTCACCTATAGTTAGGTTAAGACCATGTGAGAAACCAAAGAGAGGAAGTCAAACCTCACACCTCAAATAAGAAGTAGTTGAAAAAAGAAAAGAAATCAAAAGAAGTCAACATGCTCTAGATAACGTTAATCCCTAGAGTTTTAATTATCTCTTGTTGGCTTAAGCCTTAAATGATTATGAAGGGAATTGGCTTAAAAAGGTCCTAAATAAAGCCATATAAGTTTAGTTTTTGGATGTTTGGGCACTCAAGAGTCAATTTTTCACTAAATTAGGTATGTGGCCTGGTACTGGGGGCTTGTTCCCCATACTTCACAAACTTGAAGCTGAGTTGGACTGCTTAGCCAAAATATATCATTTGTTTAAAGTTTATACTCTTCTATAGAATGGAGTTGGTTAACCCCTCGGTGATTAAATTTGAGTATAAAAACTAGGTAGGGGTAAGGATGCCACTTGGTGATGAAATCCAAGTCAAACCTTATCTCAAGTATTGTTTTGGTGTGTTGATTATGAAAGTGGTTCAGTTTACATGTGAATAAGAAAAGTGAATCTATGATTAATTTACTTATTTAATTAAATCTATGTGATCTAATTAAGTAATAAAACCATGAATGCACTTGATTTTAAACCAAAGGAAAATTTTGATGTCTTTGAATGAGTATAGAATAATGTCAAGGCTTATTTTATGCCAAAGGAAATTTTAGATTCCAAATTGATGGGAATAGAAGAATTCAAGGATTTATTTTATGCCAAAAGAAATTTTAGATTTCAAATTTCATTTGATGAACATAAAATAATGCAAAGATTTACTTTCTACTAAAAAAAATTTTGGATTTCAAATTTCATTGGATGAACATAAAATAACATAAAGATTTACTTTATGCCAAGGGAAATTTTAGATTTCATGAGCATAAAATAAAGTAGGAGAGCATGCAAATGTAAACTATGAAAAATTGGAAGAAAAGGGCACCTAGATGATTCTAGGTTCCACCGGGCGTGCCAAAATGTTTTTGTAATTTTTTTCTTTTTTTCTTAGTTTTTTATGAGAAAAGATAGAAACATAAGATGAAAGGTGTGTACCTAGTAAACATGCACTCATTGATGACTAGACAAAGAGATAACTCCTTTTTGTCTTGGAAAGAATACTTGCAATAAGACAACATTCAATGTTTTCAGATGTTTATTGATGAAGATGGTTTGTTGAAGATTGTTGATGAAGATGTCTTGAGGAAATTTTGGCAGAGCTTCATTACTTTTAATTCCTTTCCTCCAAGATGTGGAAGATTAATTCCCTCCTTGAAATGGATGAACACCTGTAGTAAAATTTGGGTAGCAATACTCTCACTTTTTAACCTCCTCCTTGGGTGAAGGAGAAAGGGGTATTTGTATTTTTTTATGAGGAAACATGCCAAAAGAGGGAATCTTGGAAGTATTGTGCATTTTTACCCAAGGTCAAGGATGGGGTTGGTGTAATATTCCTATAGGGGTTGTCAAGTCTCCCTACCTTGCATGCAAGTCCAAGTTTAAAAGGAATTGTGCACATGGTTTTAAAATGGGACCGAAGACTTTGTTACACCCTTATTTGTCCTCATTTATGACTTTAAAAAATTCTCCCACCAAATATGGTGCCATTTTTCAAGGGGGCATGGGTGAGTCAATGTGAGGTGGGTGAAGATTCCAATTTGCGCTGGTAAGTCTCTTATTGGGTCTAAGAAGTCCAAAATAGGGGCTCTTTATCTCTCCCAAGGTGTGAAAGGGGTAGGTAAGTCAATTTTAAAGGTTATTTTCATGTGAAAATGAAAAACCAAGTCAAATGACTTACCCTTGAGGAGAAATTTGACCCATTTCAAGTGGGGACCCTTGTGTTACTTAAATGAGGTCATTAAGCATCTTAGAAAAAAGGGCTAACGATCGGGTACCAAGCCATGTCACTTTGACACATCATTTTTCCATGTCACATGTCATGTCATATGCCATGTCATTTACCATGTCACTTTCCATGTCACCATGAATAGTGTTTTGTGAATAGTGATTTCAAAAACTATTTTTGAATGGTGTTTTCAAATAATAATTTTTGAATAGAAATGGGTAAAATACAGACTTTAGTTAAGTTAGGAGGGTGGTAGAAGGGGTTAGGAAGTTTTTAGGAGGATTTAAGGTGGTCTCGAGGCATTCAAACACCTAGAACTACAAATGTGTAGTTTTCTAGCGTCTACAATGGGTAGAATAGGGACTTTGGTTAAGTTAGGATGGTGGCGGAAGGGGTTAAGAAGGTTTTAGGAGGATTTAAGGTGGTCTTGAGGCATTTAGACACCTAGAATTACAAGTGTATAGTTTTCTAGTGTCTATATTTTGCCCTTTTTGTTATGCAGCTTTGAATTAACAAGTTGTAAAACAAACACAAATTGTTTGGTCAAAGGTTAGGGTGCCCCAAGTATGGGAGGAGGTGTTCCCCCTTAAACTAAGAGTTGATGAGGAGAGGTCAAATCAGGTGTAGGTTTAATAAGTCATTGGTGGGGAAGCACTAGGTGGTGCCACAAGGTAGTGGGGCATATGAGATGCCAATAGGTGAAAAAAATGAAAATAAGTATGGTAGTCAAGATTGTGTAAAGACAAAAGCTACCAACATTGGTAAAATAAGTTTAGTGCTAAGAATATGGGTGACCAGTATACCATATGACTTTTATTTTTATGGATGGATACACTTATTAGCCTTCATAACAAAAAGGGTGGTGTCTGCATGGGTATCTAAATTTAGGAGTGATCCCATGTGTGGGTAACTAAAATTGGAAGTGATCCCATGTAAAACACCAATGGTCAAGTCATATACTAGGTGGTGAGAAATATTATATGTTTAAATGTTCAACATGGAAAAATTGGTTGGTGTAGTAAAAAAGACTACAATGAGGGCATCATAAAACATGCAAATAGGTCAAGTCAAAAATAACCAACATCAGGGTAGATGTGGGCAAGGTGGTTGGGTGGTTGGAATGGGGTGGCCAAGAAGATGCCATATGCACTGGGCAAGTAGATGTTGCCTACATAGCTTCATGGACATAATGTCCAAAATGAAATTTAGGCTTAATGTAGTTCTTTTGAGGTTAGGAGTGTTGGGTAACTAGTTGCCTCAATATGAAAAGGTGACAAGTTCACAGATAAAAATGAAGGTGGAAAAAGATGGGAGAGTCCGAACATGGGTAGGACAAAAAGATCATAATAAAATAAAGGGGTAATAATTCTAAAATTTCTACCACCAAAAAATAGGAGAAATAGGTTGTACCAGGTTATAGAAAATTTTGTACTACTTGAATTGTCATGATGATTCGATGCATTCTTTCATCACCATCCAAATAAGCTGACATTGTGCATACTCCAAAATAATGTTGTGAACAAGCTATGGAAGGGGTATGGTTCAATGATTCAAGGAAGTAAAATAGTAGATTGGGTAAATGGGTTACTATGAAGATTCAAACCCTTGATGTTTGAGCTAGTGGGGCACCAAAATAAGCAAGCATTGAGTTTTGAGGGAATTCTAAGAAAGATGCCGAGGTGATTTAGAATATATAAATATATTAATTAATTAAGGGAGTAGGTTGTGGTCCCACATAGATATCCCAAATCTCCCATTTGAATATGGTTTTTAGCTTCATTCTAATAGCGGTGAAAGAGCAGAGCAAAAAGGATATAAAATGAGCAAGACTACGGGGATGGGGAAGGAAACTTCTTCCAAATAGCTAGCTGTGCTTGTGCATGTTTTTTAGTCACATGACTTGCAAATGAGGCAAAAATAAAAAGTGCTAAATAGTGTTAAGTGGAAAGCACTGAAAGGCTGATCAAGATATGGATGAAAAGAGAAGCATCGAGGTGACCAATGAGGATGAAAGGAGCCAGGCATGGTCATATGGATGAAAAATAAGTATTGTCAGGTAATGATAAAGAGAAAATAAAAGGTAAAAGTGAATAAATGAAAAGGATGGATAATGAAAGATGGAAAACCTAGTGGTTGAGTGGCCATGAAAGGCTTGAAAACAAGTCTAAAAAGACCAGGAAGAAGGATTTGGTGATGAAAATGAGAGAGAAATAAAATGGAAACACAAGGGGTGAAAGAATGAGATGAAGATAAGGGATGAAAATTAAGGATGACAAGAAGGAAGAATTGAAGCAAGTATACAAATCATGGATAGTCCTATAGATGAAAAAGATAAGTACTATGATGGAGAGCAAAGGGGAAGTAGAGATAAGAACAAAAGGGAAATTATGGAAGGCTTCTCTAGGATAAATACCTAGAGTGGGGCTAGAGGAGGAGGAAACAAAAAGGTTGACAAAAAGATAAAATGGTGAGATAAGGAAGAATGAAATGGAGGATGTGATGAGAATAAGGGAAATAGTCAATAAGGAAGACATATGTGATGAGGTGAAACTAATGAGGAAATGAAAGGGAACAAAAGGAAGCAGGTGAATGCTGAGAGTGTCGAGACATAAATCAAATAGAGAAGGGGAACGATAAACATGCCTAGCTAAGGCAGTGAAGAGTAGGCAGGGAGATAAAGAGGATGCAACATGGTTTGGGGTGAAATTAGTAGAGCAAAAGCACAAGAATGTGATAAGGAGGCCAAAAAAATAGAGGAGATGGTGGCTAGACATGAGAGAAGAGTGGGGAAATAGGAAAGTTGTCAATCCTTGTGTTATAAGGGATTGACAAGTTAGAAAAAAAATGGTATACAAGGTGGGTGGCGTTAGAACCCAAGGGTGCCAAGAAATAATGTTCAAGGTGCTCCTAGTTTTGGATGCCCTAGCATGGTTAGTGATAGAAATTAGTTAGGAAATGAGGAGTTAGTGGTTAGTGGCTGAGCTGCCCATGAGTAGTGTCTACATAGTTAAAATGGACATCAAGCCAATGTAGTTTGATTAAAAGGATGACCAATGGCTTACAAATGGGATGCCCCAATTTGAAAGACCATAAATTTTAGGTCAGGTTGGTTGGATGCAAAATTGGAAAGAGGTCAAAACTGGTTAAGGTTTATTTTGGTTTTCTCATGGTTGATGGTGAAGGGAAGGAAAGGAAAATGTTAGTGGCTGAGTTTCTTGTAAGTGGTGCCTACATAGTTAGTGGACATTAGTCCAATGTAGTTCCAAACAAGGGTTGGGTTAGCGGTGTCCAAGTGGGTTTCCCCAATTGGATGAACCACAAGGGTTGGTTTGGACTAATGGTAGAGAGTTTTGGTGAAATAATATAGGTGCTGGGTTATGGTGAAGGTAATGGTGAAAGTGAATGGGGTAGGTTGGTAAATAGTTACCATAATGAGCCCACATTTAGTAGGATGAGAGGCATAGATGGGTAAGGTAGGGTAAATAATAAGGGAATACCAAGCCTAGTAACACAAATGACCTTTAATGGAACTAATCCAAAGAAGAGGTGTCTTTGTTAGGAGGTTATGCTGGCTAAAGTTATGTGAGGTTACAAGCAAAGTGGTGGTAGCTATCATTACAAGTCAATTTTTAGGATATGATTTTCTATCAAGATTTTCATAGTCACAATAGGAAAGAGTTGTCACCATTATGAGCTAAGTTTTATTAGCTGTAGAGGAGAAATAGCATGTAAAGAATTTCTTTGATGGCTAGGCAAATTCTACAAGTTAGAAAACTAGTAGCATGGTGAGTGGTGGAGGATAGTTTATGTCCTACTCAGGAGCTACATTGATGGTCTGAGTAGAAGGTGTCCTTGTATGTATCCTCTATTCCTAAAATGATAATCACCAGAAGAACTTTGATTAGACAGTGATGTGCTGAGGGATATGGATCATGCAACTAGATAAGATGGATGCACATCTATTGAGGAGAATCTGGCAGTTGGCACAAAAGAAAAGATTGCCATGCCAATGATAACAATCACCAAAAAGAGGTGATCAAAATATGGGCCCATGGTGATGCCACAAGATGACTAAATGGATAAATAACTATGTGGCCATATGAAAAGTTGGTGGACATGCTTGCATCATGCTAAAAGACACTATGCAAAAGAATGAATGATGTCATAAGATGCTCATGTTAGTGGAGTGGATAATTGTGTTGGTGAGAAAGGATGATTAGATGGTTATGTTAAAGCAAGGCTCCAGGGATGAGGATGCATCGTTAATCACTGGGCCACACAGGTCACTCAAAATGTTGAGAATGAAGGGAGCTATAAATGACAAACAACAGGAGGAATGGTGGAGAGGAAGGGGAACCTCCATGTCTTGAATAATTAACATGGTGAATGTTTGGATCTATCAGTTGCTTCAACACATGATGGAAATAATATAAGTGCTACTAAACCATCAAGAAGAGGTGAGACATCCATGACCTAAGCTAAAACTAGAACTACTGCATCCTCAGTGACAGAGTAGGCAAGAAGTGTACTATGCTCAATGTGAGACCAAAATCCATGTTATGTGGTGTGTTCATGAAGGGAATACATACTACCTAAGGGGATGCACATAGAGGAAACAATAGGTGGTGCTTTATAAGTTGAATAACTAGAGGAGGGCTATGTAGTGAGGGAAATGGGTGAACAAAATGAAAGACATAGAGTGGAGCATGATTGTCACCCTACAAGGATGAATGTGAGAGAGGATAATAGAGGATGCCATTTAGCAGCTATGGAGATAGAGAATATTATTGAGGGTAGCTCTAGGAGTAATCAAGTGGAAAGAGAGATGACTATAATCCTAGAATCACCAGAGAATCATCCAAATGTAAAGCAAAGAAGACAAGGTGCATATAGTTAGATAGCTTTCTAAAAGTTGTGTGACTTCTCACACCTTAAATAAATAAATAAAAGATATTGCATAGTTTTTTGTAAAAAAGTACAAAATGCTTAATGTGATTTGTTTATTTTGAGGCTAGATTAACATAACGATGAAAATGATGGGAAATGGTTAGATTTGAAAAAAACATTTAACCATGCATTTAAGAGATAAATAATGGAGCCCGATGCTTTGTTGTTGGTGAGGATTGAAAATAAAACCCAAAAGTGATATATAATTAATGAACATAAGCCTTGAAAATGCTTTGCATTAGCATGTGTTTGTGGATAAAATAAGTTTCTTGATTGCCTGTCATCAAGTAAGCTCACAATCCCTTAATTGAGAGGAAGAAGGGAAATATGGGTGATAGGTAGAGTGAGGAAGAAGGAAAATGTGAATGGTAACCTTATGTGGGTTATTTTTCCCCTTTTATAGGTGACCACTAAACTATAGTAGACTATTCCATGTCTTATGATAAGTGTATACTGATCGATGCGAGAAGTCTACATGTAGAAGCCGATTGTGGATTATATCTAATTATGTTGCTTGTAAGTCGATTGTAGTTGATAATGGGTCTTTTTGAGTTTTATTATTTGGGAATCTAATTGATGTAGGAAGCTTCCAATGAATTCCTTTCTATTTTTGTTGAAGCTGACTTAGCCATCATGTGAGGGAGTGGTCTAAGTTTATGGGCTTTATTTTTAATGCTTATAATAGTTGTCATTTAGGGGAGCAGTATATTTTTTTTAAAGAAAATTTAAATTTATTTTGGGTAGATGTCATTCAAGGGAGCAGTCTACTTTTAATTTTGAAGCAATTTTTTGATTTTGATTTTAGTGTAACTGTCCTTCAAGGGAGCAGTCTGCGATGCCAAAGAGTGTGACCTAGATAATATTTTGTATTTGCAGAATAATTTTGATATTATTAGACATGGACCAATATAATTAGGTTCAGGGGTTTCCCATTTATAAGGATGAAACTTGAACATAAGAAGGTTTGTGAAAGGATGGGAACTGAGGAATAATGACCATAAGATCCCATTGTATCAAAGATGGAAAGTATCCAGAGCTGAGGTACCCATACTTAATATTGGATCATGACTATGATGGTTAATCACATAGTTCTATATTGTATTTAGTTGTTCTCAGAAAGGAGAAGAGGAATGTGAAAGGTAAATATCTCATAATCAAGAGATGAGCTTAAGTTAGACACAAATCAGTTATATTCATGTTTTATCAAAAGAACTAATGCAAATGCGAAGCATTGAGAGGCTCAGGTTCTAGTTTACCTTCAAGGGAGGACAAAAGATAAGTGCCTAGTCCAAACTTATGGGTGATGATGTATGGTCTGAGCCAATTGAAATTAAACTTGCCTCATTTTATTTTATCCATGTTGGTTACATGTTGGTTTTATTTTAGGATAAGTTCTCCAATATTGAAATTTTGAGGTTTGAGGTGATTATTATAAGCATGGGTGATATGCTCTTGGTAGATGCATAGGAGGGTGAGGGCTACCAAATGGCACTCATCGAGGAGTTCAAGCTAAGATAAATGATGCTGATAAAAGTTCTCTTCAGAAATGATATCTTGTAAAGAGATGCAAAGAGAGGGGATTTGGACTTCAAGGGGTAATACTGCCTCTAGTCCAAAGACAAGATATAAAGGGGTAGCACCCATATAGGTTTGGATGCTAGTGCAATAAGCCCATAAATTGAATGAGATGTGCAAGTGCTAATCTTGGCTTGAATTACTAACTATCTTAGTGAGCAGTTTTTAAGGATTTTGTTTGAAGCTTCCACCTATCCATTGGCTTGAGGGTGGTATGGTGAAGAAAAACTCAAATTGATCCCAAATACATCACACAGGCTTTGAAATTGATTATTCTTAAAGAATTTGCCATTATCAGTGATGATTTTATGAGGGACACCAAAGTGAAAAATGATGTGATGATTGATCAAATCTATGATCCTTTCCACTTTGACCAAGATGAGAGGGATAACTTTCACCCATTTGGTGAAGTACTTAGTGGTTGTGATGATGAAGCTATGCCACTATGAATAATGGGGGTTAATTTCCCCAATGAGATCAAGCTCCCATTAGGAGAAAGGTTAAAAGTCTTGAGATACCTGGAGACAATTGGCTAGCACATGATGTAAATTATCATGTTTTTGGAATTTAACACACTTTTTTACATAATCACAATAGTCTTGGTTGAGGGTGGGCCAGTAATATCCAAGACAAAGGATATGTTTAGTTATTGTTAGGCTACTAAAGTGTCCCCCATAGATCCCATCATGTTTTTCCTTGATGGCATGGGAAGCTTCATGACTATGTAAGCAACCATTGAAACTATGTTTTTAAAGGATTCCCCTTAGTATGGTGTAACAAGAGGTACTCTAAACAAAGTTTCATCAAGAATTCTGAGAGAGGTCAGGAGGAATGATGCCAAGGTGGAGGTAGTTAAAAGTTTGGTCATACCAAATGTTAGATGGGGTTTTCTCCACATTAAAAATGGTAAGGGGGTCAGAATGGTTGTAAGAAGGTGTGGTAAAATGGTGAATGGTGACAAATATTTTGGAATTGGAAAGCTGAGAAGGGATCTGGGAAGTAAGGAAAACTATTATATTGGCTAATTTATTGGTAGATCAAGGAATGGATTGGATTAGGTAATGTTCAAATGATGCTAAGAGTTTGTCAACTATAATTTTATATTTTTGTAAAACATCATTCTTACAATGATAAGATCCATTGACCTGGTTGACCATGATTTGGGAATCACCAATTATATGGATTGTCTTAATTGCTAAGGTTAGATCAGTTTAGAGACCTATCACTAGGGCTTCATACTCAACCATATTATTGGTCCATTCAAATTCAAGTTTGAAGGAGAGTGGAAGGGGTTCACCATCGATAGGGATGAGAATAACTCTAACACCACCTCCTTGCTGACACTTTGAGCCATCAAAGAACATGGTCATTTGATAGGTTATGCCATCTTCTTAAAATAGGGTCATGATGGACTCATCTAGAAATGCAAGAGGAGGTGTTTGGTCATTGCATAAAGGAGATTCAACTAATTGGTTAGTGATGACCTACCCCTTAATCGACTTATTTTGGAGGAATTCAAGGTCAAATTCAGCTAGGAGCATGAGCCACTTAGCCATATGCTAGTTTTGGTATGGTTTGGAGTGAATGTATTTGAGTCAATCAATATTAGTTATGACAAAAGTTTTATGGTTAAGAAGGTGCTAGTGGACAGGCCTAAAGGCTAGTAGGGAAGTTTAGGAGAGGGATAGGTAAGGGATAGGAGAGGTCTAGGTAAGGGATAGTAAGGAGAGGGAGAGGGATAGTAAGGTTTAGGTACAAGTTTAGAGAGGTAGAGTTTGGTAGCTATGAAGGTTAAATCTAAGCAGAGCTTCTTAGTATGGGTATATCAAGTCTCATATTCTACAAGTGTGTGACTAATGAAGTATACGGATTGCTCTTTGTGTTGTTCATCTTGGTGAGCCAACATTACCCCTAGGGAAGGATCAATGGTAGAAATATGTAGGTAAAAGGGGTAGTCATCCTTAGGGGGAATAAGAATTGGTGGAGAGAAAAGGTATTCCTTAAGGGAATCAAAGGCTTTTTGGTAGTCCTTGGTCCACTTAAAGGAGGTATTCTTCTTAAGGATATGGTGAAAAGGGTGAAATCTATCTGATAATTGCAAAATAAAGTACCAAATATATTGGAGTTTTCCTTGTAGGCTACGGAGTTCCTTAAGGTTGGTAGGAAGAGGTATCTCCAATATTTATTTGACCTTGGTAGGGCCCACTTCAATTCCTCGAAGAGAGACAATAAAGCTAAGAATATTTCTAGAGAGGACTCCAAAAACACATTTCTTATGATTGAGTCTGACTTGGAAATGGATTAGGCATTTAAAGATGATGTCAAGAACTTTAAGATGATTTTTACAAGATTCAGATTTTCTTAAGAGATCATCGACATAATATTCTAAAATGGTGTGGATGAAGTCATGAAAGATGTAGGTTAGGGCTCGTTGGTAGGTGGTGCTAACATATTTAAGCTCGAAAGGAATGACCCTATAGAAAAAAATTCCCCATGGGGTGGTGAAGGTAGTTTTATGTTGATCTTCTAGAGTAATCAAGATTTGATTGTAACCCAAAAATCCATCCATGAGATACAACATATCATGGTCAGCTGTAAGATCAAACAAGTTGATCGATGCTAGGCAAATGGAAGTCATCTTTTGGACAAGCAAGGTTAAGGTCATGAAAGTCAATGCAAAGGCGAACACCCCCTATGGATTTGGTGATGGGAACTATATTAGAAACCCATTAGGGATATTTGATGGGTTGAATGAAGTTTACTAATAGAATATGTTGAAGCTCTTCTTTGACAAGAAGGGATATGTGAGGATGCATGCATAGAAGCTTCTACTTGACAGGTTTGGCATCATGATGAATGATTATGTTATGGGTAGAAATGGTGGGGTCAATCCCAAGCATGTCACTATAAGACCAAGTGAATGTTATGCTAAATTTTTAGAGGAAAGAAGATAAGTCCTAAAGTTCCTTAGTATTTAGTGATTGGCCCAACTTCATGATGTGGGGGTCATCCAAGGTGCCCAAGTTGATATTGGTGGTAGATTCATTCAACATGGTTTTGTTCTCTAGAGGAAGAAAATTATGGATGAAATAATCCCTCACACTAAGGAAGATGAGAATAGAGTCATCATCCTGATGATGAATGGTAATAATGGTAGGAGAATTCTTTTCAACCATTTTGGGATGGATGAGGGGAATGGTTTTGGTTTGGCCATCTTTGTGATAAATCAAGGGGCTGACACTAATGGTATTGATAAAAAAATGGTTAAGAGGGATGATTTTAGGCTCTTCAAGTGGGGAAAGTGGTTGGGTTGGTGATGATGAGCTATCTTCCTCTATGGTAGCAATGTATTTGGTTTATTTGGTGAATTCTTCAGGTGGTTTATACCCCAAGCCAAATGACTCATGAGGTTTCATAGTTTTAACATAGGGTAACTCATGAGGTCCTTGTTCATAATAACCAAAGCCAAATCCTTTCCAAGCACACCTATGGGCATATAATTTAGTAAATGTAGGTTTTATAAGGTAGGAAAATTTTGGGGTGATTGGTCGAGTGGATAAGGTAGTGGTATGAGATAGAAGTGGCCGATTAAGTCCCGCATAAACAAAATTCATTTGATAGTTTGGGAGCCCAAAAGGGACAATGGTTCCAATGTTGGGCTCATAGGAAGGGTCATATATGAGGTTCCCATATTCTTGGGGAGTAGGGAAGGTATCCAAGGCCAAGGGTATATATTCCTAAAAGGAAAGACATTGGAATGTGGTTGTCACAGGGTCTTCTAAAGGAATTTGGGAAGAAGGGATAGATGAGCTAGTGGAAGCCTCATCAACATTAGGTGTAGGGATGTTATTAGTTTTGGTTGGTGAGGTTGTGTTGTTAGCAAATGTTTTTGAGGTGGATGAAGGATGAATAAGGACATCATTAAGTTGATATTGTGATCTAATAATTTGACTCAAGAGAGGATGGTTAGTATGGTGTTAGTTCCAAAATGAAAACAAAATGAAATAAACACACTAACTAGCATAACATCTCTAGGCCTAGACACTAGGGAGATCTTAGTTAACAAACATGAATAAAACACACAATTAAAATGCAAAAAAAACCTTCTTTTACCTTCCTTGGATGCTCCAAAATGCTTGTTTTAGTGGCTTGCTTGGCTTGTTCTCATGAAGTTTTCATCTAAGAAATCTTGGCTACCTCCATCTCTCCTTGGTACCTTTGGCTTGTGGATTGGCTTGGATTGAAATCAATTTGGCATGGTAACACTAGTTGGAATGGATTATTTAAGATATTTGTGAATTATAACTTTGCACCAAAATATATTAGAAATGATGTGGTAAAGCCTCTTATTTATAGATTTTTGAGAATGTCTAGAATCAACCTCAACCATCCATCTCAAGATTGAGATGTGTGGCTAAGGATTAATCCAAATTTTCTAAATAGGCTCATCGATAATTGGGATAGAGGATAAATTAAGAGGCATGGAGAGCTTTGATGAGGCATGGGAGGCATGAATCTTGATATTTGTGGCATTTATGGCCTATGGATGTCTTCCCAAGAAATGAGGTCACTTGATGATGCAGATGTTAAATATTCATTTCCAAAACAAATTATTCAACAAGTTTCCATGGAATTATAAATTAGGCTCTAATTTGGTTTAACTAGATCTTAAGCATGTTTAAGCACTTCATGCACAAATTACTCAAATTGATCAGAATGCCTTGTTATTAGTCTAAATTTTGACTAGATTAGAATTGGAAGGCGATGTAATATGCATTGGATCCATTATCCCATTTAGGATATTATCAATATCAAATAACAAAGGCACATGTCTTGTGCAAGAGATTTGATAGGAAAGAGTAATTTAGAGCACCTAGGTGCAAAATTAGCATTTTGACTTGAAATAATTTGATCAAAGTTAGTTGGCCCATAAATTACATTGCCCCATTTAGGGATACCCTAGCCAAAATTGGCACTTGAATATGTTAGTTTCACATCATTAAACATGTTTTAGTGTTTTCAAGCCAAAATGTGTGTTTTAGGTTGAAATTAGTCAAAAACCTAGTTGGAGGTCATTGGTGTCCAAATTTAGGTGTCTACAGATATGTCATTTTTCAAGACATGAAAGGATTAGGGTCAGCTTGGATCATCATAACCTATCCTTTATGTTCAAACTTGACATAACAATGTAAGGTGGAAAGAACACAACCTGTGGCATGAATCCAAGGATGTTTGAGTAACACATTGTATTAGAATTATCCTTTTACAACATAAAAGAGCTCAATTTTAGTTTGGGGTCCTACATGGATATGGAGGACAACTATACCCAAGGTAGTATCCATGGTATCATTGAAGGAATGGAGGACTACTGAGATTTTAGACATGATGTTCATAGGTAACTTTAGTTGGTCAGAAGCATGGGAGGAGATAATATTTATGTTATCTCCTCCATTAATCATCCCTCTTTTGACATGGGTTTTATTGATGTATATGGTAATGAAGAGTGGGGGATCATGATCCTTCGAATGGATAGAAGGTGTTTCAATATTTTTTAAGGTGACAAGGTTGGAAGTTTGAAGGCCACCAACAAAGGCAGATAGAGGTTCAAGGTCATTAGGTTGGACCTCAATGGATTGTAAGGTTTCTATGAGTGCTTGGTGGTGATGGGGAGAAGTCAAGATTAACTCATATAAGCTTATCTTTGTTGGAGTTTGGTGGAGTTATTTGAGGATAGATTTATTGACGAATATTGCATATGGATTATGATATGGAGGGTTAGATGGAGAGGCTCCTAAGATAGATATTTTGGGCTTGTTTGAAGATGGAGAGGGTTGGGTATTATTTTTCTAGTAATTTGAGGAGGGGTAAGTCCAAGGAATAGATGCCTTAGCCTTTCCTTTATCCTTTTTTTGGGCCTGAGATCGGGTGACCATGTGAATAGTGTGGATAAGGGGGTTTTTTGGATTGGGTGGTTGCTTTGGTTCCTCCTCTTCATTCTTAGGTAAGATTGAAGGTTGGATGGGTTGAGTTGGTGGTTGGGTTGGAAATGGGGATGAAGGAGGTTTTTTTGATAATAAATCATCATTTTCACATAAGCTATGAACAAGTGCTTGGAGAGCTTTACAGTCTTGATTTCATGTCTTGGTGCCCTATGGTATGCACATATTAAGTTATCATTGAACCTTTTTAGTTGAGGAGATGAAGGGTCAAAATCTTTGATAGGTGGTAAGGTTATGGAAGAGGTTTTTAAAAACCTTTGAAGAATGGTTGAGTATGACTCCACTAAAGGTGGTAGGGGTTTAGTGGTTTTTGGTTTGGGTGTTGAGGTAGAAGATTGTTTGGAAGTAGGTTTGGTGATAGGTGATTTTAAGTTGGTGTGTTTTCTCAATGGATTTGTTTTAGGTAATACAATTGATGAGCTAGAAGGAAAGGATGGTTAGGTAGGTAGCTTAATTATTGTTGGTGTTGGTAGGAGAGATGTTTTAGAAAGGAAGTGTGATGGTGTAACTATTAGAGGTGGTAGGGTTTTGGTATAAATAATGGGATTCATGATTAAGGTAGAGGGATGAGGACCCAAGATGGAGGGCAAGGTTAAAGGAGGTAAAATTTGGGATTTTAGGTTTTTTTATGGTTTTAATGCCTTGGTTATTTTTGTTAGTTTTGAAGGAGGTTTTGCTACTTTATTTGTTTCAATTGGTTGAGGTTTGGTTAGTTTAGTAGAGATTTTAGATGGTTGGGTGGAGGTCTTAGAAGTGCTAGGTTGGTTCACTAAAGAAGGGGTTAGGGGTTCTAGTTTATTTTTCTTACCCTTGTCTTGGCTTTTGATAGAAGGTTTCATAATTAGAGGTTTGGTGGATGCAAATATCTATTCTTGTGAGATAGCCTTCAAAGAGGGAATATATGGTTATATAATAGGGGAGATAGGTGTGGAAGCTTCTATTTAAGGTTTGGGTATGGTTACTTCTTTTGTTTAGGTGTTCAAAGGGGTAGAAGGTAACTCTACTTCTTTCATAGGTAGAGAGAAATTAGTGGGTTGATGAGTAGGTTCTTTGTCATCGAGCATGTCATGAACCATGTTGATGGTATGGGTATTGGGAGAGCATTAAATGTTATTTCTCTTATTTTTGGTGGGAAAATGGTTTGGAAAAGGTTATATGAATATGTTGAGAGCTTGATTTGGTGGAGCATTGGGGTTATCTAATCTAATCTCCCCCTTGTCAATGAGGGATTGGAAAAGATTATTAAAATGTGTTACATCTATTAATATCATGCCCTACAACTAGATGAAAGACACAGTGGTCATTTTCATTATACCATCTTCGCACGGGGTGAGAAGGATCAAACTGTTGAGGTGGTTTAATCGGTGGAAGTTGAATGATGTTGGCTTTTAATAATTTTTTCAAAATAGAAGCATATGGTTCTCTAAGTGGAGTTAATTGATTTTGATTATTCCATGTTTGGTTTCTTTGGTTTGAAGGATTTGAGGATTTATAGGTTTGGTTCCTTGAGTTTAGTTGGTTGGTAGATGGTAGAGGTGTGGCTTTGAGGACAATAATATTATTGGTCGCTTTGTTTTTGGTATTGCTATTGGTTAGGTTATTAGGTTTGGATGAAGAGGGCTCATTGGGTTTGTAAGTTAAGTATTTAATTTTTAACTTAACTTCCCTTATTCAATGGCTATGTTTTCTAGTTTATGAGCCATGGTAAAGGCTTCATCAAATGTCCAAAAACTTTGGAAATGCAACATGGATGAAATGTGTTTTACACATGCTTGAGAAAAAAGCTCTATGAGTTTAAATTGAGGTAAGGGGAAGGAAAGTTGGTTTATTAAGCTTCTCCAATGAGTGACAAATTTGGCAATAGACTCATCTTCATATTGCCAGATAGAGTAGAGTTTGCTAATGGAGACTTTCTTGGAGATATTAATTGAAAAGTGTTCTAAGAAAGTTTTGGCTAGTTAAGCGAAGGAGACAACATAATTCTTAGGCAAGGCACTATACCAATATAAGGCTAGTCCTGCTAGAGACATGGGGATGTGCAGAGAAGCAAGGAGTCATCATGGGCAATTAGGTAACATGAGTGTTGAAATGCCCTAAGATGTTGCTGGGGGTCCTCCTTATTTTGGTACTTAGTAAATTTTGGGAGTTCCCATTGGGGAGGGTAGGCATGTATTGGGACAGATGGATAGATGGGTTCATTACATATTTGTTCATAGGAAAGGAGGTTGATGGATCTTGAAAATGAAGATTCAATATTATTAACTTTATCAATTAACATCTTTACCAAGTCAATTTGGGGTTGGGTTGGAGGAATGGTAGAATTGATAAACTGATAAGATGGTTGGGAAGAGGAAATATAGTGATAAACTGATAGAATGGATGTATGAGAGGGTTGGGTTTGAGAGGTTACTTAAGTTTGGATGGAAGGAAGTGTTTAGGGTACTGAAAGTACCAAGTTTTGAAGAGGGGTGTTGGTTGGTTAGATAGTGGTAAAAAGGGAAGATGAATGAGTAGTGGAAGTTTGACCCACAGTTGGTAGGGTATCGATGGGAAGGGGCACACTCACCTCCATGTGAGATGAGTCAGTTAGGGTTGAGGGAGCTTGAGTAGTGATCATGAAATTTGATTGGGTTTGATCTGTTAGAGGGCCATGAGTTGAGGAAGAAACATGAGAAATAGAAGGTCAAGTAGAGGTGACACCCACCATGAGGTGGTGTGGCATGTCATAAGGTGGATTCAAGAGAGGGATGGAAGAGGTTGGGGTGTGAAGGGAGAAGGTGGAAAGATAATGCTACAAGGCCAATGGGTTATTATCTAGATAGGTGGTGAAGTTAGCATCCCCTTTAGGGAACACTAAGGATCTATTAGGTGAATGAGGCATATGAGGAGAATCACGAGGTGTTGCCTCGATGTTCAAGACGTAATCCATGGGTAAAGACAAAGAAGGAGGTGGGGGTAGGCTGGTTTGGTTTCTTGCTTGTATTCAGGTTAAGACCATGTGATAAACCAAAGAGAGGCAGTTGAACCTCACACCTCAAATAAGAAGTAGTTGAAAAAAGAAAAGAAATCAAAATAAATCAACATGCTCTAGAGAATGTTAAGCCCTGGAGTTTTAATTATCTCTAGTTGGATTAAGCTTTAAATGAGTATGAAGGTGATTAGCTTAAAAAGGTGCTAAATAAAGCCATTTGAGTTTAGTTTCAACATGTTTAGGCACTCAAGAGTCAATTCTAGACTAAATTAGGTATGTGGCTTGGTACTAGGGGCTTACTCCCTACACTTCACGAACCCGAAGCTGAGCCTGGCCACTTAGCAAAAATATACCATTTATTTAGAGTTTATACTCCACCAGAGAATAGATTTGGTTAACCCCTTAGTGATTAAATCCAAGTATGAAAATTAGGTAGGGGTAAGGTTATTGCCTGGTGATGAAATCCAAGTCAGACCTTGTCTCAAGTATTATTTTGGTGTGTTGATTATGAAAGTGGTTCATTTTATGTGTGAAGAAGAAAAGTGAATCCATAATTAATTTACCTATTTAATTAAATCTACGTGAGCTAATTAATCAAGCAAACCATGAATGCACTTGATTTTAAACCAAAGGAAAATTTTGATGTCTTTGAATGAACATAGAATAATGCAAAGGTTTATTTTATGCCAAAGGAAATTTTAGATTCCAAATTGATGAGAATAGAAGAATGAAATGATTTATTTTATGCCAAAATAAATTTCAGATTTTAAATTTCATTTGATGAACATAAAATAATGTAAATATTTATTTTATGCTAAAAGAAATTTGGAATTTCAAATTTCATTTGATGAACATAAAATAACGTAAACATTTACTTTATGCCAAAGGAAATTTCAAATTTCAAATTTCATGAGCATAAAATAAAAGAGGAGAGCATGCAAATGAAAACTATGAAAATTTTGAAGAAAAGGGCACCTAGATGATGATAGGTCCCACCAGGCGTGCCAAAATGTTTCTGTAAATTTTCACTTTTTTCTTAGTTTTTTATAAGAAAAGATAGAAAGACAAGATGAAGGGTGTGTACCTAGTAAACATGCACTGATTGATGACCAGATGAAGAGAGAACTCCTTTTTGTCTTGGAAGGAATACTTGGAATAAGACAACACTACCACAAGCTTGTTGGTTAGACAAAGATGCAGGGTGGACCGCCTAACATATGCTAGATCCAAGAAGCTAAAGCTTTCTTGGATGGTTGTCAATCCAATCCCATAATAAAAAATGAAGATGATAAAATAAAATAAAGGTAATTGAATTTAAATTAATGATAAATTAAATTCTAAGTACAAAAATAAATGAAATACTTATTCAAAGAAAAATGACTAAATCTAGCACATGCTAAAACTAACCAAGGCAAGGCCATAGTTTTGGGGTTTGGGTAAAATGGTAAGGGGAAAAAGGATTTTTTTTTGGGTTGGGTAAATTATTAAGGATGAAAATAGACAAAATGGTAAATGGATAGATAATTCAAAGAAGATAATACATTAAATTTGGCAAAGAGGTGAAAGAGGTCAAGTGAGGAATATGGCAAAGAGGCAAAATGGGGTAAAGGGGTAAAAGGGTAAATGGTAAGATGAGGAAGGGATGAATAAAATAATGGTGAAGGGATTGAAAAGTTTAAGAGAATGGAGGCCAAAAGGAAATAAATAAATAAATTTAAATAACAAAATAAAAGATTACCTCAATGTTTGTAGATGCTTATTGATGAAGATGGTTTGTTGAAGATTGTTGATGAAGATGTTTTGAGGCAATTTTGGCAGAGCTTCATTACTTTGAATTGTTTTCCTAGAAGATGTGGAAGAGTAATGACCTCCTTGAAATGGATGAACACCTTCAATAAAATTTAGGTAGCAAGACTCTAACTTTTCAACCTCCTCCTTGGGTGAAGGAAAGGGGTGGTATTTGTAGTTTTTTTGTGAGGAAACATGCCAAAAGAGGGAATCTTGGAAGTATGGTGAATTTTTCCCTAAGGTCAAGGATGGGATTGGTGGAATATTCCTATGGGGGTTGTTAAGTCCCCCTACCTTGCATGCAAGTCCAAGTTTAAAAGGAATTGTGCACATGGTTTGAAAATGGGATGAAAGACTTTGTTACACCCTTATTTATCTTCATTTATGACTTTAAAGAGTTATCCCACCAAATATGGTGCCATTTTTCAAGGTGAAATGGGTGAATCAAGGTGATGTGGGTGAAGATTACAATTTGGGTTGATAAGTCTCTTATTAGGTTTAAGAAGTCCAAAATGGGGGCTCTTTATCTTTCCCAAGGTGTGAAAGGGGTAGGTGAGTCAATTTTGAAGGCTATTTTCATGTGTAAATTCAAAACCAAGTTAAATTACTTACCTTTGAGGATAAATTTGACCCATTTTAAGTGGGGACCCTTGTGATGCTTAAATGAGGTCATTAAGCATCTTGGAAAAGGGGTTAAAGGTGGGGTACCAAGCCATGTCACTTTGCCACATCATTTCACCATGTCATTTGTCATGTCATATGCCATGTCACATGCCATGTCTTTTTCCATGACACTTTCCATGTCATATGCCATGTCATCATGAATAGTGAAAGTGGGTCCCATAGTGAATAGTGATTTTAAAAATTATTTTTGAATGGTGTTTTCAAATAATACTTTTTGAATAGAAATTGGTAGAATAGGGACTTTGGTTAAGTTATGAGTGTGGTTGAAGGGGTTAGAAAGGTTTTAGGATTATTTAAGGTGGTCATGAGGCATTTAGACACTAGAATTATAAGTGTGTAGTTTTCTAGTGTCTACATCACCATCCAGATCTACTTAAGTTGATTAAGCTTATTTCAAGGAACTAGGGCTCTGATACCAATTATTAGAACACAAATATCTACTAAGAGGGTGTGAATCACTAGATTGAATAAATTAGTCCTTTTTTATTTTAATTCCGATTACAACATATATGCAAAGATCACACACACACAAATATGCATAACAATAGATGTAACATGGAAAACCCAATATGGCAAAAAACACCATGGAAATAGCTTCTAGAATATACTATTCTAATTTAGCCTCATAATAAAAACCTCACTGGTTACAACATTTAAGTGCACCAACCCTAAAGAGACACCAATCTTCTAGTTTAAGAGCTCCTACTCTAAGGAAGCACTAAATCCCTAACTGAGCACCAACTCAATTCTTCTTATGGAACCTACTATTAAAATCTATATTATAGAGCTACAACTCTAGATTAAAATATTGATTCATGAATGAATCCAATTCTAATTCTCTATTATATGTTTTTTATGTAACTACTCATAATCTACACATATATCTCTTTTCTTCCACTCTACCCCTTTGGTTGTGTGCCTCTATATTTCTCTTTTTGACACAATTCAATAACACCTCAGTAGCTCTACCTCTCTCTCTCTCAGCTTGACTCTATTAGCAGTAACAACTCTAATAACATTTACTATATCCTAGATGACATATATATATATATATATATATATGAATTATATATAGGTTTTCACATATTCTCTGTGTTCACACTTGTTTTACTAACACATCACTCTATTTTTGGACTCATTTCATATTTATTGAACAAAAATTTTCCCGCATCTTGAACTCATGCTCCACCACTATGATTCTCTATCTCATTACTATTTTTAGCATATATTGGAATCTAGTTTTGATGCACATGCCATGTTACAAAAATTTGATCAATCATTGTAATCAATCTCATTGTCTATGTTATATTTTACATCTTAACCGCATGTTCCTCTGCTTGACTATTGTGATGAGCAAACCTTTGAATACTAACCATTGATCTTAAGTTTCATAAAATGATCTGATGATCCTCATTTTATTTTCTCAAATTTATAACACATATGTTAGATCAAGTCCTAATAGGCTCATGTGCTCCATTACATCCTTATATGCTTTCAATCTTTAATGTTCTAACTTTATAAACCATCTGTTAGATCTTTTGATCTAAGCTCCTGTATGTTGTTAGATCTTCATAGTTACACAAACTTTACTTCTGTATAATGTTAAACCTCAAGCACTTGGTCTAATCTCATTTCTTCCTAAGTCTTTAGAATGAATACACTTCATCAATCTCATCAACTAGCTCAGTATTTAACTTACCTCTATCTCATTAAACATTGAGAACTTGATCCCATTAAATCCAATCACTCCATTAGATCTTCATTGCATAATCACCCACTCATTGTTTGATCTTTTGACAAGATCAAAATTTATCTCTAATAAGTTCCCTGAATATGACACTTGGCACCCTCAGATGCCTTTTGTGCACTTGTTGTCAATGCCCACATTTATAACACTTGACAACCTCATGTGCCTTTTATACATTGATGTCAGTGCCTACACTTATGACACTTGTCATCCTCATGTTAATCCTTGACTATTTGATTTTAAACTTCTCCATAGATTTACTATGCAAGCTTTGTGATTATGACACTTGTCACTAGCATATTTAATTATAGGTGCCTTTCAAAAATTGACTTTACTACACTTCATTGAATCTTCAAGGTATGATTAAGTGTCAATCATTGATAAAGCTAGGAAAAAACTTAAGTTGAGGACTTAGGAAATATAAAGTCTTAGAACATTACTTGATATGGTAATTGATAGGTTGAATGGGTCAATTTCACAATGATGAGGAAGACTTAAGTTATAACTTAAGTAACTTGTTCTTATCTATAGCCATTCAACATGAAAATATAACATGCTTGTGAATGCCATGGCTTAAACCCTTAGGGTTTAACTGATAAACCTTGTAATAGTTGAGAGTAAAGATAAATAAATTTTGAGTTCTTTTCTTCTCAATTAAACCTACAGACCATATATTTAAGATGCTCTTAAAAACCCCATAATATATCTTCTATTAATTCCTCTTCAAGTGGTCTAGAAATGGTATCTATAAAATCATGACAACTTTGTACTAAGCAACTTTAAAACATTGCCTTCTCTCCATTAATCATGCTTGATCCTTTGACATCAATGACATCCATAATTCCCCTTTTGACATCAATGACAATCATATGGCCAACATAATAGGTCAACTTAGTATTTGAGTCAGCATCTAGATCAACAAAATAAGCTATGTAGGTTGACTTAGTCTTTTATTAAGAATTTATAATAACAAACTAAGTCAAACAAGTTGAATTAATTTGTATAATTTGAAATCAAATTTCAAGGTACTTCAGTAAAACATTTGAAATCCTCATCATCCTCCAACACACTAAGGTTCCTCTCTTTCTCTCTCTGTCAATTCAGTACTTTTTTATAGTTATATTTTGTGCAAGTTTGAAATATTTAAGACTAAAATCCTACATCAAAGTAATTTGACCTAGTCAAATTTATTCTTAAATACTCTTGCTTCCACAAAACAATAGAAATCTAGTCAACTCTATTTTGTACTATTTTCATACAGTGTTATCTGAACTGACTCTATACCATTCTTAATTTTGGAATTAATAACTATTTGCTTGTAACTAATACACACCTTTTTCATCCATTTAAATGATTAGATTAGATCACATAGTCTAATTAGGTGGTTTTTCAAACTACCATTTAGATACACTATTTTGCTATTTTTGCACACAGTATTTCAATGAATTTTAGTTTATATTCCAAGAAAGGAAGAAGAAAGAAACTAGATATGGGTATGGTTGAAAAACCTATTTGATTATGTGCATGTCGAATCAAATTACTGTAAATAACTCTTTAGATTAGGAAGAATGGCCTGTAAATAAGATAGCACTAAAGTAAAGGGTTGGTTAGATAGATAGTTGGGTGGATTGCCTAGCACAAACTAGATCTCAGATGCAAGAACTTCCTCAGGAGTTGTCAATACATACATTTTAAATAATTAGGTTTATAAAATATAAGATAAAGTACTTGAATCAATAATATAAGGTACTAAAATTGAATAAAAGAAATGCTTGATAATGAAATAGGAAAAAATGACTAATTATAGCAATAAGTGGGTCAATACTAATGCTAGATAGTTTGGGTATGGTTTAAAAAATAGGTTAGGGGCATGTAAATATGTTGGGGAAAATAAATTTAGATTTGGTTGAGGGTAAGTGGGTGAAAATATCTTATTTTTATTATAGGCCATAGTGATTGTCGGTCATTGAGGTGATCATTAGTGGTTAGGGTGACAGTCGGTGGTTGGGATAACCGTCGGTGATTGGGATAGACCATTAGAGATTAGGGTGACCATCAGTGGTTACTATGGGTTGGGTTTGGATAATAAAATTCTTATTTACAAGGTTATAAATGGGATTCTAAGAGATTGGATTGGGTTATGTTGATTACAAAATACAAACAAAGTGACTGAATAAATAAAAATAAAAATTTAGCTTGTCGATGGTTGATCAGGTGAACGATTGAGGTGGTGAAGCCTAGAAAAATTCCAACAGAGTAATGATACTTGGTTGTTGTATGATGGATGGTATCACTTTGGATCTCTATTTTGGTGACTAGATCACTAGATTTTTAGAAGAATACCTATAAAAGAAACTCTAGATATAAAATCTATTGATAGTTACAAGATGATTAATTGATTCTAGACCCCTTTTTCACCTCCTTCTCCTCTCTTCTTAAAGAAAGGAAGGAGAGGTGAAACAAGACATTAATAAGGGGTACTACTTGTTATCTAATTTTAAATTTAACATGCATGGGCTTGCACACAAATTAGATAATCTAATTATAGAAAAGCAAGTTAGAGTGATGTTGGTGTTTAGGTGGTTTAGACAATAGAACCTAATCATCAATGGTCAAGGTTACCATCGATGGTTAGAGTGACCATCAATAGTCAAGGGTCAAGGGTAATTTGGGTTAAAAAGGTGGGTTTAGCCAATGGTCTAGGGGAGTTGTGACATTTATAACCATTATGTGCATATTTATGGTATTTATATTTTGCCACTTTTTGTTATGTAGTTTATATCAATGAATGACAAAACTAAAATAGAGTTCAGGTTAAAGGTTTGGTTGTCCTAAGCATGGGATGAGGTGTTAAATAATGTTTCATTAAATTTTATCTTATATTCTAAGAGAGGAAGAATAGAAACTAGATATGGGTATGGTTGAAAAACCTATTTGGTTGTGCATGCATTAAATTAGATGATCGTAGAGAACTCCTATTTAGATTGGGAGGCATGACATATAAAAAAGACAACACTAAAGCAAATGATTGGTTAGATAGATAGCTAGGTGGATTTCCTAAAACTAGCTAGATCCTAGAAGTAAGAGCTTCCTCGAGGGATATTAATCCACACATTTTTAAAAATTAAGTTTAAAAAATAGAAGATAAAGTACTTGCATCAATAATAAAAGGTACTAAACTTGAATATAATAAATGTTTTATAAATAAATATGTGAAAATGACTAATTATATAAATAAGTGGGTCAATACTAATGCTGAATAATTTGGGTATGGTTTAGAAAATAGGTTGAGGGTCTGTGAATAGGCAAGGAAAAAGAAATTTGGATTTGGTTGAGGGTAAGAGGGTGAAAATAACTTATTATTATTCTATGCCATAGTGACCATTGGTAGTTGAGGTGACTATCAATGGTGAGGGTGACCATTGATTATTGGGATAACCATCGATGGTTGGGATAGACCATTGGTAGTTAGGGTCACCGTCGATGGTTACTATGGGTTGGGTCTAGATGATAAAAGGTTGATTGATGAGGTTTCAAATGGGATTATGATAGATTGGCTTAGGCTGGGTTGATTTTGAAATACAAACAAAGTGACTGAATAATTAAAAATAGATACTTAACTTGTCAATGGTTGATGAGGTGAATGGTTGAGGTGGTGGAGCTTGGAGCAATTATAACAGAGTAATGATACTTGTTATTGTCTTATGGATGGTATCACTTTAGATCTCTATCATAATGGATGGATCACTAGATTGCTATAACACTTTAAAAAAGACTCTAGATATAAAAGTGTTTGATAGTTGTGAGATGATTGATTGATTTTGGACTCCTTATCACCTCCTACTGCTCTCTTCTTATAGGAAGGAAGGACAAGTGAAACAAGATGTTAACAAGGGGTCCTACTTGCTATCTAATTTTAACTTTGACATGCATGGGATCACACATGAATTAGACAATCTAATTATATAAAATCAAGTCAGAAATGTTGGTGTTTAGGTGGTTCAGATGGTGGAACTTGACCATCGATGGTCAAGGTGACCATCAACAGTTAGGGTGACCATCATTGGTTGAGGTTAAAGTGAAAGTTGGGTTAAAAAGGTGGGTTTAGATAGTGGTGTAGGGGATTTATGAAATTTATAACTATCATGTGTAAATTTTTAGTGTCTACATTTTCCCCTTTTTGTTATATGGTTTATATCAATGAATGACAAAACAAAATGGAATGCAAGTTAAAGGTTTAGTTTTCTCAAGTATGGGAGGAGGTGTTCCCCCTCAAATCAGGAGTTGATTAAGTAAAGAAAAATTAGGTATAGGTTTGATAAGTGGTTAAGGTGATGATAAAATGTGGGTGATAGGTTGGGCACTAAAATGTAAGCATGCACACATAGTATGAAAAAAGTGTGATATCCAAGATAACACATTAACTAGGTTTCCATAGTTGGTAAAAATTAAGATCAGTACTAAGAGGACAAGTGACAAGTGGACCACATGATCACATTTAGGCATGGAGGTTAGGAACACTTGTAAACTCAAGTCTCCTAGGTAAGGTCTATGTTTTCATGGGTATCCAAGGTAGGAAGTGCTCCTAGGGAAACACAAATTGGTCTAGTGTAGTCATGGGTATTTGAGGTAGGAAGTGCTCCTGAGAAGACACAAGTTGGTCAAGTGTGTGTAAGGTAGCACAAGTTCAAAAATAAGTCAACATGGTAATTATTTTCATTACATTCAAAAGGATTAGTCAAGATCATCACAAAACATGCATGACAATGCTGAAATGGACCAATGGTGAGGTGATGAGGTAGTTGGCATAGTAGGTGGAGAAGGTAGTCTCTATAGGTGGGCACTGAGTGTGCATACCAAAAATTTGAAAATTTGGCTGGTTAAATAAATTTTAAGACCTTGATCATTGATAGTCAGGGGCCTTAGGGTCAATTATTGGTGGTCACCTTAACTATCGATGGTCAGGGGGCAAACCCTAAAAGCACAAAGATAATATCATCGAGTGAGTCATTTTTACTCATTTTGCTTTTGTGACTTCTATGACTTTCTTCATTGGCATTTTATGCAATAATTATTGATGAGGTATTTGTTAAGTAGGTGATTGATTAGTTGAGTTGACTAATTAGACTGAGTTGGCGAGCTAAGATGTAGGGTGGATGCGGATGAGCATGTGGTGGGGTGGTAGGTCCCTAGATTTAGCCTTGATGACTGTCAAGGAATGAGGTAGGGGGTGTACTATATTGGTAGAATAGATTGTGATTTATACAAATGAATTTGAATTTGACTTGCGGTAGATTGATTGGGAGGGTAGACTTGGGTTTGTTTTTGTGTGACCTAGTTGTAGGTTTTGCTTGATTTTTAGTGGGATTAATGGTTGAATGCTCGAATTGGAAGTGATAGGTTAGTTTGGGTTAGGAGGGGTAGGAATTGGTAAAAATTTAACTGAATTGAGAAGGTTTTTTATTGGGTTAGGGTTGGGATGCTCTGTTGATGGTCATGAAAAGTGACCGTCAGTGGTCATCCTAACTATTGATAATTGATGACCATATGTAAAATGGTCACCTGACCATTAGTGGTCAAGCCAAATGGTGAAAAATCTAAGTTTAAGTTTATGGATTTTCATAGTTTTAAAAGGTAGCTTAGCTTACTAATGCTAATGATTGATGGGTAGGGGGTTTTGGTTAAGGTATAGGTGATACTTGATAAAAGTGTAGGGTGAAAGTAGGATAGGTTAAGTATTTTGAATAGGATTCAAGTTGTAGGTATAGGTTGCAAGAGGTGAATTTTCTAAGAAAAAAATAGTTTAGAGGACTGAGTTTATTTTCTAACAAACCTTATAGGCATAGGAGTAGATCTAGATGTGAGATCAGGTACCTCACATCTTTCTAAAAGATCCATTAAGGGATGACCATAATAGACTGGGCTCACATGGAAGAGGTGGGCCTTGGAGAGATGTTGCACTACTAGCACCTTTCATGGGGTGTGACAATGATCATGGCCCTCATCAAGAGATGGGATCCAACCATAAACACCTTTCTTCTATCAATTGGTGAGATGGTAATATTGCCAAAAGATGTGTACGTGATCACTCAATTACCCATATGGGGTGATCCAATATATCACATTTAGCAAGAGGAGAGGGATGAGTTCTTGGAGCTATTATATGGAGATGATCATGAGTTTATCAAATGGCATGCTTGAGGATTCAGCTACACTCTGATATACCATAGGTTGAGGGGTAAGAGGAGACTACTTATGATGATGATGATGATCATAGTATCATGCTTTGTTGTTCTATATTTGAATAGAGGTAGGTTTCCATATCTATTGCTAGGGGTATTGTTCAAGATGTTGCTAGGCTACATAGTGTTTGGTTGGGTGCTTGTGCTTTTAATTTAGATAGACAGGGAGTTGTGGGGTTTTAGAGATCACAAGAGATATGGCATCAGGATCAAGTTTATGATACATTATTGGGAATATGAGCACATTTGGGTGCTACAATTGGTAGGTATGTCATGGGAGGGTTATGCCCAGATGGAATTTTGAGTAAGTTCAAGTGATGGAGAGTTGATTTTTTCCTATCAAGAGAAGGTGGAGGTGTGGATAACATAGACTAGTTTAGAGGTGTTCTAGATGCCTTGGTTGTAGGTGATGCTATCAAGAGGCCATATGTTAGGTTTATAAAGTGGGATAGATATAGGAGACACACATTATCCTTACAGAGTTACATGTGGATCCTCGATAGGCAAGATGGGGAGGTAGAGCTCATTCCATTTAATAGGGTGTAGAGGTAGTTTGGCCTAGTGTAGGGTATCCCAAGCCCATTTCTCAAATATAGGTAGGAAGATATAGAAATCCTACTACCTAAGCCATTTCTAGTTTGGACATTACTAGATTGAGAGGAGTTTCCAACATAGTCAAAGATAGATGATGTAGGTTTTGTGGATGGTTACCTTGCATGGTATTAGGCTCTTTATATGGTAGTAGATATTGGTGGTAATGGTGGTGGTAGATAGATGATGGATGTTGACCCATATAGTAGAGGTGGTCAAATGGCATAGGTATAGGGGGTTTCCCTAGGTTCATAAGCAAGAGTGGCACTAGCCATAACACAAACTCAAGTGGTATCTTTATAGGTTTAGCTGGCTATAGCACAGGGTCATATAGATATGGTTACAGGTGAGAAGGACCAATTTAGAGATAAATTATCTTTGGTTACCTAATAGAGAGACTCTTTGAGATAGACCATAGGAATAACCACAACACCTTCAAGATCATTGGGCACTATCCCCATGGCATGGTATCTATCCACAATGGAGGAGCTACACTACTATGAGGCCATAGTCTTGAGATGTCCTAATGATCCCTAATGGGGTGAGTACAGAGCTAGTTTGGTAGGTGGTACTAGCATGGTGAAATTAGGTCATTGGGTTGCTTTTATAGGGGGATAGGTAGTTACCTTGGGAGGATAGGCACCAAGTGGAAGTGGTACCCCAAGAGATAATGGTGCCCTAATGGCATAGTCATGATATGGTTTATATTTAGTTGTATATCATTTTGATACCCACCTATGAGTTGATGCGATGAGATGTATATTTTGAGAGAGATACATGTATATTTTTGTACACACGATGATATTTGACTCATGATTTGTAGATATGATCCTCATTTATTGATTATCATTCATGGTTTCTGAGTTGATGTTTATGTTCATGATGTTGATCATTGATAATACTATATTAATTATGCTTATGTTATGGATATGGATACTGATGTGGACTCACCTAAATAGGCATATGATGAGATGGCCTTTTGTTTATGTTTATGATAATGTTTATATGATGGTTAAAGTTGGTATGTTTGATATGATAAAGGTTTGGATGATGGATAGATAATGTTATGATGTTGATCGCATGGATTATTATTTATGGTTTGTTTCTACGTGTTTTATGATGATGTTGATTATGAATATGATATGATTATGGTGTTCATGCTAAATTTAAATGAATATATGTTTCCTCATTTATATTTAGGCATGCGGTGAATTTTTTTTATTGTGTTGTTGTTCATGGATGCTATGACTTTGACATGATGATGGATATGCTAATGATGTATGTTTTTATTCATTATACATGTTGACATGATGTGGTTATGATTATGGTTATTTAAATTAAGATAAAACACATACATAAAGTTAAATAACAATGTGAGAGTGAGAATATAATCAAGAGATAAAGCTTCTAAGTGAATATATCAACCAGTTATGAGAGTAAAGAAGAGGGTATGATGTTTTATCTTTGGCAACGACTAAAAAAACACCAAAGGTGGATTAGCTTAAGTAACATAAGCCTTTTTAATGCTTCGTATTAGCATTCATTAGTTTCTCAAAAATGTATCTTGATCACATTATGTCAAGTGAGCTCAAAATCCATTGCTTATAGTGTATAAAGGAGAGATGGATGAAAATAGAACCTTCTTGTGAGACAAGCATGCCTCTTGTGTAGGTTACCAAAGAGTCAGTATAAACAAGTCTATGTATTATAAGGTGTAGATTGATTGATGTGGGAAGTCTACTCATGAGAGATGATTATATATTTCAAAATTATCATTTATGAAGGTTGATTGTGGCCTTCAAAATTACTTTAGTTTTGCATAATAATCAGTTTTTCACTTATTCTTTTGTATGGGAGGGTTGGGGAAGCTTATCAATGTAGGAAGCTTCTAATAAATTGATATACTTTGACAAATTATATACTTAGCCATCCTTCTAAGGAGTGGTCTAAGTTTGTGTGCTTTGTTTAGTGCCTTTTGATAGCTGTCCTTCAAGGGAGAAATCTACAAATGCTAGGAATGACCCATGATTATTTTTGGTTATAACTTTGCTTTTGAATTTTTATTTTTCTTGACATAGACTTTCTTATATAGGCTTAAGGGTTCACCTTTATGAAGGCAAAACTAAAATCACAAGAAGGTTGTTTTGGTGTAAAGAGGTTTTAGGTGACAACGATCATGGGAATCCATCCCATAAAAGGGGTGAAAAGTACCATGAGAATCATACCATGGGTAGAGCTATGGTATCCATTATTCAAGATTAAGCTATGATTGTGATGGATAATCACATGATTCAATTTTAATTAGTTTCCCCTAGAATAAGGAGGTGAATGTGGTTTGAAAGCAAGGGATGAGCTTAAGTTAAACAAAATGTGATTTTGATTATTTTTAACAAAAGAAATGGCATAGATGTGAAGCATTGAGGGGCTCAGGTTTTGGGTTGCCCTCTAGAGAGGATAATTGGTAAGCTCCTAATCCATACTTATGGGTTATGATATAAGGTCCAATCCAATTGAAAGAAAACTTTACCCACTTGCTTTTATCCATATTAGTGATAGGTTAATTTTCCTTTAGAATGAGGTCTTTGATATTGAATTATTGCATTTTAAGGTGTTTTTTATAAGCTTGTTTGATTCACTCTTGATATACATGAAGATGGATAAGGGTGGATAAATGATGCTCATCAAGTAGATCAAGCTAGGATAAATGGTTTTGATGATAATCCTATTCATAAATGAGATCTTGAAAATATATGTGAATTGAAGGAATTTGGACTTTGAGAGGTGAGACAACCTCCACTCTGAACACAAGAGAGAATGGGGTAGCACCCTCAGGGGTTTGGATGCTAGTTAGATATGCCCATAAGGCAAATGGGATATGCAAATGCCAATCCCCACCATATGCATTGACCATTTTATTTATCATGTTGTTAAGAGTTTTATTATAGGCTTCTACCTATCTATTCACTTAAGGGTGATAGGGAAATAAGAAACTTAACTTGATATCAAATGCATCAAAAATACCCTAGACTTGTTTATTTTTAAAATATTTGCCATTGTTGATGATAATTTAGTGAGGAACATCAAAATGGTAGATGATGTGATGATTGATGAAGTCGGTAATTTTTTTATCTTTGGTTGAGACAAGATGAATAACCTCTACCCATTTGGTAAAATATTTAGTTGTGGTGATGATAGAATGGTGTCACTATGAAGAAGGGGGGTTAATTTCACCAATAAGATCTAGACCCCATTATGAGAAGGGCTAAAAATTAGTGGATATGCAAATACTATGGCTATGTGCATGATGAAAATTAGTGTGTTGTTGACACTTAACACACTTTTTCACATAATCACAATAGTCTTGGTTAAATTTAGCATAGTAATAGCCAAGGTGAATGATGTGTTTAGCTATGGTGAGGACACTAAAATGTCCCTCATATATCCCATCATACATTTCCCTGATAGCATGAGAGGTTTCATGACTATGTAGGAAATGAAAGAGGATACCATCCAAAATACATTTATAAATGATTCTCCCCATAATGGTGTAATGCGAGGTATTTTAGATAAACATTCTTCAAGTATTTTTGGAAAGACCATAAGGAATGATGGTAATGTTAAGATAGTTGAAGGTCTACTGATACTAAAGATCAGGTTGGGTCTCCTCCACATTAAAGATGGTGGGAGAATATATTTTGAGATAAGAAGGATGGGTATCTCAATGGACAATGATATATATCTTAAAGTCAGATGGTGTAAATGAGATCTGAGAGGTGAGGGAATCCATGGTGTCAGTAAATTTGTTTATATCTCATGGGGTGGCTTGAGTATGGTAATGCTCAAATGATGTTAATATTTTGTCAACTAATTATTTTTACAATTGCAAAACATTATTCTTACACTGGTAATAACCATTGTTTTTTTTGACTCCCTAGGCTAATGTAGTTTGAAGGCCTATGACAAGGGCTTCATATTTAGCCTTATTATTAGTACATTCAAAATCTAGCTTGAAGGATAAAGGAAAAGGTTTTCCATGAAGGGAAATAAGGATAATTCCATCTCCCCCACAATGTTGAAACTTTGATCTGTCAAAGAACATGTTCACTTGATAGGTGAAGTCTACCTAAGAAAGGGTCACGATGGACTCATCGATAAACTCAAGAGGAGGAGGTTGGTTGTTTGCTAAAGGTGCTTTGGCCAATTAGTTAATAATTACTTAACCTTTAATTGACTTATGTTAAAGAAACTCAAGTTCAAATTTAGATAAAATCATGAGCCACTTGGCCATACATTGGTATTGGTATGGCTTGGAGTGCATATACTTGAGTTGGTTGGTATTGGTTATGACATAGGTTTTTTGGTTAAGAAGGTAGTGGTAAATTTTGGTTCCATGAATACCAAGGCTATAAAAAGTTTCTCGGTATGGGTGTATCAAGTCTCATACTCTAAAAACATGTAGATAATGTAGTAGATGATTTGTTCTTTATGTTGTTCATCCTGATGGGCAAGCATTGCCCCTAGGGAGTGCTTTATAGTGGATATATAAAGGTATAAAGGTTGGTCATCCTTGGGAGGGGTGAGGATAAGTGGAGACAAAAGGTACTCTTTGGGTGAATCAAAGGCCTTTTGATAGTCATCATTCCACCTAAAAGAGACATCCTTCTTTAGGAGGTGATGGAAGGGTTAACATTGGTCCAAGAGCTGAGAGATAAAGTGACAAGTGGATTGGAGCTTCCCTTGAAAACTAAAGAGTTTCTTGAGGTTGATTGGAGGAATCATGTCAATGATGGCTTTGATTTTGGCTAGATCAACTTTGATTCCCTGAAGGGAAATGATAAATCCAAGGAGATTTTCTGACAAGACCCCAAAAAGGCACTTTTTGGGGTTAAGGTCGACATGGTAATGGATAAGTTACTTAAAAATAATTTTGAGAATGGCCAAATGATCTTTATGATATTTATACTTCCCAAGAAGGTCATCCACATAGTCCTTAATGATTTTGTGGATAAGGTCATGGAAAATGTAAGTAATAACACTTTAGTATGTTGTACCATCATTCTTAGTCCAAAAAGCATGACCCTATAAAATAAGGTCCCCCATTGGGTGATAAATATAGTTTTGTGTTGATCTTAGGGGGTAATTAGGATCTGATTGTAACCCAAGAATCTATTCATGAGAGACAACATCTCATGGTTGGCTATAAGATCAACTAGCTAGTTGATTCTTGGGAGAGGGAAGTCATATTTTGGCCAAGCAAGGTTGAGGTCATAAAAGTAACATAAATGCATAGTCCCCCTATGGCTTTGGTAATAGGGATGATGATCGAGACCCATTGGGGATAGTTAATGGGTTGAATAAAATTGATGGATAAGAGACATTGAATATCTTCTTTGATGATAAGGGCTATGTAAGGGTACATGCATCAAAGTTTCTACTTAACAGGCTTGGCATCATGGTTAGTGATGATATTATGGGTAGAAATGGAGGGGTTAATTCTTGGAATGCCACTATAAGACCAAGCAAATGCTATATTTTTGTCTTGTAGGAAGGAGGGGAAGTCTTGAATCTCCTCAGAATTTAGTGATTGGCCAAATTTGACAATGTCAAGGTTTTTTAGAGTGCCCAAGTTGATTACCATGGTGGATTTGTTTAACATAGTCAAAGTCTCAAGAGGAAGGGATTTGTGGATGTAGGAATCTAATTCATCAAGATAGGTGAGAATGGAATCATTATCCTGACATTGAAAGGTATTAATGGTAGGAGAGTCATCTCCTATCATCTCAAGATGGGTCATAGGGATGGTTACAGTTGCCCCTTCCTTTCAATAAGTTAGGGGTTTGAGGCTAATCATGTTGATAAAAAAATTTAGGTGGGATGATGTCATCATCCTCACACTTAGGTGGAGAAGAGGTTGGTGAGGAAGGTATGTCTTCCTCAACAATGGTGGAGGTAGGTAATTTGGTTTTCTTTGTGGGTAGAATTAAGGCAAGGCCATGTTTCTCATGTGGCTTTCTAGTCTCAATTGAGATTAACTCGTGTGGCTTATGTTCATATCATCTAAGACTAAATCCATTCCAAACACACTTGTGGAAGTATGTCTTGTCAAACTTTGGTTTATCTATATAAGAGAAATTTTAGGTGAATGGTTGAGGTGAAAAAGAGGTGATGAAAGTGTCAAGGGGTTTGTCAAGTCCTCCATAAATGAAATGGTTTTGATAGTTTTAAGGTCTAAAAGGGATAATGGTTTTGATATTGGGGTCATAACCAAGTTGGTGGTCAAGTTTCCCATACTCTTGAGGAGTAAAAAAAGCATCAAGGGTGAGGATATGATATTCCCCAAGTGAAAGATGTTGGAATGTGGATTCCAAGTGGTCTATGGTGGGGATTTGATCTAAGGGGATTTATGAGCTAGTATATTCCTCATTGGTTGAAGGAGATATGGCTTCATCTTTCATGGTTGAGGGCTTATCTTTGGCTAATGAGGGTATGCTAGATAGAGGTAGGAGGATGTCATTGGGTTGATAAGTCATGTTTCATGATGAAAAAGGACTTGGGTTAGCTTGTATGGTGATAACCTGAACTCCATTCTTAAATTTGATGCAATGATGAAGGGTAGAGGGTACACAACCCATGGAGTGCATCCAAGGTCATCCCAACAAAAAATTATATTAGAATTTGCCTTCCAATATATAGAAGAGTTCTAGGAATGTGTGAGGTCCTAAATGGATATGAAGGAAAACAGTTCTCAAAGTAGTGGCCATGGTATCATTTAAGGATTAAAGGATGATAAAGGTTTTAGACATGACATTATTTGGTATTTTGAGTTTATCATAGGCATGGGAGGAGATGATATTAATGTTTGATCCCCCATCAATCATGACCCATTTGATGTGGGTTTGTTTGATGTAGATAGTGATGAAAATAGGGGGGTCTAGGTCATCAATATGGATCAGAGGTATTTATGAATCCTTGAAGGTGACAAGGTTGGAGATTTGGAGAGTACCAACAAAGGTTGCCATAGGTTGAGGGTCTTCAAGTTGGACCTCTATAGATTATAATGCCTCTATCATTACTTGGTGATGATGAGATGTGGTAGAAATCAACTCGTATAGGCTCATGTTTATTGGGGTTTGGTGAAGTTATCTGAGAACTACTCTTCTAATTGATTTAGAGGGGTTGGATTGAGAGATAACCAAGATAGATACCTTGGGTTTTGTTGAAGGTGAAAGTGCTTGATTTTGACTTAGATGGGAGGTGGAAGATGGTTATATCCATGGGATAGACACTTTTGACTTCTCCTTATCCTTTTACTAAGTGTGTGATCATATGACCACATGGATAGTATGGATGGAGAAAAGAGTTGGGGTAGGAGATTGGTTTGGTTCCCCACCACTTTGAGGTGAGAGTGGGGGAGTAGGTAGGAATTGGGTAGTGGTTTTTGGTTGTTAGACTGGTAGTAGGCTCATTTTAGGTTTGTCTATTAATATATCACCCTCATCATAAAGCTGATGGATTATGGTTTGGAGATTTTTGTAGTTCTTCATGTCATGCCCAGGTGTTGTATGATAGGAGCATACTTGGTGGTCATTATACCAAACTAGTTTTAGACCAAGAGGATCAAATGGTATGATCAGAGGTAAGGTCAAGCAAGAAGCTTGAAATAACCCTTGGAAAATAGTTGAGTAAGCCTCAACTAAAGGTGGTGAGGGTCTAGAGGTTTTGGCCTTGGTTGGTGGGATGGAAGTCTTTTTAGAAATAGGCTTGGTGGTAGAGATCTTAGGCAAAGTATCATTCTTAATTGATGATTTTAGTGTAGGTAAGGAGGTTTATATGTTGGAGGTAGGAGATGTTAAGGTATCTAGGTTGGTTATTGATGGCTCGATAGAGATGGGCATGACAAAAAGCAAGAGTGATGGTGTAACCAAATGTGGTGGTTGGGTTTTGGTTGAAACAATTTGCTTCCCAATAAAAGTAGAGGGATGAGGCCCCAAAATAGAGAGCAAGGCTGAGGGAGGCATAATTATAGTTCTCTAGCCTTTTGGTGGCTTTACCTCATTGGTTTATTTGGTTTGGTATTTGGTTGGTGGGTCTAGTGAGGTTATCTCCAGTTTCAAGGATGGGTGATTAAGGCTCTACATAGGGAAGATGCCAAGATTTTTGGTTGGTTTGGTTGAAGTGATAGATGATGATTTGGTTATTTGGGATTTGTTTTATTTGGATGGTTAAGAAATGGTTTGGTTGGTAGAGGTTTTTATTGGTTCAGTTGATGTGACAGTAGGTTGGATAATAGAAATGATGGGTTGGTTCATCGAAGATGTCGTTGGAGGTTATTATTTGGTGATGTAAGGGAGAATTAATTTTTTCCAAAAGGTGGATTGATCCATGTCAGGTTTGAAGATAAAATCTAATCCATGAACTAGTCTAGAGATTGGTTTATAGACTTGTCTTATTCCCTAAGTAGTGGGATTGAAAGATAAACCCATAGGTTGAGAAAGGGGAATGTTGACCTCATCTTTTTCCTCAATCAAAGGATGCAAGGTTTGGATGGGTGGATCCTCTATGAGAGGTATGGATATTGTGGTTTATTCCTTAGGAATGATCTCCAAAGGGGAAGTGAATTTTTTATTGGTTAAAGGAGGAGGTACAGTGCTGATGGTTGCTTGCTCAGGTATATCAGTTTAAAAAGGGGTTGATGATTTCACTACCTCAATAATTAGAGGAGATGAAAAGGTTACTTCTATGGTTTGGGTCTCCAAATGAAGAGAAGGTAATTATTCTATCTCAATAAGTAGAGAGGCAAAGAACAAGTAGATTGGTAGGTTCTTCAGCATTGAGTGTGTCAAGAACCATAATGATGGTATGGGAATCATGAGAAGACTCAACTTTATTGCTCTCATTTTTGGTAGGTGCATGGTTGGGAAAAGGTTGTTTGAAAATGTCAAAGGCTTGGTTCAGAGGTGCATTGGGGTTTTCCAACACAAGCTCCCCCTTGTCAATGAGGGTTTGGACAACATTTTTGAAAGTATTACACCTACTAACATCATGTCTAACTACTCGATGGGAAGCACATAGGTTGTTCTCATTGTACCATCCAGGTGCAAGATGAGTAGAATAAAATTATTGAGGGGGTTTGATGTGAGGAAGATATATGATATTAGCTTTTAGAAACTTCTCCAGGATTGAAGCATAAGATTCCCCAAGTGGAGTAAATTGATTTTGATTATTTTGGTTTTGTTTTCTCATGTTTTGTTTTGAGGAGTTAAAAGAGTTTGGTTGATTGATAGATGGTGGAGGAGAAGTCTTAAGGATAAATACATTTGTACTTCCCTTAATTTTGGCATTGGTATTGGTTTGGTTATTTGTTTTAGAGGAAGATACCTCATTGGTTTTGTAGATAGAGTTTTTATTTTTCAATTTTAACTTTCCTTCATTGATGACTCTGTTTTCTAGCTTACATGCCATGGTAAAATATTTGTTAGAGGTTCTAAAGATCTAAACATGTAATGTAGAAGATATGTGTTTGGCACATGCCTGAGAAAAAAATTATATTATTTTAGGTTGGGGTAAAGAGAAGGAAAGTTGATTGATTAGGCTTCTCCAACAGGTACAAAATCAGCAATAGATTCATCATCAAATTACTAGAGAGAGTAAAATTCAATGATGGAAGCTTTCTTGGAGATGTTTATTGAAAAGTGATCTAGTAAAGTTTGAGCTAGATGGGTGAAGGAGAAGAGAGAGTGTTTTATGATGGCACTGTAACAATCTAGTGTTGGACCAGATAGGGAATGGGGAAGGTATGAAGAAGGAGAGCATCATCATAGGTAATTAGATAACATGAATTCTTAAATACCTTGAGGTACTATTGGGGGTCCTCATTAATTTGGAACTTTGTAAAAATTAAAAAGTCCCATGAAGGAGGATATGGTCTTATAGGGACATATGGGTGAATGGGTTCATTACAGATCTAGTCATATGATAAGATGTGAGCCCCAAAAATGGATGAATCTAGAGTGGTCATTTTATCCATGAGCATTTTCATCAAATTTATTTGGGGTTGTGTCTCTAAAAATTTGTGAGGTGTATATTGTTGTTGTGTTTGGGTGACATATTGATAATTGGTATGAGGTTGAGGAGATACCACATATTGATATGTGGACATAGGTGGTTAGGTGGATGATATATAGGGGTAAGTGGATGTAGGTGGATGGGTAATGGGTATAGGTTCATGCCCTTGTGGGTTAGGGATGTAACCCAAGCTGGGTGTGATGGGCACCTATTGAGAGGTTAAGGTAGGTTAGGTAAGAACTATGGTTGGGCTTGTAATTAAAGGAAAGGTGGTGACCTTTGTACTAATTGATGGTAAGGTAAAAGGTATAGACACCACAAGATTTTGAAGTGGAGTTGTGACTAATGGATTTGGGGTAGCCAAAAGAAGGTTGGAAATTCTAGCATTGGGTACCCCCATGGTGAGGGGAGTATAGGTGGTTAGTGGTTGGGTTATTCCTAGGGTAGAGGAGTTATTGGTGGTGATGGAAGATGTAAGGGTGTTGGTAGGTTGGGTAGATTGGTTTTCCACAGTAGTATTAAAGGGATTATTGGTAGATGAAGATTCTTGGGTAGTCAATGGTTGGGTGGTGAATGTGATAATACAAGTGTTCCCCATAAGGTGGGTCCATAGGTGGAACCAAAGAAAGGGTATGGTGAGGCACGGTGTTGAGATAATGTTGAAGGGCCACATGATTGTTATCTAAGAAGGTGGCAAACTTTGTATCTCCTTAGGGAACTACCCAATGTAAAGAATAACTTCCCAAAGGGTGAGAAGTGTCTTCTAGTTAGAGATGTACTCCATGGATGAAGAGGTATAACAATTTGATTGGTTTGGTGATGGTTTTTATTGTGCTAGGTTCTTTTGCTACTGGTGACTTAGGACCATACAAGATAAGGGAGAGAGAATAAAAAACAATCTTACCACTCAAATAGAGAGAAGACAAAAAATGAACAAGGAATTCAAACGCACACTAAAAAGTATGTTATGTCCTAAATTTCCTTTTAGTCTCTCTTTTGGCTTATGCCTTAAACTTTAAGAATCATGTGACTAAAATTGGCTTGTAGGGTAGGTACTAGAAAAGAAGCCTATGGTTGGTTTTAGGTTGTGTTTAGGATCTCAAAAAGGATCTGTATTGGAAATCAATACATGGCTTGGTATTGGGGTCTACCCCCTCACTTCACACACTACAGTGATAAGGGTGTCAGGTGCTTAACTAGTATATATCAATTTCCAAAGTTTATACTAAACCAAAGAGCTGAGTTAGTTCTCCCCTTGGTAATGACCTCCAAGTAGGATTGTCAAGAAAGGGTAAGGTGACCACTAGGTGATGAAATCCCAGTCAAGCCTTATGTCAAGTTATTTAGATGTTTGATTGATGTAGGTAGTTTGGTTTATGTGTGTGATAAAAGTGATGCTCGATTGAATTAATTTCTTTAATTTAGCTAAGTGAGCTAAACTTGCAAGAAACCAATGAATACAGTTGATTTTAAACCCCAAAAAAATTAATTCATTTATGAGCACATAATAGGGAAAAGAGTATGTAGATGCAAGCAAAAGAAACCCAAGTAGATACTCAAGGGTCCCACCGGGTGTGCTAAAATGTTTTAGTGAATTTTAACTTATATTCCAAGAAATGAATAAGAAAGAAACTAGATACAGGTATGGTTGAAAAATCTGTTTGGTTGTGCACATGTTGAATTAGATGATCATAGAGAATTCCTCTTTGGCTTGGGAAGAATGAATTGTAAATAAGACAACACTAAATCAAATAGTTGGTTAGATAGGTAGATGGGTGGATTGTCTAACACTAGCTAGATCTCAAAATTAAGAGATTCCTTGGGGACTATCAATCCACACATTTTAAACAATTAATTTTATAAAATAGAAGATAAAATACTTGCATAAATAATATAAGGTACTAAAATTGAATACAAAAAATTCTTGATAAATAAATAGGTGAAAATGATTAATTATTACAATAAGCAGGTCAATACTAATGCTAAATAGTTTGGGTGTGGTTCAAAAAATAGGTTGGGGGTCTGTGAATAGGCTTGGGAAAAGAATTTGGATTTGGTTGAGGGTAAGCAGGTGAAAATGGCTTTTTATTCTATGCCACAATGACCATCGATGGTTGAGGTGACCATTGCCAGTTAGGGTGACCATTGGCAGTTACGGTGACCATTGGCAGTTAGGGTGACCATTAGTTGTTGGGATAACTATCAATAGTCAGGGTGACCATCAGTGATTACTATGGGTTGGGTATTTATAATAACAGATTGATTAACAAGGTTCCAAATGGGATTCTAAGATATTGGCTTAAGCTAGGTTGATTGTGAATTATAAATGGAGTGACTAAATATTTTTTTAATTAGAAAATATACTGAGAGTGGGGTGAATCAGTATATTATATATCTTATTTTTTAATCAAATTCATTTTCTTTAACCACTTAACCACACATTCAAGATATGCAATAAAACTAAAACAATAATATGCACCACACGAGAGAGAGAGAGAGAGAGAGAGAGAGAGAGAGAGAGAGAGAGAGAGAGATTTACATGGAAACCTAAAGTGGAAAAAACCATAGAGAACAATCTCAAGTATATGAATGAGCACCAACTCAAATTACAAAGTTCACAAGCACTAACTTGTAGGAGCACCAACCCCTTTTCCAAGCATCAACACCATAACTTATTGTGAGCACCAACCCACAGGAGCACCAACCCCTTGTAAAGATTTATGAGAACCAACCCATAGGAGCACCAACCCCTCTTGTGTATAAAACACAACTATCTCTCATTGTTTTTTACTTAATAAATGATAGAACTCTACAGTATCTCTTGCTTTTCTCTCTTTAAAAAAATACAAACCATGCACTCTCTTTCATATTACAAATGGCTTCTCAAGCCTTTATTTATAACTTTCCAAATGACCTTTGAAATTCACCCTTTGTGACCCTTCAATCCTCATGGAAAATGGTGCCAAACTTGCATGACCCTTCATATCCTTACATTTGAAAATTCATATGGTGACCCTTCATAAGCAAAAGTGTCATTTCCTCTTTTGTCTTTATCTTGGTGACTTTTTGTATTCCTCAAAGTGTCTTTTCAAGGAAAAATGTGCCATACCCTCTTTTATCTTCACATGGTGACTCTTGGAATTCCTCAATATGACTCTTCATGAGAAAATGCATCCCATTCCTTTTTCATCTTTTACCTCATGATTCTTTGACTTCTCCATGGGCTCTCTTTTGAATTATATGCAACCAAAAATATATTCATTAATATTAAATAAATATTAACACATATTAGCTAAGATATGAATATTAAAAACACCATTAAATGCAATGGGGCCTTTATCACCAATAATGCTATACCTTTGACATCAATGACATTATTTACAACAATATCCCCCTTTGTCATTGATGACAAACTCAAACTAAAATTGCCACATCCTAAAACTTGTACACACTACCATCTAAAAAACATATAGTAACTCCCCCTTATTATAACAACTTGTATCTATTCTTTGTACTAGTTTTTGCACCTGTACCTGTACCTATTATTCTCCTCCTTTGATATCAATGGCAAAGGGCCTACCTAGAGATAACACTTAGCTCCCCTTCAACTGATGTTGAACCTCAATGGCAAGAAGTAAAATGAATTACTCCCAACTTCTCCCACAGATACTCAAATGTGTCTTTTGGTAGTGCCTTTGTGAAAATATCTACAATCTACTCTATAATATTGATATACTCCATCTTAACCTATTGATCTGTAACCTACTCTCTCAAGAAGTGATATCTAATGGGAATATGTTTTTTTCTTGAATGCATCACTAGATTATTCAAAATATTAATAGCACTTGTGTTGTCACAAAAAATAGAAATAGGTTTATCATATTTTACCTTGATATCTTCCAAAGTTTTCTTTAACCAAAGAACTTGAGTACAACATAATAACACTGCAATATGTTCTTCTTTAGATGTATAAAGTTATACTGAATTCTACTTCTTGCTTAGCCATGATACTAAGCTATCACCAAGGAATAAAGCTCCTCCACTTGTACTCTTTCTATCATCCAAGCACCTTGCCCAATCTAAATTTGTATAAGCAACCAAAGTGAAATATCTACCTATGGAATACCACAATTCATAATCTAATGTCCCCTTTATATATCTGAATATTATCTTCACTAAATGAACATGACTATCTTTTGGAGATGATTGATATCTCGCAACCATACCTAATGCATGCATGATGCCTGGTATTGATGCTGCCAAATATAAAAGATTACCAATCATAAATCTATATAAAGATTGATCTATAATAGGTGAATCTTCATCCTTGCTCACCTTATTTTCTATACACATTGGTGTGCCGAATGGTGCACAATCCTTAAAACCAAATTTCTTCAACATTTCCTTGGCATATTTACTTTGAGATATTAAAATTCCTTTATCTGACTAAAATATTTATAATCCTAAAAAAATGACAATTCTCTAAGCATATACATCTCAAATTATTTTTGCATATTATTAGAAAATTATTTTGTCATATTTTCAATGTTTCCTCTAAAAATGATGTCATTAACATATACCAAAACAATCAATTTATGCTTACCTTCTATTTTGATGTAGAGATTACTATCAACAAATCCTCTCTTGAAACCTTGATCCTGTAGGTACTTATCAAGTCTTACATACCAAGATCTAGGAGCTTGTTTCAATCCATACAATTCTTTCTTCAATATACATACATGGCTACTAATATTTAAGAGAATAAATCCCTTAGGATGTTCAATGTAGACCTCTTCTTCTAGATTTCCATTTAGGAAGGCAAATTTGACATCCATCTGAAACACTTTAAAATTTTTAAACAATGCATATGCAAGAAACATTCTAATAGCCTCTAACCTTTCCACTGGTGAAAAATTTTCTTCAAAATCTATTCTCTAAATTTGAGCATATCCTTTACATACTAATCTTACTTTATTCCTGGTCACTTCTCCATTTTCATTAAATGTATTTCTATATACCCATTTTGTTCCTATCACATTGTGATCTTTTGGTCTAGGCACTAATTCCCAAGTATCATTCTTTTCTATCTAATTTAATTCTTCATCCATAGCCTTAACCCAATGCTTATCATGTCTAGCTTTTAAAAAGAATTTTGGGTAACAAAGAGAAATTAACTTGCTCAGATTCACTTACCATCATTCTTCTAGTGTGAATTCTTTCATTTATGTCCCCGATGATGTCACTTTCATTATGATTTCTCTAAACATATTTGGATGGAGTTTTGGTTTCCTTTTTCTCCTTCTTCTCATCTTCATCTGATTATTCAAAACATTCCTCTTCAATGATTTCAAGAATGTCTACTAGATCACTAATTCTTTGTGTTCCATCTTCATTTATCCTGACACTTACACTTTCAACAATTTTCTTTGTTCTTTTGTTATAACATTTATAAGCTTTATTTTTGAAAGAATAACTAAGAAATATACCTTCATCTGCTCTAGATTCAAACTTCTTAAGTTTTTTGTCAGTTCTCTTTATGAAGAATTTGCTACCAAAAACTCTAAAATAATTAATTGTTGCTGATTTGTCTTTCTATAGATCATAAGGAGTCTTGTCACTATTGACTCTCAATAATGATTTATTTTGAATATGCACTATTGTAGTAATTTCCTCTATCCAATATTTATCTAGTATCCTACATTCATTTAGCATTGTCCTAACCATCTCCTAAACTATTTTGTTTCTTCACTTAACTACTCCATTTTGTTGTGGAATTCTGACTACTGAATAATGTCTCTTTATTCCATGGTCTTCACAAAACTCAATAAATTGATATAATATGAATTATCCCAATTTATATGATCTTAGACACTTAATCTTCAAATTGATTTCATTCTCAACTAATGCTTTGAAATGTCTGAAAGCTTCTGATTTTTTCTATAAAAATATTACCCAAGTCATACATGAAAAATCATCAATAAACAACATGAAATATTTTTCACCTTAAGTACTTTAAGTTCTCATAGGTCCACATAGATCAGTGTGAATAAGCTCTAACATCTGAGTGGTCAACTACTCTATTGTTTTGAACCACTTTCTGGCCTATTTCCCATGCTGACAAGGTTCATAAAGTGTGTGGCATGGCTTTGTAATATTTGGAATATTTTTTACTGCTTACTTTTTGTTGATGTTGACAAGATTTTCAAAATTTATGTGACCCATTCTCCTATACCATAGCCAAAAAATTTCAATTTGACTCAAAAAACATCTTTAATCTTTGATGTCTGATAACATATACAAATTATTGCATGTTCTCTGAACATCTATAATCAACACATCTGAATCTTTTCTCCTAATTTCATAACCTTTTGCATAAAACAATAGTGTGTGCCTTGATCACACATTTAACTTACACTCAAAATATTATGCTTAATACCGTATACATACAAAACATTTTCCATTTTAGTTCTACCATTATCTAAACATAGTGTACCTTTTCTATCAATTCTAGCAGTAGTATTATCTCTGAAATTCACTGTACTACCATTGATCTTCTTCAAGGTTATGAACTTAATTTTATCTCTTATTATGTGCCTAGAACATCCACTATCAATGAACCATGTCTTTTCTTTATTTATTGTATGCAAAGCTATCTGTACCAATATAGATGTTTTAAGTTGTTTCTTCTGCCATGAACTTGTTTGAACTTTTTTATTGATGAATGGAGCCTTGAAAATCTAGTCCTTCTTGACCGAATCAAACACACTTCTATAGTACCAGGATATGTATCTAAAATTATTGCACTTGTAACATATTATGGTCTCTTTATTAAACCCTGATAGAGGACCAAAAGAGTTGTGGCTTCTGCTTGACTCTGCATGACTTTCCTTCTCCTTATTTCTAAAATTGTTAGCCCTTTTTTGACATTCTATTTTCTTCTGACCATATCCATTATAATAAAATATAAACCACAAAAATAGGACCTATTTGTGTATCTTTGACCTGATTGGCTTTTGTAGCTTTGTTCCCTCTAGACTTCTTTGTTTGAGATGTCCTCTGTATTCTTAACTTATTCCCTTTTTATTTCTTCTTTTGTAAGAGCTTCAGCATAGCTCTTTATGTTTTCCTTGTCTATGAAAGTAATGGCAACCCCTTTCTATTTTTAAAATCCAATACCTATCTTATCTAACATTGATCTTTGATTTTCTAATATCTTATTCAATATATTAGTGTTATTCTCAAATTTTGAATCATTGGTTGCTCTATCATTGATTATTGTATTTGTTGTCTCAAGATTTGTTTTTAAAGAAGCATTTTTAATAATATACCTTTCACATTCTTTACTTACTATTTTCAACTGTGCCATTAGATCTTCTTCATTCTTCTTGGCTTTTTCAAAGTGTGCTTATAGATCTTCAATTATTTCCTTTGACTTCTTTTCATTTTTCTCAATCTAGAGATTTAATCTTTGATTCTTTTTTTCAAGAGATTTTAACTCTTCTAAAGCACAAATGAGTTCTTTCCAGATTCACTTCAGCTTCATTTTTTTCTTCTTCTTAATCATCTATACTTTTTCTTGTGGAGGCATATTTATGTATGGCCATGAATAGAATATCTTCTTCTTCTAAATCATTGACTCTACTATCTTCAACTAAGCTAAGATCTTTAGAATACAATATTTTTCTTGAATTCCTTCTTGAATTTTCCTTTTAAATTCTTCTTGTATGTAGACTTTCCTTCTTCATCATCACCATTACCCTTATTAGGGCACTTAGCTACAAAATTTCCAATCTTTCCATAATTAAAACATTTGAAAGGTAATTTTTCTTGATATTTACCTGTGCCCTTTTTCAGCTTGTAAATAAATAGAGCTCCATTGTCATCTTCATCATCGTTAGAACTGTCACTTGATTCTTGAATCTTAGCCTTCTCTTTCTTTGATGTCTTGAAAGTAGCTTCTCTCTTTGAGGGTTTCTCTTGTTCGATTTGTATCTCATATGCCGTAAGAATACCATGTAGCTCATCCATCTTTAGCTTGTTTAAATTCTTAATCTCTTCAATTACCAAAATTTTTACATTATATATCAATGGTAGAGATATCATAAATTTTTGAACCATAATTGATTCTTTTAACTTTTCTCCAAGACCTTGAATCTAATTAACTATTTGATCAACCTATAAAAGATAACTTGCTATATTTTCTTCCTCTTCCATCTTCAAACTCTCAAACTATCTTTTGAAAGTCTGAAGCTTAGCTTGTTGAACCTTTCCATCACCTTTGTAAATATTTTCAAGTTTTACCCAAGTTTCATGAGTAGATTTACATTGCATAACTTTAACAAATTTTGATTCACATAAACCACATAAAATAGCATTTAAAGCTTTAGCATTATTTTCACTTGCCTTCTTTTCTACCTGAGTAGTTACAAGTGATTGTGGCTCTTCATATTCCTCCACCACTATGTTCCATATGTCAAATCCAAGGGCCATCAAATAAATCTTCATCCTTATTCTCCAAAAAACATAATTTGTCCCATCAAACAAAGGTGCCTTATTTGTAGAAAAACCTTCATGTGATCCAACCATCGTGCTTTTCTGATCTACCTTCAAGCTGTAAAACTTTTCCAAAAGGAACCTGCTCTAATACCAATTGTTAAGCATGAAATATACTAAGAGGGGGGGTGAATCAATATATTATATATCTTATTATTTAATCAAATTATTTTTCTTTAACTACTTAATCACACATTCAATATATGTAATAAAACTGAAATAATAATATACACCACACAAGAGAGAGAGACACCATATTTTTATGTAAAAACCCAAAGTAGGAAAAAGCATAGAGAACAATCTCAAGTATATGAATGAGCACCAACTCAAATTAAAAAGTTCACAAGCACCAATTTGTAGGAACACTAAACCCTTTATCAAGCAACAACATAGAAACTATTTGTGAGCACCAACCCACAAGAACACCAACCCCTCTTGTGTATAAAACACAATTATCTCTCAATGTTGATTACTCAACAAATGATATAACTCTACAATATCTCCTACTTTTCTCTATTTGAAAAAAAATACAAACCATGCACTCTCTTGCATATTACAAATAGCTTCTCAAGCCTTTATTTATAGCTTTCCAAATGACCTTTGGCATTCACCCTTTGTGACCCTTAAATCCTCATGGAAAATAGTTCCAAACTTACATGACCCTTCATATCCTTACATTTGAAAATTCATATGGTGACCCTTCATAATAAAAATCATCCTTTCCTCTTTTGTCTTTATCTTGGCAACTTTTCATATTTCTCAAAGTGTCCCTTCATGTAAAAATGTGCCATACCCTCTTTTGTCTTCACATGGTGACTCTTGGAATTCCTCAAGATGACTCTTCATTAGAAAATGCATCCCATTCCTCTTTCATCTTTTATCCCGTGACTCTTTGACTTCTCCATGGGCCCTCTTTTAACTTATATGCAACCAAAAATATATTCATTAATATTAAATACATATTAACACACATTAGCAAAGATATGAATATTAAATACACAAATGCAATGGGGCCTTTATCACCAATAATGCTAGACCTTTGACATCAATGAAAATATTTCCAACATAATTAAAAATAGATACTTAACTTGTCAGTGGTTGATTGGGTGAATATTTGAGGTGGTGGAGCTTAGAGCAATTCCAATAGAGTAATGGTACTTGGTTATTAGCTGATAGACAATAGCACTCCAGCTCTCTGTCATGATGGTTGGATCACTAGATTGCTAGAAGAACACCTACAAAAGAAACTCTAGATATAAAAGCTCTTGATAGTTACAGGATGATTGATTAATTCCAGACCCCTTTTCACCTCTTGCTATTTTATTCTTATAAGAATTAAGGAGAGGTATAATAAGACATTAAAAAGGGGTCCTACTTGCTATCTAATATTAAATTTAATATGCATGGGATCACATATGAATTAGATAATCTAATTATATAAAATCAAGTCAGAGTGATGTTGGTGTTTAGGTGGTTCAGATGGTGGAACTTGACCATCAATAGTTGAGGGTTAAGGTCAAGTTGGGTTAAAAAGGTGGGTTTAGCTAGTGGTCTAAGGGAGTTGTGACATTTGGAACCATTGTGTGTGAATTTATGATGTCTGCACACACTACCAAATCACACAATATTCAAAACACATTTAACATTTATCTTCTACATTCTTACCTAATTAGATTTCATCACCAAAGGGGAAGCCGACTTGGTTTTATGGCCAAGTATAAAAACATGGTTAATGGTATATATTAACAAATCACCTGACACCCTTATTACTACATGATTGTGAAGTGAGGGGGTAGGCTCCAATACTAAGCTAGTACCATTTCCAATATAGATCTCTTTCAACCTAAACATCCTGAAACCATCCATAGATTGATTTCTAGTTCCCTATTTTCAGCCAACTTCCTTATCACACTTAAAATAACACTTTATATAATAATCTAAAAACACTCAAGATGACAACTTAGTTAGAATTTACCATTTTAGTTGATTGCTTGCTCTCTAGTTATTATGTGTTGCATTTTAAAAACTTGAATTATCTAGTGTTGGTGCAAGGTTTTGTGTTGTGTGCCCCAATTGGATCATTCTCATTGATCCAATTGTTTATGTGTTATTTTCTATTTTTTACTTCAATTACATTTCAAAATTTTCCCTACTTTTAGTACACTGATGTTCTATTTGACATAGTCCCTTATCTGACTATGTTTTTCCCTATCTACAGTACTAAGTTGACCTAGTCGACCCTGTACTTTATTTTACTAGTAAAGTTATAGTACTAAGGTGACCTAGTTGATCCTATATCCTTATCAGAGTATGAGTTTTCTTGTTTACATTACTAAATTAACTTGGTTGACCCTATACTCTTTTTTTCTAGTTAGGTTATAATACTAAGTTGACTTAGTCGACCCTGTATCCTTCTTTGTTCAAATTCCTACCTTATTTTTAGTACTAAGTTGACCTAGTTGACCTTGTACTCTTATCTATCTCTTTGATTATAAAACATAGTCAACCTAGTTGACTCTTTATCCTTCCTATCTCTTTGCTTTTACATTAGCTTTGTCTTCCTTAATCTTTCTCCTTCATCACGAAATTCCTATTTGAAGACAACACTGAGTTTAATTCAATAGATATGATGAGTTTTACCAACCCCAATAGGTTCTCCCATAAGCAAATTATAGCTCCTACCCTAGATGAAATTAATGTGCATGTATCCACTCACACTACAAATTATGGGACCTCTCCTCATTCTTCTTCAGTTCACAATCCCCTCTTCTCATTTAAAGATAAAATTGAATTAGAGTATACCCAAGAAATGTTCTTCTTCATCAATGAGTTTCCTCAACGTCAAGGAAAATATACTTTTACTATTTACCATCTCATGATAAGTGGTCAAGTTGAGGATCCCCATTCACCTTCTCCCACATTCTCACACAAATTTGGGGACACTAGCTTCTTTGCTTCTCAACCTCTTACCTTTATTTTGACCCTTTCTCATACCATGACATCTTCCTCTTTGATTTCATCCACCTCCATGCCTAGTATCTATACTAACATGGTAGATTTTATATCTATTGGGCCTCTTATAAGACCCAATATTCTAAATTCTTCCACTAGTGCATCATTTTATATGGTAATCATGCATCTAGTGTTGCTGGTTCTCATCCCTCTACTAGTACATCTTTTTCTACACAATCAAATCATGCTACTAGTTCCTCACCAAAAATTCTTGTAAATCTACTACTAACACCCATAATGGTACCTATTATCTCCAAATCTTACACCCTATAAGAGGTTGTTCAAGCCTCTTCAATATTTGGTCAACATGGGAATACTTCTAGGTGTGTGGGGCACCTATAGTGGAAGTAGACCTCGGGAATTGAAAGGGCTAACTCCATAGATATGACTTGATGTGCTTATGCTACTAAAATTGCCTATTATGGGTGAAAAGGAAGATACATAAATCAAACCTAAAATATGAGTTGATACACCAAGAGTTACTTCCATTTATACACTTGGAATTTTCATAATGAACTAAGACAACCAAACTATCCTCAACACCATTAATAGAGCTCCCTAGCATAAGTGTTTCTCATGAAGGAAAATAACAAATCAAAAAATGAAGGAAAGTAGAGGGAAGGTTAGATATGACACTACCAAATTCATACACACTTCAAGAGTCTATTTCAGTAGCACACACTTCATGAAACCTGTTAGGAGAGAAATCATTTGTAGCAACATATTTAAGGATTACATGAAAACAAGATGAACTCAATCTATACTTGAAATTTAAGATGGAACACTTTAACACGTAGTGAAAATGGGCTTAGATTATAACCAAATTACTTCTCATTAACTTAATTACAAATCAAGGTACAATTTTGGTAGGGTTTCACCATACCAAGAGTTAAAATCCCTTTCAATAGCCAAAATGGCTCATACTTATAGAACTTGGAAGATGAGGGAGAAAGGAGAAGTTGAAGAGGCACAAGGAAAAGTGACCAAAGGTGAAAATCAATTAAAATTCATGTTTATGAAGTGTGAGAAGATTCATAAAATTGATTTACACATCATCTCATCCCAAATTAACATCTTCTCCAAGTGTGGTGTAGCAAATATTCTCAATCATTTTCTCTTGCAAACTACCTTCATCTTAGACTTGTTTTATATCATTCCAAATCAAGTTAGGACAAGTGTCTCATGTATGTTGATGAGAGGGAGTTATAAATATTATTTCATTTGCATTTGGAGTTTCCTTCATCATAAAATTATCTTACATAAGCTCATCATCACCTTACAACCATGATCACTCACTAATAGGCATTCCATGACACTTGGCAATAGAATATTTAAATCTTCCCCAACTAATCCATACCAAGGGTCTTTTGACACATTTTAGGACACTTCATATGCTTGGATTCATTATAAACATCATAAAAGGCCACCAAACTTGAGTTTCCACTTTGTCCACTATGTCATTCTAGATGCTAGTTTAGATAGGCTAGATAGAGAGAGTTAGTAGAGGCACTTGTGAGTATTTCCAAGGTCTAAAAATGGCATGGATTATTGGCTCAAGTCCCAAGATACATTTAAAAGTGATTGGAATATTATGGTCATCTTCAAGACCTATAAAACATAAAAAACTATCAAGGAAACTTTTTTCCTACATCACTTGTATGGATTTCATATAATAAAATTCCATTTCTTTGACCCTCATAGAGTTTACAACAACTTTTATTTTATACTTATGGTTATATTTATCCATTTGGAGGCACTTTTAGGCTCATTTTCACCATCAGGTCCTAAAATATGATTTATACTGATGGAGTTTGTAGTTTTGATGTAGGAGTCTGTAGCTAGACTGATGGAGTCCATAGATTTTTTGATAGATTCAAAATCTATAAAATACCCCTACAATCATGAACTAGTCAAGTGTAAAGCATGGATAACCCTACTTGGTTAGAGCATCTTGCTTGTTTTCAATGATTATAGAAAGGTTTTTTTATCTTATTTTATGTGTCATATATCTTCTCCAATCGTCACTTGAGATTTTTTTGCTTTTTGGTTCACCATTTTTCCTTCAAACTATCTCTTCATGCATGAGAAAACTACCCCTGGTTTGAGATAAAATAGAGAGGGCATACACCATTAGTTTTTGAAAATAAATGGTTGGATTACCTTCTTGGACTCCTAAGGGTAATATGTACCAAATTTGAGCTTCTAACTCCTCCATTTACCCTTCAAACTAGCATGAAACTCAAAACTAACTTCTAAAGGTGACTGCCTACAAGTTGAGGCTGAAATTAGCCTTTTTAACCTCATAAGTGGAGAACTTTGATAGATTTTCCTTGTTGTTTTTTTATATACTCATTTTCTTTGAGGTTATTAGCATTATATTTAAGCTCTAGAGATTCTCCCTTAGCCTTGTGGAGGCATTTGACCCTTTAATTGTCTTCATAACATGCATGGAACATTGAAACCTCAACAAGCACCTAAAACTAGGAATGAGATTCTGAGTGTAATGAAATTACTTAGATATTCACATAGAATGATTTTATATTTCATAGAATAAGAAAATATGAGAGATTACACAATGATAATTGATAGCAGCATAGAATACTAGATAATATAGCAAAGCCACTTCGAGGGGGAAACCTCCATAACAATACACTAATAACAGAATACTTAAAATGATGATTAAAGACTAACCAATACCTCCTATATATAGTCTACTTATCCAAGGTTATTCCATAGGCTGACCTATCTAAGAACATAAAGAAATGTAACAAGTAAATAAAAGAGTTATGTAACCCATAATTCAGCCACACATATCCCTAAACACACCAATGGTTAAGGGTGTAACAAGCCCTTCCCCTTCAAAACAACATTGTCCTCAACATTGTGGTAAATCTAGATGTTGTTGCAAAAATGCTTCATCCTCCCAAGTGGAATCTTATCATGGTAGATTCTTCCATTTGATTAGGTATTCTGTAATTGTTCTAGAATGTAGTTGCTTGGTGCACCTTTGATGGATCACCTCAGGATCAAGATCAAATCTACCTTCCTCATCCAATTTTGGTAATTTTGTTTGAATGGTAACTCTATTTCCAATGAATTTCTTCAAGCATGATACATGAAATACTAGATGTATGTGAGTGGATGATAGAAAATCTAACTTGTAGGCCACACTACCAATGTTTTGCAAGATCTAATAAGGCCCATAATACTTAGGGGACAACTTGTTATCTTTTTTTATTGCTTCAATGACATTTGTTTATATGAATGTAAGTGAACAAAGACCCAATCACCAATTTAAAAATGCCTCTCACTTATATGTTTATTTACTTATTGCTTCATGTGATTTTGGGCCATAGCTAAATTTTAATACAAACTTGCAAGGACCTCTTGTTGATGGTGAATATGTTCTTCAATTGCATGAAACTTAGGATGGACCTTCAAGGTTGAAGTGATAGATGGAGGGTAGTATCTATATAGTGCCACAAAACGAGACATTTTGGAAGACCTATGAATAGAACTATTATACCACCATTCAGCAAGTGGTAGCCAATGAACACATTTATCCTATTTATCAAAAATAAAAAAATGGAGATATCCTTCTAGACATTTGTTGACTACCTTAGTTTATCCATCAAATTGAGGATGATAGGATGAACTATGAGCCAATTGGGTGCCTACACATGTAAATAACTCAGTCTAAAAAATACTAGTAAAAATGGGATCTCTATCATTGACAATGATCTTAAGGGTCCCTTGCAGTTTCTAAACTATATTAAGAAAAGCAAAAGCTATTGTAATAGCAATAAATCACTGGGATAATGAAAACAAATGAGCATACTTACTAAGATGATCTATAAAAACCATGATAAAATTTTGGCCATCAAATCTTGGTAACCCCATAATAAAATCCATAGATACCTCTTCCCAATGCTAGCTAGGGATAGATAAAGGTTGTAAAAGACTTGGAGTTTTGATGGTTTTGACTTTATTTTGTTGAAAAATCATACATTCAGCCACATATTTATGGACATCCCCCTTGAGACCTTCCCAAAAAAAATCTTGCCTAATTTTGTGATAGGTTTTCAAAAATATTGAATGACCCCTAATTAGAGTTGCATGAAGTTTTTAAAGGATTTTTTGTTTAAGAAGAGAATTCTTACATAGGTACAATATATATTTATACCATAATGCATTACCTTTTCATGTGAATTTTCAAATCCACCTGAACCTGGCTGAAGATTTTGAATCAAATCATGAGTAGTAATATCATGTTCCCATTTTGACCATGTTTCCTCTAGCTAATCTGCCTACAAAATGTTTATGGCACATAGCAATGCCTCAATTGATTCATCTTTTTTGGATAGTGCATCTGTCACCACATTATCCTTGCCTTTTTTGTATAAAATCATAGCCTAACATCTTAGTTACCTATTTTTATTATTCTTTAGATGACAACCTTTGTTATAAAAAATATTTAAGACTATCATGATCAGTCTTTACCTAAAAGCGATGACCCATCAAGTAAGGTCTCCATTATTTGACTGCATGTAAAATGGCCATCATTTCCTTCTCATAGATGGGCTTGTGCTGATTTTTACCTTTGATTTGATGACTTTCAAATTCTAGCGGTCTACCTTCTTGCATGAGTATAACACCCATACCATACCCAGATGCATCACATTCAACTACAAAAGTCTTAGACAAATTAGGAGTGGCCAATATTGGAGTAGTACACATACCCAATTTCAATTATTTAAATGCCTAGGTAGCTACATTAGTTCACTGAAAGGAGTCTTTATTTAACAAAGAGGTAAGTGGGGCTAAAATACTACCATAATTTTTGACAAATCTATGATAGTAACCAGTAAGCCCCAACAATCCTCGTAGTTGCTTGAGTGTCTTAGGAATTGGCCTATCCACCATTGCTTGAATTTTTTTAGGGTCCACTTTCATTCCTTCATAAGACACCAAATGACCCAAATATTCAACCTCACCAGCCCCAAAAGTACATTTGGAAGGTTTGGCATATAATTGATTTTGCTCCAAAATGGAGAGTACCTATTTCACATGTTGCAAATGGTCTGCCCAATTTTTACTATAAATGAGGATATCATCAAAGAATACCAAAATAAATTTCCTCAAAAATGGCTTAAAAATAGTATTCATCAAACTTTGAAAAGTATATGGTGCATTTGTCAGGCCAAAAGGGATAACCAAAAACTCATAATGGCCCTCATGAGTCCTAAAAGTGGTTTTGGGTATGTCTTCATCACAGATCCTAATTTGATGATACCCATAATGCAGATTGAAATTGGTAAAATAAAGAGCACCATTCAATTCATCTAGAAAATCATCAATGACAAGAATTGGAAACTTATCTTTGATAGTGTACTTGTTGAGTTCTCTATAGTCAGGGCACATCCTCTAAGTGTCATCTTTCTTTCTCACCATGACAACTAGTGAAGAGTATTTGCTTTGGATATGGTGAGTGATTCTTGCATCCAACATCTCTTGTACCATATTTTCAATTTCACTTTTTTGGGCATAGGGATACTTGTATGGCCTAATTTTGGGTGGTGTACTTCTAGGAACAAGTGTGATAGCATGATCATGCATGTGGCTAGGTGAAAGTCCTTTTGGCATGTCTCCAAAAAAAACTTAATGAGCATCAATTATTTGTTGTAGATTAATAGTTGGAGATGGCTAAGTTGGTTATACTTCTATAGAAAATAAGTGAGCTATGAATCCATCAACACCCTTATAGAGAATCTTTGTCAGTTGATGGGAGATAACAAGTTGGGGAGATTTAGCATTTAATCTTCTTAGCTCAAATGTTCTTTCTTCAGAATGAAAATGCACGAATAATTCTTGAAAATTCATCTCAATAGTGCCCAATGTGGTGAGCCACTAGATTCCCATAACAATATCAGCTTCACCCATCAGAATAGAAAACATAGGATAATATAATAAGTAACTTCCCATGGCCAACTTAATACTATGAAATTTTCTTGAATAGTTGATAGTACCACCATTTATAATCATAACCTAAAATTATAGAGTTGGATAAATGAAATAGTTCAAATGAGAAACCAACTTACTATGGATGAAGCTATGTGTGCTCCCAAAATCAAACCCATTGTGACCTTCTATTTCTTAAGGAAACCCATCACCTTAATATTTTTGGGAGTACTAATACCTAACAGGGCATGACATGAAATAGTAGGCTGAGAGTCTTCACATTCCTCATCAAAATCTTTTGCATCTATATCATGTACTTCTGCATCATCTTGATCATCATTAGCAACTTCAATTTAAAATAACTTATTTTCATCACAATGATGGTATTTTATCCATTTTTTGTCACAACCATAACAAATCCCTTTAGCTTGCTTCTCCTCAATTTGTCATTGTGTTAATCTGGTGGGCTATGGAAATGATGGTGTTGGAAAGTTGTGATCATGACCAATAATGAAAGTTTTCCTTTTGACCATCTCTTTTTCTTCTATCATGCATGTCCTAGGGATAGCTTATGATACAGATGTTGGGTTAAACATTTGAACCTCATATTGGATGTTATCTTTTAGGCCACCCAAAAATAGATCCATCAAATTTATCTTAATGATATTTCCACCCATAAAGAGAGATTCTAAAATTGATGAATATAATCTTTCATAGTTCCTATTTTTCATACCTTGGATAATTGGTTGAAATAGTTCTTAGAGACATTATTCTAATAATGAGTTGTCAACTCCTTGATAAAAATAGTCTATGTAATAAGAGCACCATTCTTTTTATTTTGATCACATAACCAATGATACTAAATGAATTGCTCAGGTTCCATATACAAGGATGCCACCATCACCCTCTAAGAATTAGGGGTTTGATGTAGCTCAAATAAATTCTCAATTTGGTTAATCCAAGTGAGAGAATCCTTACCATCAAATTTAAGCATGTCCACTTTTGGCAACATCAATTTCATACTAGCATGGGAGTTGTTGAGAGGAGGATTTAAATGCTGAAGTGGAGGGTTGTTAGGCTAAAACTAAGATGTGAGGGTAGCCAATTACGTAGTGATATGATATAATTCACTATGAACCCCATTAATCTATCTATGCATCCTTTAAACATCAGCTTAGACTGAAACAAAGTCATCATGCCTCACCAAGTTTTGTATGTCCTCTTGAAGCTGAGAAATCACTAGATCTGAAGTTCCAGATTCCATGTCATCGATAGAAAGAGTCTTAGGATTTTTTGGTGCCCCTTTTCTTCCCCGAGTTGAAGGACCTACCATAAACAAACCCTAGGAGGGTTTTGACCCCAAAAAAAAAGTGGACTAAGAAATGGTACTATTGTGATCACCTTGTCAAGATGAATCCAATGATTACCTTTACGCACTAGAGTAAAAATTTTGGTACCAAAAAAGTGTACTGATAGAATATATCATTGTGATCATCTCATCAAGATGAATCTAATGACTGTAAGTGTGAAAGGGGGAAAAAAATTCTAGACTTTTTTTTAATATTTTTTTTCAAAAAAGCATTTCGAGCAATACTGTGCTGATAGAAAAAATTAATTCTTCCCGAATTGCAAGTTATATTTTTTTGATTTCACTGCTCCCAGAAGCCATGCCTCACCAAATCCAAAAAAATGATGCAAGAAAATTGCCCAAATCGAATCTCTGATACCACTTGTAATGAAATTACTTAGATATTCACACAGAATGATGTTATATTGTGCATAATAGTAAAATATGAAAGATAACATAATGATAATTGATAGCAAAATAGATTACAGGATAATATAGCAAAGCCACTACAAGGGGGAAACCTCCACAACAATGCACTAATAGAAGAATACTTAACATGATGATTAAAGACTAACCACTACCTCCTATATATAGTCTACTTAGCCAAGGTTATTCCATAGGCTGACCTATCTAAGAACATGGAGAAATGTAACAAGTAAATAAAAGAGGTATGTAAGCCACAAGTCAGCCACATATATCCCTAGAGACACTAATGTTTAAGGGCATAATACTGAGTAATTTGAGGCTATTTGTTTTTAAATCCTTCCATATGTAACTAAAGAACATATAAGAGTATCATCAATTGCTTTGGTCACTTATTCTTGACATATTGACCCCTATAAATCCATCACTCAACAAATTAGACACCTAGCCTAGCTGAGGCTTAGCTTGGATTATAAAAGGGTCCTGTAACTTTCATGAGCCCTATAGGTTACTTTTGGATGTGAGGACCATGCTTCATGGTCACTTAGATGCTCAAAAGTTCAACATAACTTCCCATGAAGGTCCTTAAATCTCAAATTACTCTCATACCCCCTTGAAATCTCAAAATAAGGTCCAAACTCCATCCTCCAACTCACTATTTGAAACTTTGACTGTAAGTGCCACCTTCTTGGGACTGTGTACAGATAGGGTGTGGGCCTAAAATATCATCTCATCCAAGAACACCTTCTCTCATGACATAAGTGCTCAAGATTGTACTTTGGAACATTTTGGAGTGTTTCACCCTCCCTGGTATAGTCTAGGATTGACTCCCTAAAGTGTAAGTTCACTTTTCTATCAGACTCTTTTAGGTATCACTGCCTTATTTCAGTGTGTTCTGAGGCACTTTTAGAGAATGAGATGATTTCCTTCCATTTGGATTTCAGACCTTAAACTTGGCATAGGAAATGCATGTAGATAGGGATACAAGGTGAAACAATTTTTATACCTTATAAATTCATAGAACCCTTTCAAAAAGGATTCATAAAAGTGCCTAGTGCATTGTTTTGGCCAATTTGGGAACACAACCCCAATTTGCTCAATTTTACAAATGAGTCTTTTTTATGCTTCAAATGACTCCAAATCACTTAAAATACTTATAATTTTAGATGAAACTTTTTCAAATTAGTGAGAGCACCTTGGACACTAAAAAAACACACTTTTCCATGACCCCAAGAAGTGCAGGTCATACAAGTGTTGTAAGTGGTGTTTTCGTGAAATTTGGTGCTCTCTTACTTGGATGAGAGTTTAAAAAGTTGTTTTAGGATGAAAAAATGTATATTTAACTTTGAACACACCCAATAATACTGAGTAAATCCACAAACCACTTCCTCTTCTCCTATAGCCTATAAATTGGCTTTTCAAAAAGAAACTAGCTTTCTCTTGATATGACAATCTGAAGATGCTATGAATGATGATTCCACCATGGAGATGGAATAATATAGGATGAAAATTACATGCCAAAACCACATATCTCTATCTATTTCTGAGTTTAATCAATCTGGATGAATCTGGACCCTGCTTGGTTGCATAGGTAGTTTTGAGGACTGAACCTTATTAACAATGGTTCATAAAGGAGGAGGCATAAATCTAAAAATAAATTTAAATAAATGGAATATAACTCAATATAATAACATAACCAAGATCCATTCCTCCCAACTCAGCTTATATGGCCTATGCTAAGTGAAAGTCTTTGACTAGTTTTGACCCTTCAAAAGAGCAATGGGGAAGGAAAGGTGAAATTTGTAGTTTCTAAAGATACCAAAGCAATCTAATCATGGAATTAAGTATTAGGAAGATAAATAGACATCTTTGAAGTGCCTTCACCTACAAAAATCTGTACAAGTGGCTAAAAACCCCCTTTTTCAAGTATTTTCTTGATTTTAACTTGCAATTATAGACTTGGTCAGTTAAAAATAGTTATTTAAGACCCTTTAGGACAAATTTAATGTGGAATCACCATTTTATACTTGCAAAATTCCCAATAAACTTGTACAAACCAATAATGCCCATTTTTTACCTTTAAAAAGACCCAAAGTGACATGGAACACTAATGCAAAGAGTGACCAAGGATAATATAACATTTATTGGCATTAAATGGCCTAAAAAACACTTATTGAGAAATTTTTTACCTATGGGGTTGACTCATTTTGACTAGGGGGTAAAAATGGTCAACATTCTTGATGATTCACAAGGGTGGGATGCTTGTTATGCCTAGGACCAATTGCGTACACCTCTATTGGGTATAGAGTCATGTGTATGGACACTCTAACTGAATTTAATATAACTTTAACTTAAGGAAAACAAGCCATTTGACCCACACACACAAAATCAAAGACACACAGATAACAAGAAATCAAACAAACAACTTGTGCTTCAAGATCACTTAGGGAACACAACAACAAACTAAAGCAAAACCAAACTAAACACACACTATCCTAAAAGAATATCTCCCTCTTATATCAGAGGGAAAGTCTAAAACTCTTCTTGCCTCATAAAATTAAGGGATGCATGAGACGTGTTTCCATTTGAACATTTGTATGAAAGCCTTCATCTTTCTCATGGTATTGGCTAGTCTTCTTAGCATGGATTTCAATGCAGCTGAGATAACTTCAAAAAAATCACCTATAAAGATGAATTCTTATTTCACTTAAACTACTTTAGTTGCTACATGATCCAATGATTCCTCACCAAAGCATGTTTTTTGGCTCCCCATGATGTCTTAATAATGGACAAGTGGTTTATCAGCTACAATTGCTTCAAGCTCATCAAGGAGCTTAGTGTAATCTTCTCAATATTGATCATTATCTCTCATGGAGACTCCTTGATATATCTTCTCATATACTTTGCCTTCAACATTTCAAATTTATTCAAGCTCTTGTAAAAACTCAATCTACTACAGCCATTTTTCTTTGTCATCTCTCACATCAAGGATCACCTCTTCCTTATGAACTTCTTCTTCAAACACCTCATCTTGATCATTGGTCATATGGTCCACTCCAAGTCTATACCCATCCTTCTTATGAGTAGCTATAACTTCATTTGAGTATTCTTTCTCTTGGCTCAAGAAGGGTGAGTTATGTTTGATAGCCCCAAGTGGAGTTCTAATGATAAATTCTTCTTCATCATTACTTATGTTATCCTATTGCTCTTTGGCAAACTAAATTTGTTCTTCCTTTTATGCTTCCCTTAAAAGAGTTCCTTCTTCAAGAAGAGATGGGGTTGGAGGGTGAAAAATGGATGAATGAGCTGAAGAAAGAATGTAAGGTGTAGTGAGAGGCTAATAAATGGATATGGAAGAAAGAAAAATCTCTTGAAATGATTCTTGGATAGCAACAAGGCTTTGTTGGGTTGAGGGCACATCACTTTCTTCCGCATCCACCTCATGATTTTTCTCATATTCTTGGACTTCTCCTTTAACCTCTTTCTTTTCCTAAGATTTAATATTTTGGTCCCAAGTTGGAAGCTTGGAACTAGTAGGCTCTTTTGAGGATTGAATAGGTTCTTCTTCAAGGAGAGGAATGGTGGAAGAGAGATATATAGGTGTATGGGTTGGGGATGGAGTGAGATGTTCATGGATGGGCATGGAGATGAGAGAAACTTCTTGAATGTGCTCTTGAGGGAGAGGTAAGATAAGATGAGAAATAAGGAGATATTCTTCATACAAGCTTTCATCATCCTCTTCATCTTTTTGAGTCTCTTCATAGCTTTTTGGAGATTCTTTCACAACTACAAATTGTTCCATAGCCTTTTTTTCCCATCTCTCTAACCTATCAATCCACCATTAAAAATCCTCTCTTACCATGGACAATCCTTCACTAATGACATATTTATTCTCTTCCTCAACATACCCCCATATGTCTATTAATAATCCAACTGAAACTCTTAACCAATCCACAAGACCATCAAGAGTTTCATCACAACACTTATCTAGCACACTCATATGCTTTTCCAATTCTAGAAACTTTGGCATAACTACCCACACATTTTGAGAATGAGAGGTGTAGTAAGCTTGGACAAAGTGATTGGGATATTTAATTTCTTCAAACAAGGTTTTCAAATCTTCATATTTTGCCTCCCAACTAATGGTGTTGTTTAACCTCCCATGACAAGGCTAAGGTGAATATGGGTCATATGTCTAGTCAACAACAACATACTCATTTGAAAAGGGACAAGGTTGACTATAAGATTGCCATGACTCATAGGGAGGATGGTATTCTTGATAAGACTATTGAGAAGGATAGAAAGTGTCATAAAAAGGTTGATACTGAGGTGTATGGTAAGGGTTCTCCTCATAGCCATCCATATCAACTTCATAAATCACATGAAAAGATAAGAATTGATCAAAATATTTAGCAATATATAATTGGAATACTTACAACCAAAAATTTATTTGGAGTCACCATTGGTCCTTGCTTGGATGCTTACAAAAGCTAATAATAGATAAGACACACCAATAATCTTCCCACTATTTGGACCTTGTCCCACCAGGTGTGCCAGAAATATTGTCTCAAAATCTTGCACCATATAAGAGGTTTTTCAAGCCTCTTCAAGATTTGGCCAATATGGGAATACTTCTAGGTGTGTGGGGCACCTACAGTGGAAGTAGACATCTAGAATTGAAAGGGTTAGCTCCCTAGATATGACTTGATGTGATTATGCTACTAAAACTACCTATTATGGATGAAAAGGGAGATAAATATACATAAATCAAATCTAAGCTGGGAGGTGATACACCAAGAGTTTCTTCCATTCAAACACTTAGAATTTGCAAAATTCACTAAGACAACCAAACTAGTGTAAACACCATTAATGGAGCTCCCTAGAATTAGTGTTTCTCATGAAGGCAAATAACAACTCAATAAATAAAGGCAATTGGAGGGAAGGTTAGATATGACACTAAAAAACTCATACACACTTCAAGAGTCTATTTCAACATCATACACTTCATGAAACATGTTAGGAGAGAAGTCATTTGTAGTAACAAATTCAAGGATTGCATGAAAACAAGATGAACTCAATCTATACTTGACATTCAAGATGGATCACTTCAACACGTAGTGAAAATGGGATTAGAGTATAACCATATTACTTATCATTAGCTTAGGTACAAATCAAAGTACAATTTTGGTAGGGCTTCACCATACCAAGAGTTGGAATCCCTTTTAATAGCCAAAATGGCTCATACTTATAGAGCTTGGAAGATGAGAGAGAAAGGAGAAGTTGAAGAGGCACAAGGATAAGTGTCCAAAGGTGAAAATTAGTTATATAAGGTATTAGATGAAGTGTAAGAAGAGTCATGAAATTGATTTACACGTCATCTCATCCCAAATTATCCTCTTTTCCAAGTGTGGCATAGCAAATATTCCCAATTATTTTCTCTTACAAATTGACTTCATCATAGGCTTCCTTTTGAGCATTCCAAAGAAATTTAGGACAAGTGCCTCATGTATGTTGATGAGAGGGAGTTATAAAGATGATTCCACCTACATTGGGGGTTTCCTTCATCATGAAATTCTCTTACATTAGCTCAGCATCACCTTATAACTATGATCACTCTCCAATAGGCATTCCTTGACATTTAGCACTAGTATCTTTTAATATTCCCCAAATTATCTATACCAAGGGTATTTTGACACATGTTAGGATACTTCATATGCTTGGATTAATCAAAAACATCATAAAAGGCCACCAAATGTGAGTTTCCACTTTGTCCACTATGTCATTCTAGATGCCAGTTTAGATAGGCTAAATAGAGAGAGTAGAGGCACTTATGATTATTTAAAATGTCTTAAAATGGCACTGAGTGTTGTATCAAGTCCCAAGCTACCTCTCAAATTTATTGTCATCTCACAGTCATCTTTAGGACCTGCAAAACATACAAAACTATCAAGAAAACTTTTTTCTTGCATCACTTGTATGGATTTTGTTGTTCCCAAAATCTGTCACTCATTTTTGGGACAACACATGAACTATTTTGGTCCTGTAGGCTAAAATTCTCTCTTCCCTTCTCAAAAATTGTTCTAAGTTTTAAAACTCTTCATTATTCAAGTTTTTTTAGATAAGAGACTCACAGATTCAATAGGTTTAATGACTTCAACAGGTGAGCTCTCTCAAAGAAACAAGTTCCCAACACTTAGGCAATTTCAAGATAGGTTCAACGCTGAGGTTTAACCAAAAGGTCCATCGGTAGGCTTCAAACAAATGGAATGAACCATTGAACCCTACCTCCAAAGGTTCAAAGGTTCAACGGTTTAAAGAAATCTCTGAGCAAAGGAAAGAAGTAAATGAACCAGGAAAGTGAATGAACCAGGAAAGCAAATGAACCAAGGAAGTGATGGAACCAAGGAGCTGATAAGGTCACCCAAACCATTAAACCAGTGAACCAATGAACTTTCAAAGGTTCATAGGTTCATGGTTTCAAATGGCTCAAGCAACCAGTGACCAATCACGTCCCCATGAACATCAAATTTAGGGTAATGAAATATCTATTGATTTTCAAATGTGGCAAGGAACCTAAAAATAAACTTAGCGACCAGTTGAAGAGGGAGCCAAAAGAGCCAGTAGAAAGGGAAAAGATAGCTCGAGAGCTCAAATTGCAATAGGAAAGAGGGAAAGACTATAAATATCTATGTAGGAGTTATTTATAGTAGGTGAAATAGTCCACCAAGTGGACATTTGAGCTCATAAATATTAAAAGGTGTGGCCTATTTTTCTTCTTTAGAAGGAAAGCAAAGCGACAGCCGCATACCTATTAGGAGAAAGATCAGATGACCCATGCATTGGAGAAGATATTTTGAGATGAATTGACACATTATAGTTAAGGCAGATGCCCTATTCTAGCATGGCCCCTTGGCAAAACTAAAAATGCATTCAAGGCATTAAATGCAACATGGGTCGTTCTATGAAATAAAGCGCTAAGTCTTCTTTGGCTGCTATATATTAGAATATCTTATTTTTATGAAAGAGAGATATTTTTAGTTATAAAAGCCAAACTCTACCAAAATTGTGAGGTGATTACTGAGACTTTGAGCTTAGATTATTGATCATATTTATTTATTTGAATGAGAAAGCAAGTTACTTTCAAACTTTGTGTTATTATAGCTTGTGCCATTTAGGAGATTTATCTTATGTCTATTTATTGAATACATTCTTACCCATTTTATTGAAATAAGTAGAACTATTGGAAGTAACTAGGAAGGTGTCCTGAAGCCAACTATGGAGAGACTTTGTGCTACCACAATTGTCTTTAGCGTGTGTGTTTTTAGTTTCTTTCTGTGTAAAGGATTTTGGGATGAATTTGTGCCCTTATTATCCTTCATATTTCACTCTTGGGCAGTTGAGTTGGAGACTTTGTGCTACACCTTTTTTTATGGTTTATACACCTCTTGTTACCAGTTACTTGTTACATATCAAAAATAACTCTTGTTGTTCGCTGCAAGACCACTTCTGAAAGAAGAGAAGTGCCTTCAATGTTTTCACCTAGATTTATCCTTTGTTTGTGAACATCATCCCTGAAATAAGAGAGATTAATGATGTTTTCCTACCCCTGAGTGTTATTTTATGCATGTATATAGTATATATCTCCTCATAGTTACAGGGAACCTCCCCTTGATGAGAGGAGAGATTTTTCTCCTTTTGATGTGGTAAACCTGCACACTTGGCTGACCAATCTCCTTAAGCTATGGTTGAAACTACCTATTTTTTTCATCGGTTAGCTGGTGATAAAATGTTCACCCAATAGTTTTTTGGTTACTCCTTTAGGGATCGATGAGCGTTTCCAGTCCTTTTTCATTACCATTTTCCTCCACCTTCACGCCAATAGTTTTTTGGTGACTTCACTGGGGAAAGAGCATGCAGTTTAAAGCCTCAAGCTGAAGTAGGGCCAGTTATTTTCCATTTTTATTCTAAAATCTAGCAACTCCATGCTATACTAGAATCCAGAGAGCCCAAGGTGTTGTTGACCCTATTATTTGAGTTAGTGCAATAGGGAAATTTTGATTTGTTTCCTCCACAACTTCAAGTTCAATGAACTAGGAGTCTTCCTCCTACCAATACCAGGTCACCACTACAAGGTAGAGCTTCTTTTTTTGCTATTAGCAGATCTTTGCCTATACATACTCCACCTAGATTTGTTATCCCTGATTTTTATAATCAAATCATGGTGGTTCAAGGCCCCTAGGGTAACTCTTTTGGCCCACTCAATTTAAGTCCACCTCTACATCAGCTACCACACAGTTCAAGGAATAATTTCCCCAAATTCTTTGGTGATGGGAGAGTTCATCCTAATGAACACATCGCAGCTTTCAACATAGCTTGTGGTGTGATAGTCGTGGAGTATGAAGATGTAGCAGTTAGGCTATTTGTGGAAACACTATAAGGTGTTGTTATAGACTGGTTTTATCATCTATAGGCCCAGACTATGACTGACTGGAACACTCTCAAAGCTAAGTTTGAAGCAAGGTTCAATCCTACAGAAGATGCACATGCCCTATTGGCCCAGGTCACACAGATGAACAAAAAACCTCATGAACCTATGAGGGACTTCATTGCCAAATTTTATAACCTAAGGAACAAGATTTCTATAATTGCTCAGCCAACACCTGAGAACTTAAATGTTTTTTCATCAACTCACAGCTACCTGAAGTGAGTTTTCTACTAAGATGTGCTAGCCACATAGACCTTTCTGCTACTCAAGATTTAGCCACTAAGGTGGAAGATGACCTTATCTTGGTAGGAAAGATAAGGAGAGATCCTAACAGAGGTAAATCTTCTTTATCTTCTGAATATCCATCTACAAGCACCATTGATCCAATGGTGTAGAAGCTGGCAAATGAGTTTCTTGCTTTTAGAAAGCAAATGGAGCAAGGGATGTCATCTACCCCTTTATATAGAGATATACCAAGGAGGACATTCCCCAATCAGTCATACCAAGGCAATGCTACCAGGAATCAAGGGTAGCCAAATTGTCTTCCTCCCCCTTAGGGGAAATTGGCTATTGAAATACCTCTAACCAATTCAGCAATTGGATATCTTGAAGCAGACTCAGATTTCTCCTTCCAGCCTGAGTTGAACCTAGAAGATATATAGGAAGAAGAAGAATTAGCTGGGGACTCCAACATTGGTTTTTTAAATTACCAGGATGAACCCAGAAGTGAAGGTAAAGTAGTTGAAGGATCATATGTCGTGTTCAACCAATCAAAAAATCAGTTAGCCTAGCAAATTGATAAAGAAAAAATAGAGGAGTGAGCTCAGCCTATAATTTCAATTACTAAATGAGGAACTTCTCTACCTTTCTAGCCAAAGGACCTGGTGATTGCTAAAAAAGTAAGTACCGTAAACATTTTTGCACCTTCAACTTTAATTTTGTAGATCAGTCCTTCCCCCCTAAAAACCAAAAGGATGAACTGCCTTTCCCTATTCCTAATTCATTTCATATGTTTGATATAGTTGACCATATCAAGAAAACTAAGATTCAAATGTCTAAATTTGAATTTATACAATCCAACCCCGAGCAATTGGATAAGTTGGTTCAATATGTGAAGAACCAAACCACCCCTACAGGACAAGATGTTAGAAAGGTAACTCATGATCCCCCAAGGAACATGTCCACCCCAAACAACCTTGTCATTGCTCCCATGAGGATTGAACCATTTTATGTCTCCCTGTTGATAAATGGACACTAGTTAAACAATTACATCATAGACTCAGGTGCATTTGACAATGTCATGCTTTCCAAAGTGGTAGAATCTCTTGGACTCACACTGACTAAGACATTTGGGAGATGTTTCTCCATGGAGAACAAATAAGTGCCACTATTGGGACAAATCAAGGACACCCAATTTGTATTTGTAGCATTCCCAGACAAGAGGATCAAGATGACAGTCTTAGTGGCTGATGTCCCAGCCTCATACGACATCCGTCTTGGGAAAAATTTCTACAAGGATGTTGGTGGTGAACTAAGTATGGACCTGCTTGAGGCAAGAATCCTAGTCAAGGGCATTATGCAAAGACTACTCCCTAAGAAAGAAGCAAAATATGTGGTCACTCAAACATCAGTGCCTGAAGCTCAAATTTTGTTTGAGTCTTCAGGCATGGGTAATTACTTCCTGACTATAGAGGATGCTCCCATCTTAGCTGATGAAACTTCTAAAAATAAAATTTTGAATATTGGTTCATACAAAATATCAGAAGACATGATAGAGCACAATATAAATGTAGAAGAATCCTCCCCTCCAAATTAATAAAAATCTAAGGTAAGGTCAGCTTCTGATGATGTATGGATACTAGAATTTGATGACAGTTGTTCCTCTACTAGTTTAAGATCTGGGATTGTGTTGATATCTCCCCAAGGAGGTATTTTTCCTTCTTCATACAAGTTGTAGTTCATCAATACTAACAATACTGCTGAATATGAATCCTTACTGCTTGGATTGAAGGTTACTCAAGATAAGGGCATCAAGCTCCTTCATACCAAAGGAGATGCTGAGCTGGTGGTTTTTCAGGTGAGGAACCTCTACTAAACCAAAAATGAGAGATTGTGCCACTAACAATCTGGTTTGGGATCAAATTGAAAGCTTTGATGCTTTCAGTATCTCTATAGTACCCAGGGAATTCAATGATCGAGCTGATACATTAGCTATTTCTACAACTCTTTTGATTCCCCACCCAAATTTTAAAGGAGACAAGTACACTATTGAACTAATATTTCAACCAAGTGTGCCTGTCAATGCTAATCATTGGCAAGTGTTCAATGGTGACAACCAAATCATTACCTTCTTGAAATAAAAAGGTAGCTTCAAATAGCTTCATTTCGAAGGCAGTGAACCAGCCCTTAGAACAAGTTCAGACATAAGTGAGAAATTCCTACAACTCAAAGGGAATAAAAATCTTTAAAGTATTGGTTTCCCTTGAGAATTTTTTTGACAAGCATGATAGGTTCATCAAACAACAACAGATGGACTCAAGCTCCTCTCAGGAGTTTGAATAGATAAGTTTGGGTACCAAGGAAAATCCCAAGATGGTGAATATTGGGAAGTGTTGCACTCTAGAAGAGAAGTTCAAGTTTGCTGCTCTACTCTATTAATACATGAATGTGCTAGCGTACTCCTATGATGATCTAAAGTCACTTAGGCTTGAAGAAATTCACCATGAAATTCCTCTCAAGGGTGATTCGATGCCTTACAAGCAAAAATCTAGGTAGTACAATCTAAAGATATCAGGTACTATTCTATCTAAAATATAGAAGATGTTGAATACTAGAATAATTTTCCCAATTCATCATTCTACATGGATTGCCAACATAGTACCTATGAGAAAGAAAAATGGCAAAATTTGCCTCTGTGTGGATTTTAGAAACTTGAATTACTCATCCTTAAAGGATAACTATCCTCTACCTATCATGGATCAAGCCCTTCAGATGGTAACCGATCCAGAGATGTTATCAATGTTAAACGGCTTTTTGGATACAATCAAGTTGAAGTTGGTGAAGCAGACCAACATAAGACTACCTTCACCATGCCTTGGGGCACCTTTGCATATTGAAAAATGTCATTTGGCCTGATAAATGCCAGCACCACTTTCCAAAGAGCAATGGACATTAATTTCAAAGATGAAATGGGTAAGTTCATTGTGGTATACCTTGATGACTTGACCATATTTTCCAAGCATCGCCCTGATCATGTGTGCCATTTGCAACAAGTGCTAGAATGATGCCGCCAAAATGGCATTTCTCTAAACCCCAAGAAGTCAGTTTTTGGAGTAATAGAAGGGAAACTTCTCAAACACATTGTATCTTGAGAAGGCATAAAAATTGACTCAGAAAGAGTCAAATCCATCCAGGAGCTTACCTTGCCCATAAGTAAGACTGTAGTTCACTCTTTCTTTGAAAAGGTGATTTTTTTATGAAGGTTCATCCCTGAGTTTGCTGAGAAGACTCACCACATTGTGAACATGATGAAGGGAAAGGCCACTTTCATCTTGACTAAAGAAGGCAAATTGGCATTTCAAGACATCAAGACAGCTATTGCCCATGCTTCTAGTTTGTCCAAATTATACCAAGGATTTCACAGTGTATAGTTATGCTTCTGAGTACACACTTTCAGCAATTTTGGTTCTACAGAACAAAGAAGGTGTGGAATATCCCATATCCTTCATGAGTTTTCCTCTCAAAGATCATGAGATGAATTATTCAAACATGGAGAAGCATACCTATACAATGGTAAAGGCAGTAAAACACTTCCATTTTTACATCCTCAATTCACACATTACTGCACTAGTTTTTGATACCACAGTCAAATCCATATTAACTCAGCAGGAGTTTGGAACAAAAAGAGGTAATTGGATTGTTAAAATCTAGGAGTTTGATCTAGTCATCAAACCAATGATTCTAGTGTGGGAAAGGGGTCTCTACTAATTGATTTTTGATAATAGACCAGAAGAGATGGGGCATGAAGAAGTAGAGATTGAAGGCACACCAACAGTGCTCTTTGTCTCCACCACAAATGAGTGGTATTTGAATATTGCTCATTTCCTTACCTATGGTGAGTGTCTTGATCACCTACCTCATAAAAATGGAGGACCATTAAATTGAAAGCTACCAATTTTATCATGTGGAACAATAGCCTATATAAGAGGAGCCTTGATGGAGTGTTCCTTCGCTGCATGGATAAAGAATAGTAGAACCAACTTTTCAAGTCCTTCCATAATCTGGCCTATAAAGGACTTTTTTTTCTCCTATAACTACCCATAAGATTATGTGAGCTAGGTATTACTAGCCTACTCTATTTCAAGATGCATACAAATGGGTACAAAGATGTGAACTATGTCAATAGTTCATTGGAAGACCCAAGTTAGCTGCTCTGCCTCTCAAGCCGGTGGTAATAGAAGAGCCATTTTAGCAATGGGGAATTGATTTCATTGGTGTTGTAAACCCATCTTCAAGTGCTGGACATGATTATGTCCTCACAACCATAGATTACTTCACCAAATGGGTGGAAGCAATTCCAACCAAGCATGCTACTTTAGAAGTAGTATGTGATTTCCTCAAAGAAAACATCATTTCTAGCTTTGGGGCCCCAACCAAGATTGTGATAGAAAATGTAGCCTATTTCTCTTCTCATGAGATCACTCAATTCTATTTTTACTATGGGATTACCCTCTCCCACTCTTCTAATTATTTTCCACAAGGGAATGGCCAAGCTGAATCAAGCAACAGGAACCTAGTAACCATCATCAAGAAGCTGGTGGATGACAACCAATGAAGCTGGCATAAAGAATTAGTTTATGCTTTATGGGTAGATAGAATTACACCCAAAAGGGAAATAAGTATGTCATCATTCCAAATTTTATATGGTCTTAATGTAGAGATACCATTCACCCTGGAATTGCCATCATTGAAATTGGCTAAGGCAGTCAAAGACCAGACATATGAAAGCTCCATCAAAAAGAGGATCATGTGATTAAATGATCTAGATGAGCAATGAATTATGGTGGTGGACCGAATTTTTGTGAATCAAATTTTGGTGAAGAAGCTCTTCGACCAAAAAGCAAGAACCTATGATTTCTAGATTAGAGATCAATTCTTGTTATGGGACAAGAGAAGAGAACCAAAGGAAATGCATGGGAAATTTGATTCCCTATGGAGAGGCCCGTTTAATATCCATCATCTCAATGGTGAAAAAAAATTCCCATTGAAGTATTAAGATGGCACGCCCTTTTCTCTACCTCACAATGGGCAGCATCTGAAGCACTTTAATTCTTGAAGTATCAGATAAGATCAACTATACATATGTATATTTGTATAGTCTTTAGTTCTATTTTGTGCTTTTCATTTTCATTTTTTAGCACCTTTCTTTTTTGGGTAACATGACTCTGTAACCCAATGGCATACTTAAAGGCACTAAAGATTCTATTTTCTACTCCCTTCAATTGATTTTACAATCAATGGAAGTTCCCCAATTAGAGCTAGCTGTTGTTCCCAAAATTTGTCACTCATTTTTGGGACAACACATAAACTATTTTGGTCCTGCAGGCCAAAATTCTCTCTTCCCTTCTCAAAAATTGTTCTGAGTTTTCAAATTCTTCATTATTCAAGTTTTTTTAGCTAAGGGACTCATAAGTTTAACAAGTTTAATGACTTCAACAGGTGAGCTCTCTCAAAGAAACAAGTTCTCAACACTTGGAAAATTTCAAGATAGGTTCAACCAAAAGGTTCATCGACAGGCTTCAAACAAATGGAATGAACCATTGAACCATTGAACCCCACCTCCAAAGGTTGAAAGGTTAAATAGTTCAAAGGAAGCTCTAAGGAAAGGAAATAAGTTAATAAACTAGGAAAGTGAATGAACCAGGAAAGAGAATGAACCAGGGAAGCGATGGAACCAAGGAGCTAATAAGGCTGCCTAAATTGTTGAACCAGTGAACCAATGAACTTTCAAAGGTTCAAAGGTTCATGGTTCAAAATGGTTCAAGAAACCAGTGCCCAATGACATCCCTACAGATGTCAAATTTAGGGTAATGAAATATCCATTGATTTTCAAATGTGGTGAGGAACCTAAAAACAAACTCATCGACTAGTTGAAGAGGGAGCTGAAAGAGCCATTAGAAAGGTAAAAGATAGCCCAAGAGCTCAAATTGCAATAGGAAAGAGGGAAAGACCAAAAATATCTATGTAAGAGTTATTTCTAGAAGTCTAGGGAAATTTCCTTAGCCAATTTTAAATGTGCCTTAAACATTCTAAAAGAATTACCTTTTGGCTTACTTGAAAAATGATCCTTCTGAAAGGTGCTTTTAACTAAGTCTCTTTCTTTTGTATTTAACTATCCCTTTGAACTTTGATGTTGAACCAATCATTTGAACCAAAAATGTTTCAAGCTGATAGTTTAATGAATGGAACAAGCCAATGAACTAAACATTAAACCAAACATAATGAACTTGCCTTTAAACCAACAAGAACTTTGGCATTGAACCAAAAGATTGAACCAATTTGTTGACCCGATTCAATGGTTCAATGAAGCACGTCGAGCCCCTTTGAACCAAAGGCTGATGAACCATCTAATGAGCCAAGTGGTTGAACCAAGTGAATGAACCTGCTATTGAAACTATTCATTGAACTTGTTCATTGAACCAAGACGTTGAACCAAGTTTTGGTTCAACGATTCAAATAAATCTTTGAAAAATGTCTTTAAACTTGATGTTGAACCTGTAGATGTTGAACCAAAGGATGAACTAAAAGAATGAACCAACTGAATGAAAATAAAGAGTTGAACCACTTAGTTGAACTGAGCCATTGAACTATTCCTTTGGTTGAACCTGCGATTAAACCTTGAACTCGTTGAACCTTTGAACCAAAGTGGTTTAATGGTTCAACGGTTCAATGGTTCAAGACACCTTATTTTGGCCAAGTGTCTTGAAGCTAATGAACCAATTGAAGCGATTGAAATTTGAACCTTGATGAAGTGCTTAACTCTTGCCAAAGATGTTGAACTTGTTGAACTTTAAACCTGTTGAACCTTTGAACCAAAGTGGTTCAATGGTTCAGCGGTTCAAGTCTCTTTTTGCACTCAGATGTTTGCCAATGAAGATTTTTGATTGAACTAAAACTCTAAACTAATTTTGGAAAATGACCAAGCATTGAAAACCAATTCTTTTGACTGAAACAACCTGTAGAAATCTTTGAACCTGTATAAATGAACCTATCTGTAGAAACTGAAGATACAAAGTCCATAGAAATCAACATGTAAAATCCATTAAAATTGACTTGCAAAGTCTGTAGATTTTTTGAGAAGCTTTGAAAAAAAGGAATCTGAATGTCTAAGACAAATTTTTGAAAATAGAAGATACAATTTTGGTCTGTAGGACCAAAATAGTTCAAATGTTGTCCCAAAAATGACTGTTACTTTTGGGGGACAACACATATACCTTGGATATTCTTGTATTATCCTTCAAAAATGAAGACAACCTCAAGAACATCCTTAATTTATCCAAAAGGAGGGATAGGGCCTTGAAGAGCCTCAAATTCATTACAAATGTCTAGGTACTCCTGCCAAAGGTCCTCATAATTCTCTTGACCTCTATATTAAAAAGGTATAATCTCAAGTTCATTTTTAGGTGTTTCTTTTACTATTATAGCAGTTTGATCATATTGCACTCCTTCCTCAAAATCAAATTTTTGATCATCCTTGAAAACTAAATTGCCTTCTTTTCCAAGTGGAGTACCAATAATGAATTCCTCATCATAAACACTTGAATAATATTCATCACACTCTACTTATACCTCACTTGCAGCTAAACCTTCTTCTTCATTTACTTCCAATAGGATAGGTTCCTATTCAAGAAGGGAGATGGTGAGAGGGTGATGGATATGCTCACAAGTTTGCTTGGGAACCAAGGGAGTACTATTTAAAATTGAATATTTGGGTATGGAAGACTCTTGAAAGAAATCTTGAAGAGAGGTAAAATTTAGTTGTGCTATAATTGATTCATTATTCTTAACAACCACCTCATCCTTCTCATAGTCTTCTTGAAGTTCATTCTCATCTATAACTTGATTTTCAATCTTCTCAACTAGGACCTCCTTATTTTGGATATCTTCTTAAATAGAATTCCAAGATGGAAAAGATACATGTTCTTGAGTAGGGTATATGAAGCTTGAATAGGCATAAGGTCTTATTTTCTTTCAATCCTTAAATATTGGCTTGATTCAGGTCTCTTCATTTTCAATTCCAACCCTTCAATTTGCTTGTCTATACTCTCTTATAATAAATTTTATTGAAGGTGGTTAATGAATTCAAAAGGATAATGAGAAGAATAAGGCTGATATGGGATACAAAAGGGCTCTCAAGGAGGAGTGGGAGGGGCTTGCATAGGTACATAATATTATATGACTTTAACTCCCCAATCTATGCTTGTCTCATTTTGCTTACTCCATGATTTTACCACTTGATTCTAGCTTGGAATCTTGGAAGACTTCTTGGGGGGTTATTGAGGAACATAAGTAAAATCTTGTGCCAAAGTGGATTCATTAGTTTCCTTCCATGTGGAAATCAAACCTTCTAATTTTTCTTGGTATTGGTTCTCAACCATAGGCTGCTCAATAACAATCTCCTCATTTTGAATGCTCTCTTGGATTGATTTCCAACAAGGGAAAGTTTGAGGAGTATGTGAAGGACTTGGAACATTTTGAAACTCACTTGAAATTTTATCTTGGGGAAGAATGAGTGGCACATATGAGGAAATATTTGGTATATATGAAAACACATGGGGTTGATAGGATTGAACCTTCCACCCTTCATGAAATCTTAGTTTATCCTCTATGATTTTATCTAGACCACTTACATCCATCATATCACTTTAGACATTTTTCCAATTTTCTCTCTCAATAGGTGACCATTCTTCCTTCATTAGTTTCAATGAGTCTTACATTATTAAAGAGATGACTAGGGACATTTTGACCATACTCCCTTTGTGTGTTAATCTCTATCATATGCCTTTCATATCATAAGAGAGTTTTCTTGAAACATGAAATGGACTAATTTGAGAAGTGGCTATGTTGACTAATGATAGCATGGTTTTGATAAGGATGATCATATGCAACATCAAAGTCACATAGGATATGTGTATGCTGATCATAGGATTGATATGACTCATGATAAGGTTGATAAGGATCATAGTGAGGCTGGCAAGGCTCATCATAGGGCTGATAGGGAATATCATAAGCTTGAGATGCCTTATCAACTTGCATGAAACTGAAATTTACTTCAAACTCAACCATAATAACCTCATCAAGATAGTGAATTGAAAGCACAACTTACTTTGAATAAGTGACTGTGTTACTCGAACCAACTGATTGATCATGGAGTCTCTATTGATGTTTTGAATGCCTCCAAAGGTTGATATGTAGAAGAACAACACCAACAATCCTTCCATTACCTTGGGGACCTTAGTCCTATTGAGCATGCCAAAACTATTATCAACCAAATTTCACCCTTGGAAGGTAATTAAATCCTTCTAAATTTTAAATAACATGGAGACAATCTTATGTTGTGGGTGGTCTATTGTTGGATTGAATCTCTAGGTTAAAGGGGTACCTCCCCTTGATGAATCACTTAGGCTCATAAAATACTCTACCAACTTACTAGAAAAAGAGAGAGAAACCTACTCTAATGGAGGTGATGCACCAAATATACTTAAACACTACCAAATATATGCATTTGAAATTCAACCATAAGATTAACTTGCAACAAAAACTACTCTTAATCTACCTTTCTACATTAGCACTTCACATGAAGGATGTGAAAGATGCTTGGACTAGGAGGACTATTAAAGAGGTCAAATAGTGAAAATAGTAAATAAAAAACTCATTAAAACTTTCACACTTCACAAGACCTACAAAGAAGTTTCAAATTGAATATGAATGCTAGACAAGGACAACATACCAAAGAGTCAAATCTAATCACTCGATAAGATCAAACTAGTCACACACACATTGAAACCAATAAAAAGAGGTAAAAATATACTTTTCTCATTGATAAAAGGCTTAAAAATGGGCATGTATTCACCATACCTAGGTGGAGGATACACACATAGCCTATCAAGGTTAAATATATATAAAAAGTGAGAGAATAAGGAGAGAAGGGCGTAGGAGAGAGAGGTTGACAAGTGTCCAAAAGGGAGTTATGATAAAGGAGTTAAAAACTATATCAACAGGTCTTTAATGGATAATTATTTCTCTTTTAAATATGTCTTTCAGGATGTGGTGAGATATTCCTCTTACATTCAATGGTTCATGTTCTTGGAGGAGTTAGAACCTTACCTTGACACCTAGTGGGAAAATTCTTGTTTTGTCAACACTTGGGAACTCTTTGTGTTGATTTAACTATTTGTAAATTCCTTAAAAATATTATTTGACACCTTTTTCTACTCTCTAAATTTTCCCTTTGACACATCACTTTATTCTTTTCTTAGGTGTCTTGAAGTCCATCTTGTCTTACTATGCCAATCTTAGCCAAATAACTCAAAACTTGAGTTTGCCTTCATAACTATAATTATTATCCATTATATTAATATTAAAATCATGTAAGACATTTTAAAACTCATATAGAGGCCTCAAGATACCCCAAGATCTCATTTGGCACAAAAAGCTCTCACTAGCACCCAATTCCTTGTAACCCTAAAATCATGCAAAACTCATTGTGTAGAATAATACATAGATGGTAGTAGGAAATTAAATATATTTTTTAGTACCTAGTATCCCTTTACAACTCCATGTAAAATTTTAGGACTTTAAACCAAGTGGAATTACACTTTTTATGCTATTCTCTCTCCTCAATTAGTCCTGTAGGTCTTAATTAGGCCTCTAAGCCTAAAAGGTTGAGTTTTTGCTCTATATTTATCCCACACATGTGGAACAAAAAATAAGTGTGTGATTAAATTTAACCATTATAATACCATGCTCTGTGTCAATTTTTAGCTCTTGATACCCTACATAGATGGGTAAACCTTGAAATGGTCAAAAACCTTAGCCTAGGTACTTGAACAAGCTTGAGAGACAGTTGAAACTTTTGGAAAACAATTTTCAGGATCTAAATCTTGGAATTGGTTTTTTTAAGTCTAAAAATTCATTATGAAACTCAACATGCTAAATGGAAGTCTCTTGAAGTGTTTTATAGGCCTGTATATAGGCTTCTTAACTTCTAAAATAGTACATTCTCACCTTCTTGGCCAACTTGTTGATTTGAAGATCTTATGAACCTTATTAGGAGACTTAAAATGGTATTTTTATGGTTTTATAACCATTTTAAAGTCTTATTAATCCTCTTCACTTGGTTTAGAATCTAATCTATACCCTGTTTATTCATAAACACACCTATGATCATATTTTTTGAATAATTCTATATAGTTCTATATGTGCACATGCCAACCAATGTCTTGAAATGGTGATCAAGAGATTTTTTAATGTCATAAAGGTCATTCTATTTTAAAAACAATTCATTTTAATTTATTTTAGAGTTAGTTTCTTCCATCGGGTCAAAACTAGTCTTCTAGGAAACCTGTGAGCACTCTAGAGTCTTAATGATGATTCATACAATATAGGCCCTGGATGGAAAAATTAATGCCATGAATTGTTATTGAATAAACCCACTTATATTCCATAATATATTTGGACACCATTATTATTTTCATGAAATATATGAACAAGTTTAGGAGACCTTCAAGCAAGCAGACTGTACATTTATGAGGTTTAGAGAGAATATAAACCTAAAGGTGGTGTTTTAAGTTTGATTTTGAGTTGATAATGACCTTAATATGTCTGTATAATCCATCATGGCCATTCTCAACATTAATATTCATCATTTTTATTGATCAAAAATTATTCAACCTCTCTTATATCATGCCTAAGGTTTATAGTTATGCTAGTGCAATAGACCCTAGGACTATATTTCCTCCTTTTCTTACTAGCTCTTCCAGTTTTATAGATTATTAGAGTATTTTTAAAATTTATATAATTTGAAAAATACACCAACCATCCATCCAAACCATGAGCAGGCATAAACAATACATACACCAAGTCAAAACATACACCAACCATCCAAACCATGAGCATGCCTAAACAATACATTAGGTTCGTAAGTCTCAATGGGCTAAGAACTCCCTTTTTCTTCATTGTTGAAGGATTTAATAAATTCATATAATGTTTCAATGAATTCTCTATCACCTCCTTCTTTTACCTTTATGTTTCCATATTAACTTCAAGACCATTCTCTTCACAAATTAACCATACAAACCTATGTGTATGAATTTAGGCCTACAGGCCTAAGCAATGCCTATTAACATTACCACCTTTTGTTATTGACTGTGATGATCTTAAAGGGTTAGGATATCAATATGAGATAACTTTAAAGTTATTTTTTCTCTCTTATACATATTATCTTCACATTAAACAAGAACCTTCACTTGATTAAGTAGTCATGCCTATAGATGGCATGTTGATTATGTGTACAGTATTCAAATGAATTTTGTTTGATCATTCTTTCTGACCTTTATATTTAGGTATTTTTTTCCTAAAATTAATTTTATTTTTATCTCTCTATCTAAGTTCAAACCTCACTATACACATTGCATCCTTTTTTGAAAACCATTTGAGCTACCTACCCAAACACTAATCCCACTAGTTGAGAGTCTTTTGAACTTTGAATCCTCCTATTTTCATATAGACTATTGGTACTTGAAGTTAAATAAACTTTATGAGGGCTATTTCACATCCAACTTGTCCTATTTTATACTTGTTATCAATTTCCTCTATTTTATTAGACATTCATGTATGCCTTCTTTCTCAAAATCTACCTATAGGTGGTTATTATATATCTTGGCCTTGAGACCTAACACCACACTTTATACATAGAATTAAGGACTTTTCAAATATTAGGGCACTACATTTTCTTCATTACTAGGTCTTCAATCTTATAACTTGATGCACCTTTCAAAATTTTCACAAAATGTAGACCTACAAGTCTGAAGACTTGTAGGTTTGCATTATTATAATTTAGGCCTTAAATTGGTGAAAACATGATATTTTGAGCTTGATATCATCCTTAATTTTCTCTTCACATTCAACTTATGATATTAGGTATCTCACTGTCTTGTGACAATGTAATATAAAAACTTTATGAACATTATTATGCAAATAACCTTCACACATAGTCTCAAACCAATGCATTGCATATTACTTGAGGAGGTATGGTTGGAGTGAAGAGATGGAGAATCACTAATGGAGTTATAATTTCATTGAAAAGAGTGAATAAATTTATATAAACCCTCATTCTATTCTTTCAACTATTGAATACCTTGAAACCAAAAATAAACTATGACAATCAACTTTGCAAACTATGTACAATAGAAGTTTCCTACCAAATTGAGGTCACACATGACAAATATGGATTAAATAAACATGGTATATGTATACATAGGTCCCCTATATCCTTTTTAATTTATTTCATGCAACTGAATCGTCTGAAACTATCATTTCAAGAAGAAGATTTGATCTTGTGCGGTTTGTAAGCAGTTTTAGACCACCCTGGAGTCTTAGCGATTGTTCATAAAGGAGAGGGGATGGATATGAAAAAAAATTAAAAAAATTTGAATATTAATATGACCCCATCCTCTATCAAAAATATAAACTCTGATTCTCTCTCTCCTACTTATACCATCCACTTAAAAATTGCCTTTACAAGCTTACCAATGGAATGATAGAGAGAATAAAGCATTTTTTACACTTTTAAGACCTTTACATAAAATATAAACATAGTTTTGACTTGTATAATCTGAAGAGACACCTATGAAATGTTTTAACTTGAAAGTGGATATGCCAAGTCCATACAAGTGAGTGAAACTCCCTTTTTTGGCATTGAAATGCAAGAATCTGACCACTTTTTAACATCCTAATTTATAGGCAAGTTATATAAATTATTCAAGAAATTTGAAAAATATATTTTAATGCATCATTCATTTGGAAGCTTTTAAAAACATTATATTTAGTTAAAATCACCTTTCTCCTTCATAAAACTTACCTTAAAGTTCACAACATAACCTTAAAATTTTGAAACATATGTGAAATGTTTATAAAAGGTGATGAAGACAATAATATGACTTTGGGTGGACCCTAATAAACTATGAAAACATTTTACCAACCCTTTCTCTCACCATTACATGAATAACCTAGTACAAGACCAAGATATAACATTACCTTAACTTTTGCAAATTAACCTTAAACTTTGCTAATAAAGCTTTAAAAAGGTTATTTGATGACTTCATAGGGCATGACAAATCTATGAATGGGGGCTAAAATACATGACAAGAAATTTTTCACCTATATAGGTTTACATTTTGATTTTGGGATCAAAATTGGTCAACAAATTGGTGATTCACGGGGGTAGCATGCCTACAATGCTTACTAGACTAGTAGTCTTGTCCTTCCATTGGGAAATGAAGTCACTTGCACTCAATCTCAGACCTGATCAGACCTTAACCATGACAAAACAAACTAATTAACCTTTAAACACAAAAAATCAAGGATAGCACACACAAATCAAAGGAAACAAGATGCACATATGTGCTAGCTAAGCAATTAGGGAACATAAAACACAACAAAAATAACTAAAATATATAATTGACTTGAAAAAAAAATTTCCTCTTGGATCAAAGGGGAATATTATGAGATATTTTTCTCTATGAGGTGAATAATATCATGAGGCAAGTTTCCTATATAAATTTTATCTTATTATCTTCATCATCTTCTTGCTTGCCAATCCTCTTGGCATGCTCTCAAGTGAAGAAACAACAAACTAGTCACCTATGAAGATGAACTCATCGTATGCTTCAACATTCTTTTTATGATGTTTTTTGATATTAGAAGTCAACTCAAGCATGACTACTTCTTAGCTCATAGGGGCAGCCTCAAAATTTGTACCTTGGATATTACTGCATTGTCCTTCAAGAAGGAAGGTAGCCTCAAGAATATCCTCAATCTATCCAACATGAGGTATAGGCCCTTGAAGAGCCTCAAATTAATTGAAAATGTCTAGGTACTAATACCAAAGGTCCTCATCATTCTCTTGAACTCCCTCTTTAAGAGGTACAATCTGAATTACATCGTTAGAAGCTTCTTTCACTACTGTAGTAGCTTGATCAGCTTGCACTCCTTCCTCAAACTAACATTATTGATCATCCTTAAAAACTAAATTGCCTTCTTCTTCTCCAAGTGGAGTACCAATGGTTAATTCCTCATCATATACACTTGAATAATATTCATTACACTCTACTTCAAACTCAATTATAATTTCAACTTCTTCATTTACTTCCTTCCCATAGGATGAGTTCCTCTTCAATAATGGAGATGGTGGGAGGGTGATGGATATGCTCCTGAGTTTGCTTGGGAACCAAGGGAGTACTATTATAACTTGAATATTTTGGGATGGAATAATATCGAAAGAAATCTTGAATATGTTTTAAATTTATTTGTGCTATAAGTGATTCATTCTTCTCAACAACCACCTCATTCTTCTCACAGTCTTCTTGAAGTTCATTCTTAACTAAAACTTGATTTCTAACCTTCTCAATTAGGACCTCCTTATTATTTTGGATATCTTCTTGAATAGACTTCCAAGATGGATAAACTAGAGGTTCTTTAGGTAGGGTTTATTAATATTGAATAGTCATAAGGTATTCTTTGGTTTCATTCCCTAAATCTTGGCTTGATTTAGGTCTTTTCATTTTCAACTCCAACTCTTTAATTTGCTTGTCTATACTCTCTTAGAATAGCTTTTCTTGAAGGTGGTTAATGACTTCATGAGGATAAGGAACACAATAATGATGCTATGGGATAAAAGAGGGATCTTAAGGAGGGGTGGGAGGGGATTTCATAGGTTTAAATTCTTTTTTGACTTCAACTCCCTAATCTATGCTTGTCTCACTTCGCTTATTCCATGATTTCACCACTTGATTCCAACTTGGAATCTTGAAAAACTTCTTGGGGGGTTCTTAAGGAAGAGAAGTAGAATCTTGTGCCAAGATGGCTTCATTAGTTTCCCTCCATATGTCAATAAAACCTTTTAATTCTACTTGGTTTTGGTTCTCAACCATAATCTACTCAACAACAATCTCCTCTTTCTTTTGAATTCTCTTTTGGATTGATTTCCAAGAAGGGAAAGTTTGAGTATGTGAAGGACTTGGAACATTTGAAAACTCATTTGAAATGGTATCTTGGGGAATAATGAGTGTTACATATGAGGTTTTAGGTTGTATATATGAAGACACATGGGGCTGATAGGATTGAACCTCCTATCCTTCATGAACTCTTAGTTTATCCTCTATGCTCTAAACTAGACCACTTACATCCATCATCTCACTTTAGAGGTTTTGCCAATTTGCTCTCTCAATAGGTGACCATTATTACTTCATTAGTTTTAATGATTCTCTCACATTATGAATGAGATGAATAGGGACATTTTTACCATACTCCCTTTGTGTGTTAAGCTCTACCATGTGCCTTTCATATCCCAAGATTTTTCTTGAAACTTGAAATGGATTGATATGACAAGTGACTATGCTAACTAGTGATAGCATGGTCTTGAGAAGGCTAATCATATTCAACATCATATTCATGTATGGGGAGTGTAGGATGATAATAGGACTAATATGACTCGTGACAAGGCTGATAAGGATCATAATGAGGTTGATAAGGCTCATCATAGGGTTGATATGGAATACCATATGATTGATATGCCTCATCAACTTGCATGAAACTAAAATTTACTTCAAAATCAGTCATTAAAACCTCATCAAGATAGTGAATTAAAGTCACAATTTATTTTGAATAAGTGACTAGGCTTATAGAACTAGTTTATTGAGCATGGAGTCTCTATTGATGTTTAGAATGCCTCCAAATGATGATATGTAGAACAAAAACAACAATCCTTCCACTACTTTGGACCTTAGTCCCACCGAGCATACCAAAACTATTATCAACCAAATTTTCAACCTTATAAAGTATTTTAAGCCTTGAATTTTTGGAATAACATGGATGCAATCCTAGGCTTTGGGTGGCTTAATCTTGGATTGAATCTCTAGGTCAAAGAGTTAGCTCCCCTTGATGAATCAATTAGGCTCACAAATTACTCTACCAACTTACCAAGAAAAGAGAGAGAAACTTAATTTAATAGAGGTGATACATCAAATATACTTGAACACTACCTACCAACTACATTTTTACTTCAACCATAAGACTAACTTGCAACAAACACTACTCCTAATTGTTGACCATTTTTGCTGAAAATATTGTCATTGATGTCAAAGGTTTAGTATTATTGGTGATAAAGGCCCCATTTCATTTAATGTTATTTATCTTGGCTAATATGAGTTAATATTTATTTAATATTAGTGAATATATTTTTGGTTGCATATGAGACAAAATAAGGGCCCATGGAGAAGTCGAAGAGTCACAGGATAAAGACAAAAGAAGGATGGGACGCATTTTCCCATGAAGAGTCATCTTGGGGAATACCAAGAGTCACCAAGTGAAGACAAAAGAGTAAAGGTTGAATTTCTCATGAAGGGACACTTTAAGGAATATGAAAAGTCACCAAAGATAAGGACAAAAGTGGGAAAGACGTTTTTGGTCATGAAGGGTCACCACATGACTTTTCAAATGCTTGGATATGAAGGGTCATCCAAGATTGGTGCCATTTTCCATGAGAATTGAAATGTCACAAAGGAAGAAAGCCAAAGGTCATTTGGAAAGCTATAAATAAAGGCTTGAGTAGCCATTTGTAATATGGAAGTGAGAGGTTGATTTGATATTGTAATATCTAGCTTAGAAGAGCAATTGTGAGAGATGAATATGATTTGTATTTGTTATATCTAGCTTAGAAGAGCAAATGTGTGTGAGAGAGAGGAAGGATATGTTGTATTGATCTATCATTTGTTGAGATAGAAACATTGAGAGATAGGTGTGTGGTATACACAAAGGGGTTGGTGCTCCTGTGGGTTGGTGCTCATGAATTGTTGTTGAGTTGGTGCTTAGCAAAGGGTTTGGTGCTCCTGTGGGTTGGTGCTCATGAATTATTGTTAGGTTGGTGCTCAGCAAAGGGGTTGGTGCTCTTGTGGGTTAGTGCTCATAAATCGGTGATGGGTTGGTGTTCGGCAAAGGGGTTTAAAGCTCTTGTGGGTTGGTGCTCACGAATTGTAGCTGAGGTTTGTACTTGGAAAAGGGGTATGGTGCTCCTGTGGGGTTGTTCTCATGAATATATTTGAGATTGATTCTCTGTGGCTTTTCCCACATTGGGTTTCCACGTTATATCTAGTGTCTCTCTCTGTCTTGTGTGATGTTTATTGTTTAAGTTTTATTGCATATCTTGAATGATTGATTAAGTGGAATTTGGTTAAAGGAAAGATTTATAAGATATATAATATACTGATTCACCCCCCCTCTTATTATATTCCGTGCTTAACAATTGGTATCAGAGTAGGTTCCTTTTTAAAAAGTTTTACAGCTTGAAAGTAGATCAGGAAAGCACGATGGTTGGGTCACAGGAAGGATTTTTTACAAATAAGGCACCTTTGTTTGATGGGATGAATTATGCTTTTTGGAGCATGAGAATGAAGGTTTATTTGATGGCCCTTGGATTTGACATATGGAAATCAGTGGTGGAGGAATATGAAGAGCCATAGACATCTACATTTACTCCAGTAGAAAAGAAGGCAAGTGAGTGTAATGCTATACCTTTAAATGTTATTTTATGTGGTTTATGTGAATCTAAATTTGTTAAAGTTATGTAATGTAAATCTACTCATGAAACTTGGGTAAAACTTGAGAATATTTACAAAGGTGATGGAAAGTTTTAGTAAGCTAAGTTGCAGACTTTTAGAAGGTAGTTTGAAAGTTTGAAGATAGAAGAAGAAGAAGATATAGCAAGTTATCTCTTGCCAGTTGATCAAATAGTAAATCAGATTCAAGGTCTTGGAGAAACATTGGAAGAGTCAATGGTGGTGCAAAAGGTTTTGAGATCTCTACCAATGAGATATGATGCAAAGGTTTCGGCAATTGAGGAGATGAAGAATTTAGCCAAGCTGAAGATGGATGAGCTTCATGGTATTCTCACAGCATATGAGATGCAAATAGAATAAGATAAACCCTCAAAGAGAGATGCGGCTTTCAAGACATCAAAGAAGGAGAAAGATAAGATTCAAGAATCAAGTGATAGTTCCAGTGATGATGAAGATGACAATGAAGCACTTTTCATTCACAGGCCAAAAAGAGGAACAGGTAAATATCAAGGAAAATTACCTTTTAAATGTTTTAATTGTGGAAAGATTGGACATTTTTTAGATAGATGCCCAAATAAGGTTAATGATGAAGAAGAAGAAAAGCCTACATACAAAAAGAACTTCAAAGGCAAATCCAAGAAGGGATTTGAGAATAAGAGCATGTATTCTAAAGATCCTAACTCAGTTGAAGATAGTGGAGTCAGTGATTTAGAATAAGAAGAGATTCTATTCATGGCCATACATGATGATGATCAAGAAGAAGAAGAGGGGGAAGCTGAAGTAGATATGGAAGGAGAACTCAATTGTTCCCTAGAAGAGTTAAAAGATGTTCAAAAGAAGAATCGTAGGTTAAAGCACCAGATCGAAAAAAATGAACAAGAGTCAAAGGAAATGATTGAAGATCTACAAGCACACTTTGAAGAAGCCAAGAAGAATGAAGAAGATCTCAAAGGACAGCTGGAAAAAACAAGAAAAGATTGTTAAAGGTATGTTATTGAAATTGCCTCTTTAAAATAAGATATTTAGAAAGCAGTCAATGAAAAATTAGTTAGTGATTCAAAATTTGAGGATAGCACTAACATGTTGAATAAAATATTGGAAAGTCAAAAAGCATATTTAGATAAGATAGGGATCGGATTTGAAAAGAAAAAGACCTATGCTGAAGATTTTATAGAAGAGGAAATAGAAAGGGGAGAAGAGAAAAATACAGAGGACATTCCAAATAGAGAAGGTTGGAGAGAACAAAGCTACAAAAGGCAATCAAGTCAGAGATATACAGACAGGTCTCATTTTTATGGCTATTGTTTTTATTGTAATGGATATGGTCACAAGAAATTAGAATTTAGAAAAGAGCTAACAATTTCAAAAATAAGGAGAAGGAAAGTCAAGTAGAGTCTAGCAGAATCCACAACTCTTTTGCTCCTCTATCAAGATTTGATGAAGAGACCATAGTGTGCTACAAGTGCAACAACTATGAACACATAGCTCGATATTGAAGAAGCATGTTCGACTCAGTCAAGAAGGATCAGAGGTTCAAAGCTCCATTCATAAAGAATAAGAATCAGAGTATCAAAGATCCATTCATCAAGAATAAGGTTCAGACATGTACATGGAAGAAGAAACAACATGAAAATTATATGATGGTGCAAACAACTCTACATGTGGGAGGTAAAAATCAGCCATGGTTAATTGATAGCAGATATTTGAGGTATATGACAAGAGATAAAAGTAAGTTCATTTCTATAAAGAAGATTAATGGTGGTATAGTGAGGTTCAGAGATAAAACCACTGCCAAGATAGCCAGAAAAGGTACTTTGAGTTTGGATTATGGTATAACTAAGACTAAAAATGTTTTGTATGTAAAAGGTCTTAAGCATAATCTATTGAGTGTTAGTCAAATTTGTGATCAAGGATACACATTAAGGTTTCATGCTGAAGGTTGTGAGATTAGAAGAAAAGATTCAAATGAGTTGATTGCAGATGCTCAAAGGATAGGGAAAAATGTGTATGTATTGTCAGATATCTTCTCAAAGGCACGATCAAAGGATACATTCAAAGATCGGTGAGAGGAGTTGGGAGTAATTTCTATTACTTCTTGCCATTGATGTTCGGCATCAAGTGAGGGGGAGCTAAGTGTTAGCTCCAGGTAGGCCCTTTGCCATTGATGTCAAAGGAGGAGAATAATAGGTATAGGTACAGGTGCAGAAAATAGGTACAGCGAATAGGTATAGGTTGCTACAGTAAGGGGGAGTTAATGTATGTTTTCAGATGACGGTATGTGCAGGTGATAAGATATAGCAGTTTCAGGATTGAGGTTGCCATCAATGACAAAGGGGGAGATTGTTGGAAATATTGTCATTGATGTCAAAGGTTTAGTATTATTGGTGATAAAGGCCCCATTGCATTTAATGTTATTTATCTTAGCTAATATGAGTTAATATTTATTTAATATTAACGAATATATTTTTGGTTGCATATGAGACAAAATAAGGGCCCATGGAGAAGTCAAAGAGTCACAGGATAAAGACAAAAGAAGGATGGGACACATTTTCCCATGAAGAGTCATTTCAAGGAATACCAAGAGTCACCAAGTGAAGACAAAAGCGTAAAGGGAAAATTTCTCATGAAGGGACACTTTAAGGAATACGAAAAGTCACCAAAGATAAGGACAAATGTGGGAAAGATGTTTTTGGTCATGAAGGGTCACCACATGACTTTTCAAATGCTTGGATATGAAGGGTCATCCAAGATTGGCACCATTTTCCATGAGAATTGAAAGGTCACAAAGGGGGAAGGCCAAAGGTCATTTGGAGAGCTATAAATAAAGGCTTGAGTAGCCATTTGTAATATGGAAGTGAGAGGTTGATTTGATATTGTAATATCTAGCTTAGAAGAGCAATTGTGAGAGATGAATATTTGTTATATCTAGCTTAGAAGAGCAAATGTGAGAGAGAAAGGAAGGAGATGTTGTATTGATCTATCATTTGTTGAGATAGCAACATTGAGAGATAGGTGTGTGGTATACACAAAGGGGTTGGTGCTCATGAATTGTTGTTGAGTTGGTGCTTGGCAAAGGGGTTGGTGCTCATGAATTATTACTGGGTTGGTGCTCGACAAAGGGGTTGGTGCTCCTGTGGGTTAGTGCTCATGAATAGGTCCCAGGTTAGTGCTTGGAAAAGGGGTTTGAAGCTCCTGTGGGTTGGTGCTCACGAATTGTAGCTGAGGTTTGTACTTCGAAAAGGGGTATGGTGCTCCTTTGGGGTTGTTCTCATGAATATATTTGAAATTGATTCTCTATGGTTTTTCCCACATTAGGTTTCAATGTTATATCTGGTGTCTCTCTCTATCTTGTGTGATGTTTATCGTTTAAGTTTTATTGCATATCTTGAATGATTGATTAAGTGGAATTTGGTTAAAGGAAAGATTTATAAGATATATAATATACTGATTCACCCCCCCTCTTAGTATATTCTGTGATTAACATTTTTTTGTCTAACAGGCCAAAAATCGGTCCCCTTCTTTCTCTGTTGTTTTAGGCCAATTCATTTTTTGATTTTGCACAAGTCCAAGAATTTTCTACAGACTCTGCAGGTCTATTTCTATAGACTTTGCAGGTCTATTTCTATGGATTCTAAAGGGCTTGATTTTTTATAGACTCTACAGGTGTAATCTTTTGGTAGATGAAGAACTAGTTCAGAGAGTGTAAGGTTTTACAAAGATTCTTTGGACTCTTGTCCAAAGAAATTCATAAGGAAAGAGGGCTAAGGTAGTTCAACGACATGATCTTTCAAAGAGTTAGTAGTTTTGAACCATTGAACTATTGAACCGGCTCAATGCTTTGGTTCAGGGGCCTTTGTTCAATTGAAAAAGTTCATCACTTGGTTCAAATCACTTGGTTCACTCAGTCAATTCATCGCTTTGGTTCTTCAAAAAATCTCAACATTTTGGTTCAAAGCTCAAGTTCATTGACCTTGGTTCATCGCTTGGTTCATAACTTAGTTCATCGGATGGTTCAATCATTTGGTTCACTCAGTCGGTTCATCGGCAAGTTCATCGCTTGGTTCAATCATTCGGTTCACTCAGTTGGTTCATTAGCAAGTTCATCGACATGATCAATAAAATGGTTCAGTGCCTTAGTTTAACAATTATTTGAACCGTTGAACTGGTTCAATGGATTGGTTCAACATCTTGGTTCAAGTAAATGGTTCAAAGGCTTGGTACAATAAAGGAGTGGTGCGCAGTGTTGAACTATTGAACCATCTTTGGTTTAATCAATCAGTTCAATGGCTTCATTCAATTGGGCGGTTCAAAGGAGCATCCCAAAAGGCCAAAGGACAAGTGCCCTTGTGGAGGGCAGTTCTGGGTTCAAGAGCCCTAGGAAAGGGCAGAGCGCACTTTAAAAAGGCCACAAGGAAAGAAAGCTGCAAAGGGTAAGTTTTTCAGAATTTTGTTTAAGGCATAATTCCTTCAAACTTTTTGTCTGAAGGAATTCCTTCAGAAAAATATTTTGAAGAAATTCAGAGGAAGGCCGCAGTAAAAAGCTTGAGGAATGAACAAAGCAATTCTCACAGACTTTTTACCTGCAGGAAAATTGTCCACAGTAAAAAACCCACAGAAAAGGCCCAAAGGAATTTGCCAAGGATGATGACGTCTTGGAAGCCATCAACTTTAAGAAGATGGATTAGCTGTTATTTTTCAAATGATGATAGGTGGACTGATGCCAAATTTAAGATGGTGAAATAGTCATTTGCTTTTAAATTTCCTAAGCGCCAACCAGAAAAGAGCCCAAGGAACGTAGTGACCCACCAGAAGATAGCCTCGAGGGCTGAAGGAGCTAGAAGAAGACAAATTAGGAAGAATACAAAGAGCCTAGAGAACAAAGAGAGAAAAGTGCCAAGTGTAGGAATAAGCAGATAGTCCAAGTGGCAAAGGGAGGCACTGATTCAATTAGTTACTCCAGCAGGTGATACAGTGTCTGCAAATTGATTATTAGGAGGCACAAATGGCTAACGGTGTGACCCATTTTTCTTCATTTCACATTAATGAGCAGATGAACTGCATAATCTCCTTGAAGGAGTGGTCTTGTAAGCAGACAAATGGCATGGCACATAATTTCTCATATGATGTTTAAGCGGCTTGCTCTTCCCAATGATCGGGGTGCACATGGGTCATTTGTAAAAAGGGTGCCAAAAGGCCTCCTTCCTTCCTATATATATGGTAGACTTGTCATTTGGAAAGGGGGATCTTTCACATTTGTAAGGTGAAGCCCTGACAAATTTTCACTTGAAATTAATAAATGCATTTTTACCTCTATTTTGGTTAGATATCTCTGTGTATGTCTGAGTGTTAGTTTTGTGTTTAGTCATTGCTTCTTGATGCTTCCATAGGTTTAACACCAACACACCTGGTGTCTATAAGGTGCCATTCCTATAGGTGACAAGAAGAGCTATACTTGGTAGTTCAGAGACAGAAGGAATCTACTATACAGTGTGCCTCTTCCGTAGTACCTATGGTGAGTCTCTATTTTTTGTGTGTTCCATTAAAGCCTCCCTGTTAAGCTCCCTGTAGCCTGGTCCTTCTACCAATTTGAAGTGTATGTATGTGTTTGTCTGGCTTCAAGTGTGAGTGTGAGTAGGTCAAATCTTTTGGTGCATCACCTCTTTTAGAGTAGTTTTGTTTTCTTGTAATCCTTCTCCCTTTTCATCCCCCCATTATATATCTATGTATATGTATTAACACTTATTGGAAAAACTTAGATGCATCAAAGGGAGCTAGCCCTTACCTAGAGACTCTCCCCTCTAGCTTCGCCAATCCCACAGGTGAGAGGGGAGTTTCCATTTTGACGTGTGGAAGGTAGGAGCTCGGCCTCCTACCCCAGGTGCAATCCACTACATCAACAATTTTTGGCATGCCCAGTGGGACTCAATTTTTACACTCAATAAAGTTTCAAGATTGATGTTGGTTTTGTTATAGCAAATCAACTATTTTCAGCATCTAGAAACTCCACTGGTAAGAACTTCATTTTATAATCAAAGACCAGTCTAACTTCCTATGCCTAAAGTCACCACATGGTCTGCTTCTAATGGTGTTCCTTTCGACTTCATTGAGTTTCCTTTGAACTCAACAAAAAGATTGAGGTTTGAGAGGACCTATCCTTATTCAGCAAATCACCTTCCCAAACCTACTATAAAGAACACATACGTAGCAAGGCCGCAGTTACATCCCATCATAGCTATGGCACTTCCTTTTGTGACTTTTCCTGGTCAGAGTCCTTTGAATCTCCAATGTTATGACCCAATTCTAGGAGCATCCCTCAAAAGTGTGCCTTCCTTTGATGGAGAGGGGCCCATCACAGTCATCGAACACATCAAAAATATTGCTAACCTCTGCAATATTCACAATGTCACTGAGGAAAATATTGCAATCAGATTGCTGGCATTGTCTCTCAAGGGTAAAGCTCTTGACTAGTATGGGACTTTGACTATAAATTCAATCAATTCCTAGAAAGAATTAGGCACTCACTTGATGGACCATTTTGGAGAAAAGAGCGACCACCTCTCACTTGCTGAGCAACTGACTACCATGAAAAGAGCCCCACATGAATACATGCAAGATTTCAATGCTTGGTTTCAGAAGACATGGGATAGAATCCCCATTCTATATTACTTAAGAGCATTGAATAGTGATATCACTATTATGATACAATCCATGGGAGAAAATGTGCTGCCTACTGCCTATGACATAGCTATAATAGCTGAAAATTGCTTAGTGCAGGCTAGGAACATAGCTCCTAGACCCCATATGCCACTTTTCCCTCCAATCCAGACTGCTACTCCCACCTTAGCACTTTTGCCTAGCATAGAAAAGCTAGTTGCTACTCCCTCCAATGAACTTCATGAAGTTAAGAGTTTGTTTCAAATTATGTCAAATGAACTTATGGCTCTTAAAAGGCAGCAAGCTCAAAGCAATTGACCAAACCAAGGATACCAGTAGTATGGTCAAGCTCTTAGACCCCCTTTCCAAAATTACAATCAAGGACAGGGTCAGCCTACTTAGACTAGACCCTTTCAAGGCTACAACCCAAGCACCTCTTCATCATCTAAGGTCATGGTGCCAGCTCAAAACAATCTAGTGCAGGAACAACCAAGTTGTTCAACCATGGAATATGGTCAAGAGCAGGCTATTTATACAAATAAAATGATGGGTTATTACCCAAATGTATAAGACAATCAGTCAGTCACCCATTCCCAAGTCTTTGAGGTCCCAATGCAACCCAGCACGAGTATCAGTTAGGCCCAGCCTGATTCTACCCTCATAAATCATCTAGAAGGAGAATTCTATTCAGTCAATTATGTGGGTGCTATAGACAATTAGGTTGACTGTGTTGCAGCCAACATAAGATTCAAAAGGAGAGAAATGGAAGAAACTCAGGCTATTTCCCAAACATTAGCAACACCTTTTTCATCACATGCAAATCAAAAAGTCCCAAGTTTTAGACCATTGGTTGTACCTTCAGCTCTTCGGCCTGCACCTCAGGCTGTAAATAATTCCAAAGAGATTTTTAAGGAAGGCAACCCTCGAGTCAACATGGTTGACCAGATGAAAAAGCTACACATGAACATCTCCTTGTGGGATTCGCTATCAATACTAGGGCAAAAGGACATGCTACAAAAGGAACTGCATGAGCTACATGAACAAGTTGTCCCAGAAAAAGTTGAGAATGTTTTGATGATGAATGGACAGTCTTCCACCTCAGGTTAGGCCCCGAAAGAAGAAAATGTTCCTTTTATGTGTCCTTGGTCATAGGTGTAGACACCGAAATCATGTCTAAACCCTTGGTCAACTCCCCCCTTGGTCCCCTTGGTCCCTTTCCACTTCTAACCATGCCTAACCTATGTCTTATTAATTTAAAATAACTATCTTATTTTAAATTAATAATTCTCTCCTTCCTTCTCTCTCTCCCCTTGCCACCTCACCCATGCCACCTCTCCTCCCTTTGGATTCTTTGCCCTTGGATACCCTCAGTTATCACCCTATGACCTATTCCAACTTCCCCTCCACTACCCCTTGCCAAGTCTTAAATGATTTAAGACCCCATTTCCCTTATCCCACTCATTTCCCATGCCTATTAAGCCACCTTTGACCATTTCTTCCTCGGACCCACTAACCCGGCAGTTGGGAAAATAGACGAAAGGCTATTTTTAGCCTTTTTACCTGCCTTCTAGCCACTGACATCGATCAACTGCGACTGACATTGGTGATATTGTCGGTGTAGGTTTCCTTCATAACTATGTTCTTCACCCGAATGCAGGACCCGCTTTTCTCAATCTTTCAACCTGACCTTTTGACCTAGAGCAATCTGATCTTTCACTCCTCAATCTGTCAATCCTTTCAATCATCAGACCTCTCACTCTCTCTCTCAGGTACTCTGCATTAGCCACTCCACTAGTAATAGGACTTCCACACCAACTCCACCAGCAACAGGACTTCCACACCAGTAGCATCAACAACAGGTATAACCAGCCTGCAACACTCTTTCCTCAGCAAACCATAGGTAAGTATTTCCTCTATGTTTTCATTATGTTTTCAATCATTGCTTCTAAGTAATATCACCAGCCCAGACCCAACCTATTCTCTAGGATCCTTCTCTCATCCTTATTTTCCCTGTTTCCTCTGTCCACTTCATTTGGTCCCTTTTCAGACCATACACTCTGTCCATTGTCCCTGCATAGACTCTCAGACCATTCAAATAGACCCTTACTCAGACCTGTCCATAGACCATAGAACCTATCCAGACTTCACCCAAAGACTATTTCCCTGACCGACACCAGCCACAGAGACCACTACCTCCACCGACGTCAGTAGACTAACTGACATTGGCAGAACTTGACAACCGACGCCGATAGACTAATCGACGTCAGTGACTGTGACCAGACCAACAGCAGCATTCAAGTAAGCATTTGCTTCTATTTTTGTTTTAGTTTTTAATCATTTCAGTCTTTTATCATTCTGCCTTTTATTAGACATTATTTTTATCAATCAGTGGGTTAACATCCCTCAAGGAAGTCTTTGTACTTCTGGGACCAAGCTTTTGCTTGGCAGCCCACCATCTCCTCATCTAACAACTTTTGTGTTTTAGTCTCTATCTTCTACAGATGTCATCCTCCACAACCAAAGAGGAGTTCTTGCTATCGTTTGAATTTGGTGCGCAAGACTATATCCGGGTATCTTCTAACCCAAGACCATCTTATCTTAGTTTCTCATTTCCTTTTTGAATGTGAAAGTAAAAAATCATATAGAAACATTCTGGCACACCTGGTGGGACCCTAGGGTCTTCCTTGGGTTCTTTTCTTTCTTTTCATATAGGGTGCATTAGGTTTCTCCTATTCATCTCTTTCTTCTATCTCTTCCAAAAGACATCATAAGTAGGATTAAAAATAACTCTTCTTTCTTTTCTTGCATATTAGACTAGTCAAAAGTCATACTCTTCAACCCTTTCTCCATTTGTCTTCATACGAACTCACATTTCTTTGGGCTTAAAATACATTGCATTTCATTTCTGCTTGCTTACATTTTTAGTCCACACATCTAGTAATTAATAACCACATCATGAATTAATCATAGATCACTTTATGTTTCACAACTAAATCACTTGCACAAATCAAACATCAAAACTTACCTAAGACAAGGCCCAACTGGGATTTCATCACCCAGCGGATACCTTACCCATCCCAGCAATCCCACTTGGACTTCACCACCAAGGGGAAAGCCCACTTTGTTCTCTGGCAGAGGATAATCTCTAGGGGAAGTATATTTTGGCTAAGCGAGACCAGCTCATCACTAGGCTCGTGAAGTGATGGGAGCTTGCTCCTTAGCACCAGGCCAAGTATGGAACCTAACACAGACTCTTGAATGCCTAAACAAACCTGAAACCAGCTCTAGACTACTTCTTCTAGGACCCGTCTCAAAAGCCAACCTCCCCAACACATTTTAAGGCATAAGCCAATAAGATTCTAGAAGTTTATTCTTAGGATTTAACACTTAGGGTCTACCTGTCTCCATCTATTTTTCTATTCCTATCTGGTTTTTTTGAGCTAGTGAGGACGTTTCTTTTTTCTTCTTCCAAAAACTCTCAAATCTTTTAAGTTTCTGGAAAACACAGTAACCGACATCGGTTTTTCCACTGACGTCGGCCACCTTTCTTCGCCGGCATCGGTCATCTGACTGACATTGGCAGCTTATATCACTGACATCAATTTTTAAACCGACGTCGGTCTCTGTCCAAAACTTTTTTCCCAAAACAGCAGCCTTAAAACCTGACCCTTTTTCTGCCAAAACCACATTTTGGGTTTCTAAAACTAAAAAAACACAATTTTTGAAACCTGACCCTTCTTGCCTTGAATGGTTTTGACACACACTCAAACCAAGGCTCTCCTTGACCACGTGAGGCATCAACCGCTTCTGCCTTCCCCATCCATAACCAATCCCTTAATGGAGTTTCATTCAGAGACCGAACAAACTCCAACTCGACCGACCCCGACTCAGACCCCCATTGTCCTTGAAGGGGACCAAGATTTTGAGAGATTCTTGGACCTCAATGTCAAAGCCCTCCAAAACTATCTCGCAAGAAACCAAATGCGAGACCTTTTGGGTGAAGCGGTGATGATGTCAACACCATCCACTACCCAGCCTTTTATGACTCAAACTATTGCCTCAACCATTAACCTGACCATGGCCAATACACAAAGTTTGGCCTCCCCATCTATTTTTAGACCGACCTCCATCGGAGTTTCATTTCCCCCTCAACCATACGCAATTCAACCAAGTTCTACATCATACTAGAACTTGATTGTCTCGACTCCACTCACTCTTGCGCCTATAAATGTAGGAGTGTCTACCTCCCCTTTTGCCAATGCCACCATGCAACCACCTTTGGTGGTATCTAGTCAGCTTATACCTTCTACCTTCACAACGCAACCACCCTTGGCCTCCACTACTGTCCTAACGACTAGTTATCAATACGTTGTGCCCATACAAGCGCAATTGACTACATCGTATGCCCCTTCTAGCATCTTCCAAGCACCCTACAACCTAGGGGGTGCTTCACCCACCAATCTATCAGCTGATATAATCAAAATGCTGATGGACAAAATGTCTAGTCTTGAGGCTTCTATTTCTGGTTCACGCAATGCCCTCTCATATGAGCAAATTTGCAATGAACCCATCCATCCCTCCATCCCAATCCGATCGTATCCCAGCCAGTGGGAGCTTCCTAAATTTTATTGTTTCTAGAGTAAGGAAGACCCACAACAACACCTACAAGCATTCAGACATGCTTGTTATCTCATAGCCTATGATGATGCGTTACTTCTACGCACATTCTCCATGATGCTTTCTGGCCCCACCCTTAACTGGTATAGCTCTCTTACTAGACATTCTATCTTTTCATTCACTCAACTCACCCAATTATTTCTCGACCATTTTTCTATCAATATCACCAAAAAAGTCTCGATCACAGACCTCTACTCCATCAGGCAATTTGACGACGAATCGATAGTCAATTTTATCGCCCGTTGGAGAGGCTTGATCAACCAGCTCTCCTTCTCGTTACCTCAACCTGAGCTCATCGAGCTCTTTTCTCGAGCATGTGCCATGCACATCTCATCCACCTTACAGGTTCAAACATTTTGCACTTTTGACGAGGCTTTCACCATGGCCTGAAAGCTTAAACTCCGCACCATTGAAGAGGATAAGGTCAAATTGCATAATACCAATGCAAAATCCAATGACCCTTCTTCTTCCAGACCTTCTTCTTCCCATTCCAAACCCAAAGGAGTGGAAAACACTGTGGTCGTTAGATCACCGTCCTCAACAACTGACCAATCTCAACCTTCAACATCCCAAAGCATCACCAAACAATTCCAACAATGGTACATCCAGTGTTCATACACTCCGCTTGGAGAATCATACACTTCCATTTTGGAAAAACTTGTCAAACAAGGGGTCCTCAATCTCCCTCCAATCCGACCACCTCAATTCAACTCCTCAAAAGCCATCCCTACATGGTATAGGGAAAATGACTTCTGTCACTTTCACCATGTCCAAGGCCATGACATCAACAATTGCCGAACCTTCAAAAACATTGTCTAAGACATGATCGACAAGGGAGATCTTGTTTTGGATAACCCAAACACCCCACCCAATCAAAATATCGACATCTTCAGACAACCATTCCCAAACTATCCTTCTAATCAAAACAATGTCCAGACCATGACTGATGGCTCCCACGAGCATGACATACACACGGTCAACATGGTCTCGCCTCTTGTCCTTGACCAACCTCCTCCACAAGATGAAGAACTTTCTTCTCCTATTAGTCCTCCATCCACCTCTCTTATATTGGGGGACACCTTGACCATGCCAATGCCATTAACCCCACCTCCAATGGAGGACCCTATCCTTCCTGCTCCTCAACCACAAGTAGAGGGCACAATCATCCCTACCCTCTACCCTCTTGAGGAGCCGCACTCTCCTATTTCTTCTTCACCAAGAGAAGAACTAGTCTCTTCACCCATTGTGATCGAGGAAGACCCAGTCACAGTTTCCTCTTGCCTTTTGCTTGAGATTGCTACATCTCACTCACCTTCATCCACATCTGAACCCAAACCCATATCTAACCTCACCTCACATAATGGTAGCCCTCAACCCAAACCAAAGAAGGCCACTAAACCACACCAGAGGACTCCTCCCCCACCTTCATCATTACCTTCAATTTTGGGCCTACATCTATCCACCTTAATAAGAGTGCTTCCTACTACCATACTTCACAGAGGCAAGTTGCCTCCATTATCCCCTCAACCCATCAGACATATATTTCCTCCAAAACATCCAACACCTATCACCACCAAAGTGCCATCTACACGTGTGGCTACACCACCCATGAAAATGATGGTACGACTAATGCCTTTTACACCTCTCAAACCAAAGTCATCAACCCCCACTATAACAAGACACACAGACCCATTAGTAGGTTCTTATGCCTTGCTGTTATGACAATTGTTGCAGTCTTTTCGCATCAATCTCCCGCCTCTTAAACCATATCAATCTCTCAGACCAAAACCACCTTGGTTCGACGACACTCAGATTTGTGCATATCATCGCACACCTGGGCACAACACCAAGCATTGTTGTGCCCTCAAGGTTGTCATTCGCCAATGTTTGGAGAAAGACACCCTTCTTCTTGACCATATTATCAACAAACCTTCAACATCATCCCTTGCCTCTCAAACCTCCACACTGCCCCACTCATCAACTCTCAGATCAAGACCATCTTGGTTTGACAACTCTAAATTTTGCCACTATCATCACACATCGAGACATGACACTAAGTATTGTTGTGCTCTTAAAGCTGTCATTTGTCAACACTAGAAAAAGGATACCCTTCTCATCAAGGATCCTCTTGACCACCCCTTCGATAAATCATCAACACCGACCCATACTTCTCCAACCTCATCACCTAAATCGGGATCTCCACGCCAGACTATGGTCCCTTTGCTGCGTTTAACCCCCTTATTCAACATCAACACAGTCAATCTGACCACTAAGCCTCAACCGACCTTAACCAATCTGTCAAACATTCTCCCTAGCCGTTGGGGGAATTCAACATTCATCCAAACCTCGACCAACCTTTCAACCGAGTCTTGACCAAATATCAATCACTCTTTCACTCCTAAACCTCAACTAGGCCTCAACCAAACCTCGACCAAATCAATCAACCAAAAAATGACCAAACACCAACCAAACTTTTTAATCATGACCTCAACCTAGCATCGACCAACTTCTTAATCATCTTCACAACATCAATCAACACGTGACCAATCTAGAAAGAGGCAAATGGGGCAAATTTGCTCCTAATTGGCTCAGACCTTACATCATCATGCACAAGCATGGATCAAGAACTTATCAGAACCTGACCCTTTTAATGCCTTGCATCTGTGACCATTCTACTGTTAGTCGAGTACTCATCCACTTGACATTTAACTTGAGCTCGTCCCTTGAGCAACCCTTGTCCTCTTAATCCTCATTTCTTTCAACCCTATTTCTCTAAAGCAAATCCTATGTAACCCTTTTATAAAGTATGGATGCTTTGTCCTAATAAAGGGGAGCCCTTGAACTTCTATAGTCTTGTTCATGACTCAAAATTCTGTCAAAAATAAATCAAGATGTCAAAATATCCAATGTACTATCAAAAAGATAGAATGCTCCCTCAAAGGACAGCTGTACTATCATTGCTATAGCTAATAGACTGCTCCCTCGAAGGATAGCTATTCCAAGCCCTCATATATATATAAAGCAAAAATATAGACCATTCCCTTGAAGGATGGCTATGACTAAATCTTGCTACTCTCATAAGCTTCCCACATCGATCAGCTTCACAAATGACCACAAAGCAAAATGACATCTCTATGTGGACTTCCCGCATTGATCAGTCCGTTAAAAAAAAAAGGGGTCATGGACTTGACTTATAGTTGCCTCAGGGTCTCCTATAAAAAGGGGCAAGGTTCTCTCTGCTCTAAAATGGGTTACCCCATCCTCACCTATCATAACACCTGTTCAAGGGACTTCGAGCTCATTTTTAATATCAAAGTGATTCGTTTACTTCTCTAACACAACCCATGGTCAACGATGCAATGCATGAATGGGGCTCTTGGTTCTAACAACCCCTATCTATGCTATCATTCTAGTCCATGTCAATGAAAGAGCAATATGCCTTTCACTTCCTTTACACTTTGGTCACATTTAACTACATCATTTGTCAAACCAACTCAACCCAACATCTCCAAACCAACAACATGACATCATACATCATCATTATCTATTCACACTAGTTTCTATGGACACCAATACACATGGAAACTATCGACCCGACACAATTTATGTTAAGCATAAACCAATGCTTGCTAAAGCATAAATAGACCTCAATTCATTTTTAGCATACATCCATCACGAATATGGAAAATTGCTAAGGATGAAAGACCCCTCAACCAGTGTTACAGAATACACCATTTGGAAAAAGCTATAACATCATCTTATCCTCATCATTTCAACACATGACCAAAATCAATCATCGACCACTTTGACTCTTAGTCTGAACTACATTGGTCTGAGGCCCTAAGATTGAGGCTATGTAGGTAGCACTCAGATGACATGACTATCTTTTGGGGTTAGCTTGACCACCCTCATTTGTTCGTCTACCTGATGGACAAACCATATCCTCCCTTTGACCATGACTTGACCTCGTCTAAGACCAATCCATAACTTTGACCCTTTTCCTCCCTTTTGGGAGAACTACATTGGCCTGAGGCCCTAATGACAAGGGTTATGTAGGCAGCACTCAGTTGACATGGGGTCTTCTGAGGTTAGCTCAGCCATTCCTTCATCCGTCCATCCACCTCAGCTAATGACCATGGAGATCGCAACTATCTCCTTCGACTACAACCACTTCCAAGACAAACATTGCCTTGGTTGTTTTTGCATGTATGCTACCTCATGAATGGTTAGCCAAATTGTCCACAGCCCATATTTTGACCTTCACAAGTATAGGATCGCAAGCCAATTGATCCCCACTACTTGTGACATTTTCATGTTTCTAGGAGCACTTCCTGAGCTCGAGATACCTGGAACATGATGACCATTGGAGATTTAGCTTAGATTGAATAACCCGATCAGCTACGACCAAATGCTGGGGCCTGATTATTTCAATTTTGGCACTCCTCGACCTTTGACCTACGACAATTTGACCTGACCATCTTGTGAAGTGGTATATGCACAATCACAACTTTTGCAGCATTCACACTCCATCTTCACCATTTTCATCCACTCTCTGTCAAATCGGCACCCAACTTTAGGTTCCCTTCCCTTGACTCCCGCTTTGAGGGGGAATACCTCATCCATAATTGGGGCAATCTACACCCATTCCTATTTTTGTCTTGTAGTTTGCTAGAGACCTCATCCATAATTAGGGCAATCTACACCCATTCCTATTTTTGTCTTGCAGTTCACCAGAACAACCAATAGGACAAAATCAACCTCATCCCATACCTAGGGCAACCAACTCCTATTTTTGTCTTGCAGTTCATCAAGAACAACCAACAAAACAAAAAGGGGCAAATGTAGACACCGAAATCATGTCTAAACCCTTGGTTAACTCCCCCCTTGGTCCCCTTGGTCCCTTTCCACTTCTAACCATGCCTAACCTATGTCTTATTAATTTAAAATAACTATCTTATTTTAAATTAATAATTCTCTCCTTCCTTCTCTCTCTCCCCTTGCCACCTCACCCATGCCACCTCTCCTCCCTTTGGATTCTTTGCCCTTGGATACCCTCAGTTATCACCCTATGACCTATTCCAACTTCCCCTCCACTACCCCTTGCCAAGTCTTAAATGATTTAAGACCCCATTTCCCTTATCCCACTCATTTCCCATGCCTATTAAGCCACCTTTGACCATTTCTTCCTTGGACCCGCTGACCCGGCAGTTGGGAAAATAGACGAAAGGCTATTTTTAGCCTTTTTACCTGCCTTCCAGCCGCTGATGTCAGTCAACTATCGACTGACATTGGTGATATTGCCGATGTAGGTTTCCTTCATAACTATGTTCTTCACCTGAATGCAGGACCCGCTTTTCTCAATCTTTCAACCTGACCTTTCGACCTTCAGCGATCTGATCTTTCACTCCTCAATCTGTCAATCCTTTCAATCATCAGACCTCTCACTCTTTCTCTCTCAGGTACTCTACATCAGCCACTCCACCAACAATAGGACTTCCACACTAGCTCCACCAGTAACAGGTATAACCAGCCTGCAACACTCTTTTCTCAGCAAACCACAGGTAAGTATTTCCTCTATGTTTTCATTATGTTTTCAATTATTGCTTCTAAGTAATATCACTAGCCCAGACCCAACCTGTTCTCTGAGAACCTTCTCTCATCCTTATTTTCCCTGTTTCCTTTGTCCACTCCATTTGGTCCCTTTTTAGACCATACACTCTGTCCATTATCCCTACACAGACTCTTAGACCATTCAAATAGACTCTCAGACTCGTCCATAGACCATAAAACCTGTCCAGAATTCATCCAAAGACTACTGCCCCAACCGATGCTGGCCACAGAGACCACTGCCTCCACTAACATCGGTAGACTAACCAACGTTAGGAGAACTTGACAATCGACACCGACAGACTAACCGACGTCGGTGACTGTGACTAGACCGACAGCAGCATTCAGGTAAGCATTTGCTTCTATTTTTATTTTAGTTTTTAATCATTTCAATCTTTTATCAGACATTATTTTTATCAATCAGTGGGTTAACATCCCTCAAGGAAGTCTTTGTACTTCTGGGACCAAGCTTTTGCTTGGCAGCCTGCCATCTCCTCATCTAACAACTTCTATGTTTTAGTCCCTGTCTTTTACAGGTGTCATCCTCTACAACTAAAGAGGAGTTCTTGCTATCGTCTAAATTTGGTGTGCAAGACTATATCCAGGTATCTTCTAACCCAAGACCATCTTATCTTAGTTTCTCATTTCTTTTTTGAATGTGAAAGCAAAAAATCATATAGAAACAATAGGAGATTTCTTAGTGCATAATTGCATCATTGATAGCAGAGCAAGCACCTCAGTGATGCCCAAATGCATAGCCGACAATCTGGGCTTGAAATATGAAGAAATGACCAAGGGAGTCCTACAGCTGGATGGAACTCCAGCAAAGACAATTGGGGTGGTAAGAGGTTTGAGCTTGACACTGCATGCTTTCCTAAATTTCTCAGTTCTTCATGACATGGTAGTGGCGGATGTCCCTCCTTACTTTGCCATCTACTTATCCAGGGATTTTACATCCAAGATAGGCAGCTACTTAGTAGTAAATTGGTCTTATCTGGTTTTTAGAACCAAGTATGGGACTAAAGTCAAGATTGAATTTGAACCACTCCAAAGAGAACATCTAGAACCTTACTCACTCAAGGTAGCAAATGTCAACTATGCCATCATTGACCAAGAGGAGTTCTAAGTAGACCAATCTCCATCCTCTACCCTTGAAGGAGTTACAGACTTGCTCTTAGATGAATGGGGAAGTGACAACTTCGAGCATGATCCTTATAAATTCATAGAGGAAGTGGGCCTCAAAATTTATTACATGCATGAAGAAGGTACATTTGTACCAAATTTGATGAAAGCCATCCAGAAAAGCTCATGTATATGGCAGTTGTTCTTTGATGGTTCAAAAAGTAAGTTGGGAGCTGGTGGTGGAGTGGTGTTGGTCTCTCCTTCAAAAGAGAGGTATTTTTCAGCCTTCCAGTTCCAATTTTCCTGCACATGCAATATTGCAGAATATGAATCCCTCATCCATGGTTTAGAGTGGGTGAGGAAAAGAGGAATCAAAGATCTACAAGTGTTTGGTGACAGTGAGCTAATTGTCAACCAAGTAAGAGGCCAAAATTTGATGAAGAATTCTCTACTAAAGTCTTATAAACATAGGGTATGGGACTTAGTGGAAAATTTCTTCACATTCAATATTACCTCCATCCCTAGAGAATGAAACAAGCAAGTAGATAGGTTGGCAGTAGTTGGTGCCCAGTTTGATATTCCTCAAGAAATAGGCCTAGACCACAACTTACGTCACTTGAAAGTAGTGATCTAGCCCTCTATACTTGACAACATCACCAACTAGCAGGTTTTCAATAGTGATCAGCAAATAGCACTCTTCCTGCAAGAAGAAGTGGAATTCACTGTAAAAAACCAGGCAAAGCTATAGCAGCAATATGGCAGCCAAATTGTTTAGCTGAAGAACAATAAGCTCCCCAAAGGTTTGGTAACTCTAGAGAGTATCTTCAATGGAGATGACCAATTGAGAAGCGACAAGGTGTGCATTGTAACAAAGGAGGAGCACCATGAGAAGGTGGAAATATTCAAGGACAAGCTGCTTGCAATTGGGAAAGTGTGCATGGACCAGGAAAGGCAGGCCTTCATCTTATTGTGCCAAGAATTTGTTGATATCTTCACTTGGGATTATAGTGATTTGAAGGGTTTTGACCCAAGCTTGGCCCAGCATACCATTGAGCTAGAAGAAGGTGCCAAGCCAATCAAGTAGAAGTAGAGGCCTGTTAACCTAATTATTGAACCTCTCATGTGAAAGGAACTCACCAAGTTGATTGAGTCCAAGATAATATTTCCAATCAAACACTCTTCTTGGCTGGCTAATCTTGTTCCTATTCAAAAATTGAATAGGGAGATCAGACTATGCATTGATTTAAGAGACCTCAATAGAGTCTCTTTGAAAGACCATTATCCTCTCCCAAGCATGGAATAGATCCTTCAGATGGTGACAGGCAGTGAGCGTTTCTCCCCCTGGATGGGTATTCAAGATACAACCAAATTTTGGTGCAAGACTGTGACCAGCACAAGATAGCCTTCACAACTAAGTAGGGAACATTTTCTTATAGGAAAATTCCTTTCAAACTGTCTAATGCTGGTGCCACCTTCCAATGAGCTATGGACATGGCCTTTCAAGGCCTGATAAATAATATTGTGCTGGTATATCTTGATGATGTGATAGTTTTCTCCAAGGAAGTGAGCCAACACATGAAACACCTAAGGCAAATCTTTGAGATGTGTAGAGAGTTTGGCATCTCTCTCAATCCTAAGAAATGCATGTTTGTTGTCCATGAGGGGAAGCTCCTTGGTCACATTGTTTCTTTGGAGGGTTTGGATATTGATCCAGAGAGAGTTCACTCCATCCTAGAGCTATCCTTACCTAAGCACAAGAAAGGCCTGCAAAGCTTCTTCGGTAAGATAAATTTTATATAGAGATTTATTCTAAATTTTGTGGAGATGGTCAAGCCATTGACCTTTATGTTGAGGAAGGGTGAGGAGTTCACATGGACAGAATAGAGAAAATACAGTTTCAAAGAAATCAAGTAGGCCATATCCTGGGCTCCTACTTTGATTAGCCCTGACTTCACTAAAGATTTCAACCTTTACACCTTTGATAATGAAGAGGTAATCTTTGCCATGCTTACCCAAGCAAGTGATGATAACCTTGAGCAGCCAATTGCATTTTTTAGCCAAGGCCTAGAAGGTTTTGAAGTCAGATACACATATGTGGAAAAATAAGTCTTGGCAGTCATACAAAGTCTGAAGAAATTTAGACACATGCTGTCTAATAGCAGAATCCACCTCATAGTTCCACATCCTGGCATCAAATATTTCTTGGTCAATCGAGACCTAAATGAGAAGAGAGCAGGGTGGATCACTAAGGTGATGGAATATGATGTAGATATCAAGATCACCAAACTGGTAAGAGGGAAAAGCCTGTGTGAACACCTTGCTATAGACTTTAAGTAGCAAAAGGAGGATAGTCTGCTAATCCTTGATGCAGCTATAGTAGAAGAACTAGTTGTCATGAAGAATTAGACATCAGACATGAGGCATTTCCTTCTCACTGGTGAGTGCCCACACTCACTTGACAGGACTAAGAGAAGGTATTTCAGACTCCAGTGTCTCCCTTATGCCCTGATTGATGGAGTGATGTTCAAAAGGGATATCTTAGGAGTATTTTTAAGATGCTTAGACTCAAGTTAGGCTGACAGGGTGCTGTCTGAGTTCCATGATGGACCAACTGGCAGTCATTTTGCTCCTAGGGCTACTGTAGCAAGAATAATGAGAGCTGGCTATTTTTGGCCTACTCTTTTTAGGGACACCCATGCCTAGGTACAAAAGTGCCAGAAGTGCACACTTTTTGATAGGAAGCAATGGTTGGTTGCCATGCCTTTACAACCTATTTAGGTGGAGCAGCCATTCATGCAATGGGGCCTAGACTTCATAGGGATGATTAATCCTCCCTCTAGTGTTGGACACAAGTGGGTCTTGACTGCCACAAATTATTTCACAAGATGGGTAGAGGCTGTTGCTCTGAAGGAGGCAAATGAAAGTGCGGTCCTAGATTTTTATGAGGACTTGGTGGCAAGGTTCGGGGTTCCAACAACCATAATCTCAGATAATGCATTAGATTTTTTGGGAACCAAAACAAGTGAATGGGCACTGAGATATGGTATATATCTCAGCACTTCATCCAATTACTACCCACAAGGGAATGGACTGGCTGAGTCTAAAAATAAGAACCTGATTAGGATCATCAAGTGAACCATGGAGGAAAACCAGAGGACTTGGCATGCCAAGTTGAAAATAGCCCTGTGGGCAGATAGGGTCACCCCAAAGAGGGAAATTGGTAACTCACCATACATACTCATCTATGGAAGGGAAGCTAGCCTCCCCATTTCACTTGAGTTGCTAGCCTTGGACCTCGCTCACCAACTTCAATTAGAAGAAGGAAATAGCATGGAGGTTAGGCTATGCGAGCTGATGGAACTCCAAGAGACAATAGACCAAGCTATGGCTTCTATGACCAGCCGCCAACAGCAAGTGAAGAGACATTTTGACAAGAAATCTTCATCAAAAGGTTTCTTTAAAGGAGACATTCTCTTGAAATGGGATGAAGACTGAGCTAAACCTGGAAAGCATGCAAAGTTTGACGCCCTATGGAGTGGCCCATATGTAATCACTCAGTGCAAGCAGCATAATGCATTCCAACTCTCTAGGTTAGATGGTGAAGAATTATATATCCCAGTTAATGGGATACATCTTAAGCATTACCACTGAGCCCCTTCTCCATCATGTATATATTTCCCTTGCTTTTCTCCTATTTTCCCTAAGTGTTTTTTGCACATGTTAGTAGTTTTCTTAGCTTTGTGTGTGTTTTCATTTCCTTTTGGGGCAAATCTTCATGATTGGTTCTAGAATTTATCAGAGCTTTTGCTAATCTTTAAGTTATAATATGACCCCGTGCCCAATGGATTTTGAGGCAACTGGCTTCTAAGCATAGCAGGCATGCTTCCCCTCAGAGTCACCAATTTGTTGACCATTTTTTGGTTTAATGGGCCAAAAATTGGTCCCCTTCTTCCTCTACTATTTTAGGCCAAATCATTTTTTTATTTTGCACAAGTCCAATAATTTTCTACGGACTTTGTAGGTCTATTTCTATGGACTCTATAGGTCTATTTCTATGGACTCTGCAGGGTTTGATTTTCTATGAACGCTGTAGGCGTAATCTTTTGGCAGATGAAGAACCAGTTCAGAGAGTGCAAGGTTTTACAAAGCTTCTTTGAACTCTTGTCCAAAGAAATTCATAAGGAAAGAGGACTAAGGCAGTTTAATGATATGATCTTTCAAAGAGTTAGCAGTTTTGAACCGTTGAACTGTTGAACCGGTTCAATGCTTTGGTTCAGCGGCCTTGGTTCAATCGGCAAAGTTCATCGCTTGGTTCAAATCACTTGGTTCACTCAGTCGGTTCATCACTTTGGTTTTTTAGCAAATTTCAATGTTTTGGTTCAAAGATTAAGTTCATCAGCCTTGGTTCATCACTTGGTTCATAAGATGGTTCAATCATTCAGTTCACTCAGTCAGTTCATCGATAAGTTTATCGCTTGGTTCATCATTTGGTTCATTGGATGGTTCAATCATTCGGTTCACTCAGTCGATTCATTAGCAAGTTCATCAGTAGGTTCAATCAAATGGTTCGGTGCCTTGGTTTAACAATTGTTTGAACCATTAAACTAGTTTAATGGATTGGTTCAACACCTTGGTTCAAGCGAATGGTTCAAAGGCTTGGTGCAACAAAGGAGCGGTGCGCAGTTTTGAACTATTGAACCGTTGAACCATATTTGGTTCAATCGATCGGTTTAATGGCTTAGTTCAATTGGGTGGTTCAAAGGAGCATCCCAAAAGGTCGAAGGACAAGTGCCCTTACGAAGGGTAGTTCTAGGTTCAAGAGCCCTATCGAAGGGTAGGGAACACTTCAAAAAGGCCACAAGGAAAGAAATCCACAAAGGGTAAGTTTTTCATAATTTTGTTTAAGGCATAATTCCTTTAGACTTTTTGTCTGAAGGAATTCCTTCAGACTTTTTGTCTGAAGGAATTCCTTCAAAAAAAAGTTTGAATAAATTCAGAGGAAGGCTGCAGTAAAAAGCTCGAGGAATGAATAAAGTAATTCTCGCAGACTTTTTATCCACGAGAAAATTGTTCGTAGTAAAAAACCTGTAGAAAAGGCCCAAAGGAATTTGCCAAAGATGATGACGTCTTAGAAGTCATCAACTTTAAGAAGATGGATTAGCTGTTGTTTTTCAAATGATGATGGGTGCGTAGATGTCAAATTTAAGACAGTGAAATAGCCATTTGCTTTTAAATTACCTATGTGCCAACCAGAAAAGAGCCCAAGGAACGTAGTGACCCGCCAGAAGATAGCCCTGAGGGCCGAAGGATCCAGAAGAAGACAAAGCAGGAAGAAGACAAAGAGCCTAGAAAACAAAGAGAGAAAAGTGCCAAGTGTAGGAATAGGTAGATAGTCCAAGTGGTGAAGGGCGGCACCGATTCAAGAAGTTACTCCAGCAGGTGATATAGTGTCTGCAAATTGATTATTAAGAGGCACAAATGGCTAACAGTGTGACCCATTTTTCTTTATTTTGCATTAATGAGCAGACAAACCACATAATCGCCTTGAAGGAGTGCTCCTGCAAGCAGACAAATGACGTGGCCCATAATTTCTCATATGATGTTTAAGCAGCTTGCTCTTCCTAATGATCAGGGCACACATGGGTCATTTATAAAAAGGGTGCCAAAAGGCCTCCTTCCTTCCTATATATATGGTAGACTTATCATTTGGATAGGGGGATCTTTCACATTTGTAAGGCGAAGCCCTGGCAATTTTTCACTTGAAATCAATAAATGCATTTTTACCTCTATTCTGGTTAGATATCTTTGTGTGTGTCCGAGTGTTAGTTATGTGTTTAGTAATTGATTCTTGATGCTTCCATAGGTGTAACACCAACACACCTAGTGTCTATAAGGTGCCATTCCTATAGGTGATAAGAAGAGATGTACTTGGCAGTACAGAGATAGAAGGAATATACTATATAGTGTGCCTCTTCTGTAGCACCTATGGTGAGTCTATTTTCTATGTGTTCCATTAAAGCATCCCTGTTAAGCTTCCTGTAGCCTGGTCCTTCTGCTAGTTTGAAGTGTATGTATGTGTTTATCTAGCTTCAAGTGTGAGTGTGAGTAGGTCAAATCTTTTGGTGCATCACCTCTTTTAGATTAGTTTTGTTTTCTTGTAATCCTTCTCCCTTTTCATCCCCCCCATTATATATCTATGGATATGTATTAGCACTTATTAGAACAACTTAGATGCATCAAAGGGAGCTAGCCCTTACCTAGAGACTCTCCCCTCCAGCTTCGCTAGTCCCATAAGTGAGAGGGGAGTTTCCATTTTGATGTGTGGAAGGCAGGAGCTCGGCCTCCTACCCCAGGTGCAATCCATTGCGTCAACACTAATATGCCTCTCTACATCAACACTTCACATGAAGATTTTGAAAGATGTTTGGGCTAGAAGGACTAGTCAAGGGCTCATATAGTGACACTAGTGAATACACAACTCACTAAACATTTAAAACTTCACTTTAATACTTCACAAGACCTAGAAAGAAGCTTTAAACTAAATATGAATGTTAGACAAGGACAACATACCAAGGAAGTAAAACTAATCACTTGATAAGATCAAACTAGTCATGCACACACATTAAAACTGGTCAAAGGAGGGGATACAAATAGAATTTTCTCATTGATCAAAGGGTTGAAAATTGGCATGGGTTTACCATACCTAGGTGTAGGATACAAACATATCCTATCATGGTTGAATATATAGAGAAACTAAGAGAAGGAAAGAAGGGCATAGGATAGAGAGGTTACCAAGTGTCCAAAAGGGATTTATAATCAATAATGAGTTATAAACTATCTCAGTAGGTATTCAATGGACAAATTTTCCTCTTATAAATATGTCTTTTAGGATGTGGTGAAATATTCCTCTTGCATTCAATGGTTCATATTCTTGGAGAAGGAGTTAGAACTTTGCCTTGATACCTAGTGGAAATATTCTTGATTTGTCAACACTTGGGCATTCTTTGATTTAAACTATTTGTAACTTCCTTAAATATATTTTTTGAAAACTTTCTCTACTCTCTAAAGGTTCCCTTTGACACGTCACTTTATTCTCTTCTTAGGTGTCTTGAAGTCCATCTTGTCATACTATGCCAATCTTGGCCAAATAGCTCAAAACTTGAGTTTGCCTTAATAACTACTATTATTCTCCATGAGAGTCATATTCACATCATATCAGACCTATGCCAACCCATTTATAGGTCCCAAGCTACCCCAAGATCTCATTTGGCACCAAAAGCTCTCTAACACCTAATTCCTTGTAGCCCTGAAATCATGCCAAACTCCTTGTGTAGAATAATGTACATATTTTAATGGTAAATTAAATATATTTTTGAGGACCCAATATCACCTTACATCTCCATGTCAAATTTCAAGACCTAAAACCAAGTGTAAGTACACATTTTATGCTATTTTCTCTCCTCAATTAGGCCTCTAAGCCTAAAAGGTTGAGTTTTTGCTCTAGACTTATCCCACATGTGTGAAAACACCAAGAAGTTTTTGATTCATTTTAACCATGATAATATCATGATCCATGTCAATTTTTATCTCTTGAGATCCTTCATGGATGGATAAACCACGAAATGGTCAAAAACCCTAGATTAGGTGCTTGGACAGGCTTGAGAGACAGTTAGAGTGTTTGGAAATAAAATTTTAGGATTTGAATCTTGGAATTGGTTTTTATAGGTCTGGAACATCATTAAGCAACTCAAAATTCTAAAGGGAGGTCTCTTGAAGTGTTTTATAGGCCTGCATATAGGCTTCTTAACTTGCAAAATAGTACATTCTCACCTTCTTGGCCAACTTGTTGATTTGAAGAGCCTACAAAATTTATTAGGAGAATTTAAAGGGTATGTGGATGGTTTTATAACCCTTTTCAAGTCTTTTTAAGCCTTTTAACTTGGTTTAGATGCTAATCTATACAATATTTCTTCACAAACACACCTACAGTCATGTTATTTGAACAATTTCATATAGTTATATACCTACACATGCCAACCAATGTATTGAAATGGTTCTCAGGAGAGTTTTGAATTTCATAAATTTCATTAAATGGTAAAAATAATTCATTTTAATGCATTTGAGAGGTATTTTCTTCCATCATATCAAAACTAGTCTTCTTGGCAGCCTATGAGTACTGTAGGGTGTTAAGGATGATTCATGTACTACAAGCCCTAGATGGAAAACTTAATGCCATGAATTGTTATTAAATATACCCCTTTATCTTCCCATAATATATTTTGACATCATGCAGCTTCTCATGAAATATATGAGCAAGTTTAGGAGACCTTCAAGATAGCAAACTATGCTTTATGAGGTTTAGAGAGAATATAAGCCTGAAGGTGGTGTTTTAAGTTTGATTTTGAGTTGATAATGGCCTCACTAGGTATGTATCATCCATCATGGCCACTCTCAAAATTCATATTCATAATTTTATTGATAAAAATTTATGCAACCTCTCTTAGATCATGCATAGGGGTTTATAGTTATGTTAGTGCAATTGACACTAGGACTATATTTATGTCTTTTCTTAATAAGTCTTCCAATTTTAAATATTATTGAAGTATTTTAAAAATTTATATACACCTTAATGGGTTTTTTCATATCTCAAACATTTCATCTTCAAGTCAAAACATACACCAACCATCCAAACCATGAGCAGGCCTGAATAGTCAATTAGGTTTATAGGTCTCAATGGGTTAAGAACTCCATTTTTCTTCATTGTTGAAGGATTTAAGAAATTCATATAATTATCTAATGAATTATATATCACCTCCTTCTTGTATATTCATGTTTCCATCTTATATTAAAGACCATTCTCTTCACAAATTAACCATACAGACCTATGTGTATAAATTTAGGCCTACAGGCCTAAACAATGGCTATCAACATTACCACCTTTTGTTATTTATTGCGATGTTATTATAGGCCAATATATCACTTTTAAATAACTTTCCTGTGATTTTATTTCTCGTAGACCTCCTCTCTTCACACTAAACAATCACCTTCAATTGATCAGGTAGGCAGGCCTGTAGATGTCATGTTGGTTGTGTGTACAGTGTTCAAGTGAATTTTGGTTGATCATTATTTTTGACCTTTCTCTTTAGGTTTATTTATTCTCAAATGAATTATTTTACTTTGAGTTATATTTCTAATCTCCAACCTCACTATACACATTTCATCCTTTCTCAAGTTTGAAAACCACTTGAGCTGCCTACCCAAGCTCTAATCCTATTAATTGAGAGTCTTATGAACTTGGAATCTTGATCTTTATAACTATACTATTGAAACTTTAAGGTAACTAAAATTTATGAGGGATCTTTCACATTCAACTTGCCCTCTTTTAGACCTATTATCAATTTCCTTTGTTTGATTAGACATTCGTGTATGCCTTCTTTCTCATATTCTGCATGTAGGTGGTTATTGTGTATCTTGGCCTTGATCCCGAAGACCACACTTTATAAAAAAAATTTGGGAATTTTAAAATTATATGGAATTGCATTACCCTTATTACTAGGTCTTTTATCTCATAACTTAATGCACCTTTCAACAATTTCATAAAATGCAGACCTATGGGTCTATAGACTTATGCTTTAGGCCTTGAATTGATGCAAACATGATCTCTTGAGATTGAGATCTTCCTTAATTGGATATTTACATTAAATTTATAACATCCAGACTCTCACTCACTTGTGATAGTGCAATACAAAATGTTTACAAAGATTCTTATGCAAGCAAGCTTCACACATAGTCTCAAACCAAGGCATTACATACTACTTGAGGAGGTATGGTTGGAGTGAAGAGATGGAGAATCATTGATGTATTTATAATTTCATCACAAAGAGTGAATACATGTCTAAAAACACTCATTCTATTCCTTCAATTGTTGAAGACCTTGAAACCAAAAATAAACTATGTCAATCAACTTTGTAAATTGTGTACAATGGAGGTTTTTTGCCAAATTGAGGTCACACATGCCAAATGTGGCTTATAAAAGCATGTTGTATGTCTAAAAAGGTCCCCTATATATTATTTAATTTATTTCATTCATTAAAATCATCTAAAACTATCATTTTAATAAGAATATTTCAGTTTGTGGGGTTTGAAAGCAGTTTTAGTCCACCCTGGAGTCTTAGCGATTGTTCATAAAGGAGAGGGGATAGATATGAAAATAAATTAAAAAGTTGAATATTATTAGTACACCATCCTCTAAAAAATTATTAGACACTGAATCTCTCTCTCCTGGACATACCATCCACTTGAAAATTGCCTTTACAAGCTTGCCAATGGAGTGATAGAGAGAAGGAAGCATTTTTTGAAATTTTAGGAATTTTACATAAAATATAAGCATGGTTTTAACCTATAAAATCCAAATAGAAACATATACAATGTTTTATCTTGGAATTGGATATGCCATGTCAATACAAGTGAGTGAAACTCCCTTCTTTGGCATTAAAATGCAAGAATATGAGCACTTTCTGACATCTTTACATATAATAAAGTTATATAACTGATTCAAGAACATGGAAAAATGTATTTTTATGGATAATTCACTTTTAAATCTTTGATACGTGTTGGATTTAGTTAAAATTGCCTCTCTCCTTCATAAAACTTACCTTATCGTTCACAAAAGAACCTTAAACTTTCCAAACACATGGGAAATGTTTATAAAATGTGATGAAGACAATAATATGACTTTGAGGGGCCCATAATAACCTATGACAACATTTGACCATCTCTTTCTCTCACCATGAAATGACTAACCTAGTACAAGACCAAGATACAACATTACCTTAAATTTTGCAAATTAACCTTAAACTTTTCTAATAAGGCTTTAGAAAGGTTATTTAATGGCCTCATAGGGCATGAAAAATCTATAAATAGGGGTAACAAGACATGACAAGAAATTTTTTACCTATAGGGGTTGACATTTTGACCTTGGGGTTAAAATTGTTCAATAGGTTATTCATTGAAGGTTCAATTTTGGTGGAGGGAGCTGAAGGTGGAGAAAAAAATCATGGGAGGGGCTTGTTGGAAGATTGAGAAGATATTAATGGAACCATGGGAGCATGTTTTATTTCAAAGAGAATGAAAGAGTAGAGGTAGGCCTTATTTTTATGTTTCTTATGTAATAAACTTGAGTTAGTTTTGTTAATCAAATATTGATAAAGGAGAAGTTAGATTAGTAAATGTTTGTATGCCTAAAATTTCTCTCTTTCTTTCTCTTTGAATCTAAAATTATAAATGGAAATTTGTTCATTATTGAATTATTGTAGGCTTGTTAAATTGTAATTTTGCTTGACATCAAGTATGTCTTGTTAGCTTTCTTGCCTTACCTTGTGGAAATAAAATAAAATAAGTAGGTTGGATTTGTATTTTTTCTAATAAATTATATTAAGACATTTAAATTGATTTTAAGTTGAAAATTTTCATCAAAACATCTATTTATCTTATTTTACAAATAGTAATAATCTATTTAGGTTGTGTGGTGTTATATATGAAAATACTCTCTCTCAAATTGAACTGTGAATAAACCTTAAAGGTGGAATGGATTATTTTATTTTTATTTTTACTACTCAAAAGCTTATTCTTTTCAAAATATTGAATAAATGCTAATATAAACAAACATGTGTGTGTGTGGGGATGAGATAATAATATTGTAAATAATCTTGATACTTGTGTGTGTGTGTGTGTGTGTGTGTGTGTGTGTGTGTGTGTTATAATATGAGTTCTATATTCAAAATGTGAAAACCAATCTAATTGAAACAATATTTATATGAATACGACTAAATATGTGAGTTAAATATTTTACACATAGACACACACTCACTCACTTTGATTTATAAACTGATAATATAATGTCATAATTTTATTTTAGGGTTTGAAATTGTATTCTTTATACCTAGAAAAGAAAATCATTTTGATTTTTTCAAAAAAATTATTAATATATATATATATATATATATATATATATATATATATATATATATATATATATATGAAATCTTGTTTTGGGTAGATATTGTTCTTCAAAATGTTTTATAGATTGAAATAGTTGTTCTTCGAAATGCTTTATAGATTGAGATAAAATAAATAAATAAAAATATGCTAAACAAATATAAGTACATAGTGTGTGTGTGTGTGTGTGTGTGTGTGTGTGTGTGTGTGTGTGTGTGTGTGTGTGTGTGTGTGTGTGTGTGTGTGTGTGTGAGAGAGAGAGAGAGAGAGAGAGAGAGAGAGAGAGAGAGAGAACTTATATTTATTTATTTTATTTCAATCTATAAAGCATTTTGAAGAACAACTATTTCAATCTATAAAACATTTTGAAGAACAATATTTACCCAAAACAATATTTCATATATATATATATATATATATATATATATATATATAGAGAGAGAGAGAGAGAGAGAGAGAGAATGAAATTTGTGTTTGTTATTTTTAATAAAAGAAGTGGTGGCGGCGACTGAGCCAACCCCAATTCCCTACCATTAATGGAGGGAAGAAGGGTTGGGCCAACTGACAACTCCCATGACTCCCATAATTATGCAAGGTACATTACAATCCGACCATCAGTCCACGACCATGGTCAAGGATTGTATAGCCTGTCCTCATTTAATCACTTAATAAAAGGATTGTATTCTATAAAAAATGTTTATATATATTAAATATATAAATGACTATTTAGATCCTTTATTGTGGTCTTTAATGGATTCTTTGAGACATTATAATGAAAATCACTTAGGGTTTAAGTTTATTAAATAAATAGATAGATATATTTTTTATATATACACATAGAGTATGTATATATACTTACATATTATAGTTATGATCTACTAAAAATTATAAAAATAATTGTAATGAAAATGATACCTTATATAATATTAATATATATATATATATATATATATATATATATATATATATATATCAATTTGATTTAGGCTTAATCTTGTTGTGATCTTCCCTTAAATTCTTTTCCAAATCCTCCACCTCCAAAACCTATGACCTCCAAACCTATAAAAGGAAAATAGAAGAAATGAGAGCAAATTTAGAAGTGTAGACTTATATTCTTGGCTATACAAAAAAAATTGGCTTTTTTTTGGAAACCTAAATCTTGTGGATATGATCTACTCAATCTAATGGTGGAAATTTAATCCTCCACCACTTAAGCTAAGTGGGAAATTAAGTTAAATTTTAGTTTCTTTAAAAAATAAATTTAAACATCTAATTTCTTAAATTAAGTCACTTTATAATTTAAATTTCTTCAAAATTTACTATTTAGTCCAATTATGAATTAATTAACTATTTTATTGTTTTGATTGGTTCCTCAAAATCATCTTGGACATTTTGAGTATTAAAATAATCATATTGTAGAAAATAGTTTTTTAAAAGAGAATTAGATAATTCACTTAAATATTTTCCAAATTAGTTGAAACCCTTTTAGAATCATTAAAAACATAAACTAGGAGTTTGTCAGAACTAAGGTTTGAATTTGATTTCTTTAGGTTGTGTAATTCTCCAATAATTGTTATATATATATATATATATATATATATATATATATATATATATATATATATATATATATATATATATATATATACACCTCTTTAGTAGCAGTCTTTTGGGACCATTTCTGAAGGCACGTTGAGGAAATAAAACTAACTCATATTTCTAGCCTTGAAGTCAATTTAGAATCGATGTAGTTAAAATACCTAAGAGTAATATTTTTTAAATTTGAAAGTTACAAAAAAATTATAATAACTTTAAATTATCACTGAAATAATAAAATAAGTTTATTGTTAGATTTATTATTTTTCCCAGAGTGATTTCGTACCCAGTTTATTTAAAAATTTAAAGTAAATTTTCTAAGTAGTTAAAGTCACTATAGAATGGTAGACTAAATTGTCATCTTTCTCACAATAAAAATATTTTGTTACCTTAAACGTAATATTTAAAACTTAGAGAATTGCTTTCCATGCAAATAAAAAATTATCCTTTTTTGTCAGATTTAAACCAGAGGTACTTTTGTACCTAATTTTAAGTATGAAATTAGTGTGTGTTGTCTTGTTTGGAAGAGTTTTTGTTGTTGCAATAGTTATTTTAATGCCTTTTGGCATTTATAATTTAGGTCGTGACCATCCTATACTAGTTGTATCTTTATTTTATTGGTATATAATTTGAGTCATGACTGCCTTACACTATTTGTACCTTTATTTTCTTGTTACCTTGGTTAAAATTTCAGCCCACAAAATGTATGCGTATATGTTTGGCTTTAGTTGATTTTAGGTAGACTTGTGATGGGGCCTACTTTAATTTGTTTTGGAGTGTACCCTTTGTATGAGCCTTGGTATTCACACTCAATATTATATTTATTTAAACATGTACTTACCATATGTGTGGATGTATTTTTAATTCTTGGTAGTGCCTAGATGCACTTGAGCCAACTGATGGCCGTAGTGTTACCTGTAAGGGGTAACTATGTTAAGCTTAGTAATGTGATTTTAGTAAAGGCCAAGTGATAACACTCATTTAGGAATGAGTGAAATAAAACTTTCCCTGATTCTACATGTGATGGGATCATCATATATATGCATATAGCTCAAGGAGTGGGAGCGGACTTAGGGAACTAACTCTTAGGATGCCCTTTTGTGTGGGTGTTATCAACTAACTTAAGTATATTTTTTGGAGAAAATGCTTAGAAAAATAAACATTAGGATTCCTTTATAGTTTAGGCAATTGATAACTAACCTTAATATGTTCTTAGAACATGTGATTATAAATCTAACCCTTAGAGTGCTTGTTTAAGTGTGAATTTTATAACATTATCCTTCAGGCCTATGTTTCTTAATAATTTTAGTTGTGTGCTTTTATTAGTTATTTTGATATTGTGAGATAGTGGCTCTCACTAATTATTATGATTTGATATTTTAATCTCCTATCTTAACCTTGGACACCACTAGAGACTTATTCAGAAATAGTGCTTATCTGAGCAACGTAAGTTAGATATTGTTGAGACTTTGACCTCATTGGAAAAAGAGAATATAGGTTCTTAGTCAAACTTGAATCTCATTATGTCATTAGGTGAGATTACTTGGATAAGCACACACACCTTATGACATTGTAGGTTTGATGACCTTTGGATGTGTCATTCTTTTGAATAGATGACAAGAGCTTAGTAGCTTGCTTGTGTCACATATTAGTTATCTTGTTGTTTTAGAGTGTCAAGCCTATTTCAGTGATGATGCATTAGAGTGGAGGACATCACAAATGAAATGGAAACTACATCAGACCTTGATTCCATGGAGTTGATATGGCTACCCATGTTGTGGTGGGGGCATTGGCTCTAAGTTCTTAGGTTAGGTTAGGGGTGTTTGTCAACATCCTTTATGTTGAGCTCATATGTTGTTTTTTGGATTATCTACATACATACATACATACATAATATTAATTAAAGTTTAAGTTTGGTCATTGTACGATTGTTGGCAACCTTTTTACTTTAAATGTGTTTGTTTTACTTATCTTGCATGTATTGAGAGTATAGTTGTATAATGTTAGACAAGACTCTTCCTTGGTGATCCCTAGATTCATAACTATGTTTAAGTGATTGTTGTTATGGATCAATTTGTTTAACTTAAATGTGTTGATCGGGTTATGTGTGAATAATTTTGAGATCCTTTAAATCAAGAAATTATAATCAATAATTCTCAATAATGTGACTTGTCCCTATTCATTAATCATGATACTAATGATTGATTTATGGAATCACATTGATCTTAACCTCATATGCTTGTATTATGATCCTAGAGAGTCCTCGTGGTGGCTAAAGTATGTATTAAATAAATTATATAATAATTGTGTGTGTCACACTTCAATTTTTCATTGAGTGAATCACAAAAATTAAACATTAATCAACCATAATGAGTAAATAAACATCATTGAATTAAATTAACAAAAATAAAATTACATGAGTTTTGGGATAAAAATTTTGGGCATGACATTTTGGTATTAGAGCCTGGGTTCAGCTCTAAAAACTTTGGAAATATTAGTATGATTGGTTCAATTATCTTTCACAACAAATAAATAATAGATTTGGTACTTCTAGTTTAGGTAGAATGATTCATGAGACTTATATATACAAAGGTACTATAACAATTATGATTTCTAAGTGATCAGACATAGAAACATGCATATTTCCATGAGATACTATTGTCACATTGGGTGCTAAATGTGGAATGATTGCTTATAATTACTTTTTGACAATAATAGTGGCATATAATTATCAGTAATGTCATCTGGAATGACATATGTAAATCAGTTGGATCGATGAGGCTATATATATTCTTCTATACATCTCTAATAAAATTATGTTATCATATTATGTTGTGGTTGGGGACTGATGCAAATAGTGTATCTCAAACTAGACATGTGTATCCTTAACTTTTTTAATCATTTATTTACATGCATAGTTATAACTCGTTGTGTAAGCCCCCACATCATTATACATGTAACTAACCTCGTAAATAATGGATCCTCTCTATGTACAGACAACATTGTTGTATGATTGTAGTGTTTGTATATAGTGGTACAAGTATGTTATTTGTGTTAGTAAGCTTTGTTATACTCTTGTGAATGTAAATATGTTCATGAATTTCCTTATGTGAAACTCACATTATGTAAATGTCGTGTAAAACTTACAATCATGTAAACATATAATGTATAATAAAAATTGTAGTGCGTAGTGTTGTGTTGTGTAACCCTACATCATTCATCTAGTAAGTGGGCACTAATGAAAGTATGGGGTTTGAAGGTGGAGTATAACTATGTTTATATGGGTCTGAACTAGGTTATGGGATAGGAAGTGGAGATTCTTGTAAGCTAAAAACCTAATTTTAGGAGGTAACCGCCTGATTATTTTAGGTGTGTGCTCCATGAGTGCCTTAGGCACCATGGGATCTTCATGCATAATGGTTTATATATGAATGATTTGTTCCTTCACCCACCCCTTAGTGGTTGTCGAAATAAAAACCTTCATGATTTATACCTAATGTAACCTTGTGAACCTTTGAGAAACATATGGAGGGTGATTCTTTCCTCTTACCTCTAAGAGGTAATTTATACTTATTGTAATCCTTCTACCCTTAGGTTTATTTCTTAGCCATATAGCATTGTAAGGTGATTATTTTTTGATATTTTTGTGCCCAAATTTATTTTATTTTGGTTTTTAATTTGAGTTGTTTTTCAAAACTAGCACTTTTGCCTCTCTCGAATCTCATTTTTATTTTATGAAGATATTTCCTTGGTTTCAAGTTATTTTGAATGGAGATTCAATTTTTCTATTGTGGTCACTTGGATTTCAATTTAATACATATTTTTTTATGATTTTTTGATATTTAGTATTGCTATTGAAATATCTCTTTAAGGACATTTGACATTTGATTTAATTATTGTGTTATTTTATAGTGAGGTTTTTACTTATTTGATTGAATGCTAGTTTTGTGAATATCATGAGGTGAACATTGTAAACCTATTACATGTATAAGGGAAAATAATTAGTTTGGAATATATATACAGGGTGTAATGATATAGATTACGAACTCAAATATAAATCTAGATCATTACAACTTACATGTTAGTTTCATAAAAGATTTAGCTAAAGCATTTGTTATCCTACTCTTGGAAGAATTTTTCTTGGGAGGTATAAGGAGGTTATATGCTCTTATACTTGGCTATAGCATTTTATTCATTATTTATTGGGAGATATAAGGAATTTATATGCTCTTATACTTGACTTGGCTATAGCATTGCTTCATTATTTCTTGGGAGGCTTAAGAATGTTATTTGCATAGCACAATGATTGCTCGATTATTTCAACATTGA